>CM053417.1:25024913-25135365 GCA_028644305.1 Xerus rutilus
GAACAGGAGTGCAAATAGGGCTTTAAACTGAGAAATTACTTGAAGTAATTGCCAGTGCTGGATGCCTTGCCAGTATTGGATGCAGAAGACTGCAGCAAGGTACTACAGTGGGGACAAGCAACCAACAGATCAAGAAGCATGGGAAGGAAGAGGTTTTGAAAAGAGCCATGTGTGGGTATATTTCTTTTTAAAGCTTCCAGATATATTGGCAAATTAAGAAAGCTATAAGCATACTCAGATTGGATGCATGTGCAGAAAAAGCTAAGAAAAATCTAAGCTTTCACTTATGATCTTCAGTTTCTGCAGAAGCATGAAGGGAAGGCAGAGGCAGAATTGTAAACAATGTAGTTGAACTTTAAAAGTGTCCCAACACAAAGGTAATGTGTCAAGACTGAGTAGATTTTTTTCTTTCTCCAGCTCCAAGCATTTAAGAAAACTTTCAAAACACTAGCTACCACCAAGGTAATGGATCATGTACTCCAGTGGTTTGTATACAACAAAAAAGTCTTGTTTATAAAAGTAAATTATAGGGCTGGGATTGTAGCTCAGTGGTAGAGCGCTTGACTTGCATGCGTGAGGCCCTGGGTTCGATCCTCAGCACCACGTACAAAGCAATAAAATAAAGACATTGTGTCCATCTACAAATAAAAAAAATTTTAAAAAAAGTAAATTATAAAAATGACTAGATAAACAGAATGAAGATGTAGCTCAGTGGTAGAGCTTTTGCTTAACAAGCATAAGATCCTGGATTCAATACCCAGCAGAGGGGCGGGGGGATACAACAAACAACTGTAAATAAACAGCAACAAAAAAACATGGGAAAAGGAAAGAAGCTAATCTCTAGAATTACCACATAATATTTAAAATGTCCAGGTTTCAGCAAAAATTACAAAGTATGCAAACAAACAAGAAAGTATGACTAGTTCCCAGGAGAATATAAAATCAATAGCAACTGTTCCAGAGGAAATCCCAGACAGTGAAATTATTAGACAAAGACTTTAAATTAGGTATCTTTAACATGCTCAGTGGGCTAAAGAAAACCATGAATTAAGCTGAGTGTGGTGCCACACACCTATAATCCCAGCAATTTGGGAGGCTGAGACAGGAGAATCATGAGTTCAAAGCCGGCCTCAGCAACAGCAAGGCACTAAGCAACTCATTAAGACCCCGTCTCTACATAAAACACAAAATAGGGCTGAGGATGTGGCTCAGTGGTCGAGTACCCCTGATTTCAATCCCCAGTATCAAAAAGAAAAGAAAAGAAAACCATGAATTAAGAACTAAAGAAGCCAGGCATGGTGATACATGCCTGTAAATCCCAGAAGCTTGGGAGGCTGAGGCAGGAGGATCATGAGTTCAAAGCCAGCCTCTGCAACTTAACAAGACCCTAAACAACTTAGCAAGATCCTGTCTCAAAATAAAAAATAAAAAGGGCTGGAGATGTAGATGTGGTTCAGTGGTTAAGCAATCCTGGGTTCAATCCCTAGAAGAAAATAAAAAGAACTAAAGAAAACTAAGAAAATAGTGTGACATCAAATACATATTTGACCAATAGGGTCAAATAAATTATAAAAAGGAAGCAGAAATTCTAGAGCCCAAAATAAAAATAACTAAAACAAAACATTCCCTATAGCACTTCAACAGAAGATTAAAACAGGTAGAAGAATGAATGAGACAGCTTAAAGATATGTTAATTGAAATGATCCAGACTGAGGAGCAGAAAGAAAAAATAATGAAGAAAAATGAATAGCCTGAAGGATATATCAAATATACCAATATAGGCATAATGGAAGTGTCAAGAGAGGATAAAGACAAATGAACAAAAAGAAAACTTGAAGAAACAATAGCAAAATAATTTCCAAATTTGTTGAAATACATGAATCTAAACATCTAAGAAGCTTGCCAAATATCAATTAGGATAAATTCAGTGAAACTTATGCTAAAACACTTTATAATTAAATTATTGAAAGACAGTGAGAGAATCTTGAAATCAGGAAAAGAAATAGCTCATGTCTATAAGAGATTCTCATAAAGATCAACAGCCAATTTCTCTCCAGAAACCAGGGATTCTAAAAGGTAGTACTATGAAATACATAAAGCACTTAAAGAGAAAAAAACTTGTCAACAAAGAATTTCATATCTGAATAAAAAATACTTTCAAAAATGATACAGAAATTAAGACATTCCCAGATAAACAAAAGCTACAGGAAGCTGGGAAAGGTGGTGCACGCCTGTAATCCAGCACTTTGGAGGCTAAGACGGGAGAATCACAAGTTCAAAGCCAGCCTCAGCAATGGCGAGGCACTAAGCAACTCAGTGAGACCCTGTCTCTACATAAAACTCAAAATAGGGCTGGGGATGTGGCTCAGTGGTCGAGTGCCCCTGAGTTCAATCCCCAGTACCAAAAAAAAAAAGTTACTAGAAGGTCATTGCTAGTACACTTGATATACAAGAACTGCTAAGAAGAATCCTTCAACTTTGGTTTGTGTAGAGGAGAGTGATGGGATGGTTGAGGTTATGGGGATAAGAAGGATGGTAGAAAGAGACAACATAATTACCGTATATACATATATCATTACATCACTGGAATAACTCTGAACCATGTACAGCTTGAGAAATGAGAAGTTGTACTCCATTGTGTATATATGTCAAAATGCACTCTATTGTAAAATTAATTAATTAATATTTAAAAAAGGAGTCCTTCATCCTGAAATGAAAGCACACTAGGAAAAACAAGATGGTGGACTAGCAGGCAGTGGCTTTTCTCATAGCTCCATGACTTGGGATAGGGAGAAAATTACTTCTCTATGAGGTGAGTGAAAAAAGTACTCTACTAATACTCAGTATTGAACAGAGAGCCTTGAAGATTGGGAAATTGTGGGTATATGATAGAAGTATGAGAAGCAGAATTGGAGCTGAGCTCTGGGTGGGAGCTGGGAAAATTAATACACACAGTCAGAAAAGATTGAAAATTGCTGGAAAAGAGTTGGTGTGGAAAATCTTAGGATCAGAGGGGCAGCCTACCCTGGGTCAACTCAGAGGCTATTCAGCTCATTAAACTGGTGCACAAAAGTCACCTGGGTCTGCCTGCTGTGCACAGGAGCCAAAGCTGGTGATGTATTGGTACCTCTGAACTATAGCGGACACTGGCGCCAACTCAGACTGGGAATTTAGATTCATAAGTTTGGGACTGAGTCCAATACATGAATCCAGCCGACACCAACCACAAGATCTAAACTGAGCCTAGCAAATCAGGAAAGTCTCTGACATGGAGAATTTCTAGAAAGGAGACCATGTTACCTAGGGACAATACAGGTTGAAGAGGCTGGAGAAAGCCTGCCCTCTCCCGCTCCTTTAAACCTGGCAGCATGCAGGACAAGCAGCAAGGAGAATCTGAATGGGCAGAGTAACTAAGCTCAGTCCTCAGGAGGCCAAAAAGGTCAGTATCCCTTAACAACAGAACCAGTGAAGAACCAACTCCTCCTTCCCACAAGTGGTACCCTGGGAAGACTATTGGGGGACAGTTCTAGAAGTGATTCATTAATGGCCAAAAACTTTCCCCACAATAAAACACCTGGTGCAGTACCAGACCAAATCCCTACTCCTGGGAACTTCATTTGCAGAAACTCATCTCAGTGACAACTATATCCAGGAAGAGAAGCCAGAAGTATCTTATACAGCTCCTCACACCATCCCACTGAGAAGGGAAGCTGAGAAATGGAAAGACAGTTTGGCACAGAAAGCAGGCAAATATTCACTGACTTCTGCTATTTTGTTTTTATTTGGTTTTGTTTTTGAATGTGTACTGATTGATACAAGATGGACATTTGTACATTTGTACGCATACATATTTTTTCTGCTCTTTCATTTTTTTTTTTTTTTGGTACTGGGGATTGAACTCAGGGGCACTCGACTATTGAGCCACATCCCCAGCCCTATTTTGTGTTTTATGTAGAGACAGAGTCTCACTGAGTTGCTTAGCACCTCACCATTGCTGAGGCTGGCTTTGAACTCATGATCCTCCTGTCTCAGCCTCCCTAAGTGCTGGGATTACAGGCATGCGCCACCATGCCAAGCTCCTTTAATATTTTAACTTCTATTTTTTTCTCCTCCCCCCATAAACACATCTTAAGTTGCCTCTGCATTTTCCCTATTCACCTCTTGAATCTACAAACACTTTTCTACTCCTATCTCTTCTTCTTTCCTCTTAATAAACTCCTCCTTGAACTGGATACTTTTACATGTTCATTATCTGTTTATTTTTTATCATTTCTAGCATTATTTCAACATTCTTATTTTTCATGGATCAGCATTATGAGGACTAAGATGTTTGATTAGTATCTATTGATTTTGTTCTTATATTCTTTTTTTAAATTTTTTTTAATTTATTTTTTTAGTTGTAAGTGGACAGAATATCTTTATTTTATTTTTATGTGGTGCTGAGGATTGAACTCAGTGCCTCACACGTGCTAGGCAAGCACACTACCACTGCGCCACAATCCCAGCCCTGTTCTTATATTCTTTTGTTTACTTTTAATTTTTATTTTATATATTTTTTCTCACTTATTGGTTTCCCACAACTTTCTTTCTAACTATTCCTCTGCTAAAAGCCCATCTCAATTGATCTCTACTTCATTCATCCTTTAATTATTTACTTCTGTTATCATTTCACCTCCCTCATAATCACCAAATCCCACATCAATTCTGTTCTATCCCAGCAAGGGAAATTATAAACTCTTTTGTAAACTTACTGTTTATAACATGAGCAATAACTGATCATATCATTTCTGACTATTGTGACAATCAACAATGTAGATGTCATAGTAAGAACTATTTGATTTAATGCTATAAATTATTTGCATTAGTTATTATTATCTGTCTCTCCCTAAACTGTAAGATACCAGAAACCTTCAGGAATATTATAAGTCCAGAGGGTAGAAACCCTACTGCCTCAAAACCAAATGTTTGATGGGTAGACACACAAACAACATGAAAAAGCAAGGGAACAATTTGCCACAAACCAGAATACTTCAATAATAGAATCCTTCAATACCACAGTGGAAAAAATGTTAGAAAAGGAGTTTTGATTGTACATAGTTAAAACAAATCTGTGAGGTAAAGGATGATATAAGGGAGAAAATACAGGAATCAAAAGATCACTTCAATAAAGAGATAGAGATTCTTTTAAAAAAAAGCAGAAATCTTCAAAATGAAAGAATCAATAAACCAAATTGGAAATTAATTGGAAAGCATCACTAGCAGATGAGACCACTTGGAAGACAGAGTTTCAGTCAATGAAAACAAAATATATAATTTTGAAAATAAAGTTGACCACAGAGAAAAGATGTTAAAATTCCATGAACACAGCTTCCAAGAAATATTGAATAACATGGAAAGATCAAACTTAAGATTTATTAGGATAGATGAAGGCTCAGAGATACAAAGGAATGCACAAGTTTTTCAATGAAATAATATCTGAAAATTTCCCAAACCTTTAGAATGAAATGAAAATCAAATACAGGAGTCTTACAGGACCCAAGTATACAAAATTACAACAGACCCACACCAAGGCACATTATTATGAAAATTCCAACATACAGAATAAGGATAGAATTTTAAAGACTGTCAGGGAAAAAATGGTAGGGCATATGTAGAGGAAAATCAATGCAGATCTCAGTATCAACCCAGCCCCTTAAAGCTAGGAGGTCTTGAAATAATATATACCAAACTCTGAAAGAAAATGGATGCCAACCAAGAATACTATAAAATTAAGCAAAAATAAGCTTCAGAATTGAGGATGAAATATAAACTTTCCATGATGAACAAAAGTTCAAAGAATTCACAATTAGAAAGTATACCCTATAAAAATACTCAATAAAATATTTCATGAAGAAATGAAAAATAAATGTGAAAACTACCAAAGGGAGCAACTACACTAGAATAGTAGTCAATCAAAGGAGAAACTAATTCAAATTAAAAACTAGAAATAAACCAAAATGATAGGGAATAAAAATCATTCCTCAATAATAACACTGAAGGTAAATGGACTAAACTCATCAATCCAAAGACATAGACTGGCAGATTAGACTTAAAAATGAGACCAAACAATATGCTGTCTCCAAAAGACTAACATCATAGGCAAAGACATCCACAGACTAAGGGTAAAAGGATGGGAAAAATCTTATCATTCACAAGGATCTCGTAAACAAGCAGAGGTTTCTATCCTCATATCAGATAAAGTGGACTTCAAGACCAAGTTAATCAGAAGGAACAAAGAAGGACATTTCATACTGCCTAAGGGAATTATACGTCAACAAGACATAACAATCATAAATATTTATGACCCAAACAACAGAGAATCTACGTACATCAAACAAACGCTTCTCAAATTCAACAATCAAACAGATCACAACACAATAAAAATGGGTGACTTTAACATGCCTCTCTCACTTGACAGATCCTCCAAACAAAAGCTAAATAAAGCAGCTATGGAACTAAAAAAATACAATAATAATTTAGACCTGACATATAGAATATTTCATCTATCAATGACTGAATACACTTTCTTCTCCACAGAACACACATCCTTCTCTAAAATAAGCCATGAACAACTCTTACAAAAACCAAAAAAATAGAGGCAATACCTTGCATTTTATTAGATTATAATGGAATAAAATTAGAAATCAATGATACAATAAAAAAATAGAAGCTACTCTAACACCTGGATATTAAATAATATGCTATTGAATGACCAGTGGAAGAAATCTGGAATGAAGAAATCAGGGATGAAGAAATCAGAGATGAAATAAAAAAATTCTTAGATGTTAATGAAAATAGTGACACAATATATCAAAATATTTGGTATACTATGAAGGTGGTTCTAGGAGGAAAGTTCATTGCATTGAGCTCATTCATTTAAAAGAATAGAAAGTCACCAAATAAACATCATAACTTTACATCACAAAGTCCTAGAAAAAGAAGAACAAATCAACATCAAAAGCAGAAGACAGAACATAATTTAAATAAAATACTTAGGAATCAATCTAACAAGAGAGGTGAAAGACCTTTACAATGAAAACCACAGAACACTAAAGAAAGAAGTTGAAGAAGACCTTAGAAGATGCAAAGATCAGCTGGGCATGGTGGCACATGCCTGTAATCCCAGCACTTTGGGAGGCTGAGACAGGAGAATCACGAGTTCAAAGCCACCCTCAGCAATGGCAAGATACCAAGCAACTCAGTGAGACCCTGTCTCTACATTAAATACAAAATAGGGCTGGGGATGTGGCTCAGTGGTGAGTACCCCTGAGTTAATCCCCAGTACCAAAAAAAAAAGGAGATGGAAAAATCTCCCATGTTCTTGGATAGGAAAAATTAATATTGTCAAAATGGCCATACTACCAAAAGAGTTATACAGATTTAATGCAAATCCAATTAAAATCCCAACAACATTCCTCATAGAAACAGAAAAAGCAGTCATAAAATTCATTTGGAAAAATAAGAGACCCAGAATAGCCAAAGCAATTTTTAGCAAAAAGAGTGAAGCAGGAAGCATCACAGTACCAGAACTTAAACTATACTACAAAACTAAAGAAACAAAAAATAGCATGGTATTGGCATAAAAATAGACATGTAGACAGACCAATAGTACAGAATAGAAGATACAGAGACAAACCCTCATAAATACAGGTATCTCATACTAGACAAAGACACCGAAAACATACATTGGTGAAAAAGTAGCCTCTTCAACAAATAGTGCTAGGAAAACTGGAAATCAATGTGAAACAAAATGAAATTAAACCACTATCTCTCACCATACACAAAACTCAACTCAAAGTGGATCAGGGACCTAGGAATTAGACCAGAAACCCTGCACATAATACAAGAAAAAGTAGGAACACACCCTCATTATGTCAGATTAGGTCCTGACTTTCTTAACCAGACTCTTTTTTTTTAAAATATTTATTTTTTAGTTGTAGGTGGACACAATAGCTTTATTTTATTTTTATGTGGTGCTGAGGATCGAACCCAGTGCCTCCCCCGTGCTAGGCGAGCACGAGCACGCTACCACTGCGCCATAACCCCAGCCCCTCTTAACCAGACTCTTAAAGCACAAGAAATAAAATAATTAATAAATGGGGTGGATTCAAACTAAAAATCTTCTCAGCAAATGAAACAATTAATAACATGAAGAAAGAGCCCACAGAGTGGGAGAACATCTTTAATACACGCACATCAGTTAGAGCACTCATTTCCAGAACACATAAAGAAATCAAAAAAATTAAGAGCAAAAAAACTAATAACCCAATCAACAAATGAACTAAGGAACTGAACAGACATTTCTCAGAAGAAGATATACAATTGATCGACAAATATATGAAAAAATGTTCAACTTCTCTAGTAATTAAAGAAATGCCAATCAAAACTACTCTTAAGAGTTCATCTAATTTCAGTCAGAATGACAATTATCAAGAATACAAGCAACAATAAGTGTTGGTAAGGATGTGGGAGAAAAGGCACGCTCATACATTGCTGGTGGGACTGAAAATTGGTGCAACCAATCTGGAAAGCAGTATGGAGATTCCTTAGAAAACTTGGAATGGAACCACCATTTGACCCAGCTATCCCACTCCTCAGTCTATACCCAAAGGACTTAAAATCAGCATACTATAGTGACACAGTCACATCAATGTTCATAGAAGCTAAATTCACATTTCTCTACAACCAGAGAATTGAAAAGTTGTGCTCCATTTGTGTACAATGTACAATGTATAATGAAATGAAATGCATTCTGCTGTCATGGGTAACTAATTAGAAAATATTTTAAAACTAAAAAAATAAAAATAAGTAAAATAAGGAAGAAATCCCCAGGGGCACAGCTGCTGCTACAGCTGGGCTGGAAACTCCAGCCAGAGCTGTCCTTCCATGAACATAGTAGAGGGATAAGGAAATTAAAGGAACCACATTTTGGGGAGGCCCGTAGGCTATCTGGGTACAGAGTGTTTAGAGACCAAGGACATTGTCAAACAAACCTGAAGGACATGCTGCATAATATCTGAGTGTGGTGAAAGAATCTGCCATCTCTCCAGGAAGCATACAGAAGACAACATAAGGAACAATTTTGCAGCTGTGCCATGGGGGCTAGCAACTGAGGAAGCCGATTGCTGGTAAACCTGAGTTTGGCCGGAAATACGAGCCCAGTAAAAACACAGTACGTGACATAGAATGGGCTTAAGTGACCAGAAGAAAATCAAACGTGGAGAAAGGTTTACACAAGGGACAATTGGTCTTGGAAACTCACCCAGCTCTACCCTCCTTCTCCAGTCCAACTACTTGCAGAATGAGCTGGAAGAGACATGTCTGGCTAGGAACTTGGAAAGGCAGAGGGCAGGAGAGATTGTTTGGAGACTGAACCCGAGACCAGGAAATGTGGGGTCCGAAGATGACATAGGGGACTAATTATTGGCTCTCCCACCACACAAGTGGCACCTAGGGAAGCCCTGGAGTAAAGTCCTCCAGCATGGACCAGCAAATACTGAGTGCTGGAGGTGCGCTAATTTAAAATCTCCAAACTGCTTTTCACCTAAGCACCTGGAGCCTGCGGAAACCCAAACTCTGCCTCCAGGAACTCTGTCTGTGGGATTACTTCACTCAGTCCAGCAATCCAAAGGGTAGAGAATCACACTCCAGAAGATCCCACCTAAAATTGCTGAGAAGAGAAGATGAGAATTTTTTGAACTCCAATGGAAAAAAAAAATTTAACATTTCATCAAGTTTTTTTTTTAATTCTTTTTCACTGTTTAATTATGACCTTAATGGTACATGGACATTTATACAGTTTCCTATTTATTTTCTATTTATTTTTCTTCTCATCTCTAGCATTTTTCAAGCCAATTATTTTACATGGATTAGTTTTTTGTGAACTAGGATATCTGATTAGTATATGTTAGTTTTGTTTTGTATTCTTTTATTTTTCTTTGTAATTTTTTATTTAATTTTTTGTTTTATGTATATTTTTTCTCTAAACTGTTTCCCTTGATTCTCTCTTTTCTTCTGCTAACAACAAATCTCTATGGTTCTCTTTCACTCTTCTTTAATCTCTTACTTCTGTCTTTTCTCCTCCTGCCTCATAGTCATCACATCCTACATCACTTTTGTTCTCTCTCTGTTCACCACTTGAAAATGTAAGCTGGGCACAGTGGCACACACCTGTAATCCCAGCACTTTGGCAGGCTGAGACAGAAGAATCGTGAGTTCAAAGCCAGCCTCAGCAATGGCGAGGCGCTAAGCAACTCACTGAGACCCTGTCTCTAAACAAAACACAGAATAAGGCTGGGGATGTGGCTCAGTGGTCAAGTACCCTGAAGTTCAATCCATTATACCAATTGTTTCTGTTGGTTGTTTTTATTATTTGTCTCTCCCTAAATAGTGACATACTGGAAAGATTCACGGACACTACAAGTCCACAGGGTAGATACTCTACTGCCTCGGATCCATACTGTTAGATGAGTAGACATATAAACAATATGAAAAAGCAAGGGAACAAATTGCCCCAAGCAAACCAAGATACTCCAGTAACAATGCACCAATACCACAGTGGAAGAAATGTCAGAGGAGTTTAGAATGTAGAGAGTTAAATTGATCTGCAATAAAGGATGGTGTAAGAGAGCAAATACAGGTAGCAAAAGATCACTTCAATGAGGAGAGATTCTGAAAAAAAAAACACAAAGAGAAATCCTTGAAATGAAGGAAACAATAAACCAAATTAAAAATTCAATAGAAAGCATAACCAACAGACTAGACCACCGGAAGACAAAACTTCAGGCAATGAAGACACAATATATAATCTTGAAAACAGAATTTAGCACAGAGGGAAGATGTTAGAAAACCACAAATAGAACTTCTAAGAATTATGGGATAACATGAAAAGACCAAATTTAAGATTTATCAGGATAGATGAAGGTGTGAAGATACAAACCAAGGGAATGCACAATTATCGCTAAAAAGGAGGCATGGAGGGTGCCACGTGGGCATTCCCGAGGAGTTGGGATCCAGAGAGACGGAGAAAGAAGGGGTCTCCGGGGAAGACGATATGGGGTCTCTCTGGTCGGTGGCGATTCACGGGGACACTCACTCAGACCTCCGGGTGTAGGTAAAAATCTGCTCTGCCCCAGTGAGACGCAGAAACACCCAGAGTCAGAAGCAGAAAACAGCGTTTCCAGAAAGTATAGAAGCTTAAATACACTCTTGGACCAATCAGGTCCAAAGGTCACAAACAAAGGAGTGCATTCTGGCAAGAGCACAGTCTATTAGCATAGAATGGGTAAAGATAGAAGGGAGGGGTTGAAGGTATTAGAAAGTACTCCCACACACAATCTTTTTTTTTAATGATATAATATTAGAAAAATCTCCAAAGCTAAAGACACAAATGTAAAATCAAATACAAGAGGCTTACAGGACCCCAAATGTACAAAATTACAACAGATCCATATCAAGCCACATTATAATGAAAATGCCTAGCATAGAGAATAAGGAAAAAAATTTAAAGACTGAGAGAAAAATATCAGATTACATGTACAGGGAAACCAATTCGTGTCTCAGCTGATTTCTCAACCCTGAACCTAATAGCTAGGACGTCCTGAAATAACATATACCAAGCTCTAAAAGAAAATGGATGCCGAGGCTGAGACAGGAGAATCACGAGTTCAAAGCCAGCCTCAGCAATGGCGAGGCGCTAAGCAACTCAGTGAGACCCTGTCTCTACATAAAACACAAAATAGGGCTGGGGGTGTGGCTCAGTGGCCGAGTGCCCCAGAGTTCAATCTCCAGTACCAAAAAAAAAGAAAAAAAGAAAATGGATGCCAACCAAGAATGTTACATCCAGCAAAATTAAGATTCAGATTTGAAGATGAAATAAAAACAGTCCATGATAAACAAAAGTTAAAAGAATTCTCAACCAGAAAGCCTACGACACTTCACGATATTCTCAACAAAATATTCCATGAAGATAAAATGAAAAAAAAAAAAAGAAATCCAGTGAGGGGAGGAACTACACTAAAGGAACAGTCAATCAAAGGAGAAACTAATTCAAATTAAAAACTAGGCTGGGCTCTGTGGCACACACCTGTAATCCCAGCACTATGGGAGGCTGAGACAAGAGAATCACAAGTTCAAAGCCAGCCTCAGCAATGGCGAGGCACTAAGCAACTCAGTGAGACCTTGTCTCTAAATGAAATACAAAAATAGGGATGGGTATGTGGTTCAGTGGTCAAGTGTCCCTGAGTTCAATCCCTGGTACCAAAAATAAATAAATGAATAAATAAACTAGAAATAAACTGAAATAACTGGGAACACCAATCATATCTCAATAATAACCTTGAATATTAATGCCCTAAACTCATCAAAGACATAGACTGGCAGATTAGATTTAAAAACAAGACCAAAGTCGGGTACAGTGGCACACACCTGTAATCCCAGTGGCTCGGGAGATTGAGACAGGAGGATCATGAGTTCAAATCCAGCCTCAGCAAAAGTAAGGCACTAAGCAACTCAGTGAGACCCTGTCTCTAAGTAAAACACAAAATAGGGCTGGGGATGTGGCTCAGTGGTCCAGTGGCCCCGAGTTCAATCCCTGGTACCCACCTCCCCCCCCCAAAAAAAAACAAGAACCAACTATATACTGTGTCCAACAGACTCACCTTATTGGTAAACACATACACAGACTGAAGGTGAAAGGATGGGAAAAAACATATCACTCACATAAACAAGCAGAGGTTTCTACCCTCTAAACCAGACTAAGTTATGTAAGCTATATAATTGTAATTATACAGCTGGGCATGGTGGTGCACACCTGTAATCCCAGCACTTGGGGAGGCTGAGACAGGATAATTACAAGTTCAAAGCCAGCCTCGGCAATGGCGAGGCACTAAGCAACTCAGTGAGACCTTGTCTCTAATTAAAACACAAAATAGGGCTGGGGATGTGGCTCAGTGGTTGAGTGCCACTGAGTTCAATCCTCAGTACCAAAAAAAAAATTGTAATTATACAATTTTAATATTACATTAATACATTTTTAGTATCTGTAGGGTTGTTTTGATACCTCCCTTCCACTGATATTTCTTATTGCTTTTTTTCTTAATTAGACTTTAAATTAAATTGTTAGATTTTTATCAACTTTTAGCTATATTCTTTTCTATTTTACATATTTCTGCTCCTATTCTTATTTTTTCCTTCCTACTCCCTAATTTGAAAATAATCTGATTGTTAATATAGCTTCCTTCTGATACAAATACTCTGAGTTATAAGTGTGCATGGGTACCATTTCATCCCAGAGATTCTGATATTTTAGGCTTTTATTATCACTTATTTCAAAGCACTATATATTTACTTTTCTTGTGCTTTCTTCTTGATATTTGGGATATTTGTAAGTGTGCTGTTTAATTTTGAAGTAGTTGAGATGTGGGGGTGGGGTTCTATATATCTTAAGGTTAAGTGATTTCTATTGTAATAAATCATGCAGGAAAAAGTCTTCATGATTTCAAATTTTTAAAAATTTCTCAAAGCTTATTTTATGACAGAATATAGTCTAACTCTGTTAATTTTTTGCTTGTCATTTTTGTGTATAGTTCTCTATAAATAACAAGTAGGTCAAGGTGGCTGATAATGTTGTTAAGCATTCTATGCCATTACTCCTTTCAGCAAAGTGAGGGGGCTTAAAATCTCCAAATATGATTGTGGATTTGTCCCTTCTCTATTTAATAATTTTTACTTCATGTATTTTGAAATTTGTTATTAGGTACATACACATTTTGGATTGTTATACTTTGTTGAAAAGTTACCCTATTATGCTTATGAAATATTCTCCTTTATCTCTGAAAATATTTTTCTTGATATTTATTTTATATTAATAGCTCTACTTCAGATTTCTCATTCTTAATTCTCCTTTTTTTTGCTTTTAACCTATTAGTGTATTGATATTTAAAGTGTGACATATGTATATGGCATATAGTAATTGTTTGCTTTTTACACATGTTGAACATTTATACCTTTTAATTATAATATCAACATCATTTACATTTAAATTAATTATTGATACTGTTGAAAAAAAAGAACACCTGACATGAAGATCAATGGAAAATTGGGTAAATGATAGGTTTGATGATGTACTATTTTAGTAAAAGGTTGAATAGTCCTTCTGACAACCTCAGAGAGAAGATTGTTGGAATGCTTTTGTTGGAATTGTTCGTTCTCTCATTTATTCTATCACAGCAAGATATTTATTTCATTGTTTGTTTATTTTATAACACTTTTTATTTTGCAAATAAAAAATAATATATACACATATATGCATATATGTGAGATATATATATTATTATCATAGGCAATCTCTTAGGTATCCTATTATGATTTTAATCTGAAATTCCCTAACAACAAATAATGCTGGGCATTTTTTTCATATACTTATTTGCCATTGATTATCTTCTTGTAAGAAATACCTGTTTATTTGTTTTGTTAATTTTTTATTGCACTATTTGGTGATTGTTGAATTTTTCAGTCTCTGTATATTTTTTAAACAAGTATGTGTAAAAAACCAAAATTTTAAAAAATCAAAAATGTTGGTTCTTTGAAAAAAATAAAATTGATAAACCCACTGCCATGCTAACAAAGAAAAATAGAAAACTCAAATTACTAAAATTCATGATGAAAAAAGAAATATCACCACAGACAGTACTGAAATTCAGATGATAATCAGAAACTACTTTGAAAATCTATATTCCCGCCAGGCATGGTGGCACATACCTGTAATCCCAGCTGCTGAAGAGGAGGAGGCAGGAGGATTGTGAGTTCAAAGACAGCCTTAGCAAAAATGATGTACTAAGCAACTCAGTGAGATCCTGTCTCTAAATAAAATAAAAAATGGGAGCTGGGCATGGTGGCACACACCTGTAATCCCAGCACTCTGGGAGGCTGAGACAGAGAATCGTGAGTTCAAAGCCAGCCTCAGCAATGGCGAGGCGCTAAGCAACTCAGTGAGACCCTGTCTCTACATGAAACACAAAATAGGGCTGGGGATGTGGCTCAGTGGTCGAGTACCCTGAGTTCAATCCCCAGAACCAAAAAAAGAAAGAAAGAAAGAAAGAAAGAAAGAAAGAAAGAAAGAAAGAAAGAAAGAAAGAAAGAAAGAAAATAGACAACAAAACTATAAGCCACCTAGAACTAACAGACCTATACAGAACATTTCATGCAAAAATAGCATAGTACCGGGGCTGGGGTTGTGGCTCAGTGGTAGTGTGCTCGCCTAGCATGTGGGAGGCACTGGGTTCGATCCTCAGCACCACATAAAAATAAAATATTCTATCCATCTACAGCTAAAAAATAAATATTGAAAAAAAATAGCATAGTACACATGCTTCTCCAGGCCATGTGGAATAGTCTTTGGGGTAAACCATACAGTTGGCTACAAAACAAATCTCAATTAACTAATTTCCTTTAGATGTTTTCAAGTGTGTTTTTAAATATATTTAATTTTCTTTTAAAATGCTTTAAATGCTCTTAGCAAACACTGAACAATTAAACAATTCTAGTAAAATAACAAATGAAATGTATAAATATGGGTGAATCTTGTCTGTATGAATATCCTACTATTGTTTAGAAACTTAGAATTCTATTATTCCTTTCAGGCCAAAATCACAAGTTTAAAATCAATCACTTAATGGAAATCATAAAGCTAATCTGATATTTTATGTGTCCAAATCCATTACACATTACAAATGCTTAAAATACCATATGTACAAATTTCCTCAGTGATTTAAAAATTACCATTCTTGAACTGAACATGGAAGTACCGGTTTTATTTATTGATTTAGTTGGTAGTAGGACACTTTACCACTGAGTTTCATCCTCAGCTGTTTCTGAGACAGGCTTTCGCCTTGAACTTGCAATCCTCCTGCCTCAGTCTTCCAAATTGCTAGATTACAGGCATGTGTCACCAGGCGTGGCCGGTTTTCATCTGTTTCATGATTTCTGTATTCAATCCTAAACTTTTCCAAAGTTAAAAAGATAACCATATGGAAGTAAGAAATATTTCCCTAAAGTCAGGGTCCCCTTCACAAAGGATTTAAGTTATTTATTGACAAAAATTGGGGCAGGGACCTGAGATTCTGCTACTTTCCACAACATCAAAGGACAAGTTGAACACTTTTTCTAATGCCATCATGAGGGAGATGTAGAGGGGCAGAAACAGCCAGGGCAAGATGGGGAATGAAGAGGTCAGGGGTGAGACCAAAGAGCATGGAGAGTGTCTTCCAATAAGGTCAACTTCCTAGTTGATGAAAGTGCTTATGGAGACAAGCAGGGAACCCTATCAGACACTTCCGGACTCATGCTCCTAAGTGGGGATCTAATAGGAAAATGAAAATAGATACGTGGAAACAGGATGGGCAGGACGGTGGATAATGCAAAATAGCAAGAAAACCCTTGATAGGATCAGAGATAAGGAAAGGAAGAAGTTCCAAGGACCATAAAAAGAACAAGCTCAAACTTCCCTGACTGAACTCCTGGTTCCAGGACTCTTTGTCTTTAGAGAAGTCTGTTACTGTTACTTTTGCAATAAACCTACTGCTTGCTTGCTATCTCTGGGTCCTGCTTTTCAATTCCTTGCTGAATGGAGACAAGGAACCCAAAACCCCTAGGCAGTAACAATTACCAGAGAATAAACTCTCACGTCTAGACATTCCAAATGGAATACTCTTAGAGCCCAAATATACCAAATTCAGATTACACATTACCTAATTTTTGTTTCTAATTTAAGTCTATACTCCACGTTCAGGTCATTTCACCATGTGATTATCTGATTCTATCATCTCAATATTTACTCTCCTGATAAATGTCTAAAATGTTATGGACCTAACTGACAACAAATTGGATTTTGTGTTTTCTCTGAGAATTCATATGATTGTCTGGTCAAAATTCTAATGACAAAAGAAGGAAGGAAGAATAATGAGAGAAAGGAAAGGAGGAAGGGAAACAGATAAACATAATTTAAAATTTTGGAAAAAGTTTTTCAAAGTACAGGAAAATCATGATCCAAACATCAACAAACTAAAATAAGATAGGTTTTATACAATTGACAGAGTTTAAGAAAATATAAAATACAGCCATAATCCATTTCACTTTTATACTAGGATTCATAGAGGATGTGAATCAATTTTAGCATGCTGAATGGCTTGATATTACTTGGCCCAACATTACATGTGTCAGCACTGAATTATCATTATACAGACATATATATGCTATTTGATTTGGTCCTCAAATTTTGGAGTCAGTCTATGGATAGAGTATGAAAACCTTGGTTATATTTGCAGAATTGTATTGGTTAGGATTTGATCATGAAAAATGAATCATTATGAGTGTTACAGTATAAGAATAAAACTTATAAGAATATTGTTATAGGAATAAAACCACATAATTATAAAAGAAGCTGGGAAAGTACGGATCACACAGAGTTGGAAGATCAGAGGTATATCACTAAAAAGCCAGGCATGTCCAGCTGCCAGAGTGGAAATGGAAATCATTGATGATGGAGACGTCTACAGAAGACTGTTTTATCTGCATCTGGTAGGGATCTAGTGTAGAGTTACCAGATTTAATGGATATCAATGTATATACACACATACATATAATTTAATATCATATCATCTATACATTTGTATATGCTATATATACATTTATTATATATATACCTATATATGTATAGGACATGCAAAATACATGTGAAAAATCAAATATCTGTAAAATGTATACATATATATGTATGTGTATATATAGAATGGGGCATGGGCCATACTTAACACTTTAAAAAAGCTGAAATTCAGGTTTAATTGGATATCCTACATTTTATTTGGGAACCCATAGCACTTGCCCAAGATTGCTCACTCTGGCCATTTAGAAGAGCTGGATTCTGAATGACAGAAAGCAAGAATAAGCTAGAACCCACCTTTGCATCTATCTAGCAGTCACTGCGTGTTACAGCAACCCTCAGGGAGTGAAATAGCTGCTGTAATTCTGCCTTCCAAACCTTGCACAAATGTCTCTTTTGGCAAACTCTAACCTGATACCATCAAGGGAGGGGGTTCTGAAGCCAGAACTAGACAGGCAGTGTAGATAGGTGAATCGAATCAGGTCAGCTCAAGGAGGCCAATTGTACCCACATCACAGACTTGAGAATCCAGTACAAATAAACCCTGGCACTAAGACTGATGGCCAGGGCACCTTTGAGCAGGGGTCACATTTTTGGTATTCAGTGAACTGGCTGTGATCTGAACTCCTTACACACCTCAGCCAGGTGTCCAGACCTAGTGGCTGGGAGGGCCTTTGGGTTAGAGTGCATGGGGTGCATTTTGCCTCTGCTCTCCTCATTCAAGCTATTATATTGGAGAAGTACTGAAATGCTACTGCCTTCAGAGTCCTTCCTCCACCCTTGTCAGGATAACCTGTGCCTGCTGCAACCTGTTGCTAAGGTAACCTGTCCCGGGGATTAACCCTTCCTACAGGGAGTTGTTAATATGCACACCTTCCTGCCCAAATCAATCCACCTGGCCCTTCCCCCCGTCCATCTGATTGTCACCTTTTTGGCCATCCCACTGAGCATCTCCTGGGCCTAGTCACTTACACAGGAAGGAGAGAAAGAAGGGGAAGAGAGCAGGAGAACAAAGGAAGCCTAGGACATATAAAAAAGACAAAACATGTGTACTTGGGTATACCAGGATAGCAGCTATGGATCCCTTCTCCCTCCCAGGAGAAGTCTGTGTTACCCCTTTTTAAGTAAACCCTGCTTTATATGCTTGCCTCAGTGTGCTTCTCTAATGTTCAAACTTTAACATGTGAAGAAGCAGAACTTGTCACAGGTAACCAGTGGTATCAGTTCTAGAAAACACAACTCTAGCTTAGCTAAACTGATGAAAATTATGAAGCATTGAATCTCATGTAATATATTTAAATCATATGAACTGTAGCAATGGGTAACCCAATAGTAAATGAGGTAAATTGCTCTTTATGAAACTATAGAAACTAATGAATAGAGAAAAGAAACAATTAAAACATCACAATTTTGCAACCTCTATGACTAAATAAATATAGGCATTAAGCAATCAGTATCTGCTAACATCTCAAAAAGAGAGATGAACAGACACCATATGCCTCCCACAGTCTTGTCAAACATCACCTATAATTTTGCCAAAGGAATCAAAATGGAGTTTGATCCAGTCTCTGAATCTAACTGCCAATTTACCAGAAACACAGAGAACAGAGAAACATGTTGGACTCCACCTTAAGTGTGAAATTAGCAAACCCCACTCTATAGGAAACTACAAATGTTCCAAGTTCATCCAGAGTTAAATTTTCAAGATAAGAGATGGATAATGGGTAAAGCACACATTAAAATATACTTTAAAAGATATATCAAAATATGAGCATCTTAATAATTAAACTCTTTTTAAAACACAAGAAAATGATTACACTTTTTAGTCAGGTGGTAACTTAGAATGGGAATGTGGGGAATATGAAAGGGCTTCTGGGGTGACTGACTTCTTCTGGGTTTCTTGATCTGGGTAACAATTACAAGAAGGTTCTCTTCATAATCATTCATTAAGATATGTTTGTTTTATTTATTCTCTGCATCTGTTTTTATTTACAATGAATTTTTTTAAAAAAATTACTTGGAGCCGGGCGTGGTGGCGCAAACCTGTAACCCCAGCACTTTGGGAGGCTGAGACAGGAGAATCGCGAGTTCAAAGCCAGCCTCAGCAATGGCGAGGCGCTAAGCAACTCAGTGAGACCCTGTCTCTAAATAAAACACAAAATAGGGCTGGGGATGTGGCTCAGTGGTCGAGTACCCCTGAGTTCAATCCCTGGTACCAAAAAAAAATTAATTTGAGGAAACAGAGTATTCTGGAGAGATCTTTTCAATATCATTAGTATTTTTTTTTCATCAGTGCTAGGGATAAAACTCAGGGCCTCATATTTTCTAGGCAAGCACTCTACCACTGAGCTATATCCCCAGCACATATAATTAATATCTCAATAAAGAAAAGACATTGCATCCATGAAAAAAAACATGGTTCTATTTTTAAAGGAGCATTCAAAGAACAACAAAAAAGAGCAAGAGCTCTTAGAAACTAAAAACTACAATTTGTCAAAATATACTGTCATGTATATCTAAAAAGAACAAATAAAAAAGAAACTAAAAACTGTATAGCTGTAATGAAAATGTGTGTGTGTGTATAATGAAAATAAGGTTAAAGGAATTAAAGTAACAATGAGATGTGGCCAATGAGATATGAGTGAATTATATCCTTAGGAGAGGAAATTGGCTATCATATATTCCTCATTCTTCCTTCCTGTGACTAGAAATAAGAGGTGGTAACAAATAAAAAATATTTTAAATACTTTAAGTATCTAAACAATGAACTTTGTGACAAAATAAACATTAAGAAATGAAAAAAAAGAAGTGGTGATTATCTATCTTAAACCATGATACATGAATAGTATTCTAATGTAAAGGTAACTAAACTTTTTCTGTAAAAAAACAGATAAACTGGGTATGGTGATACACACCTATAATCCAGCAACTCAGGAGGCTGAGGCAGGAAAATTGTGAGTTCAAAGCCAGCCTCAGCAAAAGTGAGATTCTAAGCAACTCAGTGAGACCCTGTCTCTAAATAAAATACAAAATAGGGCTGAGGGTGTGGATCAGTGGTCAAGTACCCTTGAGTTCAATCTCCAGTACCAAAAAAAAAGATTAAAATATTTAAAATCCCCAGTACCAAAAAAAAAAAAAAAGATTAAAATATTTAAAATATTTTAAGTTTTGTGGGCAATATTGTCTCTATTCTATCAACTCATACTGCCACTGTAGCTGAAAAGTGACCTTAGAGCCAAGCATGGTGGTACTACCTATAATCCCAGCTACTTGGGAGTCTGAGGCAGGAGAATCACAAGTTTGAGGCCAGCCTGGGCAACTTAATGAGGCTGTATCTCAAAATTTAAAATAAAAAGGGATGGGGATATAGCTCAGTAGTAGAGTACCCCTGGGTTCAATCCACAGTACTGCAAAAAAAAAAAAAAGAGTGACTTTATACTACATACAAATAAGCAGGTGTGGCAATGTTCCAATTAAACTTTATTTATGGGCACTGAAATTTATTTTTCATGTATCATGCAATATTCTTTTTTTTCAACCATTTAAAAATATAAAGACCACTCTTAGTCCATAGCCATAAAAACAGCAAGTGGATATCCAGGCACAGTGGCACACACCTGTAGTCTCAGCAGCACATGCCTGCAGTCCCAACTATTTGGAAGGCAGAGGCCAGAGAATCACATGCCCATGAGTTCAAGACCAGCCTGGACAACATAGTGAGACTCTGTCTCAACAATATAAAACCAGCTGGGCACAGTGGCATATGCCTGTAATCCCAGCACTTTGGGAGGCTGAGACTGGAGAATTGTTCATAGCCAGCCTCAGCAACGAGGAGGTGCTAAGCAACTCAGTGAGACCCTGTCTCTACATAAAAACACAAAATAGGGCTGGGGATGTGGATCAGTGGTCAAGTGTTTCTGAGTTCAATCCCTGGTACCAAAAATTAAAAATTAAAAAAATTAAAAAATTAAAAACCAATCCTGCCCAAGGGAATGTTAGAGAAATAAGACAGAACCTGAGTTTATGGGGCAGAGTCACTTATCTGAACTGGACTTTAGACTGTGACACAAAAGAAATATACACCTATTTTTTAGCCCAGTGTGTTTCGTATATGTTATATTGATTTAGTCTAAACCCTAAGTATCACTTATAAGTTCTCAGTTAAACTGAAGTTAAATAATTGTTAATAAGCTACTAAAGCATTTGATGAGGAGGGTATACATATCCTACAACCTAATAAAAACCCTAGAGAATCTCTTCCATATGTACATTAGGAGACTAACATTAGAATTCTCATCCCTGATTGCTTCTAATAACAAAATCTGGGAGTCACTAAATGACAACCAACAGGAGAATGAATAATTGTGGTACGTTCAAATAACTACAGAAAATTAAGATAAATGAACTAGAGCTGTATTCACGTGAAAACTTTCACAAACATGAGATTGAGCAAAAAAGCAAGTTATAAAATAAAAGAAGATGCCACTTACCTAAAGTTTTAAAAAGGAAAAACAATGCTACATATTACTACTTATGGGCATGTATACATTAAAAGTCTATTTATAAAAGTAGGAATGTTAAATATCAAATTCAGGATAGTAGTTATACTGAGAAGAAAGAGAAGAAATTAGGATCATGAAATGGTATACAAGATACTTCAACTATCTTTAATGTGTTACTGATATTTGAAAAATCAGAACAAATAAAACAATTAAATGGTTGCTGCATGTTGAATTCACAAATGCATACATCAAATATCCTTATATTTGATATATTTCCATTTCATCTCAAGGCTTATATTCACAAAGATTTCTTGGCCAATTCTTCAAGGCTAGCTAACATCAGAGCAATAAAAAATTTACTCACTCTATTCTTTATACTGTAAACAGTATTTCCAGCCTGACTATCTAGGAATGGAAAACAGGTATTTATCCTACAAGGAAGGTTCCCTAACACAATTAATTAGAATATATGATTTGTATCATACAGACCTATAAAGGATATAACCTGAGCACTGCCATCAGGAACTAGTAACCCAAATGAGAGTTAAGATATTACTAGGATCACAGCAGCTCTTTTTGTGGTTAACTCTGGCAGTTTGTTTAAGACACTAATGGATAATGAGGGATAAATATAAGAATGTGAAAGAAACTCAAGCTAAAGAAAATGACAGCATGGAACAGAAAGACCACTTAGCCTTCAAACAAAAGCTAACTTTAATCAAAAGTTAGATTCACTCAGTGATGTCTAGGTTTTTTAACTGTACATTTATAGTTATGTTTTTAATTCTATTTTTATTTAAAGTGCCTATAGGAAGCAACCCCAAAACATCCATAAACAGGAAGGTGGAGAGATGAATTGCAGTATATTTATAACATACAATACTACACATCAATAAAATGAATATACTAGTAAGATGAAGAACATAAATGAATCTCAAAATCAGGCTGAATGAAAGAAGCCAGACATAGAAGAATACATACGTTTGATTCCATTTTTATTAACTTCTGCAACAGGCAAAATTACACCATAGTAGCATAAATCAGAACTCAAGCTCTAGGTAGGAAAATATTTACCAGAAAGGAACAAAGAGGGTTAGTGATTATACAGGTATATATATTTGTTAAAATGAAAACTTCATTGACTTGTACATTTGAACTATATACATTTTTTAAATTTGTTCTAATTGCTTATACATGACAATAGGATGCATTTTGATACATTGTAGATGAATAGAGTATAACTTCTCATTCTTCTGGTTGAACATGATGTAGAATCACACTGGTCATGTAATCGTACATGCACATAGGGTAATAATGTCCAATTCATTCTACTGTCCTTCATATCTCCTGTCCCCTCCCATATGGCTGATTATTTAAAATACCTAGTAGAGAAATAGCATTGTAACTATGAGTCTGAAAACTCTCTGGCCCAGAGATTACAAACTGATGCCCACAGGTCAAAAGCAGACCACAGGGGTTGGGGTTATGGCTCAGTGGTAGAGTACTCACCTAGCACACGTGAGGCACTGGGTTTGATCCTCAGCATGACACAAAAATAAAGATATTCTGTCCACCTACAACTAAAAAATAAATATTTTTTAAAAAAGCAGACCACAGATGTGTTTCATGTGGACTCAATTTTTTTTTTTTTGATATTAGAGCTTGAACTCAGGAGCACTCGAGCACTGAGCCTCATCCCCAGCCCTATTTTGTATTTTATTTAGAGACACGGTCTCACTGAGTTGTTCAGTGCCTCACCATTGCCTCACCATTGCTGAGGCTGGCTTTGAACTCACGATCCTCCTACCTCAGCCTGCCAAGCCATTGGGATTACAAGTGTATGCCATCATGCCCAGCTGGACTCAATTTTTAAAAATTGAATTGGTTATAAACATTTGAGAACTGACATTGAAGTTTTTTAAAAAAGTACAGTTTCTCAAAAAAAATCATGAAATTTTGCATATTGGACCAACACATTTAAATGGCAATAATTTCCTGGTATATTCACCCTATTAAACAAATCATGTATTCTTCATTCTCCACATTTCCCATCGTAGGACAAATAGTAATAGTCAAGTCTAGACATGGACTTGAAGCTCAAATTGAAGTAACATTTCTTTTTTTTTTTTTGTACCTGGGATTGTGCCTGGGGATTGAACCCAGGGCAGGGGTGGGGGATTACCACTGAGCTAAAACCCCAGCCTCTTTTTTTTATATTTTGAGACAAGGTCTCACTAAATTTCTTAGGACCTTGCTACATTGTTGAGGTTGGTCTCAAACTTGTGATCCTCCTCCTGCCCACCCTCCTGAGTTGCTGGGATTATAGGCATGCTCCCCCATGCCCAGCTGAAGTAACATTTCTTGATCATGTACCATGTGATAGTCACCATATTAGTAACTTTTACAGATGCCATTTACATAGTTGAAGACATAGAATTGGCTTCAATTACTAAGGACATATAAAGAGCAAAGGTTAAAGATGGGACCTGGTGGAAGGAAAGTTCAAATTTAAAGGGTTTTAGAAAAGATTGGAATTAAAGGAACAGGCGACAGGAGTGTTTGAAGATGGTAGAGCAAGAAAGGATAATGCACAGTACCAGAAACCAAGAAGAGAAAATTTAAGTATATCTATAGTATCAATTACTGGAAAGAACAAGAAACATGAGACTTGAGAAAAGGTCACCCGGGCAAGGAAAAGATCACTGGCAAATGCAGAATTGAATGGTTTCAGTGGAGTACAGCAAATGGAGGTAATATTAGCGAGGCACAGAAAAGAGGTAATTAATGACAAGCACATGGAAAAATAATGATACAGCACAAAGAAATAACCAATTCTAATATCTAAAGACAATTACCAATGTTTTCTGGGTTATGGAATAGATCATTTCATGTTGATCTTCTTATATTTCTGCTCAGGAGCCAGGGATAGAAGGGAAAGCAAAAGTGAACCCTGTCCCCACCCTCTTAGAGTTCACAATTGAGTGAAATGGCCGGTAACAGTCATGTTGAGAGTGGGATAAAGAAATACAAGACAAAAGGATAACAAAAACAGGAAAAAAAGAAAAAATCAAAATGACAGTTATAAATTTAAATGCAAGGATAAAAATGGAAACCTTCCAATTTATTTTTCGAAGCTACCACAATCCTTATTCTAAGGTGACAAAGATAGTACATACACACACAAAACCAGTTTTAGTTATAAGTGTAGGTGCAAAAAAATCCCATATAAAGTACATGCAAAATGAATCCAACGGCATATAAAAAGAACCATATATCATTACTAAATGTAATTTATTTTAGAACTATAGCATAATTCAATATAATAAAACCTATTCATATTATTCATCATATTACAGCAAAGAAAATATTGTGTTTATAAACACAAATGGCAAAAATTCAGTTGATCAGACTTAATTTTCAAAAACAGAAGAAAAACTGTCTTAATAAGCTTGAGGTACAAAGATGTGTCTTTATTAAGGTAAAAATTTATTTCTTAATTCAAATGTTAATATTTTACTTAGGGGTAAAACAATAAAAGTCCATTTTCTTTAAAGTCAGGAACAAAACAAGAATACTTCCTAGAACCAATATCACATATATTTTTCTAAAATTACTATTAATAAAATACAAAAAATAAATTGAAAGCATAACTATTTAGAAAGGATATGTAATCATAATTCTTATAGATTATATGTTTATCTATATAGAAACCCCAGTAGAATCAATCAACTGAAAATCTAAGAGAACTAATAAGTGGCTGTATGCAAAATAAACATAAAAAATCAATAGCTTTCCTATATAACAGCAACAACTTGTTATAAAATACAGTGGCAGGGGGACTCCATTCATCTTACCAATATATTTTATGAGATAACTGGGAAAAATGTAAGAAGCAAGTAGCAACTTGCTTGAAGAGAACAACATGAATAAAGTAAAAGAAAAAAGACAGGATGACAGGATGGAGAGACAATATGCTTGTATAATAAGCACAAGGCAGATAATCATAAAGATATCAATTTGTCCCTGAAGTTGTGGTGTGAGGCAATTTCAATCAAGTTGATACAGGAAAAATTGTTTAATTATTAGAAAACAAAAGAAAGTGACATTTATTCCCCATTCATACCAAAATGAATTCCAAGTACACTCAAGAATTTAAAAAAATAATAAAAATAAACAACTAACCAGGGGACGTTGCTCAAGCCTTGTAGTCATAGCTACTCAAGGAGGCAAAGGCGAGACTATCACTTGAACTGAGGAGTTGGACACCAGCTATGTTGGCACCATAGCAAATCCAATGTCAAACAAACTTAAAAGGCTACAAACAAACAAATTGAAAAGGCTAGAGGAAAATTTAAGGTAGTGTATAAATATAAGGTGGAATATCAATCCAATTTCAGGATGTTGGTAGATTTTTCCTACTATAAAAGCAAAAAGAAAAAATAACAAAAAAGTACTTCTAGATAGCTAAGTTTATAAAGGCTATAATTTTATTTTATTCATTTATTTAGTGGCACTCTACCACTGATCTACATCCCCAGTCCTCTTGAGTTTGATTTTGAGACAGGGACTCACTAAGTTGCTGAGGCTGGCCTCCACTTTTGATCCTCTTGCCTCAGACTCCCTAGTCTTAGAGATGATAGCCATGTACCACTACACCTGAACATAGTCTATAATTTTATCAAAATCACAATAAACAAAATAAAAACAAGAGAAAAATGTTTTCAACAAATATGGTGACCACAAATAGGATTCACATACAAAGGGCTCAAGAAGCAAATGACTAAACAAGCAAAATAACATTTACATATGAAAACAATTTTCAGGCTCTCCAACAACTGAAGAGCTACTAAACAAATTAACATAGACTTTTCCTCTTACTGAATTGGCAAATTACAAAAAAGAAGAACTGAAAGGAAAAGGTAACATTCAGTGCTAGCAGGAGTTTATGAGATGGGCTATGTCATGCAATGCTGGTTGGAATATAAAACGGCATAATTTCTGAAAAGAACAACCTTGTCAATGTATGTTAAGAACCTTTAACGAAGTTTCTGCTCTTTGACCCAAAAATTCTTATTGCCAAGAATCTACCTTAAGGAAATGATCAGATAATTGGACAAATATTTAGATTTAAATTAAGATGATCATAAAATTTATCCTCCAAACCAAGATACTTTTGAGAGTTGAATAGGTCATTATTAGTTATTATTCTAGTCCTGTCTTAGCTCCATGAATAGCTGCAATTACAGACATGGACCACCATAATCATGAACTTCATATATTTCTTATGCTCTAGGTCAAATAGCACATACAATGTTAACTGTAAGAAAGCCAACTGAGAAATCAACAGGCAATAAAAAGCTTCCTTATATGAGAAAAAATATGTGACCCTTGACTCTCTGAGTCTGGCTTATTTCACTTAGCATGATAGTCTCAGTTCCATCCATTTAGCAACAAACACCATAATTCCATTCTTCTTTATGGCTAAGTAATACTCCATTGTGTGTATATACCACATTTTATTTATCCTTTCATCTTTTGATGGACACCTGGACTGGTTCCACAACTTGGCTTTTGTGAATTGTGGTGCTATAAACATGGATATACATATGTTGCTATTATATGCTGGCTAATTCTTTTGGATGAATACTGAGGAGCAGTAGAGCTAATATACCACACACATCTTATCAGGGTTTCAAAACTATATGCTGAAAGGAAATCTCTCGTGTGTATGTGTGTGTGTGTGTGTGTGTGTGTGTGTGTGTGTGGTGCTGGAGATGGAACCCAGGGCCTTGTGCACACGAGGCAAGTGCTCTACCAACTGAGCTATATCCTCAGTCCCTAAAGGAAATCCCTTAACTGAGAGTAAGAAAATAGACTTGAGCAAATAATCTTCCTAAAATTATAAGTACTGATTATTAGACATAATCTCAATACTTAACAATGACAAAATCTCATAATTCAATAAAAAATGTAGGCTATCCCTTGGGCCTTACTTTTAGGTAGGTTCTATTTTCCACACATTTATGAGTAAATACAATTCTCTCAATCATAGCACTCAGCATAAAATGCCATGGCAATTTTCACTGCTACTAGTTTCTCTGAATGATTATATTATGTGAACAGAAGAAGTTCAAGTATCAGAAGAACATAAACCATTTCCTAATTCTTACTTACAAGAGGTAACTGAAAGTTCACTTAGCTCATGAATTCTATTTAAGTAATGATTTTGTAGAAGTATATTTCCGGTACAGGCTATTTTGAGTAGCAACTTCAAAATCTTTTATTTATTTTTTATCATTTCACCCTTTAAATGAATCCTTCACCCTATTCTTCATCTCATATAGTCTGGTAATAGTTTATGACAGTATTTTGTTTGATTTAACATTTACTTTCAATCACTGAACTAAAGTTTAAAATATCCCATTTTCTATCCAACTGAAATTCAAAAGAAGCCTGGAGCGGTAGCACACGCCTATAATCCCAGCACTTTGGGAGGCAGAGACAGTAGAATTGTGAGTTCAAAGCCAGCCTCAGCAATGGCGAGGTGCTAAGCAACTCAGTGAGACCTTGTCTCTACATAAAACACAAAAGCAGGCTGGGGATGTGGCTCAGTGGTTGAGTACCCCTGAGTTCAATCCCCAGTATCAAAAACATAAAGAGAAGAAAGAAAGAAAGAAAAAAAGAAGGAAAGAAAGAAAGAAAGAAAGAAAGAAAGAAAGAAAGAAAGAAAGAAAGGAAGGAAGGAAGAAAGAAATTCAAAGAGGATTTATAAGGAAGACCCATATTCTTGAATAAAATTTCCTTTCTGAGCCAGGCATGATGGCACACGCCTGTAATCCCAGCATTTAGGGAGGCTGAGACAGGAAAATCGCAAGTTCAAAGCCAGCCTCAGCAACGGCGAGGCACTAAGCAACTCAGTGAGACCCTGTCTCTACATAAAACACAAAATAGGGCTGGAAATGTTGCTCAGTGGTCGAGTTTAATCCTCAGTACCAAAAAAAAAAAAAAAATTCCTTTCTACATACAAACACACACGTGAAAATACAAACAGAAACATATTTAAGATGAAGCATGTCTTTTTGCTAACTAATCCCATAACACCCTTTTGCTTTGGATCATTAATCACAATTAAATAGTAAATTAATTTATGTAAATATTGGTTTAATGACTGACATCCCTAGTAAAGTATGCTTTTTGAGGTTAAGAACTTTAGCTTCCAAATTCATTCCTCTGTCCCAGGACCTAGCACCACATTCAATATGTTTATTAAGTAAATGAGATAAATATAAAGTAAATCACAACTCAAAAAAATTATTATTATTATTCCAAGACCACAGGCATTGGCAAATATGGTCCCAGGCCAAATGGGGTCAGATGGTCATAATTAGTTGAAGGCTACTTATTGCTCTACTAGAAATAATTTAAAATAAGCCAGGTGTGGTGGCACACGCCTATAATCCCAGCAACTCAAGAGGCTGAGGCAGGAGGATTGTGAATTCAAACCCAGTCTCAGCAAATCAGCAAGGCCCTAAGCAACTCAGTGAGACCTCATCTCTAATAAAACATAAAAAAGGCTGGGGAGGTGACTCTGTGGTTAAGTGCCTCTGGGATCAATCCCTGGTACCAAAAAAAGAGAGAGAGAGAGAGAAATAACTTAAAATATGCTAAGAAGTAAGAGTTAAATTAATAGTACATTCACATGATATAGTATTAGGTAATTAAAATTATTTGTCAAAATGTATTCGAATATAATATTGTATGAGTATTTTTAAATCAGAATAATAAATTGTATATATGGTAGTATGATCCAAAGTGGCTAAACCTCTATTTAGTGAATATCCCTTGATTGCCTACCCCTCCTGAAAGCATCTGGATTTCCCTCCTTTTCACAGTTCAAGGATGTACAGCATTCAGCCTGTGTCAAGGATCCACAGCAGTTAAATGGACACAGTTATTAGTACATATTGGTCCAACCAGAACAGAACTTAGGACTTTTATTCAGAGCTTCTAGAAGTAATGGGAAACTGTGCTCCTTTTTCCCTCTTAATTTGAACCACAAGAGAAGTTAGAGCATTGAGGAGAGCAGTGGAGAGAATTACAGAGAAATTTAGCTGGAGTACCAATCACACAGTGCCAGAGACTCTTATTACCTCGACTTTTCAATTAACAAGAACCACAAAGCACTCTGTTTTCTTAACCAGTTTCAGTGATGTTTCTGCTCTTTGCAAACAAAAAAATCCAAGTGATATGATGTATAGATAGAGTCCAGTTTTACTCAACCTGAACTGCACACTAAAATTACCTTCTAAAAATAACCATGCCTGGATCTTCCAGCCAACATTTTTTATTCAAATGATCTAGGTGTGGGATCCAGCACTGGTATTTTTAAAAAAACTTCCCCTGGTGATATTAACATTGAAAAGTTTAAAGAATATATTATAATATAATATAATATAATATAATATAAAACATATATATATATTAAAAGCCAGAAGGAAAATATAAAAAGTTAAGAATGATAATCCTTGCATATTGGCATTGCAGAATGCTGTGGGGTTTTGCATTTTAATCAATAAAACAATTTTTAAAATTTGTTACTAAATCTAACCTCTCTTTGAGTCATTATCACCTAGTGAAAGAATAACAAAATATATATGTTCTTCTTTACCAGTTTTAATTACAAAGGTAACACTAGCTCAAAATAATAAATTCAATGACAGAAGTATAAAATGCAAACAGTGAAAGTTTCTCTAAAATACATAAATAAATTTCTCTAAAAATCAAAATTCCCTCATTTATTTTATATTTGTTTCCTACAGAGTATATGTAACTCTTATCTTTAGAAACAAAGGTATTTATGTATGTATGTATATATGTATGTACGATATGTACGTAGCAGGGATTGAACCCAGGGGCATTTTACCACTGAGCTGCATCCTCAGCTCCTTTTATCTTTTATTTTGAGACAAGACCTCAGTAAATTGCTTGGGGCCTTGCTAAATTGCTGAGGCTGGCCTCAAATTTACAATCCTCCTGCCTCAAGCTCCTGAGCTGCTGGGATTACAGGCAAGGAACAAAGTATTTTTTAATAAAGACAACATACTGAAAGTAAGCAGTAATCATCCCAAATGATTGCACTAGAAATAATTCCCACTGATCTCTCCAATTTGAAGATTAGGAAGCACAGGCTCCATTAAAGATAAGAAAATCCAACTTTTTCAATGACATGTGCTAAGTGAGGACTGAAATCTCAATCAGGAACATGAATAAATCTTCATTTACAGTAATCCTAGGTCTAAGCAAGGATCATCTGTTTAAAACACATGCTGTAAATCTGGGTGGAGTGACACAGCCTGTAATCCCATTGGCTCAGGAGGATGAGGCAGGATTGCAAGTTCAAAGACAGCCTCAACAACTTAGCGAGGCCCTATGAAATTCAGGGAGACCCTGTCTGAAAATGAAATATAAAAAGGGCTGGGGATGTGGCTCAGTGATTAAGCACTCCTTGGTTAAATCCACAGTACCAAAAAAAATTAAAATACATGCTATGTAGGCAAGACAGTCAAGCATATGCCATATCTGTTGGGCACTTTTCTGTGGGCAGGTTTTACTTATAGTATTCGGTTTTACATAAGTATTTAATATAATAGTACATAAATGCAAGTGTCATAGCAAATAATAATTTACATCTAATTCAAAAAAGATTTCCTTGATACTCGATTTATTCCAGTGTTACTTAGGAAATATGTTAAATTTATAAAATTGATAATTTTAAATCTAAAACCAAATTATTTATATAATGCACATCTTACTAATCTATATTTCTAATTTACTCCAGAAATTTAGATTTTTATGAGTATAACTTATAATACTATAAGTACAATTGACACATAAAATACTAAAAAATCTAAATATACTTCATAATATAGGTATTGTATAATTTATGTGTAAAATTATTTTCTCAATATTATTTGACTTCCAAAATAGCCTATAAATGGTTGAGAGAAAAGGGAGAAAGTCATTTTGAAGCACTCTTGTTTTCTGGTTTTCATCTCCAACAAGATTCCTTCAAAAACAAAATATGACTGTTTCCTCATTGAATTCGCTTCAGTGGATTGTTCTAAAGTCATAGGAAGTAGGTTCATTTCAGGGACTCAGTAACAGATGAACAGGGAACTGAGAAAACTGTTATCACATTTAACTATTCTGTTCCATCCACAGTAATAGTTGAGCCACCTTCAGCTGTGGGAACAGAAAACAGTAACAGCATATATACAGCAGGAATGTATCATCACTTCTCCACGACTTTGAAGCTTGTTAAAAATATATATTGTCCAAACAATCTAGCATTTGTTTTTATGGAGTATCAATGGAGTAAAACGGATTCTCATAGCATGTCAACAAAGTGTCAGGCCCTGTAAGAGATATTTGGGAATTATTTAAACTGTTCTGTTCACTTAGCTGAGATTTTTGTCATACAAGGTTTTTTTTCATTGGATAACAAATGTTAGCTATTTCTGAAAGCTTTGCCTTGTTCATAATAGTATGTGACCAGCAAAGAGAAAGACACTTGACATGCATTTATTCAATATATCCAATAAGTATTAAGTTATTTAATGTAAGTGGAAGGAAAGGTATCTAGGACAAAGCCCTACTTTACACCACTTCCAATTAGAATTTAATCTTTTAGGTATTTTTACCCACTCTGATTCTTAATTTTTTTTCTTCCCAGTAACTTAATAGATGCATAAAACATCAAAGGATAATAAAACATGCCTGAAGTTCTAGTGTACAAAACTGGGGATTGTTAATATTGTCATCAATGCTTCAATTTATACACACACACACACACACACACACACACACACACAGAGAGAATATTGTGCTGCAGCCAGCTCTTATTTATTCTTGATAGTCATCTATGAAATTTTTAGGAATTTTGCTAGCTGGTTGTTTAACCTTTGGTGGCTTGAATTTGGCCATGTTAGAAGTATATTACACCATGGAAATCCTCACATGCTATAAATCAGGGTTTTTGTTAAATTCCTGGAGAGCCAGTTGTTAAACATTTATTAGTGCATTATTCTTCATATATAAAAGAAAGAAACCTGGGCTGGGGGTGTAGCTCAGTGGTCAAGCGCTTGCCTAGCATGCATGAAAAAAAAGAATAAGAAAACCTCAGTAATAAAGGTAGATCATCTTGGACCTACACTAACAATCCCATTTTCCTTCCCCCTTCTCAGAGGCAATCGTCATGAATGTGGTGTGCATTGTCCAGAATAGCATCTTTTATACTTTAAATGTACTCCCATATATCCATTAACAATACAGAATTTGGCTTTTGTATGTGCTAAAATATACATATATGTACATATTCTGCAGCTTTCTTCTTTCACCCAACATTTTGTTGCATATGGATCTAGATTATTTCTTTCATCTGCCATATAGAAGTATATTACATATCTTCCTTTATCTATCCATTCTATTAATGGACTTCTAGATTATTTCCAAGTATTTCTCATTAGAAACAATGCCAAGATGAATAGCCTTTTCCCTTATGAACAAGAGTACATGTAGGTATGTACCCAGACAGTGAGTAAGAATTCATTACTCCCAGCCTGGCACAGTGGCGCAAGCCTGTAATCCCAGGACTTTGGGAGGCTGAGACAGGAGAATCGCGAGTTCAAAGCCAGCCTCAGCAAGGGCGAGGTGCTAAGCAACTCAGTGAGACCCTGTCTCTACATAAAACACAAAATAGGGCTGGGGGTGTGGCTCAGTGGTTGAGTGCCCCTGAGTTCAATCCCTGGTACAAAAAAAAAAAAAAGAATTAATTACTCCCCATTCTAACCAATATTTGGGACTGTTAGTCTTCTCTATTTGTTAATCTTATAGGTGTAAAATGATGTTTCTTTATTTATTTTTTATTATTTGTTTTTTTGTTTGTTTGTTTTTGGTACCAGAGATTGAACTCAGGGTACTCGACCACTGAGCCACATCCCCAGCCCTATTTTGTGTTTTATGTAGAGACAGAGTCTCACTGAGTTGCTTAGCACCTCACCATTGCTGAGGCTGGCTTTGAACTTGCGATTCTACTGTCTCAGCCTCCCAAAGTGCTGGGATTACAGGCGTGTGCAACTATGCCTGGTGTAAAATCATATTTCATTGTGGCTAATTTGCATTTCCCCGATTATTAGTAAGGTTGAATATTTTTCTCATATGTATTTGTCATTTGTATCTTCTACTCTTTCCTTTTCCCATTCTTCTATTGGGTCATGTACCATTTTCTTTCTCTATTTATAGGAATTCTCAACATACTCTATAAGTAATACTTGTTTTTTCACTTTATTTATAGTAATTTCATTTGCCTTGTGTGTGTTATTGTACAAAAGCAGGTGGATTGAGTTTCTGTGGTCTTTCTGAAGAGTTTTTGTAGTCTGTGGGCCTAGTGGTCAGAGTGTTTCTCTCACTTTGCAAAAGGGATGGCCAACCCAGAAGATATAATTTCCAATGGTACAAGTTCTGGCTAAAATTCAAAACTTAACGCTCTATTCCAGACAGAGTGATTTTTTTTTCCATTTACTCCATATTGTCTTGCCTCCAAGCCTTTGCCCATACTGTTTCCTCTGCCTGAAATACTCTTCAGTTCCCTGTCTTTGCCCCCAGTGAACCTTTCAGTTTCCCTCTCTTAATACTTAATTATGCCAGGCACAGTGGAGCACAACTGTAATCCCAGCACTTAGGGAGGCTGAGACAGGAGGATCCTGAATTCAAAGCCAGCCTCAGCAAGGGCGAGGTGCTAAGCAACTCAGTGAGACCCTGTCTCTACATAAAACACAAAATAGGGCTGGGGATGTGGCTCAGTGGTCAAGTTCCCCTGAGTTCAATCCCTGGTAGGAAAAAAATTTAAAAAATTTTAAAAAATAGGGCTGGGGATGTGTCGCACCTGAGTTTAATCCCTGGTACTGCCCTCCCCTGCCAAATAAAACTTAATCATGCTACAAAACAATAAACTTTTAGCTTATGGTCTCCTCTACCAGATGGTGAGCCCTACAAGGGGAAAAAAGGATGTTTAAATGTCTGTGTAGGCCCCACAGCTAGCAGAAACCTTGATGCATAGTAGTTACTCAAAAAATATGTGTTATCAGGTGCAGTGAGGCACTCCTGTAATCCCAGTGTTTCAGGAGGCTGAGATAGGCTTGCAAATTCTAGGCCAGACTCAGCAACTTAGTGAGACTGTGTCTCAAAATAAAAAAAATACAAAGGGCTTAGTATGTAGCTTAGTGTAAAAGTACCTCTGGGTTCAATCCTCCATACCAAAAATGTGTGTGTGTATGTGTGTGTGTGTGTGTGTGTTTTGAAGTTGGGCACTGTGGAACATACCTGTAATCCCAGTTACTTGGGAGGTAGAGGCAGGTTTGAGGATAGCCTCAGTGACTTAGCAAGACCCTGTCTCCAAATAAAAATTTAAAAGGGGGATGCTGGGGATGTAGCTCAGTAGTAGAGCACTTGCCTACCATATGGAAGGCCCTGGGTTCAAGTGTCAGTTCCATACAAAAAAGTGTGTTATGGTGTATGTTGAATGGGCAGCTATACTGAGAGAGGACATTTCAATCATTCATCCAACAACATAGCACTTATATTCACCTGCCAGCGGTATGGTCCCACCCCTCACTGAGCTCCCAGACAAGTAGGAAGACAGACTCATCTGCCCAGCATAGTACACTGACATTACTGTCTTTGTGGAGAGAAGCACAGAGCACTGTGAGCATGCAGAGGAGAGGTATCTATTCCAGCAAAGGGTAGGAAAGAATATGGAGAAATAAATAGCCCTCTTAGATGAAGGGAAGCGAAAAAGAAATAAAGATTTTAGTCATCAGTCCCTTGATTTAAAGTCTAAGTGAAATTCTCCATAGCAATCCCAAGGGGCTGCTATTTGGTTTTATGCTGTATTGTGTTTTGTTTTGCTTTCAGATTATGACAATAGATTAGTTTGACCAGGAATTTTCCTCATTGGTTCACATTAGAGCAACATCTGTTAGTAAAGTCCTAATACTCAAGCCAAGCTCCTTGGATAACAGATGAAACCCAAGGATCACTCACTACCCCTCCCCTGCTCACTGGACTCTACATTTGTTCCTTTTAGTTAAATAATTTCTCTCGTCACTACCTTTATCTCCATCTGCATCCCCAAACCTGACCTCCCCACCAACCTCTGCAGTCCAATAAATAGTTATCCCATAGTAATCTGCTATATTACCTGGGGTTAGGTATGTACTAGTCCCTGAGAACTGAATGATGAGTAGGAGCCATCCTTCAAGGATCTTAGACAAAGAGCTATCCATGCAGAGGAAAAGGCTAGTGACAAATGCCTTCTGTATGACAAGGATGGGAATATTATAGAAACTAATAGAAAGTCAGACAGACAAGCACATAACAAGAGGGAATAGAGTGGTATAAGATGAAGCTAAAGAGATGGATCATAGAAGGCCAGCAGAATATTTTTTAAAACTAATGATAGGCTTTTTTACAATTTTTATGATTCCATGACATCTTCCAGTTCTTACCATAAGGTCAAGGTTGAGCAAAGTATATAGTTCATCCCTTAGGACAGATTTTTCAGAAGAAATCTACAGTTAAGTTCTGGGGTCTCATTAAAGGGAATCTTCACCCAAAGAACACAGTCTGAAAAAGTCTAAGGCTGGGAGAGCTATAAACATGTTGCCTAAACTGTATTACCATGCAGTCTCTGGCTTGGGTGTGATGCTTTTCCTGAATCACATTTTATTCTCTATCCTCAGAGTAATCATCATCTAGGAATGAAGGCCCAGACTGGACCAAAGAGACACACACAGATTAAAGCAAGCACAAGTTTATCTGTGACTAGCTGTCTGGGACTCCAGTGCCTGCACCTGCATGGGAACACTCTTCCCTCCCAGGGCAAGGCACAGCCCACACATCTCTAGTTAGGAGTCATTTCAATTCAGCATGACATCACTGACACAGCATAACAGCCTCCTGGGTCTCTTTGCTATTACTCAAACATCTGTTTCTTCCTCCCTCCCCTTCCTCCTTCTGGGGTCAGGAGCCCTCTTTTGCACATGGCTCCCTTCCTAAAAAAAATCAATCATTCTTATTTATTTTCCTGGAACTAGAGAAGAATCTCAGGGTCTGGCCCTGTCCCTCCTGAGATATGTACCTAAACTATCTAGGCCTCTGACATTGGAAAGCTGTTGGAAATAGTGATGGTTTCTCCTTTCTTCCTGGGGACAAGAAATACTGTCAGAGCTTTAGTTTTGCTTCTGCTGTGCTCATGATGCCTGAATGTTTGTTTAAACACAGAGGTCCTTGCCCAGGGTCTGATTTCTTCATCTTTGGACTATTTAAAGATATAAGAGCACATGTCTCTGGTGGCCACATATGTTGCAACCAGCTGAAGTCTCTGCTAGACTAGGGTAGGCAGGCTGCCACGAGGCAGAGCACCCCAGGTTGACCAGCACAAAAAATCAAGTCTTCTCTAAAAAAGAGCTGGTTCTTTGCCATAAGAGAATGTTCCAGAGGCCTCTCTGAAACCTCTTTCTCAGAATAACAAAACTTGCACAATTTACCAATGAAAAGCAATTTTCAATTCAAAAAATAAAAGCTGTTTATCTATATTCAGTTTTATATTTCCTCAAGTAGAGGGATTATATTTTCATTAGGTGATTTTTAAAGTCTGTGCACAGCTGCCTCCAAGTCTCTCTGGATCTGATACAAAGCTAATACTTTTCAATACTACCGGAGAAAAACCAAGAAAGAAGAAGTCTGAGGGGTAGCAATGGATCAAGTAAGCATTTACTTGTGAGTCAATGTACCTAAAATTCTACTTCACCTCTCCCTCTGTCTCCTCTTGAATCTACTGGGAGGATAGCATTAGAAGGAAAAAAAATATAATTTCTTGCCTAAAAGATAAAACATCCCATGTTTGCCTCTTTCATCCTTCTATAAAATAACTGCATCTAATGCTAATGGAGAAGATGCACACCAAAGCCTTTTTTTCCCCCACAAAGAGCAGAAAGAGCCAGGCGTGGTGGCGCATGCCTGTAATACCAGCACTTAGGGAGGCTGAGACAGGAGAATCGTGAGTTCAAAGCCAGCCTCAGCAATGGCGAGGTGCTAAGCAACTCAGTGAGACCCTGTCTCTAAATAACACACAAAATAGGGCTGGGGATGTGGCTCAGTGGTCAAGTGCCCCTGAGTTCAATCTCCAGTACCCTCCCAAAAAAAAAAAAAAAACTGTAGTTATGTGTAAGACATTCACAGATTCATATACATGTATTCAACACTTATGTGTGGTCCAGACTCTGGCACCTCAAAGTATTCACAAGCCAAGCATTGACAAAAAAAAAAAACCACTTATTTAAGTAATGTATAGTGTACATAAGATGTTATAAAACTAACAAATTTGCTTCATAGTGGTGTGTGGATTTTGATGTTAGCTTTTTAAACTGTGGAAACACTGAGAAACCAGTTACTACATCTACAGTACACTGTGTTAGTATCATTTCAACACCATAACCATCTTATTTAATTTGGCAGCGCTGTATTTACCCATTCCCATTCCTGCGGCTTAATGCCCCAGACCTCAGATAATTGTATGAGGAATTTCACAATGGATTCAATAAACTTTAAATCTCATCTTTTTAGATGGAGTGGATTATTGCACTTCTTTTTAAAAGTCAGAAAAGTCATGCTTTTCTTGCCTTTATTTTGTCATGGCAGTTGTTTTGTGTGCTTTGAGCTTCTTGGGTTTGGTTTTGCTGTTGTGTTGTTATTGTTTTAATGGCAAAGGGAGAGATTCAATAGCAAAGAACAACCATGTATTATATTAAAACCAAGACTGTTAGCACAGGATGTGTCAAAATTGCCTCTCTACTTTCCACCCTTTTTGAAAGATCATTACATAAACAGGTCCCCAGAAATGTCAACATCTATACCCTCCCTTTGCCCAGACCCATGCCACATCAGTTATGATTAAGAGAAATTCTTGCCTGTTCAGGCCATACTCTAAGTGTTATTGCAAAGAGAAGTTTGTCCCATTGAGATTTATATCATTTATTTTACTGCTGCCATGGGAGATTAAAAATTAAATCATAATTTTAAATATTTTCATAAAGGTTAGGTAGGCATGTTTGATTTCTTTATTGCTTCAGTGAATGTCAGAGGCTAGAGTGTTCACAGAGGACTGACAGTGAGGAATGATGGTATTTATGAAACAAATGTCATTAAGTTTACCTTTGAAGAAGATGCATTCTGGACTTCACCTAGAAAATTATCTACAAATTAATTCCTATGATAATGGAGTGTTTTTCCACACAAAAACTGTTGTCTACTACTTGAAAAACCATGACAACAAAATATGTGTAAAACAATGAACGAGTCCCCTTACAGGGATTCTTCAAAGCTGGGTAGACATGCAGGCAAGCCCCTGAACCTCAGAAGGCTCCAGAACAACTCTGGCTTACTCACCCAGTTGACAATGAGGCCAGTGAGGCCCCAGCAAGACCATGAAATTTTTCTTCAGGGTCCAATTCTCAGGTTTCTGTATTTTTCATTCCCAGAGGGAAAAATAAAAGTCAGCCAGTACAAAACCTGGCCCAATAACAGAGTCCAAGTATTCAACAGGGCTGGTCACATGAGGTGAGGATGGGAATCTCAGAGGGAGATAATCCATCTAAAGACTGTAGAAGCCAGGTGGTGGTGCACGCCTGTAATCTCAACACTCTGGGAGGCTGAGACAGGAGAATCGTGAGTTCAAAGCCAGCCTCAGCAATGGCAAGGCACTAAGCAGCTCAGTGAGACCCTGTCTCTACATAAAACACAAAATAGGGCTGGGGATGTGGCTCAGTGGTCGAATGCCCCTGAGTTCAATCCTCAGTATAAATAAATAAGTAAATAGATTAATTAATTAATTAATTAATTAATAAAGACTGTAGAGCCTCCAAACAGAAGCAAATTTGGGGAATAATTTGTGTATGTGCATGTGTGTGTGTGTGTATGTATATGCATGCTTGGCATCTGTAATATCCTAATGTCCACTGTAACTATCTGTAAAGACATTGTACAATTTATCAAGGTATATTCACATCTTGTGGGGCCCCATAGTTTCATGGAACATGGTTTGGGAAATGCTGCTACAAATAAATTATGTCTAGTAATCACCAAGGTATCTGATATAGCTCTTATGATATCCCTGTAACTAATATAGACTAATGAGAACTGGATGGAAACACTCTTGTACAGTTGCCAGATGAAATACAGAACACCAAATATTGCATGAGACATACTATACTAAAATTACTCATTGTTTATTTGAAATTCAAAATTCAAATGTAAATGGTCATCTGGTTTTGGTTTTTGTTAAATCCAGCAACTCTATGTTCTTGGTGCAATTCATGAGTCTCCTGACAAATTTTTTTTTTTTTGTCTTCACAAGATACAGTTCATCCTTCTACAGCAACCCATTGTTCTATTGCCATGGAGCACAGTCCAGAAATTAGGTCCAACATTATGAATGTGGTCAACTGTTACTTCCTGTATCTTGCAATCTCTACCCAATTCTTTCCTTTTACACTATGAAAGAAATCAAAATTCTACCTGTACTCCCAAACCCTTCCAGTTTCACATCCAAATTTAGAATCACTAAAGTGACAGTTCCATCTCTTCTGATTATATCATTTGTTCCCACATGAATCAGCAGATGTGGGTACAGGTCAGTGAGCTTGACAAATCTTGGCAGACTGTTCTGTAGCTGAACACTCTAGAAAGATGTCACATTGTAGCAGTCCTGGATTGACCTCTGCCCTACTCATTCATTCATTTATTGAATAAATAGCTCTTGATCACCTAGAATGCACCAGGCAGTATGCTAAGAATTGGGTGTATAAAAGAGTGATACGAGATAAACATGATCCATGCCTACAATGAAGTTGCATTCTAGTAGGCAGGGGTAGAAGGGAAAAATCATGTAAATAAGGTAGATCATTTCAGTTAGTTAAGACAGATAAGTCAGATAAGTAACTATGAATGAAACTAAAAGCCAGAAGCAGTGGTGTTCATCTGTAATCCCAGAGACTCCAGAGGCTAAGGCAAGAGGATCCCAAATTCGAGACCAACATTAGCAAATTAATGAGACCCTATCTCAAAATAAAAATGACTGGGGAAGTATCTTAGTCATAAAGCACCTCTGAGCTCAATCCCCAGCATACACACAAAAAAAAGAAAAAAGAAAGAAGAAGGAGAAGGAGGAGGAGGAGGAGGAGGAGAAGAGGAAGAGGAAGAAGAAGAGGAGAAGGAGGAACAAGAAGAGGAGGAAGAGGAAGAAGAAGGAAGAAACCAGAGGAATACAGTACAATGACTGGACTGGAGAAAATGGTGGCTACACAGATAGCATGATCAAGGTAAGTCTCTTTAATGAAGTAATACATAGGCTGAAGCATGAAGAACTAGAAGTTCAAAATGCCAAGATTCAAGGGAAGAACAATCTAGGCAGAACACAGGCCACAATGCTTGTTCCTAGAGTCAGTAGAGTCAATAACAATCAATATTGATATGGCCTAGTAAAAATGTTCAGTAACCTCCAAGATATCAGTCCCCACCTCATGCCTGCTTCTACACTCTTTCCACTAAAGGATAGAAACTTAAAGCAAGAAGTATGTCATGCACAATGGTACACACCTATAAACCCAGCAACTTGGGAGGCTGAGGCAGGAGGATCTCAAGTTGGAGGCCAGCCTCAGCAATTTAGCAAGACCCTGAACAACTTAGTGAGAAACTGTGTCAAAATAAAAAATAAAAAAGGCTATAGATGTAGCTTAGTGGTTAAGCACCTGGTTTCAATCCCCAGAACAACAACCACCCAAAAAAAGCCTGAAATGAAGGAAATAGTGCTGAAAATGGGTCATGAAGCAACAGAGAGCAAATGGCATTTGACCTCTACTGTCATAATATGTGAGAGAAAACACAGAGGTGGTAGTTGGACAGCAGTACTTTTCACCATATATAACCTTTCTTTTTAAGGAAGTTCTTCCTTGGAAGTTTTTCTCATTTAAAACCTACTGTGATCTTTCATATTACATTTCTTTGGCTTGTTTCTGGGGAAAATATTCAGCAGTGTTTTTGGACTCAGCACACAGACCAGATGAATTGGCTCTGTGGAGTGGAATCATTTGGGGACATTCTCCTCCCTAGAATGAGTAGCAATAACAGCAACAGCAATTAATCCTCAAGATGCTTTTAAGCCCATTTTGGGTTTGAGTTTTCACATTTATTTTTAAATGACTCCCAAATTACCTGCTTTCTGAGGTGACAGAATGAGCAACTGTTTTCTCCTAGCTTGGTGTGGTTTACTATGAAGTTGCTAAAAGTGAAGAAGGTGGCCAACTGAAAACTGGAGTGTCAAATACCACAAGTAAGAGAGACAGACTGACTAACGCAGGTTGTTTCACAGTGATATTTACAACACGTAACACAGTGAATGTAGGCCAGATGTGGAAAAGAAGATAAACCAAGATTTAGTGTTTTAACTACATATGAAAAATGCACAAAGTTACTTTAGCTTTCAGATAAGAGGAAAAGGTGTTATAACTGCCAAAGAAGCTTTTACAGAAGTTTCAAATAGAAAAGGACAAGATTGAGCGATCTTCAAAAGCCCAGCTGGGTGTTTTCCAAGGACACTTTTGGGTTAGCAGCAACTTAGAATTTACCACTGTCTGACCTCCAGGCCTAAGGTCCCAGGAGCCTTATTTTGTTAGCACATCCACAGTAAGTTCAACTTCCCCAGAAGTCTCACCATTCATTCAAGAGGGTTTGTTAAAATTCTATGTCAGACTTTGTATTCTAGGCACTAAAATGGAATGGTGAGCAATATAAATATTAAGTCTCTCCTGATGGGCACATTCCGTCTTCAATTAGGTTAGTACACTTACAACTTAAACATCTGATTTTTTCAGGTCTGTGAGGTCACACAACCCCTTACAACCAAATGTGAGTATGAATGCTCATTCATACTACTTAACTTCAGAAAACCTAGACTTTAATAAAATTTCCTTCCCAAAGAAAGCTTGAGAGTCCCTAGAGAACACTTATGCACCACTTACATCCATCCTAGTTACCTAGCACACAGTAGGTACCCAGTAAATGATTTTTATGTACATGAATGAATTTTAAAAATACCTTGTATTTAGATTTGGAAAGCACTTTCATGGTTCTTCCATTTTAATTAATCACTTACTGTGTGCACTGCAGAATCTATGGCATTGTGGGGAATAACTGAGAAATAAGATCCTCTCCCTAGCTGGGCTCGGTAGTGCATGCCTGTAATCCCATCAAGTTGAGAGGCTGAGGCAGGAGGATCACAAGTTCAAAGGCAGCCTCAGTCATTTAGTGAGGCCCTAAGCAACTTAGAGCAAGTCTCAAAATAAAAAATCAAAAGAGCTGGAGATGTAGCTCAGTCGTTAAGTGTCTCTGGGTTCAATACTCAGTACCAATAAACAAACAATTTCAGGAGAGAGAAAGAAAATAAATTGGTTGAAAGTCTCTAATCTCAGGTTGTACTAGATTTTTAAATTGACCTTGCCCTAATATGTCTTTCCCACTACTTCAATTCAACAAGTACTAACTGATCACCAAGTATATGCTAGGCATATACTTTGTTAGGCATTGTGGGTACAAAAAAGAAGCATAGGAAGGTGAGAATCTGATGAACTATTCTATTGTTATTGAGTACTTGCTATATATCAGATTCCTAGCTTTCCATGAATTTAACCCTCTCAACTGCCCTGAAAGCTAGATAGGAGTATCTTCATTTTGTCAGAAATGAAGATTCAAAAAGGACTAAATTAACCCCAAAATTTATTAAGTTACTTGCCCTAAGGTCACAGAGCCAACAAGCAACCAATGGAATCAGGATTAACATTAAGGTATGACTGATGTTCTTGCTTTTAGCTACTACTCCATTACCTAGGGCTTACATGCATAAAACAATTAATGAACAATACAAGCTAGTACCATTCACCATTTCTCATTCCTCTTTGTAATTTTGTGGGCTCTGTGTGACTAGGGGCTGGTAGAAGGGGGATGAAATGTGCTGGAGAATATTATCTTAGGATAACCTTTCTGAGGCCTATAGGTAGGTCAAGCCTGAGAGGGAGAATGTCACAAAATTTCAGTCCCTCCACACCTTGACTTATTTCTCCCTCTACAATTATTGAACCATATGCAGTTTCTAGCACCTTTCTAGCTCTATGCTCTCACCTTGACCCATTCTTACACAACCCAGATATGTGCTTTTCAGTGCTCTACCTTGAGCCAAAAGTAGAACACATAATAATATATGAGATGGGGGATAGCATGTCCCTCATCTAAATAACACTTTTCTCAGCTGGGCTATTGATAGGAGACACAGAAGACAAGCCAATGTTATTATATTCACTGTCAAGTATCTGGAGCATCTAATCTAGTTCAGTGGCCTCTACATTATTTAAAAAGGCATATACCCCCAAAATTAAATATGAATTTATTTACAAATTATAGACACATACTATAAATATACTAATATATTATATATTTATAATACAAACATACACAGAAATTTTTAAAGGATGGGAAAAATAAAACTAGTGGCATTTAAAACAAGAGTATATTTTTAATAAACGGTACCTAAGTAATTTTATTCTTTCCCAAAATTATTATTCAACAGAGTTTATTGAGAGCAATGTGACTTAACATTTGTCTTTAATTTTAAAATCCTACAATACAGAAATTTGAAAGACTTGTTCCAGATTAGGTGGGGTTTTGTTTGTTTTTGGTTTGGTTTGGTTGTTTGGTACTGGGAACTGAACCCAGGAGCATTGAGTTACAGTTACAGTCCTTTTTATTTTTAAAAAGGTCTCACTAAGTTGCTGAGGCTGACCTTGAATTTGCAATTCTCCTGCCTCAGCCTCCTTAGTACCTGGGATTACAGGTGTGCACCACTGCACCACTGCACCTGGCTCTAAATTAGGTTAGTTTGATATCAGGTTTTAATGGATCGTGGTTGAAAAAGAGCTCAAAGATGCAAAGATAGAAATAGAAGAAATAGATCATTATCTGTGCTTAACATATCAATGCATTTTAAAAATTTCATCCTCCAATTATTTAAAAGCTTTTGTTGTAATTTTATCTACTAAATTTCCTTATTTCCTGATAACAATCAGCTATGCGTACAAAAACTCACAAGGTGTTGTATCTTAATATTTTTAACATAGGTTTTACTAAAATTCTTCATTTGGAAAATGTTTATAGAGGTTAGAAATATTTCTTTCTAGCCAGGTGCAGTGGCACACATCCATAATCCCAGCAATTTGGGAGACTGGGACAGAAAGATCACAAGTTCAAGGCCAGCCTCAGCAATTTAGCAAGACCCTGAACAACTTAGTGAGACCCTGTCTCAAAATGAAAATTCAAAAGTTCTGGGGATGTGGCTCAGTGGCAAAGTTCCTCTAGGTTCAATCCCAAGGAAGGGAGGGAGGGAGAGGAGGAAGGGAGGGAGGAAAGGAAGGGAGGAAGGGAGGGAGGAAAGGAAGGGAAGAAGGGAGGGAGGGAGTGAGGGAGGGAGGGAGGGAGGAAGGAAGGAAGGAAGGAAGGAAGGAAGGAAGGAAGGAAGGAAGGAAAGAAGGGAAAGAGGGAGGGAGGGAGGGAGAGAGGAAGGAAAAGAGAAAGAAAATTTGATTTCAAATTTTTAAAATTATGCAGATACCAAGAGGTTTCTTTTAGGTGATAAAGCAATGAAATCATGTAAAAAATAGAAATATTTTCCAGTATCTTTATTTTTTTTGAGCTAAGAATCTCCCTAAATTGCTGAGGCTGCTTCAAACTCATATTCCTTCCAACTCAGCCTCCATATAGCAGGGATTATAGGTGTAGGCCACCACACAAGGCTCTTCATTTTTAAAATACACTTATTTTAAGCAGTTAATTTTTACTTATTGCTAAAATTCACCTTGAATGGATAGTTTAAGTCTTTTTTAATAATATCTTCTGGGTGTCATGCTGCTACCAAATGCTTAGCAAGAAAAGGTCAGCAAATTTGGAATATTTGTCTTTGTTCAAAATAAAAAAGTGTCATTTATCTCTAAATTCAACAGTTTTTAAAATATTTTCCTCAAGTTTACTAGTGAGCCCTCTGGGCAGTACAAAAGAGTTCCATGGTCATACTCCATCTCCTTGTAAACTAATAAAGATTTTATTATTTAAGATCATATAAGACAGAACCTTCTTTCTACACAGGTAAACCACAGCCATGTTGCAGTGCACTGAAAACAAGAAACCAGTGAGGCCTTTGCTGAAAACCACTTTGAATTTTGAAACACCCACTCTTTCATCAAGGTCCTGGCAGACATGTGATGTGTCTATCAGAGATTCAAGTGAGCAGGCAATGCCAATCCAAAAATTTAGCATTAGCAATGCTTAATTCCTTTCTCTGGTTTTAGATAAAAATTAAGTATAAATTTTAATGTTTTGATGAGGCATAGTGGCATATGCCTGTAATACCAGCCACTCAAGAGGCTGAGGCAGAAGGATTGCAAGTTTGAGACTAGCCTCAGCAATTTAATGAGACCTTGTCTCAAATTAAAAAATAAAATGTTGACGGTGTAGCTCTGTGGTAGAGTGCCCCTGAGTTCAATCCTCGGTACCAAAAAATAAATACAAATGTTAATGTTTGCCCCATGCTCAAACAGATCATTTTGCACAGTCTCTAGGAATCTACACATCCCCCACTTTGGAGACCACTGGCCTAAGATAAACCACCACTGATTAATGAAAGCCATGAGCTTTAAAGCCAAACGAGTAGATGGGTGGTAAAGTAGCATGCTGATTTAAGAGAGTTGAGAAGCTCCCTCACTGCCCTCAACCGGGAGAGGATCATCCCAAGTCTCCTCAGAAATGGGCTATAGAAGTCAAACTGGGATCAGTGTTAGCTAGGTGTGGTGGTGCACACCTGTAATCCCAGAGGCTCAGGAGGCAGAGACAGGAGAATTCCAAGTTCAAAGCCAGCCTCAGAAACATTGAGGTACTAAGCAACTCAGTGGGACCCTAGCTCTAAATAAAACACAAAATAGGACTGGGGATGTGGCTCTGTGGTCATGTGGTGCTGAGTTCAATTCCCAGTACCAAAAAAAAAATCAGTGGCTAAACAACATTGTTATATGCTAAAAACAGTATTTTTATTCTATACTGTTAGTGAACCATACTTGTGAGAATTATTTCTGAGAAAATAATAAGCAAAGGAATTGCATATAGAATACAATACATGTAAAATATAATCTTTAGTGATTGTTAACATTCCTCTGGGCAGTGGCAGTACTAAGGATTGAAGCTCAGGTGCTCTACCACTGAGCCCTTTTCCTTTTTCTGCAGCGCCCTCCCCCCTTTTTTTGGTACCAGGGATTGAACTCAGGGGCACTTGAGCACTGAGCCACACCCCGAGCCCTATTTTCTGTTTTATGTAGAGACAGGGTCTCACTGAGTTGCTTAGCACCTTGCATTTGCTGAGGCTGGCTTGAACTTGTGATCCTCCTGTCTCAGCTTCCCAAGCTGCTGGGATTACATGCATGTGCTACCGCGCCTGGTCGCTCTTTTTATTTTCTTATTTTGATGCAGGTTTTTGCTAAATTGCCCAGGCTGGCTTCAAACCTGGGATCCTTCTGCCTCAGCCTCCTACTTTTCTGGGATTACAGGCATGCACCATTTATAATGTTCTCTATTAACTCAAAACAGTCTCCCACTTATTAACCATCACAAGTTAATGAGATAAAGTCTGATTCCTACTTTACAAGTGAGTAAACTGAGGTCCAGAGGGAAGACAGTTTTCCCAAAGACATACTCCTACAAACTGGCAAAGCTGAACCTGAGATCCAAATGATGCTGTTCTTCTTTCCCCAGCCTAACATGACACACAATAGTGCCCATTCTGGGACCATCAGCTCAATTGCAACACAAAACTAATGAATTTCACTTAAGAGTCTCCTTTGTTCTTCCTCTGTTCTTTGCCTTCAAATCCTAAACCAAGCAATATATCCTGGTTCCCTGACTTTCCAGACACTATTAAACCCCCTGAAAATGTACACTTCACTGTCTGCATTCCTAAGCACTCCGAGGGCCAGGAGCAACTCTGGAAATGCACTTAGGGCACAAATACCACATGCAGCCTGGTTTATTTTCATCTACAATGTATGGTTACATTTATTCCTCCTACTGAACCATACACGGCTACAAAGTGGCCTGCAGGTTATTCATAGGGAATATGTGATGCTTCCTCTTAGCTACCACCTAACAGCTCCTAAGTCTGAGAGGCAATGCACAGAGTAGGAACTGCTATAAAATTTTATCATCTACCACATATGTGGATAGAATAAAAGTGAAAAATTTTAAATTCCTTTGGCTTTAGCACTTTGAAACTTAATGTAGCATCCTTCATCGAACTAATTTGTTCTTCAAGGCAGCTTATTAATGGAAAAGAGAAATGAAATATTCCTAAGGGAGTCATTTCAGTATAGATGAAGGTCAGCTAGTCTTTGCTTTAAAAAGTGTTAATACCTCAGCATGGACAAAGCAGCATTTCACACATTTAACAAATTTATTTCCACTTATTTTCTAGTATGTATACAAACATACTATATACACACTATATACATATGTGTATAGACATATATGCATAGTGTGTATATGCACAAAAAATACACATACAAGAAAAAGTAGTCTTAATGATCAGGGAAGCTATACAGCATCACAGAAAGATACAAGTTAAACTGACAGTGTGAACCTGGACAAATTAACTATTAAAGCTTCCTAATCTTTAAAGTATCAAAATAATTCCTACCACCATTGGATTATCAGAAAGATAATATGAACCAATACAAGTAAAATCCTTAGCACACTTCCTGGCAGCTAGCACTCAATAAATTTTAAAGATTTTTAAAACAATCACTATTAGTTATTAGTATCATCATCATTATTACTGCACAAGCAAGAAGCTTAAAGACTCATTTCTTCTGGAGTGAATTGAGAAAAGCCTGTGTTGTCACTACAAGAAAATTATTAGCCTGGAGAAGACTTGAGGATCATGGTCCAATAGTCCATGAAGGGATTTAACAAGAACAATGCTGAAAAACTATTCTCAATGTAAATGAAACAGTGGCCAAGGAGAAACGTGCAAAATCTAAGGAGGAGAGACATAGTTGGAAATAAAGTTTCTCAACTTCTCTGAAAATTGAACAGGCTACTGAGAAAGCTGGCTAAGTCCTCAACCCTAGATACAACCTAAAAGTTAGAAATACCCATTTGTCCAGCATAAAGTAGGTCTCAAGGCCCAAGAATTCTATTTATGAATCTCTAATACATCATATGCCCACAAGCTATAATGGGAAATTTTCATTATCAATCTACAGGAAAATCATACCGGAACCCTGGTTTCTTTCCTTTGACCAAAGCCAATTCACACGACCACAGCAGAAGCTCTCTGCCCTAGCACCATCAAGAGCACAATCCCCAGTACACCTTCCCAGCACCATTATCACTTTCACCTTTAAATGTCATCATCTGAAGAAATTAATGGGCACATTAAATTTTCCACCTACAAATGAGCAAATCCAATTTTTCAGATGACTCAGGTTGAGAAGTAGTCTGAATTTTCCATCTAACAATGAACTCAGAAAAGCCAACACCACACCCACATGGAGTTTTATTAATTTTCTTTACCCCAAACCAATCTGAAAAGTACATTGCTTTCTTTTTTTTTGGTACTAGGGATTGAACTCAGGGGTACTCGACCACTGAGACACATCCCCAGCCCTATTTTGTGTTTTATGTAGAGACAGGGTCTCACTGAGTTGCTTAGTGCCTCACCATTGCTGAGGCTGGCTTTGAACTTGCATTCTCCTGTCTCAGCCTCCCTAAGTGCTGGGATTACAGGCTTGCACCACCGCGCCCGGCTCACATTGCTTTCTTAATACAAAAGGCTCAGTTATAGAATCACCAAAATGGAGATTGTGAGCTAAATTGGCATTTTAACGTCAAAGATGTATGGCTCTAGATTTTAACATCTGTGAGCTCTTTCTCTGTAGGTCCAATGTTCTTGTATATTCTAAGGATTGGACAAGCCTCTGAACTGATTTTCCTTTCATATTTGAAATAGCCAAGTTCAACATTTACTGGAATCCTGCTCATCTTCCTAGCTTCTTAGAGTACATTTTCCAAAGAAAAAGGAGTCTTATATGCTTCCTCAACTCAGTGAGGTTGGACTGATTGCTAATAATAACTTGGAAAGAAGACTCAAGAGACACTTTTGTTTTGAGAAGGTCAATTTTTAAGATGCAAGACAGGACCATACCCAGGATACAGGAATTAGATGGCACAATCAGAAAGCTCTGTAATTGTATCACGTCATTTCCTTCTAAAGGGTGGGGCTCCTGGTTTTTATCACATACACCAGACAGCCCTGCTTCTACCCTATATACCAAGATTATTTCTAGAGAAGTGACACTTCTCTAACAGTTAATTTGTCTGTTCCCATCAATGGGCTTCACACCCCTTTGTCCCCACTTTCTGTAAGGGCTGTCTGGAGGATGTTTAAGAAAGTTCTTTGAGATACTTAGGCCAAGGATGCCTCAGAGTGCCATCGTCTTGAGACCAAGCAAATCTCCACAGTCAACCTGTATCTCAGCTGATACTATGGAGGCCTGCCACCTTGGGGAATAAACCATCACAGGCACCCAGCATGTAGTCAATGTGCTGTAATATATACATATGTACAAAATATTACCATTCTGATCTGGATTGGGCCAACTTTTTGCAAACACACCAACTCACAGCATGTACGCACATGCACACACCCACAGTCACAGAGATCTATTCCTGGGTCCTACTGTTCCTCCACTTCTGCTAGGCTAAGTAGATAAAATGTTCCACATCAAGGATCTTATAGTTGTTTCCAGCTTAATGGATGGGTGTCCCTTCCCCCACCCAGCTCCCTATATTTAAAAGAGAGTCTCTGGAAAAAAACAATATTCTCTTTCTCTAATGGAAAGTTCAGGCTTTGGGGCCTGCCTGTAGGGGAAGAATTTGGCAAAGGAAGATCCTTTCCCCACACCCTACAAATCACAAGGCTTGGGTGACTGCCTACTCCCTCGACATAAAGCTGGCTCCAAGTGTAAACACACACATATGGTGTCCAGCTGCCTCTCACTTTAGAGTCAGAGACTTGGCCTTCCTCTTGTCTTCCCCAACCTACATTCCATCACCTCCTCATAGATCACTGATGGGAGCCATATGTTCAGAATTTACATGCACTGTATTCCTAATGGAAAATTCTAGTCAGACTTCTGCAATAGATATTTGGATGTCAGCTTTGTTAAATTTCTCTGGACACAGAGCAAAACCATTTGGCAGTCATCTGTCTCTCCACATCTTATAAAAGTAAAATAATTTTTTGCATTTAGGTAGACTTCCTTGACTAGAGATTCTGAAGACTTTTTAAAATATTCTCACAAGTATGTGATTTCCTTTGATCTGTTTAGACTAATAGATCACTTTCAGAGGTGAAACTTAAATCTACTTTTCTAAATACATTCCTATCTGTCCTCACACAGAAAGATATGCTACACATATAAGTAATGTGTCATTCAGTTGCAAAAATCTATATTCTATCTAGACAAACATTTCCCCATGTCCTGATCTCTGCCAATTTAGCACTTGCTTAGAGAGTGTCTTATATGGTTCTCCAATTGTTTCCAATATGTTAAGCTGATCTTGCTGACCATATTGTAACAAGCTTGAATCCCTGGTCCACATATGATATTCCTTATGTAACCAACCACAGTGGTGAGCAAACAGAAAGAACTCTATAAAGTGAATGGTTGAATCAAATTATCTTTTTAATCTATTCCTATAAAATGTTATGTTAGGGAGGACATTTTAAAATAAATAAAAACCAAGGCATGTAGCTAGGGAGAGAGTGTGAGTATAAAAGGAGAGCCAAAGGGCCTTTTCTGGAGAAAAACAATTATTCTGTGTCCACATAGTGTTGCCTACATGGATCTATATTTATGTTAAAACTCCTAACTATGTACACTCATCAGAAAACTGATTTTACTAAATTGAAATCTTTAGGATTAAAAGATTAAAATAAAAGCAAATAAAGGAATAAATTCTACTTTTATATTTTGTTCTCTCACTAAACTTAAAACGATCTAATTATTTTGGTTTCTTACCCAGAATTGAATGAAGTGCTCCTTTCAAATCACCCTGAATCTCTCAATTTAAAGTTACATAAAACACCTTTTATATCAGGGACAATATTCACATAAGATTTCAGATATCTGTATACTCTTTAGTAAAGGCAATCTTCAGATGATGCCAGAAGTTACAATATTCAAGCTGATCAAACAAAACTGAAAATCAAGAAGTCTATTAAAATGGCAGGGCCTAGAACTGGGGATATAGCCTCAGTGATTTTTCTTTTCTCTCTCTTTTTTAATGGTACTAGGGATTTAACCCATGAGCATTTTATACCACTGAGCCAGATCCACAGCCATTTTTTTATTTTTAATTTTGAGAAAGGGTCTCGTTAAATTGCTAAGGGCCTTGCTAAATTGCTGGTCCTCCTGCCTCAACCTCCCAAGTCTCTAAGATTTCAGGCAGTTGCTGCCATGGTGGGCTTCCCAGTGGTTCTGAATGTGTGAGAGGCTCAGGGTTAAATCTTCAGCACCACACACACAAAAATAATAATAAAATAAAATTTAAAAATAGCTAGGCACGGTGGCGCATGCCTGTAATCCCAGTGGCTCGGGAGGCTGAAGCAGCATTATTGCAAGCTCAAAGCCAGCCTCAGCAAAAGCGAAGTACCAAGGAACTCAGTGAGACCCTGTCACTAAATAAAATACAAAATAGGGTGGGGATGTGTCTCAGTGGGTGAATTCCCCTGAGTTCAATCCTCAGTATCCTCAAAAAATAAAATTAAAATTAAAAAATAAAGGCAGATCTTGGACTAGAATGTGACTGGTGCTTTTTTTTTATTTTTCATTTTTTGGTACCAGGGATTGAACTCAGGAGTACTCAACCACTGAGCCACATCCCCAGCCTTATTTTGTGTTTTATGTAGAGACAGGGTCTCACTGAGTTGCTTAGCGCCTCGCCGTTGCTGAGGCTGGCTTTGAACTTGCGATTCTCCTGTTTCAGCCTCCCAAAGTGCTGGCATTACAGGCGTGCACCACTGTGCCTGGTGTGACTGGTGCTTTTCAACTATACCACAGAAGTCCAAAAACATAAGAGTTTTCTATTTATATGTCTTTCCTCATACCATAAAAGATTTGAAGACACCACTTATATATAACAATATTTTATATATATACACACATGTACATATATATACATATATATATATGCACACACATATATAATTATGTTAACTAAAAATCAAGAAAACAGTAACAAAGCCACAGGGAAGGGTGGAATATAGATATTGAAGCCATAGAGTCCTACATAGTTAATATAGTTGGAGCTACAAATTTGGCTCTGAACAATCTGGCAGCCAAAGCAAAATGATCATGTTTCCACATGCTCATTTACCAGATCGGTGTTGTCCATAATGAATAAAAGCATACCAGTTCCTCAGAATAAACAAAGATTTTCCTGGCACTTAGTTCTAAAATTTCTCATGTGAAGATGTCATATAGAGGACACTGAAAAATAAAGTAGATAAAGTCTTCAACAACATCCTTACACTATATTTAACTAGTTCCTTGGGATTCTAAAAGTAAATTCTTTTTTAAAAAAATATTTATTTTTTAGTTGTAGGCAAACAGAATATCTCTATTTTATTTTTATGTGGTGCTAAGGATCGAACCCAGTGCCTCACGCGTGCTAGGCGAGCACGCTACCACTGCGCCATAACCCCAGCCCCTAAAAGTAAATTCTATAAAAAATATTACTGAATCAAAGAAGTATGACTTTACGTCACTGACCTCACTTCATCTCAGTTTCTCCACCTGTTAAAATTATATGTTGAATTGGTTGACTACCTCCTAGGTCTCTACTAGCTCTGACATTCTTTGATTCTGATCTCATAAATTAAATTTTAATCTTCCACCAACTTGTATAATGTCTTCAAATCTGTTTTTGTTGGATGTATGTATATATGCATGCACACATCTATCTTCAATGGCCTGGAGCATTCAGTTTTTCTTTCACATCTTGAAATGGAGCCAACCTCAGATAGAGACATAATAGACAGCTTACAATCTGATATAATTATTTAATGATTAAAAAAGCCCTCCTCACCAGACACAGTGGTACATGCATGTAATCCCAAAAGCCCAGAAGACTAAAGCAGGAGGATCACAAGCTCAAGGCCAACCTCAGCAACTTAGAACTTGTCTCAAAATAAAAAATCAAAAAGGCTGGGGATGTAGCTCATTGGTAAAGTGCCCCTGGGTTCAATTCCCAGTACAAAAAAAAAAAAAAGGTCTCACAGACCACACATCATCACTTCCTCAAACACAAACAATAAAACCTTCTCCACAGACTCAAATGCCTGAAATTGTGCCATACCTTGGAAAAGGGAAGAAAAAGTATCTATTGACTACCTACTATGTGCTAGGTATTTTTACATGGATTGGCTAATTTATTCTTCACAACAATCCAATCAGTCAAGTATTATTACCCCATTAAGAAATAGGCTTGTGGTAAATTTGTACTCTGTCAATTTGTTAAACTGGAACTAGATCTCCAGTTTAGCATGGGCCATAGAGATATCTTGCATAAGACTTGGAAGAAGGAAGTGAAGCACCAGCCATTTTGTTTCTATACCCAGAAGATCAGTGGAGAGCACCAGGTGCTTTTGCGGCCTAGGCATGTTGTCTCCTCTCTCTTGGCTCTCAGTTTTGGCATAGGGCAGGTCTCAGCCCACATCAACTAGTAAACCTCCTTCAGCTTCTCTGGCTCAGGGACCTGGTGATTGGCTCTGCAATGAAGTAGCTCTGAAGTAACTTCTTCAGAACACACCCACCTTTGAAGTTGTTTGGCTTAGAGGCTGTGAGAGATTGATGTGGGTTCCAGTCTGTATTCATGGATTCCAGCAGGTCCTCATAAGTTCTAGTTTGGTCTTGCTCTCCCCCCTTACACATCCATGCTTCCCATCTGCCATGCTGACTTCAGGCCCAGCACCAGATGCAGAACAACAGCCTTATGTGAATTATTAAATCAGCTCCCTCAGTTGCATAAGCTCAGAGCCTCATAGTAAATCTTTGCTTGATATCATTCCTAATGGTTCTGCTTCTCTGATGGATGATACAAGGTTCAATGAAGTAAAATTATTTGCCCAAGGTCACAAAGCTGGGATGCACAATTGCAAATCAAAATATGTCTCTCTGACTCCAAACTCCATGCTTAACTGCCTAAGTAAAAAATTCCCTGTCACCTAAGCTCTGATGAGAAGCAGCATTAAAAAAAAACACTAAAACAATCCAAATTTAGTCAAGGAAAATTACAATATTCTGGACTTCAGTCTCTCTTCTCTCTCTCTTTTTAAAATTTTGGTACCAGGATTGAACCTGGGGGTGCTCAACCACTGAGCCACATCCTCAGCACTTTTTATTTTTATTTTTGAGATAGGATCTTCTTAAGTTGGATAGGGTTTACTAGATTGCTGAAGCTGGCCTTGAACTTGTGATCCTCCCACTTTAGCCTCCCAAGTCACTGGGATTTCAGGCATGTGCCACCATTCCCAGTTTCCAGTCTGTCTTTTTTTGTTTTGTTTTTGTTTTTTGTTTGTTTGTATGTTTTGGTTTTTGGTACTAGAGATTGAACTCAGGAGTACTTGACCACTGAGCCACATCCCCAGCCCTATTTTGTGTTTTATGTAGAGATAGGGTCTCACTGAGTTGCTTAGCGCCTCGCCATTGCTGATGCTGGCTTAACTAGTGATTCTCCTGTCTCAGCCTCCCAAAGTACTGGGATTACAGGCGTGCACCACCATGCCCGGCTTCCAGTCTGTCTTAAAGCAAAAGCTAATGGTGAGAATGAAGTACTTCAATAATGTCAATAACTCAGATCACTGAAATGAAAAAGCAACACCACCACCACCACAAAAAAAACAAATAATGTCTACGTGCAAATGAGACATTTTTTTACCTCTGGCCTTTATCTGCTTAGAAATCAAAACCCAGAGGCCATAGGAAGCAGCTCAGACACATAGAATCATAGACTGTCATAGCTAGAAGTACTTTAAAAATAACATTTCATTTTACAGGTGAGGACATTGAAGTCCAGAGAAAAGTGAATTTCCTAAGATCTGGGTCTTCTGCTACCTAGGAACAAATCTCCACCCTGCTGTGCCCTTGAGCAAATTACTTAACCTAAGTGGTTAAGAGAGAATGATAATATCTACCTAAAGCCAGGTGTGGTGGCACAGGCCTGTAATCCCAGCACTTTGGGAGGCTGAAACAGGAGAATCACGAGTTCAAAGCCTGCCTCAGCAATGGTGAGGCACTAAGCAACTCAGTGAGACCCTGTCTCTACGTAAAAAACAAATAGGGCTGAGGATGTGGCTCAGTGGTCAAGTACCCCTGAGTTTAATCCCTGGTACCAAAAAAATAAAAAATAAAATAATAATAATAATAATAATATCTACCTCAGAACTGACATGATAATTAAATAATACATATAAAACACTTAGCACCATGCTTTACACTAGTATATATCAGTAAATGTTAGTTTTCTTTCCCTGCCAGACACAAACAGGTGCACATATCATAACCTATCAATACAAATCTCTTTCTCTTTTCCTTTGTCCATATACACATACAACTTACACAATCTAAATCAGACTTTCTACTTATATAAAATATTTTAAGATGAAAATTTCTGAAACTACTTTAAGAATCTAAGAAACCCCAATAAAAATGTAAACTTTAAAGCCAGGGACACTTAATTTGCTGAATAAACAAACTCATTGCTGGATTTCTTTAGCTAGCATATTCCATTGGCACATTTAAAATTGGAATTATTTACCAGAACTGCATTTACTGACTACCATTTCAGAATAAGGAGCAATGGCAGAGTTCCAGGCACACCTGCATTCATTTCAAACCATCTGGAAAGTTCCTGACATCCTTATTTCCCCCAGTGTAAGTTTGATGGTCTCCAGGCCATTGTCTGCCCTCCAAAAGTTGAAAGGAAGGAAAGGAAGTCACTTTTGAGAGGGGTCTACTCTGAAAAGGCTTTAGTAGAACCCTTATCAAACTTGGCATTTTGCTAGGAGTTTCATAAAGACACAAAGAAATTGAGAAATTGTGGAATAACTGGCAATTAACTTGGCCAAAGTAGTGCACCACCAGCTGCATTTTCAATTCTCATTCTACAGAGGACCACATCTTCCACCACCTCTTAAAGCTTATGCTGTTGGAGTTAACCTGAAGATGTTACTAGAAAGTAGAATACAACTTCCATAATCTGAAAAATCTGCCCATAGAGCCATGGTATAAGCAGATACCTATCTTATACTGCAAGAGAAAAACTGAATTCATGTTTACAACTATAGTCACACATTGTTTAATGACAAGTATATGTTCTGAGAAATATATCAGGCAAATTTGTTTTTATGAAATCATAAAATATACTTACATAAACTAATATGGCTACAGTGTCAGTGGACAATATATGCTACCATCATGTTTGCAGTCCATTGTCAACCAAAATATCCTTATGTAGCAAATTACTGTATTTCCAGTAATCACTAATAGCCTTCCCTAAAAGGCTATCCTTGTCTACTTGTATCAAATACAAGTGCATCCCATCCTGTCTATATTCCTAGGGTCTTATGACACACAAGAACAAAAATCCTTAGCAGGCACTGCTGTACTCCAGTAGGTGGGAAGAAAAATAAAGAGACTCAAGTCTAATTTCTGGCTGCCACTACAACCATGACTAGGGCCTCCTGGATACCTCTAATAAATACTACTGCTGCTATTTCCCATAATCTCTCATTGGACTTGAGATATGCTAGGTGGCCAGCAGTGAATCATCCAACTACATTCTACCTCCAACCAACAAGAACATTTAGTACAGGGGCAAAGAATATAGCTCAGTGATAGGGCACTTGCCTAGTATGTACTAAACCTCAGGTTCAATTCCCAGCACTACAAAAATAGTTAGGGATCAGAAATCCTCTTAAAATAAGTCTTCAGGGCTGGGATTGTGGCACAGTGGTAGAGTGCTTGCCTAGCATGCGTGAAGCACTGGGTTCGATCCTCAGCACCACATAAAAATAAAATAAAGATATTCTGTTCACCTACAACTAAGAAAATAAATAAATATATATATATATATATATATAAAGAAGTCTTGACATGACAAAAAAATATCATAAAGCAAATATGTTGAGTCATAAAGTAAGGCTTAGGGGACGTGGAATTTCAAAAAGTTGGTATGGAATCCAAGGTCTAGCACTTACTAGGTGGGTACACCTAAATCAATAACAATCTCCCTGAACTTCAGTTTTATTGTTTATAGCATGGACATAATTAAAATCCTACTTCATGGGATTGTTGTATTAAATGACATATGTGTTACAGTGTCTGCCAGTTACATTGCAGTTCTTCAGCATAAACTGTGATATTATGTTTGCCAGTGTATTTTGGTTTGACCTTTAGAGTCAGTTAGCTGCTCTCATAAGGATGTACAGACAGGAACAGAGAGCATGATGCCAGAAAGAGTTACACTACAGATGTAATGACAATTGCTTTTTTTACCTTTATCTCAGACACAGGACCACCTCCTCTTTGCTAATTAGTATAAAAAATGCAAAAAGTGGTTTTCATTGATTGGTCTGTTAATGGGCATGATTTTAAAAATGGATTCTCACTGATTTAAAAATGGCTGAAGTACAAGAATGGGATCCTAAAGAGAATAAGTTATATTCCATGTATGTATAATATACCAAAATACATTCTACTGGGATGAGGTTGTAGCTCAGTGGTAGAGCACTTGTCTAGCACGTGTGAGGCACTAGCTTCAATCCTCGGTACCACATACAAATAAATATGTATAAAAATACATTCTACTGAGCTGGGGTTGTGTCTCAGTGGCAGAGCACTTTCCTAGCATGTGTGAGGCACTGGGTTCGATCCTCAGCACCACATAAAAATAAAACAAATAAAATAAAGGCATGATGTCTATCCACGACTACAAGAAATTTTTAAAAAAACACATTCATATATATCTAAAGAGAACAAATTAAAAAATGGCTAAAGTAGGGGCTTGGGATGTGGCTCAGTAGTAGAGCACTTGCCTGGCAAGTGTGAGGCACTGGGTTCGATTCTCAGTACCACATATAAAAATAAATAAGTAAATGCTCTTCAACAACTAATAAAATATTTTTTAAAAAATGGCTAAAGTGCCAGATGCAGTGGCACACACCTGTAATCGCAGCAACTTGGGAGGCTGAGACAGGTCGAGTGCCCCTGAGTTCAATTCTCAGTACCCCCCGCCAATAAAAAAGAAAAAAGACTTCAGGGGCCACATATGATAAAGAGTACCAACAAAAATGGTTTAGAGAAGCCACTAAACAAACACCAGCAGCCCACACAGCTAACAAGAACAAATTCTGGTTAGGGCAGAAAATCTCATTTCCAGAATGATCATACTGTAATATTTAAAATACAATTTTCAACAAAATATATTAAAATGAAGCTGGGCGTGGTGGCGCAAGCCTATAATCCCAGCACTTAGGGAGGCTGAGACAGGAGAATCGTGAGTTCAAAGCCAGCCTCAGCAAGGGCAAGGTGCTAAGCAACTCAGTGAGACTCTGTCTCTACATAAAACATAAAATAGGGCTGAGGATGTGGCTCAGTGGTCGAGTGCCCCTGAGATCAATCTCTAGTACCAAAAATAAATAAATAAATATATATATATATATATATATATATATAAACAAATGCAAACATAAAAAAATATGGCCTGTCTATAGGAATAAAAAATAATAGAAACTGTTCCTTAGGAAGTTCTGGCACTGGACTTACTAGAAAAAGGCTTTAAATGGACTATCAGATATGCTCAAAGACCTAAAGAAAACCATGGACAAAAACTAAAGTAGAACAATCTCAACAAATAGAGAATATCAAGGAGAGATAGGAATCATTTTTAAAAATAGAAACAATGAAAATTCACTGAAAAGGCTTAACAGCTGATTGAGCAGACACAAGAAAGAACAAGAAATTTGACAAGAAAGAACAAGAAAGAACACAAGAAATTTGTAAATTGCAAATTTACAGATTGATCAAATGAGATCATCCAGTCAGAGAAGCAGAAAGAGAAAAGAAAAAAAGAACAAAGCTGGGCACAGTAGCACAAGCCTCTTATCCCAGCAACTCAAGAGGCTGAGGCAGGAGGATCACAAATTGGAGACCAGCCTCAGCAACTTAGGGAGATCTTAAGCAACTTAATGAAACTATGTCTCAAAATAAAAAATAAAAAGTGCTAAGGATGTGACTCAGTGTTTAAGCCCCTCTGGGTTCAGTCTCACCTCCCTCCACCAAAAAAAAAAAAAAAAACAGAACCTGTGAAAGAGACCTGTGAAATGCCATCAATTATATACGTATGCAGAAGTAGATTCCTGGAAGTAAAAGAGAAACAGAAAGGAGCAAAAAAAATATTGGAAGTTATAATGACCAAAACCTTTCCAAATTGGATGAAAATCATGGATCTATGCAACCAAGAAGAACACTAAAACCCAGACATAATAAAGTCAAAGATATCCACACCAAGAAGCATAATAGTCAAATTGTTAAAAGATAGAGATCACCTTAGAAAAATTGAAGCCAGGCATGGTGGCACATGCTTGTAATCCCAGCACTCTGGGAGGCTGAGACAGGAGAATCACAAGTTCAAAGCCAGCTTTAGCAATAGTGAGGCGCTAGGCAACTCACTGAGATCCTGACTACATAAAACACAAAATAGGGCTGGGGATGTGGCTCAGGGGTCGAGTGCCCCTGAGTTCAATCTCTGGTACAAAAAAAGAAAAGAAAAGAAAATTGAGAGAAGTAACCTGTTCCATGAGGGATGTTCAATAAGATTAACAGGCAACAGGATGGCATAGTTAAATTTTTGAGCCAGGCTTGGTGGCACACATCTGTAATCCCAGAGACTCAGGAGGCTGAGGCAGGAGGATCACAAGTTCAAAGCCTGCTTCAGCAATTTAGCGAGACCCCGGGCAACTTAGTGACACCCTATCTCTAAAAAAGAAAAGAAAAAATGACTGGGGATGTGGCTAAGTGGTTAGGCACCTCTGGGTTCAAATCTCAATACCAAAAAATAAAAATTAAAAAAAAATTTTTGAAAGAAAAATAATGTACACCAAGAATTCTACATCTAACATAACTATCCTGCACAAATGAAAGAAAAATGATGACATCCCCAGATAAACAAAAACAGGAGTTCATCACTCATAGACATGCCATATAATAAATACTAAGGAGAACCCTACAGGATGAAATGAAAGCACACTAGACATTAACCCAATGCCATCTGAAAAAATGAACAATGGTCAAGGTATTTACAGAGGTAAGTACCAAAACTGGCAGTATTTCACATATACTTTGTAACTATCTCCCCCCTGCCCCGCCCTGTTTTTTAGTCCTTTTGTCCACAAATGATTTGAAAGAAAATAAATTTTAAAATAATTACAAAGCTATGGTAATGAGCACATAAATATGTAATCTGTGAAAATAACAAAAGGGGGGGGTGGAACTGTAAAGGAATAAAGTAGCAAAGTTTTTGTATACTATTGAAACTAAGAAGTAACTGCAGAGCTGGAGTTGTAGTTCAGTGGTAGAGTGCACTACCATGTGCGAAGCACTAGGTTCGATTCTCAACACCACATATAAATAAATGAACAAAATAAATGTCCATCAGCATCTCAAAAAATATTTTAAAAAAGAAGTAACTTCACAGAAATGCCCTCCCCTTAAGCTGCAGTTCTTTACTCTCATTTCCTATAGTATTGTGTGTGTGTGTGTGTGTGTGTGTGTGTTGCTGGGTTCCAAACCCAGAACTTCATACATGCAAGGCAAGTACTATACCACTGGGCTGTATCCCTAGCCCTTCTACAGTACTTTTAATTTGCACTATTTATACTTAACAAAGTTGCTAAGTATTGTGGGATATCTTCTATGGGGAAAATCAGAAGGGCACACAAGAGAATGGTAAGCACAGTGCCTGCCCTTAAAAGAGTCTGACAGCCAAGTTGCGGAGAAAAGATCAATATCCATAACAATGAGCACAGGGTATTGGGAACTAGATAATAAAAAGCTAAGTTACATACTAGCTGGGCACAGTGACACAGTCCCATAATCCTAACAGCTCAGGAGGCTGAGGCAGGATGATTGCAAGTTCAAAGCCAGCCTCAGCAATTTAGGCCATAAGCAATTTAGCAAGACCCTGTTTCAAAATATTAAAAAAGGGCTGGGGATGTAGCTCAGAAGATAAGTACCCCTGGGTTCAATCCACAGTACAAAAAAGAAAAAAAGCAGGTAGGATTTTTGCAACCATCAAAAGGCAATGTGCAGCTGGGTGTGGTGGTGCACGCCTGTAATCCCAGCACTTAGGGAGACTGAGATGGAGAATCATGAGTTCAAAGCCAGCCTCAGCAATGGTGAGGCACTAAGCAACTCAGTGAGACCCTGTCTCTACATAAAACACAAAATAGGGCTGGGGACGTGGCTCAGTGGTCGAGTACCCTTGAGTTCAAATCCCAGTACCAAAAACAAAAAAAAAGGCATTGTGCAGGTGCTACAGGTATAGCTCAGCAGTAGGAAAAGTGCTTAGCATGCATGAGGCCCTAGGATCAATCCCCAACACCAAGAAACAAAAAAGGAAAAAAGGCAATGGATAGCCAGACAATGTAGCATACACCTATAATCTACTACTCAGGAAATTGAGGCAAAAGGATCACAAGTTAGAAGCCAGCCTGGGCAAATGAATGAGACCCTGTCTTAAAGTTTTCAAAACATTTTAAAACAAATGTAGTGGTAGAGCACTTGCTTAACACGCTTGAGGTGGGTTAAATCCCCAGGACCACAAAAAATAAAAATAAAATAAAAAGCAATGTGTAGAGTGACATAATGAAAGTTGTATCAGATAGAAATACAAGTCTCAGTGATATGCACAATGACCTGAAAGAATTTAACACTGGATTCAGGAAAATAGCTAGGGAACTGTTATAGAATACACACATGCAATACTGTAAGGCAGCCTGAACGAGGATTAAAGGGGATATAATAGAGTAGAATGAAAACATCTTAGAGGGGACAAATTCAGGGTAAAGTGACTTCTAAAATAAGGTAAAGGACATAAAGATTTCAATAATTTGATCCCGAAATACCCTCACAATGATGGTACCATATGATGAAAATAATGTCACCTAGAGAGGGAAATGTAGGAAAACTTGGTTTGGAACAAATTGATACTGAGGTGCAAACAAAAACTCCAAACAGAAATGCCAGGTGGCAGTTGAAGCCCAGATGAAGTCAGAACCATAACATAAGTCTCCACATAGAAGTGGTAGCTGAAATCATGAATGTTGATTCATAACTGTAGCAGACATTGTAATTTGCTTACCAAAAAGCTATTCCTCATTTGTTTCCTGCTTAGAGAATCTGAATTTTGTCCTATTTGAAGCACCCATGTTCTTAAGGGAGGCTGGGAGCTCTCCCCTCTCCAAAGGGACAAATTAGGGTTTGGTCCAAAGCAGTAGCTCAACCTTGCCTGCACAGGAAAAACACCTGGAGAACTTTTTAAATGTCGATGCTTGGGTCCCACAATCAGCAATTTGCATTTAATTGCTCTAGGACCTGCAGGTGATTCTCATGTGCAGCCAAATTGAGGTGCACTGGTCTAAGCCAACCAAGGCATTTTCATTCCCTTGTCAGTAATTGATTTTGGCAATCCTGACCATGAGTCCTGGAGGGAAATTGGGTGGAAGCTTCAGAGGAAGTTTTCTTATTCATGAAATTAAATGCACTATAGGAAACACTTTTTTTTTTTAGGTGAAGGTCACCATTTCTACATGCAATGCCTGGAACTGCTGCAGCCTTCTTGCAGTCCTGAAAGAGATATGCTGAAGACAGAAGATGAAAAAGTGGAAAACACCTGCCTTCTGAATGCGGCCCTTGAGCTACTGAATTGACCAACTCAGGAACCTCTCTGCCTTCAGATGTCTTGTTAAAAGAAACAAATTTGTCCTAGTTGACTTAGTCACCTTGAGATTTCTGTTACTTGTACCTGAAAGTGTTCTAGTTGAAAACATATATAGCTGCCCCTGCCATGGAGTGCCATAAAACATGTCATATATTTCATACTAAATATTACACTATATTGTTTTCATTGATTTCCTGTCTGTCTCCTTCCCCATTTTTTGAGTTCCCAGAAGACAAGCATTGTGTCCAACATATTTTTGCATTGCCTGTGCACAATTCAGGCCTCCAAACATAAATAAATATTTAAACATTGTTTTAAATGTTTGATGGATGGATGAATACATAAAGAGCCGGGTATGGTGGCTCAAGCCTGTAATCCCAGCACTTAGGGAGGCTGAGACAGGAGAATTGTGAGTTCAAAGCCAGCCTCAGCAACAGCGAGGTGCTAAGGAACTCAGTGAGACCCTGTCTCTACATAAAACACAAAATAGGGCTGGGGATGTGGCTCAGTGGTCAAGTGCCCCTGAGTTCAATTTCCAGTACCAAAAAAAAAGAGTACATAAAGAAAAGAGGAAATTGTCAAATGAGTGTCTTTAGGAGAATCCACAAAGTGAAGATAGGAAAAAGAAAAACTGGGAAATAAAACTGAGATATGCTCAAAGGGATAGAAGAAAAATTAATATAACACTGGGCCACTGAAGCCAAAGTTTAAAAAATTAAGAAGTTGGAGTAGTTATGTCTATAATCCCAGTGGCTGAGGAGGATCATGAGTTCAAAGCCAGCCTCAGCAAAAGAGAGGCACTAAGCAACTCGGTGAGACCCTGTCTCTAAATAAAATACAAAATAGGGCTGGGGAAGTGCCTCAATAGCCGAGTGCCCCTGAGTTCATTCTCCAGTACCCCCCCAAAATAAGTTGAGGTAGTTAGTGTCAGTGAAGATAACTGACACAGAAGGGAGGAAAATATTAATGAGATTTGGTTCAAGAATAAGACACCTGAGAACCTCCAGTATGTATTTTCCCAAGCAGACCCAAAGCCACATAAGGAATTATTTCTCAACAATTGAAATTTCTCATCATCTGCATGGCATAGTCAGGTATTAAACTGAAATTGCTATTCTTAGTCAATGCAGTATTTTAATTTTTTTTTTAGTTTTAGACAGATACAACACCTTTATTTTATTTATTTATTTTTATGTGGTGCTAAGAATTAAACCCAGTGCCTCACATGGGCTAGCCAAGCACTTTACCACTGAGCTACAACCCCAATACAATATTTTTTAAATAGTTTTTAGTTGTCAATGGACCTTTATTTTATTTATTTATATGTGGTGCTGAAAATAAAACCCAGTGCCTCACACATGCTAGGCAAGCGCTCTATCACTGAGCCACAACACCAGACTCAATGCAGTATTTAAAGGAATGCCAATTATCCTCTCTCTGGTCTTCAGTTTGACTTCTCATTACATAGTCAGGGTCTGGGGACCCCATACATAGAAGAGACTAGATCAAAGTCAAGAGTTATGATCATCAGCAACATGAAATAATTATATCCTTAGAGGAAGAAAGAAGAGATCACATTTTTTCTACAGGAAAGCCGAGAACTTTGGGTGTCAACTTCTTCAAATACAGCATAACACCTGTCACAAAGAAATTGGGTGGCATGGAAAGATCACCTGCTTGCAGCCTTACTTTCTTGCTCACAAGTCAACAGGGGGTTTCCCAGGGTGGTAACACTCTCATTTAAGACATTCTGGAGCCCTACTTTCCATTTCAAATGATAGGTTATCTCTACTTTCCATTAAACAAGTCACTCTAACCCACTGCCATGAAATTCTTGTGCATGATTCTGGTCTGAGAATGATGTGTTTCTGAGAAGGGGACTTAGGGAAAATCCCCCTTCATCAGTGCACAAACCCTTCTTCCTTCTCCAAGAGCCTTGCCAGTGCATAACCAGTAGACAGCATTAGATCTTGTAAGTAAGCAAGTGCCTTCTGAGAATTCTGTGAGACCATAGGAATCCATTCTAACCTCTACACAATAAGCTAAGAAATGTCAGCAACTCCCCAAATTTGATCAAGTTTGACCATGGATCAATCTCAAAAGATCACTACTGTATTAGCATGTTTAAAACTATATATATGTATATATAAAATTATACAAACACGTGACCTTACATGGTAAAAATGTTATTTTTGTGATAAAGCTCTTGAGGTGGGGAGATTACCCTGGATTACCCAAGTCGACACCATGTAATCACAAAAGGTCTTATAAGGGGGGAGCAGGAGTACCAGAGTCAGAAGATATGATGGGGGAGGGGAACATAAAGATGCTGTGCTGCTGGCTTTGAAGAGAGAGGTTGAGACCCAAGAACATGAGCAATGGCTAGAAGCTGGAAAGAATAAGCAAACAGATTCCCCCATAGAACCTCCAGAAGGAATGCAACTCTGCTGATATCTTGATTTTAGGACTTCCGAACTGTAGAACCACAAGAATAAAATTGTATTGTTCAAAGCCACTGAGTTTGTAGTAATTTGTTTCGACAGCAACGGGAAAATAATAAATTCTCCTTCATAACTAATTTTTAAAATTTTTAATTTACAATAATTGTATATATTCATAGGGTGAAATGTGATGCTTTCCCATAAATATATACATTGTAGAATTATTGTATCAAGCCAATTAACATTTTAATTATACTTTTTTTTAGTGAGAACATTTAAAGCCTACTGTTTAGCAATTTTGAAATATACAATACTTTATTATTGACTATGTTCACTATGTTGTATATATGCACTATGTATATCTCAAAATGTATTCCTATTGGCTAACAAACTTTGTGCCCTTTGGTTATGCCTTTGGTTATGATCTCTCCACTCTCCCTACTTACCACTCTATAGTAACCACTATTCCAATCTGCTTCTATAAGTTTTTTAATTTCACATATGTGATCATGTAGTATTTGTATTTCTGTGCCTGCTTTATTCCACTTAGTATAACTTCTTTTATTTGGGAGGAGTGGTACCAGGGATTGAACTCAGGAGCACTCAACCACTGAGCCACATCTCCAGCTCTGTTTTGTATTTTATTTAGAGACAGGGTCTCACTGAGTTGCTTAGCACCTTGTTTTTGCTGAGGCTAGCACTGAACTCACAATCCTCCTGTCTCAGCCTCCTGAGCTGTGGGGATTATAAGTGTGCACCACCATGTCCGGTTTACAGGGGATTGAACCCAGGGACGCTTAACCATTGAGCCATATCCCAACCCCTTTTATTTTTTTGAGATAGGATCTCACTAAGTTGCTGAGGCCTCCCTAAATTGCTGAGCCTGGCCTCAAACTTGCCATCCTCCTGCCTCAGCCTCCTAAGCCTCTGGGATTACAGGCATGTGCCACTGTGCCCAGCTTCTAGTCTTCTTTTGGAAATTTGCTGTGTGCATTGGTTCACTAAAGGCTCTCAAAAGTCCTGTGGAAACGAAACCTATTTAACTCAACATCAACCATGAAAAAAAAACATTTTTAACTGCAAAGCATCAATTATCATCCTGCAGAACTCTGTTCCTTTCTCAGAATACTGGTTTGGGGTAATGGTGCTAACTATTGTGTGGAAATTTGAAGCTGAAGATAGATGTGTTAACCAAAAGGAAAGGTTAGTGTGGAGATCTAGAAAGTGAGACAAACAAGGTCTCAATGTGGTCCCAGGAGAGCTCATTTACAAATATGAGTATTTAGTCCCTGCTCTCTGATATATCTGTAGGGTGGGGTTGTCAAGATGGATGAAAGATGCATTAATGAAAATCTAAGGAGTCCCCCTAGTTCTAACAGAAGGTTGTGAAGTGATGAATGAGAACTAGGGGAACTCCTTGAATTACTGTAATGTGTACTCATCAATTTTTAAAAATAAAGCACATTATAAAGCTACTATAAGAAAAAATCATGTAATACCTGCACTTTGGGAGGCTGAGACAGGAGGATTATGAGTTCAAAGCCAGCCTCAGCAAAAGCATGGTGCTAAGCAACTCAGTGAGACCCTATCTGTAAATAAAATACAAAACAGGGCTGGGGATATGGCTCAGTGGTCAAGTGCCCCTGAGTTCAATCCCCAGTACCGAAAAGAAAAAAGCAAAGAAAAAGATTAAGTTGGGCCGGGTGCAGTGGCACATTCCTGTAATCCTAGCACTTTGGGAGGCTGAAGCAGGAAAATCACAAGTTTAAGACCAGACTCAGCAATTTAGAGAGTTTTTAAGCAATTTATCAAGACTCTGTCTAAAAATAAAAATAAAAAAGGCTGGGGATGTAGCTCAGTGGTAAAGTGCCCCTGGGTTCAATCCTCAGTACCAAAAAAAAAAAAAGAGAGAGAGAGAGACTTTAGAACTTTGTTTACAACATAGTTAGTGCTAGATTTATTTAAAATTTTGTTTTCTGTCAGTTGCAATCAAGAATGTATTAATAATAACAGGAGGCTTTAAAGAGCACACCCAAACCCAGTGAGAAAAAAAGCTGTGATCAAATGACAGTGTCTTGCCATGATGGCAAAAAGTGAAGACTGCCACACCTATGTCACATTTAAGTACAGACCCACTCCACCAACTCAGGATACAAGTTTTAGCATTCCGTTTAATGTTCAAATTTTTATAACTGAATTTTTATGTGTGCATATTGATAGAAAGTTCAGGCTTTATCTTGGAGTGCCTTAGAACACCCAGTATCAGATATGCTCCCTGACACCAAAACACAGCCTTGGCCCCAGGGCTATTATCACCCACAGGAACTCTGGGGCATGGTTACCCCCAACAAGTGTTTCAAGAGGCCTGGAGTCTTCTAACTCTTTCATGCACATGGATCAGGGCTTTGGCTTAAATCTGCCCCACTGAAGTGGTTGTGTTGAGGCAGAGACTGGTCTCAGCAGCTACAGAGACTTAGCAGAAACCTCCCCTAATACTTCCTGTACTGGAGGAACCTCAGTGCAGGGTTAGCCACCTACTCCTGCCTCCTCTCTCAGGAATTTTATTGCCCTTGCCAGATTCCCGGAATTGACCAGGACCACCCTAGTTCATCCCAATATGTTATAAATTTGGGTCTCAAACAAATTCAGTCGGAAATTCAGGATCTCTTTTTTTTTTTTTTTTGGTACTGGAAATTGAACTCAGGGGCACTCAACCACTGAGCCACACCCCCAGCCCTATTTTGTGTTTTCATGTAGAGACAGGGTCTCACTGAGTTGCTTAGTGCCTCGCCATTGCTGAGGCTGGCTTTGAACTTGCAATTCTCCTGTCTCAGCCTCCCTAAGTGCTGGGATTACAGGCGTCCGCCAGCACGCCCAGCTCAGGATCTCAATCTCAGTCTCAAATGGAAGCTCTGGTGCTCCTTATTCAAATCTTCCTCATTACCTACTCACAATGGTAGGTCCTATCCAAAGTCACTGGGAGATGTAGTGCTTTATATTTATGTAATTACAAGGCCATTCTGGTGACTAGCCCAGAACAAAGGGAAAAAGCTTCAAAGGGAATCAATGTCTTCACTAAAAATTGCCAGCAACTTCCAAGCAATTGCTTTTCTGCTAGGAAATACTCTTTCACAGAAATATCTATGGCACATAAATTTGTCATTCCTAGGTTAGAGAATAAAAAGCTACTGCCATCTAAAAAAGGAGGGAGGGGTTTAGAAGAGTTTAAGATGTAGGTGAAAACAAGACTGGAAGCAACAAATGTGAACAACTTTGCTTACTGCTAAGTGAATGCAGTCAAGAGACACTGTGCAAGGAGGTAGCTGAGGTCAGCAGAACTGAATAGATGCACACCTGGAGGGAGCATTGTCAGGGAACCTCCAGCCCTTGATGCAAGACATCCTTGAAGCTTTCCACTTATTATCAACTTAGCTATAGGAGCTTCATTCCTATTGGACTTATTTACTGAGGTTGTACTACAGCAGTAGTTCCCAAACTGTAGTCCTAGGAGCAGCAGCAACATCACCTGGGAACTTGTTAGAAATGCAGATTTTGTCAGGCTCCGCCCCTGACTTGCTGAATCAGAAACTCTGGGGGTGGAGCCCGGCAATCTGGGTCTTCGTTACCTCCAGGTGATACTGATTGCATGCAGAAGTGTGAGAACAACCGGCCCAGATCTATTTTAATCACCAAGCTCTGTGCTTTGTGCTAAGGTAGGATTAGAGTTGCCAGATAAAGTGTGGAACACCCAGTTAAACTTGAATTTCAGATAAAAAAAAAATCACGTTTTCTTTTAGTAAATTTGTGTCCAAAGTATTGCATCAGGTGACTTACATTAAAAAGCATTCATTATATCTGAAACTCAAATTTAACTAAAAATTCTGTATTTTTATTCGCTAACTCTGACAACCCTAGGTGGGGGAACCCCAGAGAGAATACTGGCACAAGCCTACCCCTCAGAGGGTCCCTCAGAAGAGGTGGGTGTGCAAAGCTTTGACATAAAACAGATACAGGACAATTTCAAAAAGCATGTAATCAAGAGGGTAAAATACAGATCACAGCTTCAAGAGCACCTTGAACTGCAAGCAATTCTAAGCAATCACAGAGCACGAGGAGGTAGGCTAAGCCAACACAGATTTTAGGAATTGGATTTGATTTCCCAGTTTAGACTCGAGGGGTCCTGGCTGCTATTGTTTCTAGCAATGGTACTTGTATTTTCTTTTTCCTGTGACCAAACTCCTGCCTTGTACCCATAAGGCACCTTTGTGTGAATTAGAAAAAGGCGCCCTTTCTTTGGATCAGATGCTGCGCTGCACCCGGGTGCACAGCTTGGGGCATGGATCTGGGGCTGGAGTTCAGCACTTACTCACCCCCTTTGCTAAGCACAAGCTGCACAACCCTTTGTGACAGCTCTGAGCCTACTGCCCTTGTGACAGGTCCTCTCATTGCTGGCTACTTGGACCCACTCCAATTGCTTACACTCTCGTCTGCTTTGTTTCAGGGTCCCTGCCATCCGTGGGGGGAGGGCTTGCCCCCACCATCCAAGGCTCGGTTTTCTAAAGCCATGCTTGTCAAAAGCATCCGTGTGCAAATTCCTTTGTTCATAATGGTGGCATTCAAGTTGAATTGCGCATGAAATTGTCTTGCTAAAGAAGCAGCTTTCTCTATATAAAGGGGGCAAGAGAAATTGAAGGATCTGATTAGTTAATAAGAATTCTGAGTAGTGAAATTCCAAATTAGCATAAAACAATTTCTTGTTCAGAGCACGTGCAGCACCAGAGCAAAAGAATTCTTTTCTTCTCCTTATTTTTTGTTAAAGCATTTAGTTCTAAAATAGTATAATCACAATAAGACATTCCGATGTGTGAATTATAGTATATTAAGTCATGACTAATTGCATTGATTTGCATTCAGGGTTTTTTAACATCTGTGTGGTAATTATCCTAATCCAATTTGTTATGCAGAATACAATCAATGTTATGTATGTTAGTGTTTAGGGCTCGACACAATTTCCTGCAATAAAAAGGAATGAAATACAAAAGTAGCTCAGGTGGAAAGACAAGCACATTTTTTACAGATATCAAGCTCCTTTTCTTGATCTCCAAAATTAGCAGTGGGAGGGGGAGTGGCGATCAAGCAAATTTAATTAGCATTTTAAAAGGAGGCCCAAGAAAAGAGAGAAAGAGAGCTATCGAGCAAGAGTGCTTCTGAGAACAAGTGAGAGCACGCGGTATTAAACTCTCAGGAAGGAGATTTTTTTTCTAACAGGCTGTGGCTTTCAGAAGCTGCCAGAAATAATGTCCTGACCTCACCTGATAATGAGCCAATGAGACCATGTTCTGCTGATATAGTGCTATTTCAGTAAGGGTTGCATCTTACCTGGGAGTCAGGGTTTAGCTTTAAACCTTTCATTTTTTTCTGTCCTTTTAAGAAAAAGATAGAATTCTGCCTAATATCTCTCAGAAAGTCCTACAAAACTGGGGCATAGCCAAAGCATCTGAGCTGACTTTAGACATAGGCAAAGAAAACAGCAATCCTACATACAAACACACTGGAAACCTTGTTGCCCCCTCTCTGACGTTTGAATTTCCTACTTTGGGGCATTTACTCTTTTAATGTCTGTGGTTGTCCCTTTTTAAATAGGTCAATTTTCCTTATCAACAATACAAACCTTAGTTAGCAATGCTTAACCAGCCTCTTTCAAGGAAGCAGATTTTATATAATTCAGAAGAGTAAAGACAAAGGGACAGTAAGTACCAGGTGTCCAAGCAGCAGCAGAGGTTCCAAAGGAGTTTAAAAAACAAAGTTTGGGAAGCAAAGTTAGCCGTTTTACAATGTTAACTGACTTTATGCCATTCTGATGAATATACAAGTCCTGGTGTCCTCCAGGGGTGGCAGTGAAACCAGAGTTTTGAGATGAGACTAGAGTCTCCACTTCACCAATTTCCTTCTGGGTTCTTGTCTCACAAATTTGAAGAATAAAATCCACGAACAATAATGGAAGGGTACAGTAAATGAAGTAGGATTTATTTAAGTAAGAAGGGAGAACTCCCGCTGGGCACAGTGGCAGCACACTTGTTATCCCAGCACTTAGGGAGGCTGAGACAGGAGAATTGCGAGTTCAAAGCCAGCCTCAGCAATGCCAAGGCGCTAAGCAACTCAGTGAGACCCTGTCTCTACATAAAACACAAAATAAGGCTGGGGATGTGGCTCAGTGGTTGAGTGCCCCCGAGTTCAATCCCCAATACCAAAAAGAAAAAAGAAGAAGGGAGAACTCCTGTTATTCAGGAGGGAGGCCTGAAAACCTGTTTTGGTTTCCCAGCTTAAGGGCTTATATGGGTTTGGGGTATGAGCATTGATCAAAATCTATGTAAAACAGACATTGGAAAAGTATTGACTGTGTCCTTTAGCCTGAGTTTTAATCTATCCCATAACTTCCATCTATGTTCACTCCCACCTCCCATTTTCTCACCTCTCTGGAACGAAGGACTTGGCCGGAATGATCCCACATGCTAGCTTCATAGTCTGTTATATTCAAAATAGGCCTCGATGGTGCACATTAATATTTTTTACCAGTTAGCCTCCTGGCGTGGTCTCTGCCTTGATTCAGACCTTAATCGGAGCCGGGCACGGTGGCACACACTTGTAATCCCAGCACTTTGGGAGGCTGAGACAGGAGGATCCCAAGTTCAAAGCCAGCCTCAGCAATGGCGAGGTGCTAAGCAACTCAGTGAGACCCTGTCTCTACATAAAACACAAAAGATAGGGCTGGGGATGTGGCTCAGTGGTCGAGTGCCTCTGAGTTCAATCCCCAGTACCAAAAAAAAGACCTTAATTGGAACCCATTGCCTGATCATTGTCTATTCTTAATCAGCAGGAGCACCTATCTGGGGAAAGGGAGCAAAATAGCCCCCAGATCCCTTCCACCCTTCCCTAACTTATCCCTATCCCAGTTCTCATTCCATGTTTATTGTCCTCTTGGCCTATCCAGAGTGTAAACCTATGGCTCCAAACCTGGCTGATGATGAGAATCACCAGGAAAGACTGTTAAACATGTAGTCTCCTCATCCCCTCCTCGTTAATAAGGATTTAGTAGGTATGAGCTATGGGCCAGGTGTGGTTATTTTTAGGACTGTTTCCTAGGTGAGTCTAATCAGTAGCTTCATTTGGCAGACACTGGCATCAGCTTTGGTTTCCCACCAGGTGTGCTTGCCAGAAATGGAATAAAACTACCCCAGCAGAGTGGGCCTCCCAAAGGCTCCTTTCTTGACCAAAGTTTTGTCAAGCTCCTCTAAGCCCTCTTTCCAACCAGGCCTTGTCCTCAGCCCTATCCTTGGCCTATCTTTAGCAAAGAATCCCGATATGTTTGTGAGAAATACAAAGTCTGGTGGTCCATTTTCAGAATATAGTATTTAGCCTTAATTAGAATGTGAGATCCAATTGTAGCCATTTTAATTATAGCCTTTCCCTTTGCCGGCCCCAATTTTAAAATTAGCTAATCGTGTAGATTGTACCCCCAAGCTCCTCCTATCAGGGCAAGGGGGAGCTCTGCATTAAGGATAAAAGCAGACCAACTGCCTGCCCAGGTGTGCTTGCTAGCCAGGTTCAGTAGCAGGCCCTTCTGGCAGAAGTGAAGTTTGCCTTGCCTACCCACTCCTGAGCATGTGTTTCATTTCTTGAGGCACTGCGGTACTTCTAACAAGTTGGTTTAGCAAAAATACCCCCACCTTAGATATCTGATCATCCTTGATATCTGATCAAATTCCTCATCCCCTACTCTTGACGTCCAAGTCCCCAAGCCTGCATTTAGTAAGAATCCTGCTAAGCCAGTTTAGCATGAATCCTCTACTCTCCACATCTTTTTTTTTTTTTAAGTACTGGGGATGAACCCAGAGGTGCTGAGCTACATCCCTAGCTCTTTTTATTCTTTGAGACAGTGCCTCACTTTGTTACAGAGGCTGGCCTCACACTGGCAATCCTCCTGTGTCAGTATCCTGAGTATCTGGGATTACAGGCATGCACCACCATGCTAATCTCTACCCTTGATGTCTAATCAAATTCCTCTTAGTAATTTTCTATCCACTGACCCCCTTCTCTGTTCTTTAGCTCTAAATCTCCACTTGTTCTTTCATTCGGAGATGACTTCAGTCATCTTCGTTCAACTGCCTTGAATAAAGTCTTCCTTACCATTTTAACAAGCATCAGAATATTTTTTTCTCTAACATGCTCTTGGGAGAAATTATATCTACCAAACACCAGGGCTTCCTTTAGTCAACTACTTGATAGTTTAGTGAAGGCCTGCTACAGTAAACTACTAGAAGCTTCTAGAAGCAGAAGGATAATCAGCTCTCTGAGATGCCAGTCAGGTGCCAAACACTTCCTTGCAAAGAAACCTTGAGGTCCCTCTTAGCCTCCATTACCTCATCATTAAAAGGGAAGTGAACTGCTGTCCTTCCTACTGCAGCTGGCCATTCAGAAGAGCCAATGATTACTATTCTGAAGGGCCCTGCAAGGCATATTGAAAAGGTTTTATAACAACACACATGAGGGCAACAGGTTGCCACCAGCAATAGAAAAAAGAGAGGAACAACCCATGGGCTGTCCAAGTTCCCTCTCGCCCAGGGCCTGGGTACTTGTTAGGACAAATAGCTTCTGCCACCACCCTCCCATCCTCTGTCAATGTGGCAGCAAAATACCTGCTATATCAACCACAGATGCCAAGACCTAACTACAAATAACTACTCAGTGGCCTCTCCTTCTTTTTTTGAAAGCTTGTCATTATCATTCTTGAAATCCTGGTCCTGGTATGCCCTGAGAAACATCTTTCTAGGGGAAACTATACCGATGAAGAGTCTCGGCAAACCCTACTTCCTGAATTTGAACCTGCCCACAGGTACAAAGGCCAAAGAGAAAATGAAGCGAAGTATGTCTGGCGTATCTAAACTTTTCAACAAACATATTCCCCTTCATCCAAATGTCCCCACATTGCCCTTGTCTCCAACCCAGATGGAAGTTGTAGGAAGGCTATAGCCTTGCTGCTTTTTCAATGCCCGTTTTACACAGATTTGATCGATGATTTTTGGTGCTGTTTTCAATGCCTGTTTAACATAGATTTTGCTCCATGCTCTACCCAAAACCATATATAAACTCCTAAATTAGCACACCAAAATGGGTTTTTCTGCTATCTGGCCCCCATCCTGCATGGTAGGAGTTCTAGCTCTTCTTGCTTAAATAAATCCTCCTCCATTTACTCTTCCCTTCCATTATTGTCCATGGATTTTATTCTTTAAAATTTGCAAGGCAAGAACCAAGAAGGAAATTAGCAAAGCAGAGAATCTAGTCTCATCTCAAAACTCTGTTTTCAGTTTGATATGTTAGCTAACAAGAAAATACAATGCCCTCCCTCTGCAGAGGAGAAGGCACCATGGACTTCTAGGAAGGCACATAGGGAGATTTATTTTAGGAGTAGAGGAGTGGAAAACCTTGTCAATTTTCCCCCAATCCTCTCCTCATATAGATAGCCACCTGCTGGTAAGGAGGACCCTGCTTCCTTAGGTTTCTGAAAACCCACAAAAAATCTCTTTTGGTAATCATTGTCAATCACTTGTCTGCTTGCCCCAGCCCTGGGGAATTTTGTGGTAATGCCTACAAATCAGTATAGCAGAGAAACTGCTGCACACTTTGATGACACTTATTTGGAAGCTCCTTTTTTTGTTTTCCTCCCTCTCCAGGCATCATATCAGATTGATCTGATAAAGGCCAAAGTCTGGAGAAAGAAATTGCAAGGGGTTAACAGCCAGTACCCCTTGCTATCTTTCCTTCCCCTGCTATGACTTGGAGCTATCCAGAAGGAGCCTGCAGACCTAATGCAAAATCCTGAGCAGAGGCTATAACTCTTCAAACATTAAAGCCTCAGTAGGGCCCTGAGGTCAGAGTGGTGGAGGTTATGTGGTTAGTACATGAAGCTTAGGTCAGACTTCAAAGCTTGGTGTTTAAAGGGCTGGAAATGCTGTCCTATCCATCAATCAAGCTTAAAAAAAAAGGAAAGAACAGAAAATTGGAGAGAAACATAAGCAGAAACCAACCCAAGAACATAGAGGACATACTGTAAGGAGCATATGCCATAGACATGCCTGGACATGCTGGGGACTCACTAAGTTGCTGGCCATAAGGAACATCATCCATTGACTTGCTTAGTCATGCCGGCTTGCAATTGATAAGGGACTGTAAGGGGCACCTAAACATAAGCCTGCATAGCAATAACTGATTACAATTGATAGGGAGCTCAGCTCCATGAACATGCGCAAAGAAAGGCCCAGTTGCAATTATACTATCTCACTGGACGTAACCAATGGACATTGACTTTTACTGGGTGTAACCAATCACCAGCCCACACCGCCAACTTGGAACTGCATTTAAACTGCTTCTCCTGCCACACTGTGGGCTTTGCTCCAAGGACATCAGTGAGACCAGTCACCTTGCTGTCTGTCCCTGGATCAGCTCCACCATTCCCTGACATCGAGCCATCAGCTGAAGAGAACCACCAGACAAGGACAACGTCTGCTCTTTGGCTAAGAGAAGTCACCTGGCATTGGAGGTATTTTGGGGCTTGTGGTTGCCCTAGGATTATGTGAATTACTTGTAATGTTTAGTTGCCCTAGGATTGTGTGAATTGCTGGTAATGTTTAGTTGCCCTAGGATAGTGTAACTTACCTATAGTGTTTAATTAGTGTGCATTGAATGCTAGTTGGGGTGCACAAGCACACCCAACACTTTTTACTTTAACTAATTATATTTGATGATTGTTGTGATTGAACATACATTTGCATTTAAAGACAATCTGCCTCCGAGTAATTATTAATTGCACATGCCGTTTATGACAGTTGGTGTAGTCAGCAGGATTATCTAATTTTCCAAATTTATGGGTAACTGGCTGAAATAGAAGTTGTATACTTGGGTAGCTTTCATTAACACTGCATGCTGTCTGTTCACCTCCAAATGACACCTGTTTAGAGCCCCCTCGGGGTCTCTTGGCAGTAAGATCGGCTCTGGTAGGGGACGACAGTATCAGTGGAAGGAAGCCCCCCGAGAAGGGGACCAGGTCTCAAGTATGGTAGCAGGTCGCATTGGTCACCTCCAAAAGACACCTGTTGAGTGTCCCCTCGGGGTCTCTCGGCAGTAAGATCGGCTCTGGTAGGGGCCCGCGACTGCTCCCTAAGAGATCTTGTCTGCCCATTAGGCTACAGTCACCATGTTCCACATCCAAATGAGACCTGTTTAGAGCTCCCCCCAGCCCGGGTCTCTTGGCAGTAAGATTGGCTCTGATAGAGGAACAGCGATCACGAGGGTGGCACGAATACCAAATTGCACATGTGTGAATGGTTAGTTAGTAAAACAATTATATAGATGTGTAGAATTATTGATTGAATGATCTCTATCAGGTGCATATACCGATAGCACTATATCGTGGTATTGTAGGAAGTGCACAATTAAGGTAATATTAGAGATAGCTAACAAGTTACAAAAATGATGCAAATTAAGGAAAAACTAAACAAGTTAAAATTCTGGTTGAAAGGGATCTTAAAGGAATTAAAACCTCAAAACCAGTGGCGAAGCATAGAGAGGGCTACACAGGAAAAGCTCCCAAAGTTCCAAAAGGGGACAAATGTAGAAGTCACATTAACAAACCCTGAAGTAGTGCAACCCATAATTGCTTGAGCAGATCCTAAAGAAATACCTGCAATATTATGTAAAACAATTGCAGAAATAGATGAAGATAGACAAAAGGGAAAAAGGCTAGTCAAGAGAATTAAGGAAAGAAGTAAAAATAATCTGTTCCTACAGGACAATGGAAGTCCAGGAACTTAAAGAATGCCTACTGGTCATCACAAATAAAGTTATTAGGCCAGGGAGCTCCAAAAATACAGAACAAATTGTTGAAATTAGAGACTTAATCAGGACCGAGATACAGGCATATAGAAGTGAGTTTGCATAGAAAGAAACCAAGGATGTCAAATATTTATTAAAACTTTGGAACAGGGGAGCAAACAGAATGATAGTTACAGGATGAGAAATGTCAGCCCTAGTAGGTATCATAGAGAATCCACAAATTCACAATACACTACTAAAATTAGTTGATGACCAACTCCTTGAGTAATACTCCATATTTAACTGGGTGGCTCAAGCTTGGACTAAGGCATTTACAATGATGGATCTGTTGTCCTTTGGTATGCAGTTACATTGGGCTAATATAGAGCAATGTATAAAACTGTGTCATAAGATTGGGATTATTGTAATGATATACTCTGAGGAGGCTACTACACCATTAGCTGCTCCTATAAACCAGGAGATAAAGAATTTAATTATTATGGGAGGACCAAACCATCTGAAGCTAACATTAACAGTGGCACTAGCTAATGCCACAACTATAAATGACATAATAGAATATCTAAAACAAGCCAGAAACCTTGAGACAGACAAGGCCATCTCATTTATTACTCAGGCAAAAATGTCCTTCCCAACACAATTTCAAAATATAAATGTACAAAACAGGCCTAACAGATGTAGCAGATGTAGAAATCCCAGTTATAATGGATGCAATAGTAAATACCAGGGAAGAGCACAAACAGGTCCACCCCATATGAAGGGATGAACTGATGCAGGGAGAAGGCCTAATAGGGAAGAAAGGAACTCCCAAAATGCCAACCAAGTTATTCCTAATAGACCAACATTCAATTCAAAAAACAGATGAAGGGGACCCCTCCATCAGGATCAGGGTCCCCAAGGTCCAAACAATTTTCAACAACAACCCACCCCAGGGAGGATGACGAATTGGAGGAACCAACCCAGACATGCATAACTAGCACAAATAACAGACCATATATCTCCTTATCCATTTTATACAAAAATCAAAATTATAATTTAAATTTTCTTATACATATAGGTAGTCAAGTAACTATTACATGAGACATACTTGCTAAAACAAATAGATAGATAGAAGTAGAAGGCATATCCGGAGGAACACTTACAGGTTATCTTATTAAGGCCCATATTCTTGTATATAATCGAGATCTTATCACAGCTGATTTATTAGTTATACAACAAAGCCCACATAATGTCCTGGGGATGGATTATATTCCCACAATATTTGGAATCTTACTGCCTCTAAAAAGGCTCAAAGCTTGTATATGTTTGTCCACAGTTAAAATGCAGCCTGTTAAACTTCCTCCGGCTACACCTTGTTTTACAAAGCAATACCCACTAAAGGGGGGTCACAAGGAAATTTCTGACAAAATACAAGAATTATTACAAACTGACATTATTGAACCAGCACAGTCATTTAACTTTAACAGTCCAGTATGGCCCATTCTAAAACCCAATGGCCCTTTTTTTAAATATTTTTTAGTTATACATGGACACAGTGTCTTTATTTTGTTTACTTATTTTTATGTGGTGCTGAGGATGGAACCCAGTGCCTCACACATGCGAGGCAAGCGCTCTGCCACTGAGCCACAACCCCAGTCCCTCAATGGCTCTTGTGGATTTACTGTTTATTATCATAATGTAAACAGAGGAGTACCTCCACTACCAGGAAATCTCCCAGAAGTACAAGAAATCATGAATACTATTACTCAGGATAACCCAGAGTATTATGCTACTATTGATCTCACAGATATGTTCTTTATATACCCAAAGATAAACAATCCAGAGAGCAAACCACATTTACATGGAATGCCAAGCAATATAGATTCAAGAGATCACCTCAGGGATATAAGAACAGTCCTATCATAGCCCATGCTACTATCTCACAATACCTGGACCCTATTAAGACAGCACACCCAAAGGTCAAAATATTAAGTTATATAGATGATATCATAATTTATGGGCAATATATACATGAGGTACAAGAAGCACTTGATACAGTGGTCACAGAATTTACTAAAAATGGCTAGACCATTAATAAAGATAAGGTACAAGGACCCGCAGCTCAAGTAAAATTTTGGGGAGTAATTTGGAACTCCACTGGACAATCAATTCCACCTACCACCATTGATAAAATTATGGCTCTTCCTGAGCCCACAAACAAAACACAAGCCCAACACCTAACTGGCTAATTTGGTTATTGGAGAAACCATATCCCGTATTTACAAATTATCTTAAAACCCATATATGAGGTGACAAGGAAAGCAGTATATTTTGTTCGGCAAGAACCACAATGTTCTGCCTTCAACACACTAAAAGAATACATCAAATAATATCAACATTTACATGTACCTGGAAGGGGACGATTTACACTAGATATAATATTCTTACAAGATTATGGTAACTGGGGACTTTACACCACCATTAATGGACAGACATTCCCCATGGTATTCTTTTGCAAGGAATTACCATGGGTATCATCATAATATTCCCTTTTTGAGAAAACTATATGGACACTGTATGAGGCTCTGCGCACTGTTCTCCCAGTATTTCAGAATCGACCCATAAAAATTTGATCAACTATACCTATATTACCTATCACTTAAAAGAGGGAGCACCATGTGGGCTTACTCGACGAGTTGGGGTCCAGAGAGATGGAAAAAGAAGGGGTCTCCAGGGAAGACTGGACAGTGGTGGCGATCCACGGGGCCACTCTCCCCAGGCCCCAGGGTGTAGGTAAAAATCTGCTCTGCCCCAGTGAGACGCAGAAACACCCAGAGCGAGAAGCAGGAACACCGGAGTGAGAAGCAGAAAACACCATTTATTCCAGAAAGTACAGAAAAATACACTCTTGGACCAATCAGGTCCAAAGGTCACAAACAAAGGGGTGCACAGTCTATTAGCATAGAACGGGGAAAGATGGAAGGGAGGGGTTGAAGGTATTGGAGAGTGCTCCTACAATTACCATGGGCCCTTGTACCTGGAGAAGCACTCCACAGAGCACAGATGGAACCTAAGGTACTAACATGGAAATGGTACATACAGGAGTTCCATAAGGAACGACCAACAACAACGGGAAATATGGTAGCCAAATTGACTGAGCACACAGCGGCCCAGCCAATTGCACCTGTCCCAAAACATAAGCCTGTTGTGCCACCCAGCAGACCAGTCAGGTACTGGGGACCTGAGAAATGGTCAGAAAAGCTACAAAATACCTGGTTCACTGACGGCTCTGCTACGGTAATGAAAGGGAAGCTGTGCTGGAAAGCTGCATCTTATAGACCCTCAGATACAGTAATTCTGACTGATGAAGGGACAGTACGCTCAGCCCAACATGCAGAACTCCATGCAGTGAAATTGGCTGTAAAACACTCTAAATCGCAGGGACTCAAAAATATATATACATTCACAGATTCTTGGTGCACAGCAAATAGCATCACCATTTGGTCAGGAAAACGGAAATCTTCCAATTGGACTATTAATGGTAGGCCTATTTGGTCTCCTGACATTTGGGATCACCTTGCAAAATGTGGCATGATAATATATGTCTCCCATGTAGATGCACACACTAAGCACACAGATAAAACTTTGGCACATAACCGCAAGATAGATGAGCTCTCTAAATTATAAATCAATACACTGTGCTAAAATTAAATCAATGGACAGCTAAACCAACTTTAAAAATGGTCCAAAAACCTGATGGCAATTTTAAACCACACAACACAATCTCATTTAAACAGTCTAATAAATGGTTCAAAATCCCACCCCAAAACCATGCCACTATATCTGATGCAGAGATTTTACATATACATAAATGGCTCAGACATATAGGTATACATGCATTGTTTCAGTGGGCTTCCAAAAGAAACCTTCCCCTATCATGGCAACACTGTAAATCTGTTGTCCAACATTGCACTGATTGTTCTAATGCTCAATTATGATTTAGACACACCTCACCTTCAGATAGGTACAAAGCTGACATTTTTAATTTCATGCTTCAAATTCATTTTATAGGACCTTTGCAACCTTTTCAGAACAAATATGCGTGTACAATTGTTCATATATTCTCTGGATTGGGACTAGCAAACCCTTGATCATCACCCAACCATATGGAAGCCACCATAACAATTTCATGACAATGGATTAGCCATTATGGATTACCAAACATTGTTGAAAGTGACCAGGGACCACATTTCACAGGAGCCCAAATTAAAAAACTATCTGATACATTGGACATACAATGGAATTATCACCTTGCCTGTAATTCTACTGCCAATGGTTTTATCGAATGATGGAATGGACTACTTAAAACTAAGCTTATGGCCTTCACTGACTTGTCTCTAGCTAAGACCATCCCAATTGCAATCTTTGAATTAAATAATAGACCTCATTTAAACAGAAATTCTCCTTTTCAGACAGCTTTTCCTTGTGACCCACCTGTTACACTACCTAATACACAACCTATAAACAATGCTCCCATTCCACCCAGAGCACTCAATAAAAATTCAAAAGACAATTCCCTTTCCCTACAGGATTTGTTACATCTGCGGATGGAAACTGCTTTTGGATGACTGGCACCAAAGGCTACCTCCAGTTGACTAAACACAGCAACATCTGTCCATGAAGATCACCTGTGACTCTCTGCTTTGGCCTTAGAGAGCTGTTTCTAAATTTATCTACTTGATCAGCTTCCTTTGAATTTAATTTCAGCCCTCATCTTGATTGGACATTTTACCTTTTTTTCTTTTTTTTGGTACTGGGGATTGAACTCAGGGCTACTTGACCATTGAGCCACTTCTCCAGCCCTATTTTGTGTTTTATTTAGAGACAAGCACAGTTGCTTAGTGCCTTGCTGTTGCTGAGGCTGGCTTTGAACTTGCAATTCTCCTATCTCAGCATCCCAAAGTGCTGGGATTACAGGCGTGCGCCACCGCACCTGGCGACATTTTACCTTTTGCCAGCATTGCACCTGCACAAACTCTGCTGAGTACTCCAAGGTCTGGCAACACAAATTCCTAGTGAATTACACATTCTGCCTTATAGAAACCTTACAGTGAATTTAAATGTCTCTCTCTCAGGTTTGCTTTGAGTATTTCTTGACATTGCTCAGGAATGAATTGGACCAACTGCCTTCAATAGACCTTGACCAACTCTCTCCCACCCAAGTATTGGATCTCATCGAGGACCTCTGGTTTCTAGGAGCCTTTACCGACTTGACCCCTACCCAACTGTATTTCTTCTCCTCCCGTCTTCTACACCTACTGTTTGGTCCCTCGCATACTTATTATGAAACCTGGCATTGACTGTTTCCCTTTATCTCTGCACGTCTACAGCGTGGCCATTTTCCTGGCCTTGGATCCCTTCCCCAACTTCCTCCCAGTCACCTAATGTGTTGCCTCCTTCACCCCTATTGATTTTTCTCATTTTGATCCTTTTTATTGCTTTTTTTTTCTACATTGTTTGTCACATGATGCATGTTAGCCCCTTGATAAAACCTCAGGATATCACACCGGAGGTTATCATTGCAGCTAATTCAGATACAGGTGTTGTGATACTGTAAGACCAACACAACAATGTTCGCACATATCACACTTCCCCATTTTTTATTTTACTCCAACCCACTACCTCAGACATTCCCTATATAATCTCTGAGCTCATAGCACAACTGCTCTCAAGAGTCTCTCTTGACTCAGACATACCCCATATAATCTCTGACCTTCTAGCACAATTGCTCCCAAGAGTCTCCCTTGACCAATCACTGTCCACATTAGTCTCTATAGTATCTTTGATACAAACGTACCTGCAACATTTGGCTTCTCAACATGATGCCACCATTCCAATGGATACTGACTCTATTTCCTTTTCCTCCTCTACCATATGATCTGGCCACACAATGCCAGTTCAACTGTCTCTAATCCTACTAATGAGGAGGACATCCCTTTAGACGTACAAGTCTCACATACCTGGAACTTTACGCATGTTACTCCAACACCATGGACATATGTAAATTTATCCAAGGTTCTCCATTTTTGGAAGAACACACGTATTCATTATCATATCCAATACAACCTGAAATCTTTTTTGGCTAAGTATGCATTCTGCAGACACATAGATTCAATATATTGCACTCAATATTATGCAGCCACCAAAAGGTATAGCTCATGGCATCAAATCTTCTTAGGTTATACACCAAACCTCCTCACTAATTGGGTTGACCCCAATCCCCATCATTGTTCTTCTTTTGAAGCATGGACACAAATTACTGCAGCTTCAGCATATTACCCATACTTCTCTCGCTCATTATCTTCATCTTCCTATGATTTGATTTCCTTCAACTACAGCGGTGATACCACCATTTATACATATACAGAAATAATGGACAGCAGCCTATCATTCTATTGTAACTTGGCTGCCAAAGTAAAATTTTCCTCTTTATGGAACTCAATTTTTGATTTTCCCTGCCTCACTTGTGGAAACAACGATTATGACTACTATGACCAAACTTAACTGCCTCAAATGACAAAACAAGGGAAGAAGAGGATTACAACCCAAGCACCCCATAATTTCTGGATGTCTCTGACTGGACTGTCCTGCCTGATTTCCTACGAAGCATCCAACTACTCCCGGAACACCTGGTTTTGACTGCCTAACAGACTTCTTTAAGGTACACCCTGAATTCAACAACCCAAACACCTTAGTGTTATGTATGGTCAACTTTCCAAACCTACGATTCTCCTTTCAATTGGAAATATACTGCCATTATGCCTCTTGGGACCCATGGATTTATAATGTTTCCCAACCACCCATGAATGTACAATATCAGTATGTAGCACTTGGTACTCAATATTGACACTTCCCAGTGGCCCTAACAGATATACCACAACCTACCAACATGGCACTCATTAAGCCTCTGCCAAGACACCCTTGTGCCTACCTTTCCCAATTTTGTGCGTTAGCACTCTGTATACCAGATATTTCCAGACTTGACCTTCAACTTAACTATTCTACCACATTTTATGCAACCCCATCTTTTATTTGTTTTCCAAACTCCAAAGCTCATAAAAACCAATTCTCATTACCTCCTGGACTCTTTCCTTTTCTAAATACTGCTATCAATTTCTCTTCTGATGGTAGCCGGGTGTGGTGGCACAAGCCTGTAATCCCAGCACTTTGGGAGGTGAGACAGGAGAATCGCGAGTTCAAAGCCAGCCTCAGCAATGGCGAGGTGCTAAGCAACTCAGTGAGACCCTGTCTCTACATAAAACACAAAATCAAGCTGGGGATGTGGCTCAGTGGTCGAGTGCCCCTGAGTTCAATCCTCAGTACCAAAAAAAAAAATTTCTCTTCTGATGGTTTACATCTATGCCTCATTAGGACTTACCAGGGTACCACAACTATGATACAAATCAACATTCAGAACACCCAGGTTGACAATACCATGCTTTATTTCAATGCATTTGGGATCTTCTATTCTAACAGGAGTACTTATATTCCCTGGCATAACCCCGGTTCTATGCCCATGTGCTGGATTTCTAATCGGTTTGAAACTGCACTTTTCAACCTTTTCTATACAATTTTACCTAAAAATTGGATCAGTTTTTGCCTCCACACCTTACTCTTGTTTGACCCTCTGGTAAGCACAACTAAGTTCCACCAAAGTTGTTTACCCCATGTTGCTACCTTACCTTAAATATTTACCAAGTGTGCAATGACATCTTCTATTCCCATAACTCCTCTTTTGGTACATTCAACCCCTTAGACATTTCTGAAGAACCCGTTTATAACCATAAGTCTTCCAGTTATTCTTTTGCCCACTATTCTCCTGCCCACTATAATATTTTCTCGTTGGACTATTTCCCTCCTTCAGTCCATGCTTCTTCTGTCTTTTTCTCTCATTGCCCCATCAGCTTTCTTAATGGCACTGTACACTACCACATTAAGGAAGCAGACAACCATCCATTAATGTTCTGAACCACCCATGGACAAGCTTTCAAAAATCCATATACTCATCAACTTTCACTTTTGCCATATATATTCCAGATGCTACTTCCATTCAACAATGAATGGCACCTTTTTGATATGGTAGCCCACAACCTGGTACTAAATGCCACCACCACCATGCATTTAAATATGCTTGAACAAAAATGTAATGTTATGTACACTTTCCCCATTTCCTACTCCAAATGCTATGTGTCACAAAATTCCCCTGGGCCATGCATTCTTTTGTCTAGTGGTTATAATACTACCCATTGCTTCATTACATCTCTCTTTCAGTGCTGTTCCAACCAGATATATGCAGGCTCAACATCCACCTTGACTTTCATGCCCTACACTTCCCTTCTTTTGCACCATACTGCAATGGAAGGGATGCAATATGCCTATTTACCTGCCACAACTCCCTCACCTTCCATTGATAGGGCCCAGAAAACTACTCCACTCTGAATAGATTGCCATAGAGGGACTTGCCGCAGGCAAACTCATCAATGCACATGAGATAGGAAAATTACATATAGTTGGTGACAAAATATCTAACTTACAAGAGAAACAGGTGGAAACCATCACAGCCTATCTAATTCACTCTCCTCCTTATCTTCGTTACTTACTAATATTAATATTCAAACTAAGATCCTCACAGACTCCTATAAGGCAATATATGAAGATAATAAGGCCACTAAAAAGACATTAGAGGCTCTAGCTGATAAACTACATAAGGTAAATACTTCTGCTACTATGAAACAGTTACTTGTTCAGACCTATACAGGCTTATAAGAAATGTTTAGTGCAGGCATTACTGCACACACTGCCACATCCAAATCTTTCTTGGACCCTGAAAACCCTTCTGGATGTGATCAAGATTTTTGCTTGATAAATCTTTTGCAAATTTCTACACTTAAAAGGCCACAGGCTATAAGACACAAGCATGCAAGGAAAATTGGTGAACTTACAGTATTGCCAGTGGATGATACTATCTGGATCAATGGTGAACTGTATAGTACTGAGTCTTTGACACAACTGTCCCCATTGCAATATATGGTCTTACATGGCCCACAACCAGAGCTTTCCTTTATGCAAGTATAGACTACATTTATTCTATGTAGACTCTATGATCTAGGTAATTATCGTTTCATTGCATGTTCTAATCTGAGGGCAAACATCCCTGCCCTAGGCCACAATGACATTGATATATGTATAATGTATCTATACACAATGACTGTGTTATGATTAATCATGCATAGAAGGTCACCATGTCTTCTCAAAAATGTGGCACTCTCCAGTATTTCTACCATACACCTCCAAACAAACACCACTATGGAAATAGGCTCCATAAATGTTCCCAGTCAGATCTTCCACTCTTTCATGGACAAACATGATAGACTGAACAAACACATAGATGATAACTTAGGACAGTAACAAAATTTACAGACCAAAGCCTCTATGGAGCTAAAAGATCTCAAACATAGTACTTTCCATGTTAATGATCTGGTACATATCCTCAACACCAATACTATTGCCTTAAAACAAGATATTGCTACCCTAAATTCCCCATGTTCCCCTTTTATGGCTATCCGAAAGTTATTCGCTTCACTATATGTGCTTACATTGGCCCTCCCCATTGAATTTTTTTAAGTGGGTTCTTCATTATATTATCCTATTTGCTGTGTTATGTTGCAATAAAACTATCGTTGTGCTTTTGTAACTGCAAGATTAGAAATGCTATTGTTGTTCATGATAATGCCAAAGTACACTTGCTCACTGCTGATGCACTGTATGAAACCATTATTGCTCAAATCCCAGATTCTGATGATCATGTTTATGAAGATATTAATGTATGAGATTGATATGCTTTGATATATTTTGATTTGCTTTGATGTTATTTGATTGTTGAACTGTAAAGATATTTGTTATGTATCCTATGATTCTAACATTATGATGGAATCCCTTGTACCTCTGTATGTCCACAGGCCTCCAGGAGATGGACTGTAAGGAGCATATGCCATGGACATGCCTGGACATGCTGGAAAATCACTAAGTTGTTGGCCATAAGGAACAGCAGCCATTGACTTGCTTAGTCATGTCTGCTTGCAATTGATAAGAGGCTCTAAGGGGCACCTAACCATAGGCCTGCTTAGCAATGACTGGTTACAATTGATAGGGAGCTCAGCTCCATGAACATGCGCAAAGAAAGGCCCAGTTGCAATTATACTATCTCACTGGACATAACCAATGGACATTGACTTTTACTGGGTGTAACCAATCACCAGCCCACACCGCCAACTTGAAACTGCATTTAAACTGCTTGTCCTGCCACACTGTGGGCTTTGCTCCAAGGACATCAGTGAGACCAGCCACCTTGCTGCCTGTCCCTGGATCAACTCCACCATTCCTTGACATCCAGCCATCAGCTGAAGAGAACCACCAGACAAGGACAACATCTGCTCTTTGGCTAAGAGAAGTCACCTGGCATCAGAGGATTTGGGAGCTTGTGGTTGCCCTAGGATTGTGTGAATTACTTGTAATGTTTAGTTGCCCTAAGATAATATAACTTACCTATAGTGTTTAATTAGTGTGCATTGAATGCTAGTTGGAGTGCTCCAGCACACCCAACACTTTTTACATTAACTAATTATATTTGATGATTGTTGTGATTGAACATACATTTGCATTTAAAGACAATCTGCCTCCGAGTAATTATTAATTGCACATGCCACTCGTGACACATACTCAGATTGTTTTCTGAGTGAGCCACACCATGTAAGTGACTTTAGACTTTTTCAAAAGAATCTAGTTCAACACTCTGCAATAGAATTCTCTGTGATGATGGAAGTATTGTATATATGCACCATCCACACACTAGCCACTACCACATGTGGCTTTTGAGTCCTTGAAATGTGGCTGGTATGATTGAGAAACATAATTATTGTAAATCTCACTTCATTTTAATTCATTTAAACTTAGATAATCACATGTAACTACTGGCTACCTTATGAACCAGCACAGGTCTAAGGTTACTACATTCTCTGCATTCAAATTCCAACTCTGCCTCAAGACTGTTGTGAGGACTGTGTGTGTGTGTGCAGATAGTGATTAGAAAATGGTACATAATAAGCACACACTCTCTCTCTCAACATATATATGTAATATGTGTGTGTGTATATATATATATAATATGTGTGTATTTATATGTGTGTGTATGTATTTCCAACTAGAAACAATAGAGCAACATCCACTAGCCACTGTGAGGCCTCAGCAGAGAAATTGGAGCTCCTTGCTGCTACAGAAATAGCAGGTGGATGCCATGCATTTTTTTTTTTGTTACTGGAGATTGAACTCAGGGGTACTCAACCACTGAGCCACATCCTCAGCCCTATTTTGTGTTTTATGTAGAGATAGGGTCTCACTGAGTTGCTTAGCACCTCGCCATTGCTGAGGCTGGCTTTGAACTCATGATTCTCCTGTCTCAGCCTTCCAAAGTGCTGGGATTACAGGCGTGCGCTACTGTGCCTAGCTTCATGTAGTCTTCTTAAGCCAGACTTCAAATCACTGTCCTTTGCATGGAAGGCTGAGAGCAGTATGTGTATGTTTGGCAGGGTGCCAAAGAAAGTGCTCAACCCTAGCTGCTATCTGCATCTAGCTCTTCACCACAGACACAGGGAACACTCTTCATCTTTCCAAGCTCATCTGGTTGCATGTAAGTGAGAAAATACTTGCAGATAGATATCACCATCTTTGGCAGTGACAGAGACCTTGAAGCATCATGATAAGAGCCGTGAAGTCAATAGCCATGGACATCTGAATTTGAATCCCTGCCTAGCCACTAACTGAAAGGGTGAGGTTAGGCAAGGGATTTCCCTTCTCTGAGCCTCAGTTTATCCATCTGTAAAGCAAGGATATGTCAGTTCCTAAATTCCAAGTTTGGTGTGATGATTAAAGGAAATAATGAACCCAGAATTAGACAGGCAGTCAGTGTAGATAGGTAAATTGAAATAGGAAGGGTCAGGGAGGCCAATTTGGGTCTGGGAAGTTAGAGAGGTATTGAAATGCTAAAGCCTTCAGAGTCCTTCCTCCACCCTATCCCCCCCACCTGCTGCCACCCGTTGCTAAGGTAACCTACCCCAAGGAGTTGTTAATTATACCTGGGCCCTTCCCCTTATCCATGTGATTTTTGGCTGTCCCACCAAACATCTTGGGCCTAGTCACATACACAGGAAGGAGAGAGATAAGAGGAAGAGAGCAGGAGAACAAAGGAAGCCTAGGACGTATAAAAGGGCAAAACTTCTTGGGATACCAGGATACCAGCTATGGCCACCTTCTCCTTCCTGGGAGAAGTCTATATTACCCCTTTTAAATAAACCCTGCTTAAATCTTGCCTTGGTGTGCTTCTCTAATGTTCAGACTTTAACATGTGAAGGAGCAGAACTCGTCACCTGTAACCAGCGGTATCAATGATATAAGCAAAACACAATGCCTGATATCTGTTTTTTCTAAACATCCCTATGATATGTTGGAAAGGGAACCATTCCTAGGTATATGGGCGAGTGGAGTTATTTCACAATCCCTCATCAACAATTCTCTGAGCTCAGATGAGGATAAAGAAGGCAGTGGTGGCACAAGCCAGTAATCCCAGCACTTAGGGAGGCTGAGACAGGAGAATCATGAGTTCAAAGCCAGCCTCAACCACGGTGAGGTGCTAAGTAGCTCAGTGAGACCCTGTCTCTACATAAAACACAAAATAGGGCTGGGGATGTAGCTCATCGGTTGAGTGCCCCTGAGTTCAATCCCCAGTATCAAAAAAAAAAAATAAAGAAGTCACCTCCCTGGTGCCCAAAGAAACAGAAACCAATTGCAAAACCAGAGCTAAAACCCAGTCCCACTGCCTCCTAGCCCTAGGCCAGGAAGCATCACAGAATTCTTTCAAGGGGCCTGCTGGTTGCTAGTTTCTGATTGGTGTTATAAAGGATTTTTTCATTAATCACTCTCAATGTAGGAAGCAGAAGTGCAAGTTACTTCATTAAAAGCACTCACACATAACTGGATACATTTGCATATTAAGCAGGCAACTGAGACTCTAATCTTTCTATTTTATGTACAGCTGTAATCATTACTCAGCATCAGAATGCTTGTTAAATACTCAGGGTACTACAGAGAACTCTCAAATTTTTGCTAAGTACAGGTGACAATTTGAAAGGATTTGAAAGTGCTCCCATTCACAAACTGGATGCAATCCCCCCCACCATCCAATATGCCTTGAACCCTTGGCGACAGTGTGTGCAGATGCCATGGAGTTCATTTAATTTGACACTAAGCCTAGACCGTAGGTTTTTCTGTCAGACATTTGGCTTATTTGATTAACTGTCACATACAGAAAACAAGTCTCTGTTGTGTTATGCATTGTGTTGTTGGTTTGGAAGTGGGGCAAAGAAGGGAAAATTCCAGAGCTCTGAGTAGCAGGGCAACTATTTGAGAGTCCAGCGCCATCTTCAGTTGTGAGGTCAGTAATGTGATTTTGCAAAGTAAAGGAAAGCAAAGTCAGGTCTCAAAGAAAGCTGGCCTTCTTATAGTACTGTTGCCTCAGACCAGCATTAATTCAGTCCCATTATTTAAAAAATAACTCCCAGTTCAAAACCCATCAATACCAGACCAAAGACATTATAAGAAAACTACAGACCAATATCATTCATGAACATAAACATAAATATCCCTCCCAATATTAACAAATCACATCTGGAAATATATAAAAAAAAGATAACACCCTCATGACCAAGTAGGGTTTATCCTAGGAATGTGAGACTGGATAAAATATGAATATCAGTCAGTGTAATTTACCACATCAACAGACTGGAAAACAAAAACCATATGACGATCTCAGTAGATGCAGAAAAGATATTTAACAAAATAAAGATTCATTTACAATTTGTTAAGGACTCACAGGAAAACAGGAATAGAAGGAAATATCCTCAACCTGATAAAGGTTATCTATGTAAAACCTACAGTTAACATCATAATAATAAAAGACTGAGCCAGGTGTGGTGCAGCATGCCTGTAATCTCAGCAGCTCCAGAGGCTGAGGCAGGAGAATCTCAAGTTCAAAGCCAGCCTCAGCAATTTAGCGAGGTCCCTAAGCAACATAGTGAGACACTGTCTCTTATTAAAAAAATATAAAAGGCACTGGAAGTGTTGCTCAGGAGTTAAGAACCCCTGGGTTCAATCTCTGGTATCCTCCCTCAAAATTGATAATAATAATTGTCAGGTTTGGTCAGGGTCCAATATGCCCAAATAAGGAAGCTGGTCAGTGGAGCTGCAAGCCAGATGTGACGTCACTAGTGGACACGCCTCCTGTCAATCAGCGAGTTTTCCTGACCCATCAGGAAGGACTATGGCCTTCTCTTCCTGTACCCAACCCCTCCCCTTCCTGACTGGATTTTCTTGAAATTCTCTATGCACAGAATCTCCGACACCATTTCTCCCGACCCGCTCTGATGGACGGGGAGATGGTCTGAGGGCTCACCTTCCAATAAAGCCTTGCCAAGTGGCTTAATTCATCTTCTCCTGGTCGTGTGAATTTTACAATAATAACAATACACTGAAAACTTTCCCCCTAAAATCAGGAACAAGGAAGGACATCTGCTCTTCCACTTCTATTCAACATTGTTCTAGAATTTCTAGCCAGGACAATTAAGGAAGCAATAAAAGACATAAATATTAACAAGGAATAAACCTGTCTTTTTCACAGATGTTATAATCATCTACATAAAACATCCCAACTAGGTACAAAAAAGTTGTTAGAAGGCTGTAGATATGGCTCAGTGTTAGAGTGCTTGCCCACCAGGCTTGCGGACCTGTAACAGTGGTCCACTTCACTTTTTGAATACACGCTCTGAATATATGCTCTGAGGCTTATTTTTTAAAGACTTTTCTACATCTCCCTCTCCCCCTCCCTAACCTGAGGGGTGGATTACCTTGAGTTATCTGTGCTCCACAGGAAGGAGATGTCTGCCAGAGGATCTAGGAAGTGAATATCCCCCAAATTAAGAAGTGAATGCTAACACAACATCAGGGCACCCTGGGACTCCCTGTCAGGGCACACCTGTAATGTAGCCTTTGAAGAGCTCCTTTAAATCTCCCTTTCCTCTGATAGGCAGAATCTATGTTTCTCCTTTGCTAGCAAAGCAATGAAACAGCTTTTAACTTTTTGTCAAAACCGTGTCCTCATTATTACATTGGCATTAATTGGCATTAGGGACAAGAAACAAGCTTTTGGTTACAGACCTGGGTTTGATCCCCAGCACCAAAAAGAAAAAAAAAAAGCTACTAGAAGTAATAGATGAGTTTAACAAAGTCATGAGATACAAGATCAATACACAAAAATCAATTACATACAAATTGAAATTTAACAAAAAGTACCATTTCCAATAGCATAATAAAAATTAAATACTTAGGGATAAGTCTAACAAAATATGTGCAAGGTATCACTAATAATTTTTTTTTTTTTTTTGGTATCAGGGATTGAGCTCAGGGGCACTCGACCACTGAGCCACATCCCCAGCCCTATTTTGTGTTTTATGTAGAGACAGGGTCTCACTGAGTTGCTTAGTGTCTCCCTGTTGCTGAGGCTGGCTTTGAACTGGTGATCCTCCTGTCTCAGGCTCCCAAAGTGCTGGGATTACAAGCGTGAGCCACCACGCCCGGCTACTAATAAAAATTTTTAAGAAAAAGTGAAAAATCCAAAACAAACAAAAATACATGCAAGATGTGAATGCTGAAAACTACAAGACAAAGATGAAATAATGAGGTTCTAAATAAATGGAAAGGCACACCTTGATCGTAGAGCAGAGATTCAACAGGGTTAAGATGTCAGTTCCTTAATACCAATACTCCTCAAATGATTCCATGACATAGGAAAAAGGAGGGAATCCTTCCAACTCATTTTATAAGACTAAGTACCACTCTGATACCAAAACCAGACAAAGACACATCAAAGAAAAAACTTCAGCCAGGCGCGGTGGCTCAAGTCTATAATCCTAGCACTTAGGGAAGCTGAGTACAGGAGAATCTCGAGTTCAAAGCCAGCCTCAGCAATGGCGAGGTGCTAAGCAACTCAGTGAGACCCTGTCTCTACATAAAACACAAAATAGGGCTGGGGATGTGGCTCAGTGGTCGAATACCCCTGAGTTCAATCCCCAGTACCAAAAAAGAAAAGAAAAGAAAAGAAAACTTCAGAGCAATATCCCTGATGAACATAGATGCAAAAATTCTCAATAAAATTCCGGCAAATCACATACAAAAACACATTAAAAAGATAGAGCACCATGATCAAGTGGGGTTCATCCCAGAGATGCAAGGTTGGTTCAACATATGGAACTCAATAAATGTAATACATCATATCAATAGACTTAAAGATAAAAATCATATGATCATCTCAAAAGATGTAGAAAAGCATTTGACAAAATACACTTGAAAAACACTAGAAAAACTAGGGATAGTAGGGACATACCTCAACATTGTAAAATCTATCTGTGCTAAGCCTAAGGCCAACATCATTCTAAATGGGGAAAAATTAAAAGCATTCCCTCTAAAAACTGGAACAAAACAGGGATGCCCTCTTTCCCCACTTCTATTCAAGATAGTCCTTGAAACTCTAGCCATAGCAGACAGATGAAAGAAATTAAAGGTATTCACATAGGAAAAGAACTCAAACTATCACTATTTGCCAATGACATGATTCTATATTTAGAAGATCCCAAAAATTCCACCAGAAAACTTCTAGAACTAATAAATTAATTCAGTGAAGTAGCAGGATATAAAATCAATAGTGGCAAATCAAATGCATTTCTGTACATAAGCGATGACTCCACTACAAGAGAAATTAGGAAAACTAACCCATTCACAATAGCCTCAAAAATTAAAATACTTGGGAATCAATCTAAAAAGAGAGGTGAAAGATATCTACAATGAAAACTACAGAAACTACAGAAAGAAATTGAAGAATGCCTTAGAAGATGAAAAGATCTCCAATGCTCTTGAATAGGAAGAACTAATATTGCCAAAATGGCCATACTACCAAAACTGTTATACAGATTTAATGCAATCCCTATTAAAATCCCAATGACATTTTTCATAGAACTAGAAAAAGCAATCATGAAACTCATTTGGAAAAATAAGAGGCCCAGAATAGCAAAAGCAATCCTTAGCAAGAAGAATGAAACAAGAGGCATCATAATATAAGACCTTAAACTATATGACAGAGCAATAGTAACAAAACAGCATGGTATTGGCACTGAAATATACATGTAGACCAATGGTAGAAAATAGAAGACACAGAGACAAACCCATATAAATACAGTTAACTCATACTAGACAAAGGTGCCAAACACAGACACAGAGGAAAGATAGCCTATTCAACAAATGGTGTTGGGAAAACTGGAAATACATATGTAGCAAAATGAAATTAAACCTCTATCTCTCACCCTGCACAAAAATCAACTCAAAGTGGATCAAAGACTTAAGCACTAATAGAAGAGACCTTATGCCTAATAGAAGAAAAAGTAGGCCCAAATTTTCATCATGTCGGTTTAGGAACTGACTTCCTTAGCAAGACTCCTAGCCAGGTACACTGACACACGCCTGTAATCCCAGCACTTTGGGAGGCTGAGACAGGAGAATCACAAGTTCAAAGCCAGCCTCAGCAATGGCGAGGCGCTAAGCAACTCAGTGAGACCCTGTCTCTACATAAAACACAAAATAGGGCTGGGGATGTGGCTCAGTGGTCGAGTGCCCCTGAGTTCAATCTCCAGTACCAAAAAAAAAAAAAAAAAAGAACATGAAGAGAGAGCCTACAGAAGGGACAAATTCTTTATCACATGCATCTCAGATAGAGTACTAATCTCCAGGATATATAAAGTGTTAGGTTGAGAGATGGCGGCTAGACAAAAGGGGGCTAGGGATCTGAAGTTACCCGCGCACACCCAATGGTCTGCTGCTCACTGCTCTGACATCAACCAATCATCAATGAATGCGCTGATCTCTGAAATCAGCCTATACATGTCACTGGGCCTCAGCCAACCAAGAAGAGACACCTCTTCGTGAGAATCCCCCTCCCTCAACCTACCCATAAAAATGGCCTCTCCCAGTCTTGGGCGGGACTTCCCCCACCCACACTGGCAGACCCGTGAACCTCCCCCGAAAGCAGAATCCCAATAAAGCCGTACTTTTACCCTTTTGGCTAGTGGTCATGATCTTTACCGCCAATCTGACCTTACATAGAGAACTAAAAAAACTTAACACCAAGCTTGGCACGGTGACATACGCCTGTGATCCCAGCACTTTGGGAGACTGAGATGAGAGAATTGTGAGTTCAAAGCCAGCCTCAGCAACGGTGAGGCGCTAAGCAACTCAGTGAGACCCTGTCTCTACATAAAACACAAAATAGGGCTGGGGATGTGGCTCAGTGGTCCAGTGCCCCTGAGTTCAATCCCCGGTACTAAAACAAAACAAAACAAAAAACACCAAAAACCCCCCAAATAACACAATCAATAAATGGACTGAGGAACTGAACAGACACTTCACAGAAGAAAAATAAACATATGAAAAAATGGTCATCATCTCTAACAATTAGAGAAATGCAAATCAAAACTTCTTTAAGATTTCATCTCACTCCAGTCAAAATGGTAATTATCAAGAATACAAACAATAAACCACTGACTTTTATGTCAACTCTGGCTTCCACATTGCCTCTGGGATTGGACTGTGTTGAAAGCAATTTTCAAAGTTAGGACCAAAGAAAGGATAGCTGAACATAATGAGGAGAGGAAAACTAGGAATCAGCCTGGCAGAGCGCTGGTTCATTAATAATGACCTTCGATTAGAATATTGCTCTTTGAATAGTAGTTTTAAAAATCTCACTCTTAAGAGACACTGTAATTGCTTACAGTGTTATCAGCTCTCCTGTTTTGGCATTTTGTTTCTTAACTGTTTTATATTCTGGGCATAGTATCATCTGGGAAGGATTCGAACCCTGTAGATCAGTGCGAGTGGCTAGCTGCAGGTATAGTCTGTATTTAAGCCTTGGCTTTTATTAAAGTTCTTCTTATTAGAAAAAAAAAAGAATACAAACAATAATAAGTGTTGACGAGATGTGGGGGAAAAGGTGCACTCATACATTGCTGGTGGGACTGCAAATTGGTGCAACCATTTTGGAAAGCAGTATGGAGATTCCTTAGAAAAACTGTAATGGAACCACCATGTGACCCATCTATCCTACTCCTTAGTTTATACACAAAAGATTAAAATCAGCATACTATAGTGACAGAGCCACATCAATGTTTATAGCATCTCAATCCACAATAGCTAAACTATGGAACTAACCTAGATGCCCTTCAACAGATGAATAGATAAAGAAAATGTGGTAAATATGAACAATGGAATATTACTCAGCCTTAAAGAAAAATGAAATTATGGCATCTGCAGGTAAATGGATGGAACTAGAGAACATCTTGCTAAGTGAAATAAACCAATGCCAAAAAGCCAAAGGTGGAATGTTTTGTCTGATAAGTGGATGTTTTTTCTGATCCATAATGGGGCAGGGAGAATGAAGGAACTTTGGATTGTGCAGAAGGGAGTAAGGGGAGGGGTGGGGCTGTGGGGTTGGGGAGGACGGTAGAATGAGACAGACATTATTTCCCTATATACATGTATGATTACACTACTGAAGTGACTCTGCACCATGTACAGCCAGAGGAATGAGAAGTTGTTCTCCATTTGTGTACAATGTGTCAAAATGCATTCTACTGTCATGTATATCTAATTAAAACAAATTGTTTAAAAGATAGAAGGAAGATCAATAGAATAGAAGAGGATCAGGGGAGGGAAAAGTGAGGTACTGGGGAATGAAACTGATGAAATCATACTGTTTCATTGTGTATATGTATGAATATGTTATAACAAATCCCATAGTTATGTATAATTATAATGCACCAGCAAAAGGGGGAGAGGGAGATGTCAGTTCTTCTCAAATTGGTCTATAGATTTAACATAATCTTAATCAAAATACCAGGAAAGAGGGATGGAAAGGGGGAATACTGGGGAACAATATTAAGCAAATTTTTTTCTTATATCATGTGCATGTATGAATATGTAACCACAAAATTCACATTATATATAATTATAATGCACCAATAAAATGTATGAGAGGGGCTGGGGTTGTGGCTCAGTGGTAGAGCTCTTGTCTAACATGTGTGAGGCACTGGGTTCAATTCTCAGCACCACATAAACAAACAAATAAAGTAAAGGTATAAAAAATACAATAACATTATTAAATATATATATACAAGAAAAAAGTTTTGAGAACAACATAAAAAGCCACAGCTAATGAAAGGCCAAAAATAAAAATATTTTTTAAAAATTCCATCAGTTTTCTTTGTAGAAATTGGCCAGGTGATCCTAAAATTTCTATGGAAAAACCAAAGAACATAAAAGAGCCAAGACAAATTTTATAAAGAACAAAGTCAGATGACCTACACTCTGACTTTAAGACCTGCTGTGAATCTACTGTGAACAAGACAGCATGTTTTTATAAGGCTAGTCATATAAATCAATGGAAGAGAATAGAGTCCACAAGTAGACCCACATATCTATCGTCAATTGTTTTTTTACAAAGGTGCAAAGGTAACACAGTGGAGAAAGGATAGTCTTTTAACAAATGGTACTGGGACAATTTGACATCTATATATCAAAAATTAAACTTCAATTCTTACCTCATATTGTAACAGTGGTCCCTTCACCTTCTGAATATAGGCCTCCTTGCTCTAAAGCTTATTTTTTAAAAGAACATTTTTTCTCTCTTTTCCCCTCTCCCCTTCCCTAAAAGATTAGGGAGATGGTGTTATCTTTTCTTCCCCTAGTTAATTGTCCTTCAGCACACCCACTACAGGAAGGAGATGCCCACTGAGGATCTGGGAAGTGAACATCTCCCAAATACAAGTGAATGCTAACTTGCCATTAGGGCACCCTGGGACCCCCCTATAAGAGCATACCTGTAATGTAACCCTTGAAGAGTCCCTTTAAAACCCCTCTGACCCTTGAAGAGTTCCTTTAAAACCCCCCCTCTACTTCCCTTCCTGGGTTATGTCATCCAAGGCCATGACTTTTTTGTGTGTGTGGTGCTGGGGATTGAACCCAGGGCCTTGTGCATGTGAGGCAGGTACTCTATCCACTGAGCTATATCCCCAGCCCCCGTGACCACTTCTATGCTAATGACATTAACACTTGGATAACTAGTAAATCTTGACTTTCTAGATCTAAAACAAAACTCAATTCTTCCCACAAACCTCTCCCTAACTGCTATAAATATAAATAATACCAATGTTCAGGCAAAAGAAACTCAAGAGCCACCCTTCATTTCCATTTTCCTTCATTCAGTGATCAATAAATCCCTCTGGTTCTACCTCCAAATCCATCTAGTCATTTCTATGTCCACTGCTAAGCCAGTGTCCTACAATAGTCTTCTGATTTCCCCACTTCTACTCTTTTTTTTTTAATCCAGGGATTGAACTCAGGGACACTCGACCACTGAGCCACATCCCCAGCCCTATTTTGTGTTTTATGTAGAGACAGGGTCTCACTGAGTTGCTTAGTGCCTCGCTGTTGCTGAGGCTGGCTTTGAACTCACGATTCTCCTGTCTCAGCCTCCCAAAGTGCTGGGATTACAGGCGTGCACCACCGCACCCGGCTCCCACTTCTACTCTTATTTCCTTAGAATTCATTATCTACTCAGCAACCAGTGTAATTAAATAACAAGGTATCCCTTCATAAAACTCCTCAGAAAAAAAACACAAATGCTAGCCAGGTGTCATGAGTAAATATTGGGGTTGTGGCTCAGTGGTAGAGCGCTTGCCTAGCAGGCTGAGGCACTTAATTCAATTCTCAGCACCACATATAAATAAATGGGAAAAAAAGGTCCATCAACAACTAAAAAATATATTTAAAAAAAACGAATCATAGGCATAAACGTAAAAGCTAAAACAAATTCTAGAAAACTGTAATTGACACAAAGATTTCTTAGATATGATCTAAAAAGCATGAACAACAGAAGAAGAAAAGCAGTAAACTGAGCTTCATCAAAATTATAAACTTCTACTCTTCAAAAGATAGGGTTAGGGGCTGGGGATATAGCTTAGTTGGTAGAGTGCTTGCCTCACATGTACAAGGCTCTGGGTTCAATCCCCAGTACAAAAAGAGAAAAAAGAAAAAGATAGGGTTAGAAAATGAAAATTAGGACTAGGGATACAGTTCAGTGATAAAGTTCTTGTCTAGCATGCACTAAGGCCCGGGGTTCAACCCAACATCACACACACACACACACACACACACACACACACACAAGGTGAACCACAGACTGGGAGAAAATAGTTGGAAAACCCATATCCAAAAAGATGTATGCATCCAAGATATACAAAACAACTTTTAAAATCCAATCATAACAAATAACCCAATTTAAAAATGAGCAGCAAAATGAATGAATTCTAGAGATCTGCTGTACAATGTAGTGCCTGTAATAAACAACATGGCTTTGCACACTTAAAAAAAAGTGAGTTCAAAGGCCAACCTCAACAACAGCGAGGCACTAAGCAACTCAGTGAGACCTTGTCTCTAATAAAACACAAAATAGGGCTGAGGATATGCTTCAGTGATTGAGTACCCCCGAGTTCAATCCTTGGTACAAAAAAAAAAAAACATTTTAAAAGGGTAGATCTTGTGTTAAGTGTTCTTACCACAAGAAAAGGGGGAGAAATAAACTTTTGGAGGCAAGGAATATGCTTATTACCTTGATTGTGGTGATGGTTTCATGGGTGTATGCATATGTCCAAATGTATAAACACATACAGGGATTTTTTGTATGTCAACTGTATCTCAATAAAGCCCTTTGAGCTGGGCCTGGTGGCACATTTTTTGTAATCCCAGCAGCTCAGGAGGATAAGGCAGGAGGATTGCAAGTTCAAAGACAACCTCAGCAACTTAGTGAGGCCCTAAACAACTTAGTGAGACCCTGTCTCAAAATTAAAAAAATAAAAAGGACTGGGGATATGGCTCAATGGTTAAGTGCCCCTGGGTTCAATCCCCAGTGCCAAGGGGGGGGAAGCCTTTCACAAATGGGCAAAAGATTGGAACATACTTTTCACCAAGGAAAAGATATAGATGGCAGCCGGGCACGGTGGTGCAAGCCTGTAATCCCAGCACTTAGGGAGGCTGAGACAAGAGAATTGCGAGTTCAAAGCCAACCTCATCAATGGCGAAGTGCTAAGCAACTCAGTGAGACCCTGTCTCTACATAAAACACAAAATAGGGCTGGGGATGTGGCTGTGATCGAGTGCCCCTGAGTTCAATCTCCAGTACCAAAAAAAAAAAAGATATAGATGGCAAATAAGCACATGAAAGGACATTCTACATCATTCTTCATTAGGAAAATGCAAAGTGAAACTACAATGACATAAAATACACATCTATTACAATTGCTAAAATTTTAAAAAGTGACCTTATTCAAGGATTGGCAAAGATGCAGAGCATCTAGAATTTTATGCATTGCTGATGGGAATTCATAATGGTATAGCCATGTTGGAAAATTTTCATCAGTACAGGGAAGGAAAAATACCTTTTCCTCTGCTAGTCTCAATTTCATGGTTGAAGCTCCAATAACAAAAGATAGAATTAACAAGAAAAAAACAAAAACACAAGTTTATTTAATATAAACTTTATGTGAGAAAGAAATCTTCCTTAGGAAAAGAAGAACCAAAGAAACATTTAACCATACTATATTTTATAGCTTAATAGTAAAAACTAGGGTTTCACTTAGCAAGGCCTAAGATTCCTTTCTGCATCACTTTGTCTTCAGAGATAAGGATATTCTTTTTTGCCACATATAAGGAAGACAAATCTCACTCTCACTTGACCTGCTTCAAGAGTTCAGAAAATTTTTCTAGGTTTTCTGATCAGCTTCAGAGGAGAAGGGTATAAGGAAAGTGATGGTGACCTTCCTGCTTCTATTGTTTTTTCAAAAGCAAAGATGTAATATTTGATCATAGTATGTCCTGCACCCCATTTGCATTTTTTTTTACAAAGTTAGACATACATTTGCATATGGATACTGCCAGTTACCAGTTACCGGTTACCTTGATGAGTCTTGCTGAGGTAAAAGGGGACCCCAAAAAGCGAATCCCTGGGATGAGGAAGTCCCATTCCTTTAATATATCTAAAGTTTTCTTTGTTCTTTTATATTCTTCTCCCTTATCTTGTTCATTTCCCCTCATCTTGTGTATGTAATCAGGAGATGCCCAAGGTAAGAAGCAGATAGGCTGGAGGGCTATGGTGAAATGATCTGGGCAGGAAGGGGGAGTAGGGCAAATTACTTAGTAGTTCCCAGTCTGCTCAGGAGTTGATTAATTAACAGTTCTTTAGGAAGGGCAGTATAGGTGGAACTTTGGGGACATTAACATCTCAATCTCCCAGGGGGGTGAAGTCTCAAACCTTTGACACCCAAATAGGTTTGGTCTGTTTTCTTCACTCTGGCCCAATTAATCTATCTATGCAGACTCCCTATTTGAAATCTGGCTTCAATATGACCCAGAAATCCAACACCTAGGTAATTTATCCAAAATAAATGAAAATATCTGTTTATACAAAAACCTGTACATAAATTTCTATGGCAGCTTTGATAATTACCATTCAAAGCTAGTTACAACACAAATTTTCATCAGTTGGTGAATGGATAAATAAATCATGGCACATCCACACAATGATATATTACTTGGTGGTAAAAAAAAATGAATGAAATGACATGTATGACTCTCAAAAACATGATAATGAAAGAAGTCAGAGCCGGCGCGGTGGCTCAAGCCTGTAATCCCAGCACTTAGGGAGGCTGAGACAGGAGAATCGAGAGTTCAAAGCCAGCCTCAGCAATGGCGAGGTGCTAAGCAAGTCAGTGAGACCCTGTCTACATAAAACACAAAACAGGGCTGGGGATGTGGCTCAGTGGTCAAGTGCCTTTGAGTTCAATCTCCAGTACCAAAAAAAAAGAAAAAGAAAAAGAAAGAAGTCCGACCCTTTTAAATCTATACATTATATGATTCCATTTGTATGACATGCTGGAAAAGGCAAAATTACTGGAATAGAAAATTAGTGTTCACCAAAGATTAGATATGGAAGGAAAGGATTGACTAAAGGAGCAATGGAGAACTTATTTGGAATAATGAAACTACTCTATATCTTAATTCTGTTGGTGATGACATAATAGTCCATGTTTGTCAAACTCATTGGACTGCGTTTTAAAAAGGAGAGTTTAATGTGGGCAAGGTGGCACACACCTGTAATCCAGGCTGACGCAGGAACATCTGAAGGCAGAGGCCAGCCTGAGCAATTTAGCAAGATCCTGTCTCAAAATAAAAATTAAAGCAGAAGGGCTGGGGTTGTGGTTCAGTGGGAAAAGCACTTGTCTCACATATGGGAGGCACTGGATTTGATTCTCAGCGCCACATAAAAATAAATAAAATAAAGGTATTGTGTCCATCTACAGCTAAAAAAAAAACTTAAAAATTAAAGCAGAGCTGGGCGTGGTGGCACAAGCCTGTAATCCCAGCACTTTCAGAGTCTGAGACAGGAGAATCTCAAGTTCAAAGCCAGCCTCAGCAATGGCGAGGTGCTAAGCAACTCAGTGAGACCCTGTCTCTACATAAAACACAAAATAGGGCTGGGGATGTGGCTCAGTGGTCGAGTGCCTCTGAGTTCAATCCCTAGTACCACAAAAAAAAGAATAAATTATAAGTTTTGACATCAAGACTCACATGTATTCAAATCCTAGCTTTGCTATTTCTGAACTCTGACCTTCAGGAACTCATTTAATGTCTCTGAAATGAGTTTCCTTATTTGTACAACAGGACCAATAATACCTAGTTATCTCCTAGGATAGAATTTTTCAAACAAGATTATCTACTTGAAAGTGCCTGACACACATGTTTAACATATATGAGGAGAGAATATAAGAGGTAATGTATATCAAAGGACTTGATAAATGATAACCACTCATATTCCTAAAACCAAAAGATGATGGAGGGTAGAAAAGTGATCTGGCTGGTAGGAAAGATATGTGGGTGGTATTGATACCTCCCACCTACAACCACTTTCACCCTATTCTCCACTTATGGCATTACCCATTTAGTAGGTGACCTACATTCTGGAATTTCCAGGACAGCCAAGGTTCTAGTCCTTCCCCTCAGGGCGGGTATATGTCAGAGTTGGGAAAGTAGAGGGACTACAGTCAAAGTACATGTTCCTGGTCCCTCCTCATGCCCACCGCCTCTTCATTTCTCTCCTCTCTTCCCCATCAGTGGGGGATTTGCTCTGACTTCTTTCATTTTAAATCAAACAGAACTGGGAAGGTAAATCTCCCGGGTAGAAAAAAAAGGCAACAAAAAAACCACCACCTCTGTACAATACATTTAAATGCCAAATAGAAATGGTTGAGAGATCACTGCTGTTCTAGTTGTCTGTGGTTGCTCTGCTCTCCCCACCCCATCCTATCCCTGTTCCCGTCCTCCTCCACTCTCTTTCCTCCCCTCCTTTCTCCAAAGGTGACTAGGGTTGAAAAAACATTTGTCTCTCAGCTGATCAACTGGGACTGAGGGGAAAGCAAATGAATTATTTCAGTTCTGCAGCAGGGTTTTTCAGCGCCTGCCTCCCCCCTTTTTAATTAATGAACAATCTGGCCCATTGCTGCTCCCGTGGGTATGCAAAATAGCTTCATCCTTTGAAATCCCTGTTGTTGAATGTACTCCACAGGGCACAATCACATTGCCACCCCCTGTTTTGCATAAGAAACCGCTGTTTCCAAGATAAGAATCTTTTCATTTAGCTGTCATGAGCTCATCCTTTTTCCTGTGCATTGTGGCTCCAGCTCCTTTGAGTCAATACCCAAACAATGACTGCCTGCCTTAGGGCACCCTCCCGCCCCCAACCAGAGGCTGCGGCTTCCGGAAGCCTGCCTAGGCAGGCAACCCAAGCTCTTTTCAGGCCTCAGATGTCAAGAGGGCGAGAAATAAGATGATCTGAGACCTCTGAAAATCATCCACTGGCTTTCAAGCAGACCCTGGGAAACAAACTCTGAATAGGATGGTGTGTGGTAGGGAGCAGACAGGCAATGCCTTGCGATCATGAACTTAAACAGCCTGGTAAATCTAAGGACAGGGAGTGGAGACTCACAAATGTGCAAAGCTGCTGGACCACTCTTCTTCTGTCCCTAATCATCAGACTGCATCCTGTCCCTGCCCTTTGGTTTGGAACAACCACGCCCAGAGCAGAAACCACACAATGGCTCTGCACTCCAATTAGAAAGTAGAAGGGGCCTCGGATTCTGTGGAATCCAAGTCTTTCCTTCTGTGTATGGGTAAATTGAGGCCCAGAGAGGGGAAGCAGCTTGTCTAAGAGGACTGGATAGTTAGTTGAAGAGGTAGGTGCTAAAACTCCAGTCTCATGCTGTTTATCCTACCACACATGGCTGCCTCTGGAGGGAATCAATAACATTTGTGTGCAAAGCACTGAGGAAGAAGACAAGATAGGAGATTAAACAGAGATCAAGGTAAACTACAAAGCCTATACAAACAGTAGGGGTTTTATTGTTAGCCTCCTCATTTGTAGAAGATATTTTCAAAAGATCCAGAAGAAAAGCAAAGTTTAACCTTTACCAGTATAAAAGAATTCTGCAGAAGAAAGTAAGTTTTCAGACAAAATGTATCTAGTCATTTTATGGGGTTACATAGTTACATCAACCCATCATTATTTCCACTTTGGGAACATAAAAGAATGCAACAAAGAAGCGTTAGTCAAATCATAGATAAACATGTGTCTAGCAAGTGGCCAGGTGCGCTGAAGTTCACAAGGAATGGGGAAAACAAAAGGCTTGCTCTTAAAGAGGCTACAAGCAGGTGCTTAGGCTGTTTGTTCTGCAATTTGATCATAAGCCTCTTCTGGGCCAAGTCCATGTGTCCCATGAAACTTCCAGCATAGAGCCAAACTCATAAGTGCCTACTCTATCCTTTGTTGACTGACTGGTTAACTAAGATCCCACACTGACTCCAAAATGTTATCGGCACTGATTTTTCTCCACCTTTGGCATAATGGGAACTTTATTATATTTTAAACAAACAGTTCCCCTGTCTATGCCCCTGAAAAGGCTCTGGCAATTGCCAGAATGTTTGGCCCTCTGTGGCTCTCAAGGTGGGAGGGAGGCATTGGCCTCCCAGGCAGCAGATATAAAAGTTTCAGTACTATTAGTGAGTTGCTGAGGTAAACCACAGCATGAAGTCAGAAGGAAAGTTTTCCCTCCCCTGCCCTTCAGTTTGGGAGGTCAGAAATCTCACATTCTGGATCTAAAATCAGCAGTAGAGCAGGATTTGGGAGTGCCCATCCTAACTTGGCCCCTCACTAGTTGTGAGATGCTAGTAGCAAAATACTTTTTTTCTCTGGGCCTCAGTCTCCTCATCTGTAAAACAAAGGCATTGACTTCACAAGTTCCCCAAGCCAAGGTTTGGAAGTCTAAATCTTTTCAAATATAGGGTTAAGGTGGTGGGGAGGGGGCAAGATATATATAAAAAAGAGGTTTCTCATGGTAAAAAGAAAAGGACCCCTAGAATAGATGCAAATTTGGTTATATTTCATGCTTCTATGAAATCCCATTTCTAGTCAAGGAATCAGCTTTAAAATGGACCAAGTGTTTGTTATTTTAAATAATTCTACTTCTAGTTAAATGTGGCAAATTGAACACATGTACTAATCTAAGTTCCTTCCTGTTATCTCACAAAAAAATAGTAAAGGATTTAAAAGGCTAAACTTTGTGAGTACAAAGGAAGCAGGAGAGGCAGCAACAGGCAAGGCAGTACACACACACACACAAACACACACACACACTTGCATACACACGTGTGCAAAATATAGAAACTGGAAAATGGGTACATAAGTAGTAACTGACTTAACAGATTAGGACAACGTTGAACCTAAGGAAGCTTTTATAATGTAATCTCCAACTGTCCCAGCAATTGAAAGAACGAGGTATTTCTGAGAGTGGGTGCTCTGGTGTGGAGTTGAAAAAAGAATGATTGATTGAACATTTTTATAAGGAGCAGTTAGATCCTAGATCCCCTCTTCCACCCACAGCAGGTGATGGGACACTTAAACCAAGCACAGCTGAGGCCCAATGAGATGCCATGCTGAAAATTGAGATTAAGTTGAAGTCTGCATTTTGAACACTGAGACCTCCAGTCCCTTTCCTTGGCTCAGTTCCCAAAATACTGACAGCCACGTTTACACATGCCAAGCAGAAGCTGGGAAAATTCTGCTTTGGGAAATTGACCAAACCCAGAGAAATAAACCAGAGATGATACTGGAAAAGCAAATATGGTGCCAAATTATATAGGGTTTTATAGGGTATGTAAGGGGGGTTTTGGATTTTAACCTAACAGCAAGAAAGTTCTTCTCAGGGTTTTAAACAGGGAACAACATGATCAAGTTTGCATTTTTAAAAGACGGTTTAAAAGGAGCAAGTGTGGATGTTCAAACACAGAGAACTCTAAACCACATTTTGGCTAATTGTAACCATATTAAAATAAAATAGTTTCTCTTTCATTTCCACTTTCTTCTCCAAGTTTAGAGGAGTCAGTGTCAGTGAAGAGGGCAGTCATATAGATGCCATCAGTAACATGCCTGCTGGTGCCTGAGGATGTGTGGAAAGCTGGGGAGGCAGTGCTATATGGAGGGATGTGAGTGGCATGCGCACTGGCACCGTTGGGCACAAGACAGTAAGGGAGAGAAGAAGAGTACTACACAGATGTGTTAGAGGTATACCTATTGGTGCCCAAAGACATGGGGCCCTGAAGCAGTGTAGGATAGCACACTATAGTGCATTGGCAATGTGCCCACTGATACACAAGAATATACAGTACAGGTGAAGTAAAGAAGTGGCAGATGAAGGAGAAGGTTGATGTTACTAGGAGAGTGGTTACATTGATTGAGCAAGGCATGGTGGTTCATGCCTATAATCCCAGAAACTTGGGAGTCTGAGGCAGGAGGATCCCAAGTTCAAACTACCCTCAGCAATTTAGTGAGGCCCTAAGCTACTTAGAGAGACCCTGTCTCAAAATAAAAATGAGCCAGGCGCAGTGATGCACACCTGTAATCCCAGCAGATCCAGAGGCTTGCAGGAGGATCTTTGAGTACCAATTCAATTCCAGTACCAAAAAATAAATTAAAAAAAATTTAAAATAATCAAAATGCATTCTGCTACCAGGTATAACTAATTAGAACAAATTAAAAAATATTATGTTAAAAATAAACAAGTTCAGTGGGGAGTGGTGGCGCACATCTGTAATCCCAGCACTTTGGGAGGCTGAGACAGGAGAATCGCGAGTTCAAAGCCAGCCTCAGCAAAGGCGAGGCGCTAAGCAACTCAGTGAGACCCTGTCTCTACATAAAACACAAAATAGGGCTGGGGATGTGGCTCAGTGGTCGAGTGCCCCTGAGTTCAATCCCCAGTACCAATAATAATAATAATAATAATAATTAATTTAAAAAGGACTGGGGATGAAACTCAGTGGCAAAGCATCCTTGTGTTCAATCTCCAGTTCAAAAAAAAAAGGAAGGAAAAAAGGAAGGAAGAAAGGAAAGGAAAAACTTGAGCAAATAAGTAGAATAAATGCCAGGTTTCTCATAATGAAGAAGATAATAAAAACATGGAAAGGAGGAAAATCAGACTGAATACTGAGATTCTAGGGGAAGGATGGAAGTTTTGCTACGGACTCATATTTTTTCAAATACACACACACATACAGACACTAATGGAGATGTACAAACAATTATATGTGTGTGTATATAGATATAGATATATATACAGATGCTCCTCAATATGTGATAGGTTACATCTTTTTTTTTTTTTTGGTGCTGGAGATTGAACTCAGGGGCACTCGACCACTGAGCCACATCCCCAGCCCTATTTTGTGTTTTATTTAGAGACAGGGTCTCACTGAGTTGCTTAGTGCCTCGCCATTGCTGAGGCTGGCTTTGAACTTGTGATTCTCCTGTCTCAGCCTCCCTAAGTACTGTGATTACAGGCATGTACCACTGCGCCTGGTTTATGATAGGTTACATCTTGGTAAACCAATCTTCAGTTGGAAATATCATAAGTTGAAATGCCTCTAATACAACTAACCTACCAAGCCTACTAGCTTAGCAATACAGTACAATGTAGAATATTGGTTGTTTACCCTTATGACTGCATGAGTGCCTGAGAGCTGTGTCTTACTGTCACTTCCCAGCAACTGAATAGAATATCATTCAGCAGATCCTGGGAAGATTCAAGGTATGGTTTCTATTGAATGTTATAGGAGCTCTTTCCATGCCTTCAATGCCTCCCCTCCCCTTTCCTTTGCCCAATGCTGATTGGTTACTTTGAATGTTTCCCCTCCTCTTTACCCCATGCTGATTGGCTGCCTTCAGTGCCTCTCCTTTTCTCATCCCACGCTGATTGGCTGCGCGCCTGACATGGTTCAATACCCTATTGGCTGTAACCTAACCTCAGGGCCATGATTGGT
>CM053417.1:25135865-25155835 GCA_028644305.1 Xerus rutilus
GGGACCCCAGACCTCGTCCTTCGGGACCCCAGCCCTTCGTCCTTCGGGACCCCAGCCCTTCGTCCTTCGGGACCCCAGCCCTCGTCCTTCGGGACTCCAGACCTTCGTCCTTCGGGACCCCAGACCTCGTCCTTCGGGACCCCAGACCTCGTCCTTCAGGACCCCAGACCTTCGTCCTTCGGGACCCCAGACCTCGTTCTTCGGGACCCCAGACCTCGTCCTTTGGGACCCCAGACCTCGTCCTCCGGGACCTAAGACCTCGTCCCGTGAGACCCCGTTGTCCTTCATCCTTCGGGACCCCAGAGCTCATCCCATGGGACCCCATTCCTCGGTCCTCTCGTCCTGCGGGACCCCAACTCGTCGAGCGAACCCACGCGAGGCACGACATAAACGACAGAATGTGTATTGCTTTTGTACCATGATAAACTTGTAAGTTGATAAACTTGTAAGTTGAACCATCGTAAATCAAGGATTATCTATACATACATATACTTCCTAACTCTGACTACCAAAACAATCTAGATGCAATGATAGCCCTTTACCAAAAGCACACCAATTACTCATGTCATAGTTTCTACATACCTCCCTCCATTAAAGGAAGTACTCAAAAAAGAGTGGGAAAATGTCAAAAGGATACAGATACCACCTTGAAAAAGGCTCTTAGTGGTAAAATCTGGGATGCTAAGGACATAAAAATAGATAGTAATCAATTGTTACTAATTCTATAAAATAGGAATCCATTAGTACATATTGATACAAACAAATAAATGAATAAGTAAACGGGGGATAAGGCAGATTGTAGTCTGCAAAGATGCTCACCACTACATATTCAATCCTATAAACTGTTATTACAATATGATATTAACAATCTTTCCATCAATTGATAAAGGCTATATTCCTTCCCTTTGAACCTATGTAGATAATTGTGACTGCATTAACCAACTGCATACAATGGAAATATAAGTTATGTGATTTCTGGGGTTGTATTGTTTTAAGAAGTCCACAAACTTCCACTTTGCTGTCTTGCAATGCTTGCTATAGTATCTCAGTTACAATGCTGGGATGAAATCAAACAGTCATATGGAAATGCTCCATGTAAAGGTTCTGACTGACAGCCCCAGGTGAGGTACCAATCATAAGTCCGTACCAACTACTCAGCTATGTGAATGGGCCACCTGAGAAGAGGAACCTCCAGTCTAGTTGCCTGCCCAGATTGATATATCACCTTGCCCAGGTTTTGGATTTATGAACTAGATAAATGATTGTTGTTTTTAGCCACTAAATTTGGGGTTAGTTTGATATACAGCAATAGATAGCTGGAACAGAGTAGAATCTCTCCTCTTCATACAGTAGAATGTCAACTAATAAATGTAGAAAGATTGATGGAACCACAGAATCAACCATGATAGAAATGGTTGATTAAGGAAGCAAAAGGTAGAAGGTAGAAGATTGATGAGGAATAGATTGTTGGTAAAATCAAGGAAGATCTTCCCACATAATACTTGTCAATTACAAAGAGAAAATTGGCAACTTTATGGTAGAGAAAGCTGCAGACACCAACATACTAGGAAATCAAGGTTGACATTACCAGTGACTAGACAGTTGGACATTGTGTAGACAATTAATTGCTGACAATCAAATGTTCCTGGATGAAATCTTGGACCAGAAAAGAGTCATTGTTAGATCTGGGAATGTAGCTCAATGGTAGAGCTCTTGCCTAACATGCCTAACAAGGCCCTGGGTTGGATCTCTTAGCACTGCAAAAACAAAACAAAACCCCAGAAGAGACATTTTTGGCAAGATTGTTATGGGGTGTGCAGATTAAATGGCACTGTTCTATAACAGTGGTCCCTTCATCTTCTGAATATAGCCCCCCTTACTCTAAGGGTTGTTTGTTTAAAATATTTTTTTCTCTCTTCTCCCCTCTCCCCTTCCCTAACAAGATTAGGGAGACAGTTAATTGCCCTTGAACACACCCACTACAGGAAGGAGATGGCTGCTGAGGATCCAGGAAGTGAATATCTCCCAAATTAACAAGGGAATTCTAACATCAGCCACCAGAACACCCTGGGAACCCCTACCAGAGCACATCTGGAATTGCAATATAACCCTTGAAGAGTTCCTTTAAAACTCCCCTATCCCTACTGATGGGGAGAGCCATAGCCTTTGGGACAGGAGTCCCCTGTGTTTCTCCTTTGCTAGCAAAACAATAAACCTTCTTTTTCCTTTTTCTCAAAAACCATGTCCTCATTAAATTCACATTAATTTGTTTTGGGGACAAAGGACCAAGCTTTTGGTTATGATACCATCCGTTACCTGTGACAAGTCCTGCTTCCTCACATGTTGAAGTCTGAACATTAGAGAAGCACACCAAGGCAAGCATTTAAGCAGGGTTTATTTAAAAAGGGGGTAACATATACTTCTCCTGGGAGAGAGAAGGGGGCCATAGCTGGTATCCTGGTATCCCAAGAAGTGAGGGTGTTCTGTCTTTTTATATGTCCTAGGCTTCCTTTGTTCTCCTGCTCTCTTCTCCTTTTCTCTCTTTCCTGTGTACATGACTAGGCCCAAGAGATGCTTGGTGAGATGGCCAAAAAGATGAAATGCAGATGGATAGGGGGAAGGGCCCAGGTGGAGTGTATGGAGGGATAATCTCTGGGACTAGGTACTTTAGCAACAGGTTGGAGCAGGGGCAGGTAATCCTGCTAAGGGTGGAGGAAGGGCTCTCATTTCAATACCTCTCCAACTTCCCAGATCCAAATTGGCCTCCTTGATCCCATCTGACTGGTTTTACACATCTACATCGATTGACTGTCTAACTCTGGCTTTAGTTACAGTTCTACTAATGTGGATTTCCTGAGTTGGAGAATTATATGCTGGCAGGTTAGGAGTGTAGACTTATTTGCTGATAAATACACTGGAATATTTAGGAATGATGGAGCATCATGCATTTATCCTCAATGGGTTCAGAAAAAACATAATGTGTACATATAAAAGGTAGGACAGAGAATATACAGTAAAATGTTTGTAGTTGGGAATCTAAGTGAAAGAGATATGGAAGTTTTTGGTACTAGTAACTTTTCTGTAGGTTTGAAAACATTGCAAAATGCATTTTTTTTTCAAAACCACACAATTGATCTGGGGATATGGCTCAGTGGTAGAGCACTTGCCTAGCATGCTCAAGGCCCCGGTGTTCAATCCCCAGCACTTAAAAAAAAAAGAAAAGAAAAGAAAAAAAATACAATTGCTTTACCAAATCATTTCAGATCAACAGCTCAACCAATTCTATTCTTCAAGGCAAAGGGGTAAAGGTACGGCAGGCATAACCCCAAACCACAGGTATGCAAATCACATTGCAAATCAGATCCCGATTCATACAAACTCATCAAAATTTCCATGCCCAGTGCTACATCAGCACTCTCAACTCCAACCAAGGTTTGCAACCAAGATACCAGGGTTTGCAATGCCACAGGTGCTTGTTGCACAAAACAGCCCCCATCCTCATGTGATGTAACAAAGAGGCACTCCTTTGTGGTAATAGTCTTTATCATTTCTTAGTTCGGCAATACCGTAATGTGTGTCACCAGTGCACTTCCTTTTTATTTTCTGCAGCACTCTTCCTTCTGTCACTTAATTCCCTGTACTCGATGTCCTGATGGCTCAGGCAGTTGTTTTAAGGCTTGCCCTTCCATTTAGCATCCAACATGGAAGGGCTTCCCTGTCCTTCCTCCAAATTGTCCTGGTTCACAAACCGGGACCTAAGTTTGAGATCAGGGAAATCCAAATAGTAAGTAACTACATGAAAGAATTTCAATGATATGAATAATTGAAGAATACAAATGAAACTATAATATAATAGTGATTCATTTTAAATTAATACCAGTCTTCACAGCAGCATGATGATAATATAGACTGAAAATTATGAAAGTATCTATGCTTCCTATCATGCATTTTGATACAATAATCCTACTTTTAGAACTTTTACCAGAAACATTATTCATAAGATAAAAAGTGTTATTTGTAATGCAAATAAGAAGGTGTGATTTTCATGCATCTTTTTAACAAGCACTTACTCAGAACCTACTATCAATGAAGTATACATTAGAATGGAGCAATGTTTTAGTGTTATGATAAATTGACACAATGAAATGTTACATAACTTAAAATACTGAGTAGAAACACTCATAGGAAAGTGTTTATGAAATGATGTCAAACAGAACACAAAACTTTATAGGCACTGTGTAGTTGTACATCCAGGTTATAAATTATAATAAATAATATAATAACTAAATAAAACTATACATAGACTATAAAATGTAATAACATGAAAATTTTATAGGCGCTATATAAAGCTAGGTATAAGATGTAAATTAAAGTATAATAAACTCTGTTAGATGCTTAAGTATCCCATTTAAATGCTCACAGAAACTTCAGTGTTATTGGCCTCATAGTACAAATAAGGAAACTGAGGCTCACAGGGATTATAAAACAACACTAGAATCTTAGTTCCACAAGCTAATGTGTTTTGCCTATTGTGTTTACTGCTGTTTACTGAGTGTCTAGAGCAATGCCTTATATATAGCAGACACTCAATAGTTAACTATATGAGGTGGCCAAGTCATGATTTGGACCTGGTGTCCCTATCCGAGTTAACACTATGGTTCATATAAACTAGGTTCCCCCGCTTATATGAAGGTAGCTTTGAGTTCTTCGTTGGGTTGCAAGAGCCTCACTTCTTTCTTCTGCTTTCCTTTCTCTTTTACCTCCTGCCCTCTGGTGGAAGCACTAATGAGTGCCATGAGTCAGGGAGGAAAGGGTCAGGGTTATCACCGACAGCACAGTTCACCCAAGTCTTATCTACATGTAACTAACACCCAATTTTGTCTCTTTCTCCATGGTGTGGAATCAGGTAAATAGATTTTTGCCAAATTTGGAGGTTACATTTGACATGATAGTCTCACTTAAAATACATTATATTGGCAAATTTTACTTTGGGACTCTATAGGGCAACTTGGTTATTTTCTTTCATTCTGAGTTTTGTGGCTTCTCATTTTATGGATTTGTATGAGTTATGAAATGCACATTTTTTTTCTGGCGCTGGAAGGAACAAACACATGGCCCACCCTCTACCACTGAGTTACACCTCCACCTCCAAGAAATTTACATTTTTTGAATGGATCCAAGAAGACCTTCAATAACTTCATTAGCTTTCAAAATAATGTTTATATTTCTCCACACAATGATGACATTAAATGCCACAAAATGTATTCCAAAGATGAATAAATCTTAGTTTCAAATCACCAAGAACATTTTTAAATGAGAATTTTTACAGAGATGGAAACCCTATTTGAAAGGGACACCAATGTGAGGCCCAATAGGAAAACAGACTGTTTCAAGGGCAAATGAAATTGTAACAGTGGTTCTTTCACTTTCTGAATATAGCCCTCATTGCTCTAAGATTTATTTTATTTTATTATTATTATTTTTTGGTACTGGAGATTGAACTCAGGGGCACTCGACCACTGAGCCACATCCCCAGCCCTATTTTGTGTTTTATGTAGAGACAGGGTCTCACTGAGTTGCTTAGTGCCTCGCCATTGCTGAGGCTGGCTTTGAACTCGTGTTTCTCCTGTCTCAGCCTCCCAAAGTGCTAGGATAACAGGCATGCACTGCTGCTAAGGTTTATTTTTTTAAAATGTTTTTTTTCTCTTTTCTCCCCTCTTCCCCTCCCTAACAAGATTAGGGAGACAGTGTTCTTTTCTTCCCTTAGTTAACTGCCCTTCAGCACACCCACTATAGGAAGGAGATGCCCACTGAGGATATGGGAAGTGAATATCTCTCAAAATAACAATTAAATCCTAACATGCCAATCTGGGAGCCCTGGGCCCCCCTACTAGAATGTAACCCTTGAAGAGTTCCTTTAAAATCCATTGTCCCTCCTGATCAAAAGAATCACAGATTTGAGACAGAATCCCCTGTGTTTCTCCTTTGCTAACAAAGGAATAAACCTTTTTCCTTTTTCTCAAAACCGTATCCTCATTATTAAATTGGCATTGATTGGCACTGGGGACAGGGACCAAGCTTTCAGTTACAAAAATGCTATGAGAAGAATGCTTGGGAGCTGGGCGTGGTGGCGCAAGCCTGTAATCCCAGCACTTAGGGAGGCTGAGACAGGAGAATCAGAGTTCAAAACCAGCCTTGGCAATGGTGAGGTGCTAAGGAACTCAACGAGACCCTGTCTCTACATAAAACACAAAATAGGGCTAGGGATGTGGCTCAGTGGTCGAGTGCCCCTGAGTTCAATCTCCAGTGCCAAAAAAAAAAAAAAAGAATGCTTGGTGGAAGATTAGGACACTCGTGTTCTTCCACAGGCAAATGAAACCAAAGTCCAGTTCAAAGAGACATTTGGCTGCTGATCAAGAGATACGTGAGATATAAATGCAGATGCTTCTGCTCAAGAAAATAGTGCTTTTAAATTTGAGCTCCAAATCAACTGCGCCAAAGAATCTACACCAGCTCTATATCTGGAATCTGAAAGGAGAGCCTAAGTGTTCCAATGATAAGGTCATGTTGGAACAATTTACTAAGCCTCCATTAATTATTTTCCATTACAGAATTATTATTAATGGAGGGGCATTCACAGTTTTAACATCTTGATGCTAATATTGAAACCAGAGTTTTGAGATGAGAGTAGAGTCCCCACTTCACCAATTTCTCCTGGGATTTTGTCTCACAAATTTTGAAGGATAAAATCCACAGACAATAATAGAAGGGAGGAGTAAATGGAGTGGGATTCATTTAAGCAAGAAGAAATAGAATTCCAGCCATGTAGGACAGGGCCAGATAGCAGTGTGCTAATTTAGAAGTTTATATATGGTTCTGGGTAGAGCATGGAGCACAATCTATGTAAAACAGGCATTGGAGAAACAGCACCAAGGCTATCATCTTCCATCTGGGTTCACTCCCACCCCCTCGGTTTTCCCATCTCTGGGACAAAAGAGTTGGTTGGATGGGTTCCCACAGGTGAGCCTCAAGGCTGTTTACATTTGAAATAGGACTTACTGGCTGCTCATTAGTATGTTTACCCGTTAGCACCCAGGTGTGGTTTCTGCATTTAAATAAGACTGACCATTGATATTCTTTTTTTTTTTTATTCTAAGCCTTTGTGGAAACACCTGAAGGGATGGACAGAGCAAAAACATGCCCCATCTGTGTAAAAAATAAATTCAATTAAAAAACATTGATAATCTTATTCAATATTAGAGCTTAAGCTGTATATTTCAATAAAGTACAATAGAGAGGAATCAGAATTTAACTCCCCCAATCTGCTGCCCCATTCAAACTACATCTTCATCTTTTAAATGCTTAAAATACCAAATGAGAATCCCCCACCATGGCTATTAATATATCTCAAGGGCAGATGCCTCAAATAATTGGCATGGGTTTGTGATAGAGCTGCCTCAGATAGGCAACACCATGTAATGTGTTGCTGAGGGGAGAGCAACAGGGATTTACTCAAAAGTGCTCCAGAACATGACAATAAATATGGCCTCTAAAGACACTTATAACAAAGTTGAAAAATTTCACAGCTCTGAATTAATTATTTCAACTACAGAAAATCATTACAATTTCAACATTAATGTTTTTATTATTTCCATTAAACTTTATTTAATCATAGTTACTTATTCTCCTGTGAAATTCTAGGTGTTTCCTAGAGTTTCTTTCTTGGCACTTATACTAAAGGCCTATAAAGTTAACTTCAGTTTTCTGTCTTATTGACAAAAGAGATTAGCCTATTAAGCACTTCCCAGTGACTACCACAGCCCTTGGCAAATAGAAAGTACTTAATACTTATTTTCTGACTGACTTAATGAATCACCCTTATATGACTTGAGGTTTTGGGAAATGTAAGTAACAAAATCTAACTCTGGCTAACTTAGGAGAAAGTTATTTGATACTTATTTGAAGGATACAGGACAGCAAACTGGTTTAAGAAAAGACTGGAGAACCTGGCTCTTCAGAAGCCAGAGCATATACAAGGCAGCTCCAGAAGGCACCAGCAAAACCACTTAACATCTCCTTCAATCTTTTCATCATTTCATTTATGAATCAAACTCAAACAAAAGTTTTTAATTGAACTATCTTGAGTATACATTGTTGGGTCAAGAGATGGCGGCTAGACAAAGTGGGGCTGGGCACCTGAATTTACCTGTGTGCGCCAAGACTTCCCGCCAAGACTTCCTGTGCGCACCCAGCTGTGGACTGCTCACCACTCTGATGTCCACCAATCATCAATGAACACGCTGACCTCTGAAATCGGCCCATACCCGTCACCCGGCCTCAGCCAGCCAAAAAGAGACTCCTCTTTGTGAGAATACCCCTCCCCTCAACCTACCCATAAAAATGCCCTCTCCCAGTCTTGGGCGTCACTTACCCGGCCCACACTGGCAGACCGGACCTTTTCGGCTAGTGGTCATGGTCTATACTGCCCATCTGACCTTACACACATGATTGCATCTAAACTGGGAGGGGACAAGGTATCTTGATTAATATTCCTGCCATACTTTATTCAATGCAGAGAGATTTTTCCAGAATGAAATTGGGAGGCTATTGGCAAAACAAGGTTAAATGGATGCAAAACAGGAAGAAAGGAAAGAAAGAAGGGTGGGTAGAATTTTTCTAAGTATTAAGTAAGAAAGCACTGGTCTGGGGGTTTAGATCAATGGAAGTGTGTGCTTAACATGTGCAAGGCTCCAGGTTCAATACCCAGCACAAAAAGAAAAGAAAAAGAGATAGAGAAAAGGAATGAAAGAGAGAGCGAGAGATCTTAAAAGTAAGCACATTGTAAGAAAAATTACTAAGAATCTAAAGTATTGCCTTAGAAGTCTGAGCTCCTGAACTGGGTGTGGTAGCGCATGCCTGTAATCCCAACAACTCAGGAAGCTGAGACTGGAGGATCATGAGTTCAAAGCCAGCCTCAGCAACTTATCAAGGCCTTGTGCAACTTAATGAGACCCTGTCTCTAAATAAAATATAAAAAGAGAGCCAGGCATGGTGCCACACACCTGTAATCCCAGCACTTTGGGAGGCTGAGACAGGAGAATTGTGAGTTCAAAGCCAGCCTCAGCAATGGTGAGGCACTAAGCAACTCAGTGAGACCCTGTCTCTACATAAAACACAAAATAGGGCTGGGGATGTGGCTCAGTGGTTGAGTGCCCCTGAGTTCAATCCCCAGTATCAGAAAAAAGAGAAGGAGGAGGAGGAAGAAGAAAAGAAAAGAAAAGCCAGTGTGCAGAGGACTCTAACAGAAATGAGGTCACTTTACTCGAAACTGGAGGAAAGATGATCCTTGTTATAAAGTGGCAAAGAATGTGGCTGAATTCTGGTCAAATGTTTTGTGAAAGATAGAACTCACAAATGATGAAATTATATATTTAGCTGAGACATCTAAGAAAAATGTTAAAGGTATGGCCTGGGTTCTCTTAACTGCTTATAGTAAAATGCAAGAAGAAAATGGTGAATTAAAAAAGGAATTGTTGAGGGGCTGGGATTATGGCGCAGTGGTAGCGTGCTCGCCTAGCACGCATAAGGCACTGGGTTCGATCCTCAGCACCACATAAAAATAAAATAAAGATATTCTGTCACCTACAACTAAAAAATAAACATTTTAAAAAAAAAAGGAATTGTTGAAACAGGGCACGGTGGCACACACCTGTAATCTCAGCACTTTGGGAGACTGAGACAGGAGAATCGTGACTAGCAATAAGCAACTCAGTGAGACCCTGTCTCTACATAAAACAAAATAGGGATGAGGGTATGGCTCAGTGGTTGAGTACTCCTGAGTTCAATCCCTGGTACCAAAAAAAGAAAAAAGAAAAAAGAAAAGAAAAGGAATTGTTTAACAAAAAGAAACCAGATAATATGTAACAACAAATCCCATCATTATGTACAACTATAATTCACCAATTAAAAAAATGTGTGCCGGGTGCAGTGGTGCATGTGTGTAATCCCAGCACTTTGGGAGGCTGAGACAGGAGAATCACGAATTCAAAGCCAGCCTCAGCAACGGCAAGGCACTAAGCAACTCAGTGAGACCCTGTCTCTACATAAAACACAAAATAGGGCTGGGGGTGTGGCTCAGTGGTCGAGTGCCCCTGAGTTCAATCACCAGTACCAAAAAAAAGAAAAATTTAAAAATAATTTTTAAAAAGCTGGGTGCTGTGACTCAATCCTCTAATCCTAAAAAATGTGGAAAGAAAAAAAAATGAGTAAGCCAGGCACGATGGTGCACACCTATAATTTCAGTGGCTCAGGAGGCTGAGCCCCGCTTTTAGATGGTATTTAGATGAGACTTTGGACTTCAGAATTTAGAGTTGATGCTGGAATGAGTTAAATTTTCAAGGTCTGTTGGGATGGAGTGAATGTATTTTGCATATGAGAAGGATATGAATTTTGTAGGCCAAGATCTGAATGTTATGTACTGAATATTGTGTCCTCCCATTATTCATATATTGAAGCTCAACCACCAGTGTGGCATTATTTGGAGATGGGGCCTCTAAGGAACTGATTAAGGTTAAATGAGGTCATAAGAGTGGAGCTTTAACCCAATAAGATTAGTGTCCTCATAAGAAAAGATGCCAGAGCACATAAATTAATTCCCTCTCTCTCTCTTCTCCTTTTTCTTCCTCCCTCATTCACTATACAAACACACCTAAAAAGGTCATGTGATCACCCACAGAAAAGGCAGCTGTCTGCAACCCAAGGGAAGAGCCCTCACCAGACACCAAACCTGCTGACAACTTGATCTTATATTTCCAGTCAGTGTGAGAAAATACATGTGTGTTGTGAAAGCCACCCAGTCTATGGTATTTTATTATGGAAGCTTGAGGAGATAAATGCACCCATCATACAAAATTGTTGAGATGATCAAATAATTTAAGAGGCGTAAAATTATCTCATGGGGAAAAAACAGCTGCCTGGGTATCCTTATTTTAGTACATCTATAATTAAAATAAAATAGACTACACTGACCATAAATCATTACATAGGAATCTCTGAAATACTTAAGTGTGAAGAACAAGTACATTTTCAATGTAATTATCAAAATATGATACTGGCAATATTTCAAATCAGTGGGGAAATAATGAATTATTCAATGAATTGTGTGATGCCATTTGGAAAAAATAAATTCTCATTTCATACTAAAGACACTGAAAAAATTTAAAACCCACATTTAAAACTAAAACTCAAGAGCATTAGAGAAAAAAGTTGAAAACATTTTTATAATCTTAGGGTGGGAAATAAGTTCTTTAGTTTCAAATTCAGAAGCTAAAGGGAAAAGATTAACAGATCACAGTATGTAAAAAATTTTAGCTTTGTACATTAAAAGATAAATAAATTTGGTGGACAAGCAAAAGACTGGGATAAAATATTTGTAGCATATAAAACAAAGGACTAATATCCACCATATATAAAGAATTCCTACAAATTAATAAAATGCAAATAATAAAAATATATACATTCACAATACTGTGCAACAATTACCACCACCTCATTTTAGAATATTTTATCACTCCAAAAGGTATATATGTATATATTAAGCAGCTCTCCCATTCTCCCATACCCCAGTCCATGACAACCATTAATCTATATTCCACATAAATTTGGAGTCTACATAGATATATGGATTTACTTATCCTGAACACTTCATGTAAATGGAATTATACAACATGTAACCTTTTGTATCTGTCTACTCTCACTTACCACAGTGTTTTTAAGGTTCACCACTATAATGTATATCTGTACAGTATTCATTTTTGTAGTTAAAAATGTTAGGGAACAGACAGATGAGGATGGTGGGAACATGAGGTTAAGAGAATAATTCTATAAAATGGGCCCACAGTGCTGACCCCCACATGCTTTCTTTTCCAAGAAGCTATTTACATGCAGCCCTGCCTGGACTTAGTGGACAGGACATGTCACATTCCTCAGCAAATTACCTGTTAACTGCAGTAGAAATGCAGGCCCAAGATAATGTTGATATGATGAACCCAGGAGATTTTTGTGAACAGATCCTGAAACTCTAGGAGATAAGAATAGTTCCTCCTATAAAATCTGTAAGAATATATGGTTAGGCCAGGTGCGGTGGCACAGGCCTATAATCTCAGCACTTTGGGAGGGTGAGACAGGAGAATCGAGAGTTCAAAGCCAGCCTCAGCAATGGCAAGGCACTAAGCAACTCAGTGAGACCCTGTCTCTACATAAAACACAAAATAGGGCTGGGGATGTGGCTCAGTGGTCCAGTGCTCCTGAGTTCAATCTCCAGTACCAAAAAAAAAAAAAGAATATATGGTTAAGAATCCAATTAGAATTTTTCAGCATAGGCTGAGGTGACCTAGAGTTGCCATGACAGTGGGGACTTGAAAGTCCAATGTCACCCTTCTATGAGTCAAAAGTCAAGAGGTAGACCTGGGTGGAACTCTGTGGCAACTAGTCTGGGATCCCCCAAAAAACTGGAGTGCAGGAGAGGCACATTGTCCCTCTCCTCTCTGAGAGGACACACTCTCCCTTTAGAGTGTCCCTTTCCACTTTCCTATCCCTTCAATAAACTCATTCCTATTCCTCTGAGCGACATGTCTGAAGTCTTTCTGACTTGATCACAAGAATCAGGGTTTGAAGAGGAGTTTTTCATGCTGCCTTAGTTTCTTGGAAGACCCAGCTCCATGACAATAACAGTCTACTTTGTGGATATACCACATTTTGCTTATCCAATCACAAATTGATGGACGTTTGGGTTGTTTCCACTTTTTGGATGCTATAAATAATGCTGCTGCTATTTGTGTCAAAGTTTTTTGCATGAACATATATTTCCAGTTCTCTCACATATATATCTAGGAGTGGAATTGCTGTGTGGTAATTCTATTTTTAATTTATTGAGGAAATATCACACTTTTCAGCAGCAGCTAAACTATTTTTTTATTCATGTCAACAATGTATGAGGGTTCTCATTTCTCCAAATCCTTGCCAAAACTTATTTTTCCTTATTTTTAAATTACAGCCATCCTAGAGAAATGGTGTCACATAGTGGTTTGAATTTGCATTCTTTATGATGTTGAGCATCTGCTCATATGCTTATTGACTATTTGCATATATTCTTGGGGAAACTGTCTACTTGCTTGTCCATTTTATTTCATTTTTATTTTTATTTTTTAAAGTAAAGAGGTTTATTTAACTAACAGGTCTGGAGACTGAAAGTCCAAGATCTGGAGGCCTCATTAGTTTGGCTTCTGGTGAAGGCCTCCTTGGCCTTGTACCTTGCAAATTTGCTGAAATTTTTTATTAGCTCTAATTGTATGTGTTCGTGTGTATGTGTATATTCCTTAGGGTTACTGTAAATGAGATCAAGTCATCTACAAATATAGTTTAATTCTTTCTTTCCAATTTGGAGGACCATTTTTCTTAATGGCCTAATCAATCTGGAAATGCTAGTGAAGAAAGCAGACATTCTTGTGTTCTTGGTTTAGGGCAGGAGCTATCAGTCTTTCACCATTGAATATTATATTAGCTGTGGGTTTTTCATTTATGCTCTTTATCATATTTAGAAGTTTTCCTTTTTTTCCTAGTTTTCTGGTATTTTTCTCATGAAAGAGTGCTGTGTTTTGTCAAATTATTTTCTGTATCAATTGATAGGAGTATGTGGGTTTTTTTCCTTCATCCTATTAACATACTATATTACTTTGTTCAATTTTCGTATGTTGGAATCACCTTTGAATGTGTTGGATAAATTCTACTTGGTAAACACCTTTTTAATATGTTGTAGGATTGTGTTTGCTGGTATTTTGTTGATGATTTCTTTCTTTCTTTCTTTTTTTTCTTTTTTTTTTTTGGTACCTGGGATCTCAGGGGTAGTTGACCTCTGAGCCACATCCCCAGCCCTATTTTGTGTTTTATGTAGAGAAAGGGTCTCACTGAGTTGCTTAGCGCCTCGCTGTTGCTGAGGCTGGCTTTGAACTTGGGATTCTCCTGTCTCAGCCTCCCAAAGAGCTGGGATTACAGGCATGCACTACAGCGCCCGGCTTGTTGAGATTTTTACATCTATATTCATAAAGAATATTGGTCTTTTTAAAAAGATATGTTTTAGTTATACATGGGCACAGTGTCTTTATTTTGTTTATTTATTTTTATGTGGTGCTGAGGATCCAACCCAGTGCCTCACATGTGCGAGGCAAGCACTCTGGTACTGAGCTAAACCTCAGCTCAAGAATATTGGTGTTTATTTTCCTTTCTTGTTAGGTTTTTTTTTTTTTGTTACCAGGGATTGAATTCAGGAGTACTCAACCACTGAGCCACACCCCCAGCCTTATTTTGTGTTTTATGTAGAGACAGGGTCTCACTGATTTGCTTAGCGCCTCGCCATTGCTGAGGCTGGATTTGAACTCACGATTCTCCTGTCTCACCCTCCAAAAGTGCTGGGATTACAGGCGTGCACCACTGAGCCCAACTACTGTTAATTCTTCTTTAAACATGTATTGTGATATGGCCTGAATGTGTCCTCACAAAATTCATACCTGGAGACAGACTCAAAATTGTAATGGTATTAGGAAGTGTTAGGAGATTAGGTCATAAGAGCAGAACTTTTGTAAATGGAATTAATGACTTTATAAAAAGTCTTATGCGTCTTCCACTATGTAAGGACACAGAAAGAAGGCACCAAATCAATGTCTTAATCTTAGACTTCCCAGCCTCCAGAATTGTGAGATATAGATTTCTGTTGTTTATATGCTACCTAGTTTATAGTATTTAGTTATCACAGCCTGAATATACTGAGACAGTTAATTCTTTAAACATTTGGTAGAATTCATGATGAAGTCATCTGCTTCTGGGCTTTTCTTTGTTGGAAGTTTTTTGAGTCTGATTCACTGTCTCTGATATTAGCATTCTATTTGCATTTTCCATTATTTCTTGTGTTATTTTGATAGTTTGTATGTTTCTAGGAATTTGTTCTTTTCACTCAGGTTATCTAATTTATTGCACAAACTGTTCATAGCATTGTCTTATAATTCATTTTATTTCTGTAAGGTCTGTATTAGTGTTCCCATTTTTATTTTTACTTATAGTAATTTGAATCGTCTCTTTTTTCTTTATGTAGCTATTTAAACATTCATCAATTTTGTTGATTTTTCCCCAAAACCAATTTAGTTGATTATTCTAATGTTTCTTCTTCTCTGTTTATCTCTACTCATCTTCTTTCCCCTTCTGTTTGCTTTAGGTGTAGTATGCTCGCTCTTTCTTTCTTTCTTTCTTTCTTTCTTTCTTTCTTTCTTTCTTTCTTTTTTCCTTCTTTTTTTTGATTCCTTTGGTGTTGTTCAAGTCATCTATTTCCATACTGATCTTCTTTTTTATTTTTTATTTTTTTTGGTACTGGGGATTGAACTCAGGGGCACCCGACCACTGAGCCACATCCCAGCCCTATTTTGTGTTTTATGTAGAGACAGGGTCTCACTGAGTTGCTTAGCACCTCGCCGTTGCTGAGGCTGGCTTTGAACTCGCGATTCTCCTGTCTCAGCCTCCCTAAGTGCTGGGATTACAGGCTTGTGCCACCATGCTCAGCTCCATACTGATCTTCTGTCTAGTTGTTTTGTCCATTCCTGAATTATTGAGAGTGGATCTCAAAGGATCTCATGATTTTTGAGCTATTTCTTTTATCAGTTCTGTCAGTTTTGCTTCATGTATTATTTTCTCCTCCTCCTCCTCCTCCTCCTTCTCCTTCTTCTATTGGTACCAGGGATTGAACTCAGGGATACTCATCCACTGAGCCACATCCCCAGACCTATTTTGTGTTTTATTTAGGGACAGGGTCTCACTGAGTTGCTTACTGCATCACCGTTGCTGAGGCTGGCTTTGAACTTGCGATTCTCCTGTCTCAGCCTCCCAAAGTGCTGGGATTACAGGCTTGTGCCACCGCGCCCGGCTATGTTATTACTTGATTCATAAGATTAGCAAAAATTAAAAAGATTAGACTGGTGTGGTGAGGCACGCCTGTAATCCCAGCACTTTGGGAGGCTGAGGCAGGAGGATTGCAAGTTCAAAGTGAGCTTCAGCAAACAGTGAAGTGCTAAGCAACTCAGTGAGACCCTGTCTCTAAATAAAACACAAAATGGGGCTGAGGATGTGGCTCAGTGTTCCAGTACCCCTGAGTTCAATCCCCAGTACCAAAAAAATTAAAAAGATTGGGCTTTTTGTCCAACATCTCTTTTTATTTATCATTTTATTTCTTCTTTTTAGATATATGTGACAGTAGAGTATATTTTGACATGTTTATACAACATGGAGTATATCGTACTCTAATTAGGATCCCAGGTTTGCGGTTGTACACAATGTGGAGCTTCATTGTGGTGTATTCATATATATATACATAGGAAAGTTGTCAGATTCATTCTACCATCTTTCCTATTTGGAAATAGGAAATTTCTGTGCCGCCCAAGGACCACATGGAGAAGAAAGATGCTGGAAAGTTGGCCCTTCCCTTCATTTCCTTTGTATAATCCACTAAACTTCTATCCCCTCCTTTGTTGTGTTTAGCATCCACATATCGGAGAGAATATTTGGCCTTTGGTTTTGGCGGATTGGCTTATTTCACTTAGCACGATAGTCTAGTTCCATCCATTTACTGGCCAATGCCACAATTTCATTCTTCTTTATGGCTGAGTAATATTCCTGTAGTGTGTGTGTGTGTGTGTGTGTGTGTGTGTGTGTGTGTACACTACATTTTCTTTATCCATTTATCTGTTGAAGGACAACTAGGTTGGTTCCGTAGCTTAGCTATTGTGAATTGAGCTGCTATAAACATTGATGTGGCTATATCACTGTAGTATGCTAATTTTAGGTCCTTTAGGTCTATGCCAAGGAGTGGGATAACTCAGTCAAATGGTGGTTCCATTTCAGGTTTTCTGAGGAATTTCCATACTGCTTTCCATAGTAGTTGCTCCAAGTTACAGTCCCACCAACAATGAATAAGTGTACCCTTTTCCTCACATCCGATTGTTCCTTGAATTTTTTATTGTTACCATTTCATTGAAATCTCAGTGTAGTTTTAATTTTTACTTCTCTAATTGCTAGAATATTAAACATTTTTTCATATATTTTGACCATTCATATTTCTTTTATTTATTTATTTATTCTACTTAGGTATACATGAAAGCAGAATGCATTTTGATTCATTGTACACTCATGGAGCTTTTTGTCCAACATCTTGATGAGGCTCCAGTAGCTGATGCTGCTCTCTAAGCTTTGTGATGCTGCCCAAAGACCACATGGAGAAGAAAGATGCTGGAAAGTTGGCCAAGAATGACAAGGATCCAGTGAACAAATCTGGGGGCAAAGCCAAAAAGAAGAAGTGGCCCAAAGGCAAAGTTTGGGACAGGCTCAACAATCTAGTTTTGTTTCACAAAGCTACTTATGAAAAACTCTGTAAAGAAGTTCCCAACTATAAGCTTGTAACCCCAGCTATGGTCTCTGAGAGACTGAAGACTCAAGGTTCTCTGGCCAGGGCAGTTCTTCAGGAGATCCTCAATAAAGGACTTATCAAACTGGTTTCATAACACAGAACTCAAGTAATTTATGCCAGAAATTCCAAGGGTGGAGATGCCTCAGCTGCTGGTAAAGATGCATGAACAGGTCCAATCAATTGTACATTTGGAAAAATAAAACTTTATTAAGACAAAATAAAAATTTAAAATGATTGAGAATATCTAGTATCAATAAGGTGTGAGGAAATAGGCACTCATGTGCTTTGGTAGTAAAGTAAGAACTTTGTACAATTATTCAATTGGCAGTGTTCCTCAAAATTTTTCAGCATGGCTTTGGTTCCAAGATGGCAGCCTAGACGGACTCCTTGGTGCTCGTCTCTCCAGGACCAGAGCTTGAAGTAGTGGAAATACCGCCTCCCAGCCAGCTTCTTGACCTCATCCTACAGCTCATCATTCCCCACAGGAATTTCACTCGCGCATGTATGCAGGGCCACCAGGCAGCAGCGATTGCCACAAGCAGCATGACTTCAGCAGTGAGCGGCAGAACACAGCTGCGGCGCAGGCCCCAGCCCAGGGCTCCAGCCCAGAATTCGCCTGGGCAGGCAGGGCCTGCTTATACACAGGGTACCTGCTTCCAGCGCCCACCCAACCACGCAGGACCCCTAGCAGTTGCTCCTGTGGACAAACGTCTTCCACATGGGACCCCTGGCTACTCTTCTTTGTGGATCTCCATCAACCAGGGCAGAACTTCCTGCACCAGGGGGTGCCAGACAGCATCTGGGGACAAACTTTTACTTCAACACAGCACACCGTGAAACAGCATCTCCACTGCATCCAAGACCACCAGCGGCCCAGACCTTCACCGTGTTGCTGAAATAGATGGCTTCTTTGTGAGACCCCCACCTATGACATCCTTCACCCAGCGGGGAAATTCCAGTAAGAAATGGACAACGCCACCTACTGGAGGTGAAAGGAAGCAAACCTGTTTATTTACATTGAGACTTTTTATTTTTTTATTTTTATTTTTTATTTTTTATTCTTATTTTTTATTTTATCCTTTATCTTTTTCTCCTAATATTCCTTTTGTTTAATCTTTTTGTTTTAGTTCTCTGCTTTTTTCTTCTTTCCTTTCTTTTTTTTTCCTTTCCTCTTTTCTCTCTCAATCTTTTCCCACCCTCTAATCCCCAACAGTTGTGAAACCAAGTATTTGTTATACAGTGGGATATGGTAGACTGGGATTTCTGAACAGTATACTAGAGTGGTATTATGTAGTCTTGTAACTCCCACTTGCATATGTTTTATTTTTCTTACTATCATGTCTCCTTGCTAGCTGTACTCTCTTTTCTTCCTCCTTACTGGTCTTCCACAACTCTCTGTCGCTCTTTCTACTAATAGCCAATTTCTCTTGGATTCCTTTTTCATGCTTTCTAGGATCTAATACCCATATCCTCACTTCCTACTACCCTAACATTCTATCCTACACCCCACCCTCAAGATTCTCTAGCCCAGCAACAGAAACTATAGACTCTTGTGCAAACCTATTGTTTACATAATAGATGTTAAAGGAACTCATAATTGTTGTATATTGTGACTAAACTGTGAATGTATTTAGGAGCTATTAGGAGCTACTTGGTTTGAAACTATATATAGTTTTTATTGAGATCAATCAATATTGGTCTCCCCTTAAAGGAGATGTTTTGAAACCCTGCAGGGAATCTATAACCCTATAGGAGTAAAAACTGTAATACCTTGGATCAGCAGAACTAGAAGGAAAGACACACAAACATCATGAAATAACAAGGGAAGAAAGTGCCTCAAACAAACCAAGATACTACATTATTAGAATCCATAGTCAGTACAGCATAAGAAATGACAGAACAGGAGTTCAGGATATGCATAATTAAAATGTTCCGTGACTTAAAGAATGATATAAGAGATCAAGCCCAGTTAGCAAAAGATCATTTCAATAAAGAGATACATAGGCAAATGCAGGAAGTAAAAGATCATTTCAATAAGGAGGAAGAGATTCTGAAAAGGAACCAAACAGAAATCCTTGAAATGAAAGAAACAATAAACCAAATTAAAAACTCAATAGAAAGCATCACCAACAGATTAGACCACTTGGAAGACAGAACCTCAGATACTGAAGACAAAATATTTAACCTTGAGAATAGAGTTGACCACACAGTGAAAATGGTAAGAAACCATGAACAGAACACCCAAGAACTATGGGATAACATTAAAAGAACAAACTTAAGAATTATTGGGATAGAGGAAGGCATAGAATTCCAAACCAAAGGAATGAGCAATCTATTCAATGAAATAATATCAGAAAACTTTCCAAATATGAAGAATGAATTGGATAATCAAATTCAAAAGGCTTACAGGACACCAAATGTACAAAATCACAACAGACCTACACCAAGGCACATCATAATGAAAATG
>CM053417.1:25156335-25178690 GCA_028644305.1 Xerus rutilus
TTAACACCAAGAAAACAAACAACCCAATCAATAAATGGGCTAAGGAGATGTATGGAAACCTCTCAGAAGAAGATATACAATCAATAAACAAATATATGAAGAAATGTTCAACATCTCTAGCTATTAGAGAAATGCAAATCAAAACTACTCTCAGATTTCATCTCACCCCAGTCAGAATGGCAGCTATCCAAAATACCAGCAACAATAAGTGCTGGCGAGGATGTGGAGAAAAAGGTACACTTAAACATTGCTGGTGGGATTGCAAACTGGTGCAACCAATTTGGAAAGCAGTATGGAAATTCCTTAAAAAACTTGGAATGGAACCACCATTTGATCCAGCTATTCCACTTCTTGGCCTATACTCTAAAGATTTAAAAACAGCATACTACAGTGACGCAGCCACTTCAATGTTTATAGCAGCACAATTCACAATTGCTAAACTGTGGAAGCAAGCCAGATGCCCTTAAATAGAAGATGAATGTATAAAGAAACTGTGGTACATATACACAGTGGAATATCATTCAGCAATAAAAGAGAATAAAATTATAGCATTTGCAGGTAAATGGATGGAATTGGAGAACATTATGCTAAGTGAAGCAAGCCAATCCCAAAAAACCAAATGCCGAATGTTCTCTCTGATTAGTGGATGCTGATACATAAGGGGGGTGGGAATGGGGAACATAGAAGAAATGGAGGAACTCTGGATGGGGCAGTGGGGAGGTGTGGGAAGGGAAAGGGGAATGGGTGTAGTAAAGATGGCTGATTGAGATGGTCATCACTACCCTAGGTGCATGTATGAAGACACAAATGGTGTGACTATCTGTTTTGCAACGAGATAAATGGAAAAATTGAGCTCTATATATGTACTATGACTTGAAATCCATTTAAATAAATTAATTAAAAAAATTTTCAGTGTGAATTCCTTTCAACTCATTAAGTATACTATGAGGAAATTAACTTTGGACACACACACACACACACATGCATAAGGGAATACTTACAGGGATGCCCTTTGCAAGATTTTATAATGAAAATCTGAAAACAAGCAGAGTGTTTAATAAAGGAGTAAATAAATTATGGTACCATAAAACCCTGCAATGTACATCTTGTGGCAACAGAAACTTCACCCTTTGGTTGTTGGCAATTGGCTTTTCCTCCATTCAAATCTCAGATGGGGAGAGCTAATGTTCTTATAGTATTGGGACAATTTCAGACTTGGAGGGGAGGGTATAATCAGACATAAATATTTCTGGCAACCATATAGAGGGAAGTGGGAAGTTGGAGATGAATTCCCCATCTCCAATGTTCTCTGGCTCCTTCTCCTCATATTTTGCCTACAAGAGCAAGTCATAAGCCAAGACCTACAGCATGATCCCATTTATACCTGTGTGTGTGTGTAGTATATTCATGTGTATGTATTTATGAACATATGCGAGTGTATTTTAAAACAACTGGAAGGGAACATGCAAACTAATAACCATGGCTAACTCTGGAAAGAGAAATAAGAATGAGAAAGGAATGAAGGATTCTGCAATTTTTACTACAGGTTTTTTGTTTGTATTGTACCAGGGACTGAACTCAGGGGCACTCAACCACTGAGCCACATTCCCAGCCCTATTTATATTTTATTTAGAGACAGTGTCTCACTGCATTGCTTAGGGCCTCACTAAGTTGCTGAGGCTGGCTTTGAACTCACAATCCTCCTGTCTCAGCCTCCTGAGCTGCTGGGATTATAGGCATGTGCCCTGTTTTTTGGTACCGAGACTTGAATTCAGAGGCACTTGAACACTGAGCCACATCCCCAGCCCTATTTTGTATTTTATGTAGAGACAGAGTCTCAATGAGTTGCTTAGCACCTCACCATTGCTGAGGCTGGTTTGATCTCATGATTCTTCTGCCTCAGCCTCCCAAAGTGCTGGGATTACAGGTGTGCGCCACTGCGCCTGGCTATGTGTGCCCATGTTTTCTTAAACTTTGGAACAAGAGTGAATTCATCTGGCTCAAAAAAAGTCAACTAATTAACAGGGCACAGTGGCACACGCCTGTACTCCCAGTGGCTTGAGAGGCTGAGGTAGGAGGGTTGTGAGTTCAAAGCCAGCCTCAGCAAAAAGTGAGATGCTAAGCAACTCAGTGAGATCCTGTTTCTAAATAAAACACAAAACAGGGTTGAGGATGTTGCTCAGTGGTTCAATACCCCTGAGTTCAATTCCTGGTATTAAAAAAATAAGTAAATAAAAGGTCTACTAATTTTTTAAAAAGTTGTTTAGTAAAAGTTTTTTTTTTTAATAATGTTAAAGAAAATTGAGATAGAGGAACCAGTAGTAGCCCCCTTACTCCAGCAACAACAAGGATAAAAACAAGTATAGTTAGAGATGCCAGAGCTTGACTAAATTTATGGATCACAATTTTAATAGGTAAGACTTATCCAAGCTGATGTAGTAAGTTAGTCACAGAGTTAAAGGTACAATTTCGGTTTCTTTAATGCTATAGGAAAATGGAGTTCCAAAACCAGAGGAAACTTTTAAAATGACATTGGGAATCAATGAACTACTAAATCTGAGGAATTTGCAAAAGGTCAGTTGTGGCTCATCTAATCCTCCATGTCAGTAAACAGTTGAGAAGAGAAGACTAAATTCTTGTTATGAGACCCTGACATGTATCAGGTTGTAAGTGTTCAGGAAGAGACGGTGGCAGCTTTTGTCTTCTCTGAGACCTCCAGTACTGGTACCTGTCACTTAGAATTCCCCAAAAAGCTGTTTGACAATTAGAAAAGAAATTCAGCACTTTATTGGTATCTGTGGAGTCATTGGCTTATAAAGAGCCCCATGTCACATTTAGCACTTAGAACCAACAGCAACTACAAGCTGTCTTTCTCTGCAAGGTGTGCTTGTTACTAATTGTTTTACTAGAAGAAGCTACAAAAGGGATAGTGGAATTCAACTTTTGTTAATAAGAATGAAGAGGGAGCCAGGCCTGGTGGCGCACACCTGTAATCCCAGCACTTAGGGAGGCTGAGACAGGAGAATCGTGAGTTCAAAGCCAGCCTCAAGCCGGGCGCAGTGGCTCATGCTTGTAATCCCAGCACTTAGGGAGGCTGAGACAGGAGAATCGCGAGTTCAAAGCCAGCCTCAGCAATGGCGAGGCGCTAAGCAACTCAGTGAGACCCTGTCTCTACATAAAACACAAAATAGGGCTGGGGATGTGGTTCAGTGGTTGAGTGCCTCTGAGTTCAATCCCTGGTACCAAAAAAAAAGAATGAAGAGGGAATATGGGGGCTGGGATTGTAGCTCAGCGGTAGAGCACTTGCCTCGCATGCGTGGGGCCCTGGGTTCGATCCTCAGCACCACATACAAAGCAATAAAATAAAGACATTGTGTCCATCTACAACTAAAAAAAAAATTAGAAAAAAAAAAGAGGGAATATGTCAGAATGGTATGGTCAGTGGTACACTGGTAAATGTTTAATAACCAGCTCTTCAGAACAAAATAATATCAATTTATAGTTTTTGTCTATATATGATATATAAATACTTCCATCACAGCCTATTGGAAGTTCTTAGTGTGGCTGTGTTAGTCATCCTCTGTCACTGTGAAAATGTACCTGAGATAATCAACTTAAAAGAAGGAAAGGTTTATTTTGGCTCATGATTTCAGAGGTTTCAATCCGTGACTGTTTAGCCCTGTTGCACTGAGCAGCAGCACAATGCATAGTGGGAACACGTAGCAGAGCAGGCTTATTCACCTCACAGTGGCTTAAAACCCAAGGGATACCAGAAGGGGCAAGGGCCCCACAATTCCCTTCAAGGGTATATCCCCAGTGACTTAACTTCTTTCCCTAGGGCCCACTTCTTAAATGTTCCAAGACGTCCCAATAGTGCCACTCTGGGGGAAAATCTCTTAACGCATGCTTCTTTTTTTTTAAGGGGTGTACTATGGATTGAACTCAGAGGCACTCGACCACTGAGCCACATCCCCAGCCCTATTGTGTTTTATGTAGAGACAGGGTCTCACTGAGTTGCTTAGCGCCTCACCATTGCTGAGGCTGGCTTTGAACTCACGATTCTCCTGCCTCAGCCTCCCAAGCTGCTGGGATTACAGGTTTGCGCCACCACACCCAGCAACACATGGTTCTTTGGGGAACATTCCAGATCCATACTTTAGCAGTGACATCATCTGGCTCACAAATTCTTGAAAAGTTAACAATAGGCTCTCATAAGCTGGTAGGCACAAGCTCACAAGATGAAAGGTAGGCATAGGATCAGCAAAGGTAGTACCTGAGGGTGTTCATACCGGGAACTATTCAAGTGCTGTCAGGTCACTGTCACATTAGCTTCTCTCTGCAGACCTCAGTACTGCTCTTACCACGTCCCATAGGTTTTATGACACTGAAGGGCAAAGCCATTCATTCACTTCATTATCCACAAACTGTGTGACCCTAAAGTAATGACTCATGTCACATAGTTGCATCTCAAAATGCCATTAGTAATGGGTCCCACATTCTACTTGCAAGCCCAACCTGCAAGGTCCTAAATTGTAGAAACCAAGTTTATGACAAGACATTGGGGAAAAATATGAATCTAGAGTTTCTTCCCCCCCCCAAACACATTTACAGTGCAGAGGAGGCTGCCACATACTAGCAATATTGGACATTTTATAGGAATTTATACAGATGTTGATCCTGAAAAGCTACACGCCAGTGGTCTGCAAATTAAAATGTGTTGGAAACCTGTGAGTATAAAAAAGAAATTTAAATATAGATGGGTGCAGTAGCACATGCCTGTAATCTCTGTGACTGGGGAGGCTAAGGCAGGAGGATGCAAGTTCAAAGTCAACCTCAGCAACTTAGCAAGATCCTAAGCAACTTACTAAGATCCTGTCTCAAAGAAAGAAATAAAAAGGGATAGGGATGTGGCTTAGTGCTTGAGCACCCCTGAGTTCAATCCCCAGTACCAAAACAAAATTATCATAGAAAGTTCTCTCTCTCTCTCTCTCACACACACACACACAGAATAGTACAATTAACCCACATTCACATTCACAATAACTGTCAACTGTGGCCATCTTGGCCAACTATAAGCCCATTCATTTTTTTTAACATTTTATAAGTTGTAGATGGACACAATACGTTTATTTTAATTATTTATTTTTATGAGGTGCTGAGGATCGAACCCAGTGCCTCATAAATGCAAGGCAAGTGCTCTACCACTGAGCTACAACCCCAGCTCCCCCATTCATTTTTTTTTTTGGTACCAGGGATTGAACTCAGGGGTACTCGACCACTGAGCCACATCCCCAGCCCTATTTTGTGTTTTATGTAGAGTTGCTTAGCGCCTTGCCATTGCTAAGGCTGGCTTTGAACTCGCGATTCTCCTGTCCCAGCCTCCCAAAGAGCTGGGATTACAAGCGTGAGCCACTATGCCCAGCTCAGCTTTGTTATATTCTTAATCATTTTTTCCAAGTTCTCTGTAACTTACATCCCTGGACAGCATATCCATGCAGATATGCTGATGGGGGCTATGGTGTTTTTCTTCAAAGACTACTGGTTTGTTGCTACTTCATCCTCCTGAAATATCTTCATGAAAAGGAACAGGAGCTTTTCGACTATTTTGTGGGTTTAGTGAAGCTCTAAGTAGAAGTGGGCTCAGCAGTCATCATAGAACTATTGCTATCACATTCCTAAATGTGGTCTGAGTTCACTAGGCTGCATGCAGACAAGCACAGCATCATAGCCAAAGAAATGATCAGCCTTATCTCTTCTGCATCAGTTCTTTTATACTAATGCACACAGTGCCAAATTGACTGTATCCCTAAGACTGGAAAGGATGATGATTCATATAGAAATCATGTAAATGGGTCAATTACTAAATATCTATTCTGTGTCATGACCTATGATACAATTCCTGCCCTCAAAGAGCTGACTTAAGTGGAGCATAAAACACAAGGAACAGCTGAGGAAAGTAGGAAATATTATTTAGCTTGAAAAAGAGATGGCTCCAAGATGGAGGAAAAGGAAGAGATCAAGCAGAGTTTGAAGCTTGTTTTAAATTAATTTTTTAAAAATATTTATTCTTTAGTTGTAGGTGGACAGAATATCTTTATTTTATTTTTATGTGGTGCTGAGGATTGAACCCAATGCCTCACACGTGCTAAGCGAGCACGCTACCACTGCGCCATAACCCCAGCCCTTGTTTAAATGAGCCCTTCTTGAAATGAGTTTTGTGTAAAAGAATTGAATGTGTAAAAGAATTCTATGTCACTCCAAATGGCAGAATATCTTGAGAACACAGCTGAACATAGTCCACAAACAGCACTGGGAAGGGCCATACTAGGGAATTTGCTAGACTCCCTGTGGTAGGATAGAAATAATTGGGTAAAAGTGAAACTGTGGGTTGTGTTGAAGCTACTGTGCATAAGTTAACCTGGCAGGCATGTGGTGAGCATCTCCCTCTTCTTCACCTAGAACCTTCCTCCCCTGCATTTCTTTCTTTTTATTTTGGTACTGGAGATTGAACTCAGGGGCACTCGACCACTGAGCCACATCCCCAGGCCTATTTTGTGTTTTATGTAGAGACAGGGTCTCACTGAGTTGCTTAGTGCCTCGCTGTTGCTGAGGCTGGCTTTGAACCCGCGATTCTCCTGTCTCAGCTTCCCTAAGTGCTGGGATTACAGGCTTGCGCCACCGTGCCCGGCTCCTCCCCTGCATTTCTTATGATCTTATGCTACTTTCAATCACTAGACCCCACCTCCTTAAACACAAGGATGAGCAAGTGATTGAAAATAGACCAATTGGACTTCCTCTCCTATGAATCTGACTCACACTAAGACACTCAAGGACTGAAGGAGATGGGAGTTATAGAATCCAATGATAGTCCTTTGAAGTGACTTATGAATTCCTGCTCAAAAGTTTCTCTAGTTTCTGGCCTCCCAGTTCTTCATGTAATAACATAAGAGCAAAAGTATCCATTACTCAGGCCTCCGTGACCAGAACAGGAACTTGAAGGGGGCCTACACCTCAAGAAGGCAGCTACTTAGTTATCAGAATTAGGACCTATACTCAGAGATGGCCCAGGTGCTAGGGTGACCTGAGGAGGAGTTTCAGTGTACTGGCTTTTGTATGGCCTGAGGAAAGGGCAAGTCCTGGAGCCTAGACACACTGAGGCTGTACCTAAGAGACTGGACAATGCCCAGGAAAATTATCCAGCTAGGGGAATACATCAGTGAAAGTTTAAAAGAAAGCACACACAATAAGTTTTATGCAAACTTTCTCTTTTTAGGGGAGTAATACTGGGGATTGAATCCAGGGATGCTTTCCCACTCAGCCACTTCCCCAGCCCTTTTTATGTTTTATTTTGAGAAAGGGTCTCGCTAAGTTGCTAAAGGCCTCAGTTACTGAGGCTGACTTTGAACTTGTGATCCTCCTGCCTCAGCTTCTTGAATATCTGGGATTACCAGCATACACCAACATACCCAGTTATCACAAACTTATTTCTTATTTCTTTTTTCTTTTTGGTACTGGGGATTGAACTTAGGGGCACTCGACCACTGAGCCACATCCTCAGCCCTATTTTGTGTTTTATGTAGAGACAGGGTCTCACTGAGTTGCTTAGCGCCTCACCATTGCTGAGGCTGGCTTCGAACCTGTGATTCTCCTGTCTCAGCCTCCCAAAGTACTGTGATTAAAGGCATGCACCACCGTGCTTGGCTCCCAGCCCTATTATTTAGATACAGAATCTCACTGCATTGCTTAGGGCCACACCATTGCTGGGCTGGCTTTGAACTTCTGATCCTCTTGCCTCAGCCAGTGACATTTCTCACTGTGACTTCACGTTTTACTACCCATAGTGGAATGTTGTGATATATCCTGTCCATTTCTAAATTATTTTGCAGAGCTACCTCATCTGCCATCTATTACTTCTTTTTCCGAAGAAGAAAAATTCCTCCTTCCATCCAAAGTTCACTCTTCCATCCAGCTCCCTCCTCTCTCCTTTTCTCTGATCTCCTCTGAAATCTTACTTTCATCCATTCATTCTTTAAAAAAATTTGAGCATTCGGGGTTGGGGCTGTAGCGCAGTGGTAGAGCGCTTGCCTGGCATGCGTGAGGCACTGGGTTCGATCCTCAGCACCACATATAAATAATAAATGAATAAAATATTCATCAACAACTAAAAAAAATATTTAAAAAAAATTATTTTGAGCATTAACCACTGTGGCACAGTGGTTAAATGCCCCTGGGTTCAATCCATGGTACTAAAAATATACATATATATGTATATTGTATATTTCAAAATAGGTAGAAGAGAGGAATTTCAATGTTCTCACCATTAAGAAAGGATAAATGTTTGAGATGATGGATAACTTAAATATCCTTACTTGATCATTGTACAATATATACATGTATTGAAACATCACACTGTATTCTATAAATATATACAATTATGTGTTAATTAAAAATTTTTGCTAAAAAAGCACCTTGGATAATGACTATATATATGTGTGTGTGTGTGTGTGTGTGTGTGTTGTGTGTATATTTATATACACATGGAGAGGCGATCACTCAATATTATTGTGTTTGATCTTAGAAAGGTCCAATATGAAGAATGCATATATATGCATTATATATATAATATATATGTATGTATATGTATATAAATATATTATATATATAATCATCCTTCACTTTATAGGTAGGAAACTAGAACTTAGAAAAAGGAAAAGTTGCTGAGGTCATGAATACAAATAGTTTGCTTCATTAATGAAATAAATATTTACTGATGGCTAACTCTATACCAGGAAGATGGTGGGGGAGGTGTTGAGGTTTACAGTGGAAAACAGGCAGACATAGGCTGTGGCCTCATGGAATTTTTAGTATGGTGGGATAGACAGAAGTAACCATGGTGATATGTGCTGTGGTGGGAAATGCCCACAGTGCTTAGGAAAGCATAGAAGAGGAGACATGAGAGTTAAAAATGAAATGAATGAGACTGGTCAGCTGAAATGCCAGGACAGCTGAGAGCAGACAGTGATTTGGCTGTTAACCCAGGCAGCAGTTGCATGACCTAACTGATATTTATAATTCTACAGAGAAGAAAAGAAGGCAACTCCCAGGGCCTTGACCTTGGTTGTAACATTCTTTTGTACTTGATTTTTTCTTCATGTTTCCCAGTCAGACCAGACACTCAGAAAAAATAACACCAGCAAATTCACTGATCAACTGGTGGATTAAATTGTATACATTTGAACGAATATGAGAAAAATTCAGGAATTATGTTCTGCTTTGCCAAGGGCATTCAGTATTAAAGAAGCTGCCAGAACAGGGATTAGCAGAGGACTTCCTGAGGAAAGTGAGGTTTGCCATGGCAAGATTAATGGTGGAGTTCACAGCAGGCAAGATTAATAGAGAGGGCAGCCCACATTGGTTCACTACTTCAATATTTCATCATATCTATCTTAAGGCTAGTTGTTCTAGAAGCCAATAATAACTTGAGGCTATTATGTTTTGGAAAAGAACAAATGTGACGTATAAAACTGCATATATATATGCACACACACACACATACACACACACCACTTATCCAGCTTGAAGTAAAACAATACAATTTTGATTACTTTATCCCTAGCCCCTCATTTTTTTTAGTTGTTGATTGACCTTTATTTATTCATTTATTTATATGCAATGCTGAGGATCAAACCCAGTGCCTCCCACATGCGAGGCAAGCGCTCTACCACTGAGCCACAATCCCAGCCCCCTAGCCCCTCATTTGAAGTATCATTAGAATATGCTTCTTCCCTTCCCAGGGTACTCCATCTCACAAGAGTTGTATGACTCTCAGGGGCAAATACTCAGTTGAAAGGGTCAGTACAGACTTCTGTTGCCTTGAGAAGAGAAAATTGGAAGCCTGTTCAGTCCACACAGGAATTCCATGTTCCTCAGCTGTTGTTGCTGTTGCTACAACATGGCATTGCTAGGAGTCCAATAGTCCAACCTCATTCCTGATGCTGGCGGGTGAGGCTTGCACCAGCACAGCAGAAGCTTCTTGAGGTTTCAAGGGCAGCTGCAGGAGGAATGGCAGGCCACATCAACCACAAGCCTCGGCCCCAAAGCGTGCCAAGCCTGGGTAGTGGCAAGCTGCCATCTGCATCCGGATAAAGAAAAAAGAACACTCTGGAAATGACCTCTCTCTCTTTTTCTCTCTCTCTCTCTCTCTCTCTCACACACACACACACACACAAGAATATCATTTCCAAAGGAAGGGGGTGGAAATGGAGGGACTTTGGAAAGAGTGTATGAGTGCAAATGGAATACCCTCCTAATAAAGGCCGAGAATGATGAGACTTTATCCCATCCCCTTGTGTACTTCTAGTGAAAGACTGAATACATAAAGTAGAGCTTCCCAAATGATGGACTTTGACCCACTTGAGTGCTGCCAGTGGATTTTAAGTAGAGCAAGAATTATTGATTCTCCCAGGATTTGGGGCAGTCAGGCAGAGCTCGAGGGTGCCAGAGTCCCCACACCAGTCACCAACAGCTGCTATAAACCTAGCCAGGCATTTTTTAGAGGGCACACCCTGTAGAATGGAACATGGAATTTGACCCTCCAGTCTCCACAGCTAGCCAGCACTGAAGGCACTCCTGGCCCTGGGTGCTCCACTGTTTCATGCTGAACGTACACCAGGAAGTGACCAGACAGCAGTATATAGATTTGAGGCTAAGGGAGGGAGTGAAAAGAGAAACAGCTGTGAGTTCCAGCCCCAAATCTGTGCCTTCATATGTGTTATATATTCACATCAGCTTGCTGCTGATATGCCCTTTAAGCAGCATCTGAGATAGCCACATAGTGACTGCATGTATATTCTGCAAGTTATAGCATCATGATTACTTTAAAATACTGTGCTCAATGTGAAAATTTGATTGGATATGGAATCTATCTGTATCATCATAAGTCATCATAATACTTACCAAGGAAAGATAATGAAGAGCTGTTAGACTTATTTATTTTTTGCAGTTCTGGGAATGACACCCAGGGCCTTGTTCATGCTAGCTATGGGCTCTACCATTGACTTACACTCCAGCCTTAGACTTTTTAAAAAAAAATTTTTTTTAGTTGTAGATGGACACAATATCTTTATTTTATTTAATTTATGTGGTGCTAAGAATCGAACCCAGTGCCTCACGCATGCAAGGCAAGCGCTCTTCCACTGAGCCACAACCCCAGCCTCCTCCTTTTTTTTTGGTACTAGGGATTGAACTCAGGGGCACTTGACCACTGAGCCACATCTCCAGTCCTATTTTGTGTTTTATGTTAGAGACAGGGTCTCACTGAGTTGCTTAGCACCTCGCTGTTGCTGAGGCTGGCTTTGAACTCACGATTCTCCTATCTCAGCCTCCCTAAGTGCTGGGATTACAGGCTTGCACCACCATGCCTGGCTAGATCTTCATTTCTCATTGCTACTTCTCTTTCAATGTTTATTTTTCTACCTCTTGTCATCCTATTTCCTACACAGGACAGAGAAGAGGGCTTTCCACAAATCTGAGTTTATGTCTCTATGTATTGTGTTCTATATTAATAGGAAAAATTCTTGAGAAGAATTCTGATTAGCTCACCTTGAGTTAGGTAGTCACCAATTGATCAAGTGTTCAGATTCTGTTAGCAGAATAGTCACCAATAAGATCATAACTCTGATAACCCTCAAATTTTTGTTTCCCAAAATCTACATACGGTATGCCTTCAGTCCAGAAGAGACCTGATTGGAAGGTTTCTGGAAGGGAACATTATCAGCTTTCAGGTTACTTTCCAGGAATCCAGCTACAGGATTGAGGGAGCACCATGCCTTCCCAACTAAATTATTAGAGTAAGCCATCATTTAGCCTTAGAAAGAAACTTGAGATTAACAGATGTCTCCTCTAGCATAACAGACTTTAAGATTAACATCGTGATTTCTCTCTCCTCTGTATGGAAACAAGGACCCCTTGTGGGACAGAAAGAATGACTTCATTATATACCTGGTGTATCAATCTGGATAATCTAGGGTCTGCTGGAGTCATAACCTTCAAGTTTCACTGACTTAAAAATAATCAACATGTATTTCTTAATCATGCAAGTCTATCACATATTGCAACAGGTCTCAGCTCATCATGATCAAGCGTGGACTGAGCCAGATACAAAGAGAAAGCAATGTGAAACCAAACCAATGGAAGTTTTCATCTTGGTAGCTAGATTATCTGCCTTAAAAGTGACATATCATTACCACTCATAACTTATATGGTCACATCCAACCTCAAAGAGGCCAGGAAGTGAAATCCTACATTGTGTTGAAGCAGAACCAGAAAAATGTGAATAGCACTAATGTCTACATCATCAGTCTACAACAGTATATATTGGAGAATGGATGGATGGACCTACAAAAAAATCACATGGAGAGGTGATCACTCAATATTATTGTGCTTGGTCTTAGAAAGGTGCAATATGAAGAATGCAAATTATTAAATCAGACCAAGTATATGTTAATTATTCATCAGTATATGAATTATTTATAATTTATAAAGGATTCTGCTATCTCTTTACAACTTTAACTTTTCTTAATACATCTAAATGTTTATTTACAAATAACTCAACCAAGAAATCTATAACCCTTGTGTTGAACCATACATTAAGCCTTATCACTTATACCTTTGAATTTTTACTGTACCTTGCCTATCTCAATGTTTTTCAGACACAACATATAAATTAAGCCATGGGATCAGTAGACTGAGTTGTAAAAAGTTCATGGTGAATCAGACTCCCAAAAGTGAAAACTAAAATAGTTAAATCAAAATTGTGACATTAGCTAGGCACGGTGGAATGTGCCTGTAATCCCAGTACTCTGGGAGGCTGATAGGACAATTGCAAGTTCAAAGTCATCCTCAGCAACAGCAAGACACTAAGCAACTCAGTGAGACCCTATCTCTAAATAAAAACACAAAATAGGGCTGGCGATGTGGCTCAGTGGTTGAGTACCCTTATTTTTGGTACCAAAAAAATTGTGACATTATGGGGCTGGGATTGTGGCTCAGCGGTAGAGCGCTTGCCTCGCATGCGTGAGGCCCTGGGTTTGATCCTCAGCACCACATACAAAGCAATAAAATAAAGACATTGTGTCCTCTACAACTAAAAAAAATTTTTTTAAAAATTGTGACATTAACTATACAGAATTATAATAAATTCTCCTTAAGGATAAGACATGAATAATTTCTTCCCCCAGATATAAAACCACTCATTTGCCTTTTAGAAGTGACTGGTTGGATTTTCCAACAAAACTCAGTAGTTGGTATATTTACACATTAAAACAAGTAACAAAGGCCTGAGAAGAAATGTTATTCACATAGCAATGTTGTGATAAAAAATCCAGTATTAGTATATGAGGATGCCTTCACCCAATGGTACACTGCACACTTTGATAAACCAAAGGCCAGAGCATACTTCTAGTCCTGTTAGCTTTACTAATAAGCCTCAAAATCATCTGCAAAAATGCACAGCTAAACTTTGCCACCTCTGACAAGATGAGCTATAAAATGCTTTCAATCTCAGCTTGACACAGTGGCACACACTGTAATCCCAGCAACTCGGGAGGCTGAGGCAGGAGGGTGACGAGTTTGAGATCAGCCTCAGCAACTTAGTGAGGCCTTAAGCAACTTAGTGAGATCTTGTCTCTAAATAAAAAATAAAAGGGCTAGGGATATCACTCAGTGGTAGAGGGTCCCTGAGTTCAATGCCTGGACAACAAAACAAAAAAAGCAAACAGTGCCTTCAGTCTCCTTGCATACAAACTGTCAAGCCATCCCTGGGGCAGATGCTTAAAATGAGCCAGAAAAGAGCCAGCAAATTTATGCTCTCCAAATATGGTAGAAAGCATGGCACAGATCCTCAGGGAATTTACACTTCACCTGAGAAAGACATGATATAAAGAAAAAAAATTTTTGTGATGCTGGGGATTGAACCCAGGGCCTTGTGCATGCAATGCAAGCACTCTGCCAACTGAGCTGTATCCCCAGCCCTGATATAAAGAAAAATTTCAATTACAAATATGAAAATAACAGCCTTCAAGTCAGGCATGGTGGTGCATGTAGTTCCAGCGACTCTGGAGGCTGATGCAGGAGGATCACTTGAATCTAAGAGTTCAATGCCAACCTGGGCAACAGTGAGAACTCATCTCTTAAAACGAAAAAGCAGCCTTCAACTATTCAGGCAATATCACTAACCCACTGGGAAAAACTGCTCCATCCTTCAACTCCTTCACTAGGCTGCTTTGTCCTAGTTGTATATAGAAAATTGGGCTACATGTCTGGGGAAAATCAAACAAGATAGGTACAAGTTCCTTCCCAAGGGGAAAAAAAAACAGGCATTTCATCAGAGGCCTAGGCATCAGGAAAATCCTCACACCAGGAGATACCAATGTCTGACATTCATTCATTACTTAGGCATTCAATCACAAATGTTTTGCTAAACCATGTGCTGGGCATTGGACAAGACAGATAAGGTTATTGCCTTTCTAGAGTTCATGTTCTTGTAAGGGAGACAACTGTTAATTATGATACCATGAAGCTAGTCTAACAACAGGAGAGATACAGAGGGCTATGGGAGCACAAAGGAGGTGACCTCAGCACAATTTAGGAGGCTCAGGAAGAGATTTTGGTCTCATCTAAGCTGAAGCTTGAAGGACGATAGGATTTTTTCTCAACAAATGATTTGTAGAAAGAGTGTTGGAGCACAGTAAACAGTATGTGCAAAAGCATGGAGATAAAAACACAACTGAACAACTGGAAAAAGAATGCATAGTAGGATCTTTTGGGGGGGTACCAGGGATTGAACTCAGGGGTACTCAACCACTGAGCCACATTCCCAGCCTTATTTTGTGTTTTATGTAGAGACAGGGTCTCACTGAGTCGCTTAGCGCCTCGCCATTGCTGAGGCTGGCTTTGAACTCGCGATTCTCCTGTCTCAGCCTCCCTAAGTGCTGGGATTACAGGCTTGCACCAACATAGTAGGATCTTAGGAGTGCAATAGGGCAATGAGAGACTGATGAGAAGTGAAGCTAGAAAAATAAGGAACAAGGATTGGAGAGTCTTACAAACTATGTTAGTAAACTTTTCATCACTGTAACAAAATACCTGAGAAAACTTAAAACTAGTAAAAGTTTATATTGGCTCATAGTTTCCATTCATAGTCAGTTGGCCCATTACTTTAGGACCTGTAGTGAGGCAGCACATGTAACAACAAATCCCATCATGATGTTCAACTATAATGCAGCAATAAAAAAGGTGGAAAAAGCCAGGCGTGGTGGTACATGCCTGTAATCCCAGTACTTTGGGAGGTGCTAAGCAACTCAGTGAGACCCTGTCTCTACATAAAACACAAAATAGGGCTGGGGATGTGGCTCAGTGGTTGAGTACCCCTGAGTTCAATCCCCAGTACCAAAAAAAAGTGGAAAAAATAATTTAAAAAACAGTCTTCTCAGTAAAAACTATAGTGTATACTTTTTCTATCAAGACATAGTTTATTTTTTATTATTAATAAAAATTTTCACCCATCAAAAAAGAAAGAAAGAAATCCAGTCCCACCTCAGGCCTGCTGAATCCAAATCTGCATTTTCACAACACCCTCAGCCATCTGCAATGCTGAGAAGCATTGCTCAACCTGGGCTCTAGATGAGAACTGCCTGTAAAGCAAGTATTTCTTCTCTCAAATGTTTTTGTTCATTTTCAATAAACAATATTTTGAAAGGCAATATCATTTTCACATACAAACTTTTTTTTAATTTTTTAATTTTTAGTTATAGATGGACACAATGTCTTTATTTTATTGCTTTGTATATTGTGCTGAGGATCGAACCCAGGGCCTCATGCATGCGAGGCAAGTGCTCTACCACTGAGCTACAATCCCAGCGCCACATACAAATTTTTTATGATACACATTACAAAGAAAACACTCAGAGGTCATATAATCACTCAAAATATATGTGTCTTACTAAGAAAAAGATACAGGTGTATTTTTATGAAGAAATGAGCCCCCATGACAGAGTTACATGTCATGTAATCTTCTACTAAGGTAAAGAAAGTTATTGTCTCAGTGAACTGGTAGATCCTTAATCTTTTGCTAGATAAATTTTGTGATTCTACTTAAATGCATGCACTTAATATCCTTTACAAATAGCCTTTTGAAATGTTAACCTATGATTATAACATTCATAAACCTCCTCTGCCCCTACCAAAGTTCCACCAATCTTAACTCCTGGCTCTGGAGATGTCCCTGAGAACCTAAACAGAATGTCAGACTAATAATAGATTTTACCATTTTTCAAAATACCTCAGTGCTGGGCACATTGGCACATGCCTGTAATCCCAGAAGCTTGGGAGGCTGAGACAGGAGAACCATGAGTTCAAAGCCAGCCTCAGCAACAGCAAGTCACTAAGCAACTCAGTGAGACCCTGTCTCTACATAAAACACAAAATAGGGCTGAGGATGTGGCTCGGTCATTGAGTGCCCCTGAGTTCAACCCCCAGTAACCTCCCAAAATACCTCATAGCATGGTTATTAGTTACAGTTTTATTGATAACTTGTGTACATGAAAATTTAACTAACAAGAATAAAAATTTAAAAGAAAACTTAATAGATACTGTTTGTATTGGTCAAGATTCTTCAGAGAAATGGAACTGAGAGACAAATGAGAGAAAGAGCAGGGGAGGGGCACAGAGGGAGAGTTTTAAGGAATTGACTCATGCAATTGTGGTGACTGAGAAGTTTGAACTTCTTACAGCAGGCCAGCTAATTGGAAATTAGGTATGAGTTGGTGTTCCAAAATCTGCAGAGAAGGCCAGCAGGCCGGAAACTCAGGCAGAATGTCTATGTTGCAATCTTGAGGCAGAATTCTTTCTTCTTCAGGAAGCAATCTCTGTGCTTAATGCCAATCATTTGAAAGTGATTGGATGAGGCCCATCCACATTACAGAGTGAACTGATTGTAAATGTTAATCATATCTAAAATATACCTTCAAAGCAACATTTAGACTAGTTTTTTTAAAAAAAATTTTAGATGTTAATGAACCTTTATTTTATTAGTTTATTTTATGTGGTGCTGAGAATCGAACCCAGTGCCTCACACCTGCTAGGTAAGTGCTCTACCAATGAGCCACAACCCCAGCCCTAGACTAGTTTTTTACCAAATGACTATATACCATAGCTAGCCAAGTTGACCATCACAATGTTCTTCACTTCACTACAATATCATAGTAGCCTGTGAAAACCTAAAAGGATGATGTTATTCCACACGCCCTTCTTTCAGAAGTGATAGTAGGTTGTGCCCAAGACAAATGATTCCTTCCTCTCCACCATGTACCACAGCCATACATTTGACAGGTTTGTATTCTGGGACTAGGAATCACATAATACTCACTTATTTTTTAAGACACATCTTACACAAAAGGAAAGAATATCGGGCATACACCCATGTGGTACAAATTTTTAATGCTCATCTGTGTCTGGTTCTCCTCTCCTTCCAAAAACATTGAAAATTATACTTCCCTATCCATCATGAAGTTGGGCAGGTCCATTTGGCAAGTGTGGCCAATGACCTGTGGGTTGAAGTGATGTGTATCATTTCCAGGAAGGAATATTAAATTACTTTTGCAAGATCTTCAATTTTTTTTTGTCCCATGTTACATCAATCAAGTTTAAAACAACCATGTGTTTAAGATGGTGCAATTACTAGATGGTGAAGCCTTTCTCAGCTTGAACATCTTAGCTGCCTCATAGAGATAATTTCTGTTAGAATTTTCAACCCTCAGGCCTATGATGGTTTTGAGGGATGAACCTTTCTTATGTTAAAACACTAAGATTTTAAATTATTAGTTACTATGTCATACCTATCATAACCTCGACTAATTATCCTTACAGACTTGGAGGGCAGAAGGAGGCAGGTGGCCACCTTTGACTAAATTGTTTCTTCTTTGCCCAAGAAGTAGCTGTCTCCCTTCCTCCCTTTGTCTTTCTTTCTGGTGCACTCTCTACTATATATAGACACTCCCTCCATTTCACATCCATACCCAACATTCAAATTTCCGTGTTTAAAGCAGATTGTTCTAAAAGTCAGTATTTTGCGATGTCTCCTGTACTTCTATCAAATAATAAATGCAACTGGGTGCGGTGGCACACGCCTGTAATTCCAGCACTTTAAGAGGCTGAGACAGGAGAATCACAAGTTCAAAGCCAGCCTCAGCAATGGCGAGGCACTAAGCAACTCAGTGAGACCTTGTCTCTACATAAAACACAAAACAGGGCTGGGGATGTGGCTCAGTGGTTGAGTACCCCTGAGTTCAATCCCCATTACAAAAAATAAAAAAATAAAATAAAATAAAATAGGATAAATGAATACATGCTGGACAGTGAGTATTAATTTTCAATTTTAAAAACCCAAAGTTTCTTCAAGAACTACCCTCTTTCTTATTCATAGGAAATTGTGTCACTGATGTATTCAAACAACCTCAGTTTGGGGTTCTTAGCCAGTTGAAACACAGCTCAAAATGTTAAAGTTGGGGCTGGGAGTATAGATTAGTGGTAGAGTTGCTTGCCTAGCATATGTGAGGCCCTAAGTTCCATTCCTAGTACCACAAACACAACAAATATTAAAGTTGAATATTCACTTTCTACTAAGGGCTATCCACCAAAATGATTATATTTCTGACATGTTCTGGTAGAATGGAAAAAGCATCATTAGAATAAAATATGGCTATGGATGTGCCCATGTCATAAGTAAATATGTTGGCAAGACCTATTTAGTAGCAGGCAGCTTTTTTGAAAAGCAGCATTTGTAGGCCATTAATACTTGTTGCATTGAAACTACCCAAGGTTGGGAGGGGGAAATATGAAGGAAAGAGGCCACTGGAATCTTCTGTTTTGAAGGGAAAATAGATATAACAAATTGTCTAGGACGACTTGTGAGGCTTAAGAATTTTTTTGAAAATACTGATGAGGGATAGGAATGCAGCTCAATGTTAGAATACTTGCGTACCATGAGCAGAGTTCTGAGTTCTATCCCTAGCATCACAAAAAAAGAAGAAAAAAGGAGGAGAAGAATTGAGAAAGCTTATTTAAAAATTACAAGCATTGAGCCTACAAAGTGGAAATGTGACTTCATCTTCAATTCTAACTAATTCTTTAGTGGAAGACAGTTGGAGAGAACCCTTAAATGGACCCGTCAGCTCCATACAAGCAAAGAAAATAGCCAGGTGCAGTGGTGCATGCCTGTAATCCCAACAATTTGGGAGGCTAAGATAGAAAGATCTCAGGTTTCAGGTTAGCCTCAGCCTCAGCCTCAGCAACTTAACGAGACCCTGTCTCAAAATAAAAAATAAAAAGGGCTGGGGATGTGGCTCAGTGGTAAAGTGCCCCTGGGTTTAATCCTGTGGTACCAAAGGAAGCACCTCTCCTTTGTTCTTGAAACAATGAAGCAATCTGAATGAAATTCCTTATATTCCTTAGATTGATGAACTGAGTTCTCCTTGGTAATATAAATTGTTGCCAAATTCGTTTTGTGTAGTTGAACTAGATTTACCTTATGTTTCTGAAGAACATCTTGCCCTGAGGAACTATCCAACATCTTATAACTACTGCTTATTCATGTGGAGATAAGTCTTCTCCCATTTGAATAATCACACATAGAAGATGAGGAATTGAGCCAGGATGGAAAAGTAAAGCAGAAAAGATAGAAGACACTGAATTAAATACTAGCTTCCTGGTTATTCAGACTACCCTCCTACATAAAACAGTTAAAAAAGCTGAATAAAATATTTTAAAAACACTATATTAAAAACATAAAGGTCCTGACAAAAACAGTGAGGATTACCAAGCCAAAATTGTAGGGGAAATATTTACCAGAAAGGTGAATAAGATCAAAGAAACTTTTCATCTGAGGGATTTTGACAATGCTAAATTATTTAACTTTCACTTTGAACAATTCACAGAACAAGTGGCAGTGTGATAGAAATCAAAGTCCAGAGCCCCCACAAATAGGAGACTCCTTTTAATACACCAGGACCCTCAAAGTGCTACACACTCAGGAAAAGGGTTAGCCAGAATTGGGACAATACTCATGGAATTAGCACCAAAACCTGATTCTCTGGGTTGTTTAGGAAATTTCAAACCTTGAAATAAGGTTAAGGTAGGGCCACATTGCTGTGCCATCAAGTTCCTGAAAAGCAAATATGTAGCCTCTTTGGAGGAAGATAATATTATCCTTGATCTCGAATTATAATTCCAAGTAATATCTATCTATCTATCTATCTATCTATCTATCTATCTATCTATCTATCTATCTATTTTTTGCAGTACTGCAGATTGAATCCAATGGCACTTTATCACTCATCTACATCCCCAGTCCTTTTTACTTTTTATTTTGAGACAGGGTCTCACTAAGTTCCTGAGGGTCTTGCTAAATAGCCCAGGCTGGCCTCAAACTTGGAATCCTCCTGTCTCACTCACCCAAATCACTGGGATTACTAGTGGGTGCCACCACACCCAGTTTACTAAAGTTTTTTTTTGTTGAATCAACTTTTTAATAGGGATTTTAAAAATTTATTTATTTTCATTTGTTCTAATCAGTTATGCATACATTACAGCAGAATGCTCATCGATTCATTGTACACAAATGGGGCACAGGTTTTCACATCCCTGGTTGTACACAAAGTAGGGTCACATCATATGTGCAATCATACATATACCTAGGGTAGTGATGTCCATTTAATTCCATCATCTTTCCTCTCCTCATGTTCTCCTCCTATCCCCTCCTTCCCCTTTGGCTAATCCAAAATTCCTCTACTCATCCCATGCACCCCCCCCTTTATGGATTAGCATCAACTGATCAGAGAAAACATTCAGCCTTTGGTTTTTTGGGATTGGCTTACTTTGCTTAGCCTGATATTCTCCATCTCCGTCCATTTACCTGCAAATGCCATAATTTTATTCTCTTTTATTGCTGAATAATATTCCATTGTGTATATATACCACAGTTTCTTTACCCATTCATCTATTGAAGGGCATCTAGGTTGCTTCCACAGTTTAGCAATTGTGAATTGTGCTGCAATAAACATTGATGTGGCCGCATCACTGTGGTATGCTGTTTTTAAGTCCTTTGGGTATAGACCGAGGAGTGGGATAGCTGGGTCAATTGGTGGTTCCATTCCAAGTTTTCTAAGGAATCTCCATACTGCTTTCCAGATTGATTGCACCAATTTGTAGTCCCACCAGCAATGTATGAATGTGCCTTTCCCCCACATCCTCGCCAACACTTGTTTGCATTCTTAATAATTGCCATTCTGACTGGTGTGACATGAAATCTCAGAGTAGTTTTGATTTGCATTTCAATAAATGGGATAGTTTCAAACTAAAAAGCTTTTTAGAAAAAGAAACAATCAATGAAGTGAAGAGAGAGCTTACATTTTTGGGAGCAAATTTTGGCCACATGCACGTCAGATAGAGCACTAATCGCCAGGATATATAAAGAACTCAAAAAACTTAACACCAAATAAAACAAGCAACCCAATCAATAAATGGGCTAAGGAGCTGAACAGACACTTCTCAGAGGAAGAAATACAATCAATCAACAAATATGTGAAAAAATGTACAAATAATCTTTAAATACAGTGAGTAGTCAGGCATAATGGCTCACACTGATAATCCCAGAGACTCTAGAGGCTGAGACAGGAAGACTGCAAGTTCAAGGTCAGCCTGGACAACTTAGCAAGATCCTGCTAATATAAAGCTATCCTGAGCAAGAAGAGTGAAGCAGGAGGCATCACAATACCAGACCTTAAACTTTACTACAAAGCTATAGTAACAAAAACGGCATGGTACTGGCACCAAAACAGATATGTAGACCAATGGTACAGAATAGAAGACACAGACAGCAATTCACATAAATACAGCTATCTCATACTAGACAAAGGTGCCAAAAACATACATTGGAGAAAAGATAGCCTTTTCAACAAATGGTGCTGGGAAAACTGGAAATCCATATGCAGTAAAATGAAACTAAACCCCTATCTCTCACCATGCACAAAACTCAACTCAAAGTGGATCAAAGACGTAGGAATTAGACCAGAGACTCTGCATCTAATTGAGGAGAAAGTAGGTCCAAATCTTCATCACGTGGGATTAGGCCCCGAATTCCTTAACAAGACACCTATAGCACAAGAAATAAATGCAAGAATCAATAAATGGGATGAACTTAAACTAAAAAGCTTCTTCTCAGCAAGAGAAACTATCAAAGAAGTGAACAGAGAGCCTACATTCTGGGAGCAAATTTTTACCACACGCACATCAGACAGAGC
>CM053417.1:25179190-25315948 GCA_028644305.1 Xerus rutilus
GAATTTGTCGGTGTCTTCAGGGTTGTCTATTTTATTGGAATATAAGTTTTCAAAATAGTTTCTGATTATCCTCTATTTCAGCAGGGTCTGTCGTGATGTTTCCTTTTTCATCACAAATTTTGGTAATTTGGGCTTTCTCTCTAGAGGAGGAAAAGTTTATTTGAGGGTCTCAGTCCAGACAGCAGGCTCCATTCCTCGGGGTTTGAGGTGAGGCAGAACATCATGGTGGAAGAGTGTGGGGAAGGAAAGCAACTCACAAAGTGATCAGAAAAGAGTTGGAGGAGAGAGAGAGATGGAGAGAGGGAGTAGAGAGAGAGAGAGAGAGAGGGAGAGATTCCACTTGCCAGACACAAATATATACCCCAAAGCCATGCCCCCAATGAACCACTTCCTCCAGCCATACCCCACCTGCCTCCAGTCACCACTCAGTTAATCCCATCAGGGATTGACTCACTGATTAGGTTAAAGCTATAACCCAATAATTTCTCCTCTAAACCTTCTTGCATTGTCTCCCATGTGAGCTTTTGGGGGACACCTCACTTCCAAACCATAATACCTGATGATTAGTGATATTGAATACCATTTCATGTACTTGTTGGCCTTTAGTAAGTCTTCTGAGAAATATATATTCAAGTCCTTTGGCTATCTTTAAATGAGGTCATTTGCTTTTCTGCTATTTAATTGTATGAGTTCTTTGTTGTTCTGGGGAAATCTGGTGTAAAAGAGCCAACTATAAGGTGCTGTGAGATCAAAGTAAGAGGCAGACAGATCCAGGATTGCATAGAGTGCAGTCTATTGGGGACTTACTAACAGAAGTATGGAAGAGGGGCAGTTGCAACACCAGTAGATCCTTGGAATTTGGATCAGAGGGATGGGGCTCATATAGTAGTCAGAATAAAAACTATGAAACACGTCAAGAAAGAAAAAAGTGAACAATCTCACTCAAAAACTATAGTTTAACCACAGTTCATACCTATGTAGAGGAAGGGAAAAATACATCTGGTTTCTTGTAACTCTTACCAAAGGTGGCAGATGTCAATTCATTGTGAAAGTTGAAAAAAAACTATAAGGGTAACCTGTGTTAGAGAATGATTTTATATTCCATCGTTGCTGTTTCATTGTAACATACATATTACTATTAAGGTAATTTCTCCAAAATTTACACTCATTATCCTGAAGTGCTTCTTTCTCTTTTCCTTTAGTTGTGTTCCATTACCTTACTCCCTAGTTCATATTTGGAGCAGTCCTTATATCTTTCCCATCTGACCTTCTTTGTTGGTTCTGTCTTGTCCTGAGGGCAACATCTCCCAACACAACACCACTACCTTGCTTTCAAAGGCAGGCCTTATTTTCCCCCAGTTTTAGGTGTTTAAAATTTTTTTTTAATTTTGGAAAAATTTTAGATTTACAGAAAATCACAAATACAGAGAATTCTCATACCCCCCCCAGTTTTCCCCAAATTTAACATCTTATATGACCTGATCCGCATCTCAAAACCAAGAAACCAACATTGATACATTACTCTTAAGTAAACTGCAGGCCTAGTTTTCACAAGTTTTTTCATTAGCATCTTTTTCCTGTTCTCGGATCCAAATTAGGATACCATGTTACATGTAGCTGGCCTTCCTTTTAATCAGCAACAGACAACCAGAAGTTTGAGGCCAACCTATCTCTTATTCAGGTTGATATAGAAGATCTGTTCTTGTTTTTTAGAAAACCACAAAAAGCATTAAAACTGGAAAGTCTGCTTAATAAGTATGTTTTCTGGTTTCAGAGGACATAATTGGTCCATTGGTTCTTTCTCTCTACTCTTGAGATTCTGTCTCAGCAACTTTCTCCAATATTTAATGTGGCTACTTCCATCACAGAATGTTTTCCTTAAAACCTGCTATTGTCACATCCATACCTAGGGGAAATTAGAAATAGCGAGTAAACCCCAACAATTATTCAATGGCTCCAATGATGGTTTACCTCTGCACTCTCTTCTTTAAAGAAAACAATCCTCTCTGAATCTTCATTTCCTATCTCCTACTCAAGTTGTTTCATCTTATCTTTTCTCACTACACTCTTCATTCTGCTTACTTGCCCACACGAAGGATCTGGCTTACAAAAGGAAGAGATTGATGTGTCTTGGGGCAGTGGGAGGGAGAGTGGTAATATTGAAGGCACAGGATGCCATGTGGAAGTAGATCTGAATGAAAGAGGATATTATGATGTTCCTCTGTGTGTATTACATATTAGAATCATCCCAGATTTTTCCAAGTCATATCATTCAGGATAGTTCTAGAGCAGAGCAAAAAGTCAGGCTTAATTATAGGGACACACTGAAATTTAGCTTTGGCTTCAATACTTGGCCAAAATTTGATTTCACTTTTGCTTGTAGACTTTGGAGGACCAAATGTCTACCTCACTATCACTTCTGCCATCTCAGAACCTGTGCAGGATGTGATCATGTATGTTACCATCATATATAATCAGTAATAAGATGTCAGCAATACAAAGAACATCTTTTAGATTTATTTTTAATATCTGAATATTTTCAAGTATACAAAAAGTATTCTAGATGTTAATTGGGGTAAAAATCACCCCATATGCTTTAGATGTTGATATATTTAAGTTATTTTAGGTATAAACACATATTTTATGGCAGAAGTAAAAATGCTGTAATAATAGTAATTGTGGAAGCTTTTAGTTTTAGGTATAAACATTATTTTGGAACATACAAAAAGTTAAAAGCATAATAGAAGAACAGTCAATACAAATAGTAAGATAACATGCAATGGCCAAATAAATTTAAGTTCATTATATTCTTTTTGTGTGTGTGTGTACGAGGTATTGAACCCAGGGATACTCTACTATTGAGCTATGCCCCAGCCCTTTTCATTTTTATTTTGAGACAGGGTCTCACTAAATCGCCAAGGCTGACCTCAAATTTGTGATCCTCCTGTCTCAGCCTCCTCAGTAACTGGGATTACAGGTATTTGCCACCATGTCCAGCTATCATAATCTTTCTGAGCCAATAATTTTTTAATTTAACATAGGTCCAATATTAAAATTATATATAATTCTAATTTTGTAGAATTTTGTATTAGCCTTCAAAAAATAAACAAAATAAACTTTAGGGACTATGTTTAATTTTTAATTAAACTTAAGTTTATTTTAATTAAATTTAAATTTTTAATTATTTAATTTATAATAAGGCAATGAGTGTCTCAAAAAAGAGTCTGGTAGCACAAGACTATAATCCCATGCTGGGCGCTGTACCGCACACCTGTAATCCCAGCACTTTGGGAGGCTGAGACAGGAGAATCGCAAGTTCAAAGCCAGCCTCAGAAATAGTGAGGCACTAAGCAACTCAGTGAGACCCTGTCTCTACATAAAACACAAAATAGGGCTGGGGATGTGGCTCAGTGGTTGAGTACCCCTGAGTTCAATCTCCAGTACCAAAAAAAAAAAAAAAGACTGTAATTCCAGCTACTTGGGAAGCTGAGGCAGGAGGACTGCAAGTTGGAAGCCAATGGGGGCAGCTTAGTGACTCCCTGTCTCAAAGTAAAAATTAAAAAGTGCTGGGGATGTAGTTCAGTGGCAGAGTATCCCTGGGTTCAATTCCATGGAGAAGAGAAGAGAGGACAGGACAGGAGAAGGGAGGAGTGGGGAGAGGAGGAAGGGAGGGAGAAAAGTCTTACTTGAAAATCCTTGATAGCTTTGAAGATCAAATAAAAGCTAAATGTCAACTTTTCTACCTCAGAATTCCATATGGAGGAAAATATCCAAAATTACACACAATAGCCGTGATAAATTATGTTCCTCCACATCTAGTAACAGAAAATGTAATGAGTATGAAGAGAAGAAGGCATTAGAGACAAGTGAGGTAGCCAAAGTTTGTTAAGGAAACTTCAAAACAACAGACTTTACAGGAATCTGTTAAAATACTTATTGTTTTGAGTCTACTGAGTATAAAAATATAAACAAACTAGTTGAAAATGATGTTAAAGACTACCAACCATTTTAAGTAGTTGAAATTGATGAATTCTTGAGATTTAATCAAGCTATTAATCCCAGTTACAAAGTTCCTTCTATAAATTATTGGAAAACATTTTGCCTATTTTGTATTCCATAGTGCTCAAAATGATTAGTGATACTATTCGATGTGTTACTTCAATATTTTTGTGTATTGTACAATTTGACATGCAGAAACAACCAGAAATCATTTTTAAAATTAGACAGCATAGATGGGCATGGTGGCACAGACTTGTAATCTCAGTAACTTGGGAGGAAGAGGCAGGAAGATTGCAAGTTCAAAGCCAGCCTCAGCAACTTAGTGAGGCCCTAAGCAAGTTAGCATGACCCCGCCTCAAAATAAAATATAAAAAGGGCTGGGGATGTGGCTCAGTGGTTGAGCACCTGTGGGTACAATCCCCAGTACCAAAAAAAAAGAAAACCAAAAGACACGAAAAAAGAAAAAAAATCAGCACAATTGATTCATGTCCTTGTATTATTTGCTTACAGTATCAGTTAGCTATTGCTATGTTAAAAACTACCCCAAAACTTCATGGTTTAAGGGAGCAAGTATTTATTTGGCTCACAGTTCTGCAAGTTGGCAATTTATTGTAGACTCAGCTGTGCTCCTCCATGTGTCTATGGTCAACTGTGAGTCAGTGTCTATGGTCCTCCATGGGTCAGCTAGGCAAATATACTTCCAGGGGTTCAATTTTCTTTTCTTTTCTTTCTTTTTTTTTTTTTTTTTGGTAACAGGGATTGAACCCAGGCGCACTTAACCATTAAGCCACATCGCTAGCCCTTTTTAAAATATTGAGACAGGGTCTTGCTGAGTTGTTTAGGGCCTCTCTAAGTTGCTGGGACAGAGTTTGAATTTGCGATTCTCCTGCTTCAGTCTCCTGAGCAGCTAGGATTACAAGTGTGCATCACTGCACCCAAAGCGGGTTCAATTTATATATACATACAATGAATGTTAAGATGCAGGTGCAAATTCATACATGATTTTCATCTTTTTTTTTTGTACCAGGGATTGAACTCAGGTGTACTCAACCACTGAGCCACATCCCCAGCCCTGTTTTGTGTTTTATGTAGAGACAGGGTCTCACTGAGTTGCTTAGCGCCTCGCCATTGCTGAGGCTGTCTTTGAACTCGTGATTCTCCTGTCTCAGCCTCCCAAAGTGCTGGGATTGTAGGCATGTGCTACCACGCCTAGCTCTGTAATAAACTCTTCAAATATGAAAATCATCCAGGCACAGTGGTGCACACCTGTAATCCTAACACTTTGGGAGGCTGAGGCAGGAGAATCAAAGCCAGCCTCAGCAAAGGCAAGGTGCTAAGCAACTCAGTGAGACCGTGTCCCTAAATAAAACACAAAATGGGGCTGAGGATGTGGCTCAGTGGTCCAGTACCCGAGTTCAATCCCCGGTACCAAAAAAAAAAAAAGTGTCTATTACAGGGACTGGGGTTGTGGCTCAGTGGTAGAGCGCTTGCCTACCATATGCACTGGATTTGATCCTCAGCACCACATAAAAAATACATAAAATAAAAATAAGGGTATTGTGTCTATCTACAACTAAGAAAAAAATTTTTTTTAAAAAGAGTCTATTACAGGGACTAGGGTTTTAGCTTAGTAGTAGATCACTTGCCTAACACCTGTAAAGTCCTAGGTTCGATCCTTGGCACTGCATAAAAATAAATAAATAAAATACAGGTATTGTGTCCATCTACATCTTAAAAAATTTAGAAACAAAGTCTATTACAGCTGAGTGCATTCTCCCAAGCCTGTAATCCCAGCAACTCAGGAGGCTAAGGCAGGATGATCACCAGTTCAAGGTCAGCCTCAGCAACTTTGTAAGGCCTTAAGCAACTTACTGAGATACTGTCTCAAATTAAACAATAAATCAAAAGGCCTTGGGATGTGGCTCAGTTGTTAAGTGCCCCTGGATTCAATCCTCAGTACCAAAAAGAAAAAAGAAAGTAAAAAATAATAAAAGGACTGGAGAAGTAATTATTTCATTGTAGAGCACTTGCCTGGCATGCTCAAGACCTAAGGTTTAATCCCTAATACTGCAAAAAAAGAAAAAAAAAACAAAGAAAAAACAAAGTATGTGGCAGAATGGGGCAACTATAGTCCCATCTTTCTGACCACAGGAGTGAATGTGGGAGCCCTAGAAATGAAAGTACTAGGGAGATACAGAGAGAGTAGTTCAGGAAAATGATCTCATAAAGTTATTTTTGAACTCTTTAGAGAATTGTACACCAAAAATAGTCACATTTACTGTATGTTAAATTAAAAATAAAAATAATATAGCTTAAAATTAAAATTAATCGAAAGAAAAAAATCAGCAACCACATATATCATATCATCAATAAAAACATTAATGAGGGCAACAATCTTAAAACGGCTTCTGAAAACATTCAGAAAGCATTTTCTTCAAGCAGCGCACAAAATTGACAGTGCTAAGAACTTATTCCTGAATTGTAATTTTAATTGGTTTGATTTATATTATATACATATAGCAAAATTAACATTGTGTCTCAGAAATAAATATAATTATGATTTGTCAATTTGAAATATTGATAATATTTTTACATCTGAAAACCTCATTTTTAGGAAAAAAACAATAATTTTTTGATATAATTTGGGATTTACTGTTGTATTACAAAGAAATTTTCTATAATGAGCATTATTTATTTTGGGCCTTGGCTAACACTTGACCATTTTAACATTTTGCCTAAATGTTTTCAGATTTTTCTAGTCACCAATTAAATAAGAATAGCAGAATCCATCTAACCTGCTGTAATTTTTTTGATTCATCCAAAGGCATGGCTGTGGCTCTTCAATTTCAACTCTTGTCTTTTTTTGGTGGTGGGGGTACCAGGGTTTGAACCCAGGGGTGCTTAACCAATAAGCCACATCCCTAGCCCTTTTTTTTTTTTTAAATTTTGAGACGCAGTCTCACCAAGCTGCTTAGGGCCTCGCTAAGTTACTAAAGCTGGCTTTAGTATTGTGTGATCCTCCTGCCTCAGCCTCCTGTCTCTGAAATTACAGGCATGCGTCTCCACGCCCAGCTCAGCTGTATCTTAATATCACTTTGAAGTAAGAAAATAGATGTTTTCACTATCCCCACATGCAGAAAGGTTTTTTTTTGTTGTTGTTGTTGTTGTTTTTGGTACTGGAGATTGAGCTCAGGGGCACTTGAGCACTGAGCCACATCCCCAGCCCTATTTTGTGTTTTATGTAGAGACAAGGTCTCACTGAGTTGCTTAGCGCCTTGCCATTGCTGAGGCTGGGTTTGAACTCACCATTCTCCTGTCTCAGCCTCCCAAAGTGCTGGGATTACAGGCATGTGCCACCATGCCCAGCCAGAAAGTTTTATTGCCAAAAATTAGGAATGACATCTAGAAAGAGGGGCTTTGAACCAACCTTTAAAAATCAGTCACCATTTTGGGTGAACATTCCCCAACATATGTCATGTTCAGTACTAATAATTTCATTGAATGAGTAAATTCATTCATTCACATAGGCATACCTTTTACAACTAGTATCTGTCTGGTGGTCAGTTCACCAAAAAGTTACCAGTGTTCAAAGCTAAATTTTCCCTGACCTTTTGCACTACTCATATTGGCATTAACAATGAGTATTCCATTGGCCTGCTTCCACACAGAAGGGCAGTGACTTTCTATTCAAGGACAGGTTCTTGTTTGGCTATCTTTCACTTGAGTTGACTTTTCAAACACATGGCTCTGTACTTTGGCAAACACAGAAGAGTTGTGCTCTAAAGGACTTATCAGAAAGCATACCCTCAAACCCAAAGTTGCTCAATATTTGTCCAAAGGTCAGGCAAGAGAAATAATATTTACTGAAGATTACCTGAAGGCTATAAGATCCATTCATTTCTGTAGTCTAAAAATCATACCCAGATAAAAGTAAGACTATCAAGAAAACTGAATCTATGAATTGATTTGTCCCCATCCCCCACAGAATTGCTTCTTAAAAAAAGACTTTACATTTTTAGAAACATTTAAGATACACAACAAAATTGAGAGGAAGGTACAGACTTCTCATACACAATATACCCCTATGCATGTAGTCTCCCAGGTCAACAACACTCACCAGAGCAGTACATTTTTTACAATCATGATCCTACATGGACATGTCATTATCACCCACAGTGCATAATTTACATTAGAATTCACTCTTGGTATTGAATGAGTTTTAATAAATGTATGACATATATCCAGCATTATAGCATACAGAGTAGTTTCACTATCCTAAAATCCTGCGCTCTGCCTATTCATCTCCCCTCCCCCCAGCTTCTGGCAACCACAGATCTTTTTTACTGTCTCCACAGTTTTGCCTTTTCCAGAATGTCATATAGTTGGAATAATACACTATCCTTTTCAGACTGGCTTCTTTCACTTAGTAATATGAATTTAAGATTTCTCCATTTTTCATGATTTTATAGCTCATTTCTTTTTATCACCAAATAATATTCCATTATTTAGCTGTATCACAATTTGGCCATTCATCTATAGAAGGACATCTTGGTTGCTTCCAAGTTTGTGCAGTTATGAGGAATATTGCTATAAACACTCATGTGCAGGTGTTTTGTGCAGACAAAAGATTTCCACTCCTTTGGGTTTTTTTTTTTTTTTGGTACTGGGGCTTGAACTCAGGGGCACTCGACCACTGAGCCACATCCCCAGCCCTATTTTGTGTTTTATGTAGAGACAGGGTCTCACTGAGTTGCTTAGTGCCTCACCATTGCTGAGGCTGGCTTTGAACTTGCGATTCTCCTGTCTCAGCCTCCCTAAGTGCTGGGATTACAGGCTTGAGCCACCGCGCCCAGCTTCCACTCCTTTGGGTAGATATTAAGGAGTGTAATTGCTGGATAATATGGTAAAAAAAGTATGCCAAAATATATTCCAAATTAGCTGTGCCTTTTTGCATCTCCACTAAGAATGAATAAAAGTTCCTGTTGTTGGGGCTGGGATTGTGGCTCAGTGGTAACAGTGCTTGCCTCGCATGCGTGAGGTACTGGGTTCAATCCTCGGCACCACATAAAAATAAATAAAATAAAGATATTTAAAAAAAAGTTCCTGTTGTCCCACATTCCCACCAGTATTTGGTCTCAGCATTCTGGATTTTGGCCATTCTAATAGGTATCTAATGGTTTCTGGGGGTTTCTTTTTTTTTTTTTTAACCCAGGGCCTTGTGCATGCGAGAAAAGCACTCTACCAACTGAGCTATATCCCCAGCCAACTCATTGTTTTAATTTGCATTTCCTCGATGACATATTATGTGGATCATTTTTCATGTGCCTGTCTATCTATCTATCTATCTATAGATCTATCTATCTATATTTGGGTGAGGTGTCAAAATTTTGGGGCTATTTTCAATTGGGTTATTCATTTCTTACTGTTGAACTTTAAGTTATTTGTATACTTTTTTGGGGGGGGTATCAAGGATTGAACTCAGGGGTATTCGACCACTGAGCCATATCCCCAGCCCTGTTTTATGTTTATGTAGAGACAGGGTCTCACTGAGTTGCTTAGTGCCTTGCCATTGCTGAGGCTGGCTTTGAACTTGTGATTCTCCTGTCTCAGTCTCCCAAAGTGCTGGGATTACAGGCATGCGCCACCGTGCCCAGCTTCTTTATTTATGTGGTGCTGAGAATTGAACCCAGTGCCTCACACATGCTAGGCAAGGGCTCTACTGCTGCACCACAACCAAAGCCCCTGATTTTCTTACTTTGAATCACCTTTAGTCCTGATTACTTGCTCATTTTTATATTGAGGTATCATTCTGTCTTTAACCAAATGGGGTATAAACATGAGTAGCCATTTATCCCAATCCACTGGACATGTATGAACAGAAACAGGGCCTTGAATAGTGAGAGAAAACAAACTAGAAGTCAATTGGGCAAAAGAGGACCACATATTTTCCCTCGTGCATTTCAATAATTACATTAAAGTAAGTAACATTAAGTTACCAAGACATAAACAAATCATTCTTTTGCCTTGAACCACATTTTCCAAAAGAGGCTCCTAGAAATATTATAGGTTGTTCAGTAAAATATTTTCTACCAAACCTACAGATTTAAACAACATAACTTTTTTTTTGGTTGGGGTATTTGTCTTTTCTTCCTTTGGAACTGGGGATCAAACCTAGGGCTTCGCATATGCAAGGCAAGCACTTTGCCACCGAGCTTCATTCCAGCCCCAGAATTCCTTTATTTTTATGTTTTCTATATAGAGGTTCTGTGCACTATTTAAGAAGTATGATGTTGCATGCCTGTAATCTCAGCTACTTGGGAGTCTGAGGTGGGAGGATCCCAAGTTTGAGTCTAGCCTCAGCAATTTAGGCAGACTCTGTTTCAAAATTTTAAAAAGGGGGGAGGATGGGGATATAGCTCATTGGTAAAGCATTCTTGGGTTCAGTTCTCATTTCCAGACACACACACACACACACAGATAATTCTTCTGGTAAATATGTTTGAAAATCTCTGGCAATGATGAAAAAGAGACAGGTAGGCAGAAAAACCTCGGTTCCTGTCATGGCCTAGCCTTTAACCCACTTTGTTATGCCTGGGTTTGCTTCCTTTTGTGTAAGAGAAAATGTTAGATTAGAATTTGAGGTTCCTTCCAGTTCTGCCCTTCTATAAGTGACAAAAATTATGAATGCAGCCACACTACCAATTGTTAACATGGCACAATTTTATTTAAATAGATTAGGTTGATTAAAGTTTAAGTGGGGGGTTGGGGTTGTGGCTCAGTGGTAGAGCACTCAACTAGCACATGTGAGGTACTGGGTTCAATCCTCAGCACGACATATAAATAAATAAATGAATGATTGAATGATTGTATTGTGTACATTTACAACTAAATAAAAATTTTTAAAACAGTCTGAAGGGTTCTGCCATAGTGGAAGTGAATAAGCTAGCTGTAGTATTTTTGTTTTATTCCACTCCTGCTTTATAGAGGTATAATTGACCAAAATTACACATATTTAAGATGTCCCACGTATTTTTTCTGGTATTGGGAATTAAGCCCAGAGGAGCTTTATGACTGAGCTACATCCCCAGCCCTTTTTTATTTTGAGACAGGTCCTGCCTTAGCCTCTAAGTATCTAGGATTGCAGGCGGGTGCCACCATTACTTGGCACACTATATATATATTTTTTTGTGGTGCTGGAGATTGAACCCAGGGACATGTGCATGCAAAGCAAGCACTCTACCAACTGAGCTATATCTCTAGCCCACAAGATATTGTTTTAATATATATATTGTGAAGTGATTACCACAATCAAGCTAATCCACCACCTCCATAGTTACCATTTTTTACAGTGAGAACACTTAAGATCTATTCTTTTAGCAAAATTCAATTATACATTACTATTGATGGTGGTCACCATGCTGTACATTTATCTCCAGCACATATTCATTTTCTTTCTAATTGAAAGCTTCTACCATTTGACCAAAGTCCCCTCAAGCCCCTGGAAACCCTTCCTACTGTGAGTTTAACTCTGTTAGATTCCACATCTCATGTAAGTAAGCTCATTCAGTATTTTGTCTTTCTGTGTCGGCTTTTTTTTCACTTAGCATAATGTCCTCTAGTTCTATCCCTCTAGTCATAAATGACAGGATATCACCTTTTCAGATTCTTGTTCCTATCCTAATAAGTTATACTACATGTATGTATAATATGTCAAAATATACTTTACTGTCATGCATGTCTAAAAAGAAATATTAAAAAATTTAAAAAAGATTCTTGTTCCTGAAATGGGGATGTAGGTTAGTGAGAAAACTTGCCTACCATGTGTGAGGTCATGGGTTCAATCCCTGGTATGTCAAAAAAAAAAAAAAGGTTCATTGCTGGTGTTTAAGCTCTAATTACAAACACTCATATTTTAAAACAATGGTCAATTAAATGGTCTTCCAAAACCACCGTATATTGCCTATGTATGATCACTTCAGAGTCTATTTAGTACCAGGAATGGGTTTCCACAGATCAAATCCTCCTAGCTTAGAATAAACAATTCTTTTCTTTCTGCCTCCCTCCAATATTTCAACACTCTTATTTTTTTGTAGTTGTAGATGGACAACATGCTTTGTTTATTTTTATGTGGTGCTAAGGATCAAATCCAGTGCCTCACATGTGCTAGGCAAGTGCTCTACCCCTGGGCCACAACCCCAGCCCCCTCTTTCAACATTTTGCTATGGAAATTCCCAAACACAGAAGACGGAATCATTTTACAGTGAACACTCATATACCCATAACCCAGAGCCTATAACTAACATTTTAACTGCATCATCACAAAATAATCTTTTTTAAAAAATATTTTTTAGTTCTAGATGGACACAATATCTTTATTTATTTTTATGTGGTGCTGAGGATCGAACCCAGTGCCTCACACATGCAAGGCAAGCGCTCTACCACGGAGCTACAGCCCCAGCTCACAAAATAATCTTATTTTTTATACACCTTAAGTTGAAGACAACAGTACATTTCACACCTAAACACTTTAGTATACACGTAAGCTAGTTTGTTTTGTGATGCTGGGGATGGAACCCAGGGCCTCACATATGCTAGGCCCTACAGTTAGATTTTGTTTATGGTTTTTGTTATTAGATAAAATATAATGTACAACACCTAAATCTTAAGTGTAAGGGCTTGAGTTATATAGATCATTATTTATCATGTTACACAACATTACCATCACTCACCATAGGAAGTTCTCTTGTCTCTCTCCAGTTAATCCTGGCCTTTACATGCCAGAGGCAACCATTGTTGTGATTTTTTTCCAGATAGAAGTTTTATTTCTTAGAATGTCATATAAATGGAATTTTACAGTATATACTCTTTTCAGCTTAATAAGACACTGCCAGAGCTTTTTCCAAAACAAAATACGAGAATTTCACTTGTCTCACAACTTTGACAATATTTTGTATCGTATTTAACCATCCTGATAGATGTGTAGTAGTATGTCATTGTTCATTTCCACTTCCCTCATGAATAATACTGTTTACTATGTTTTCTTCATGTTCATTATCCCTTTATCTATCTCCCAATGTGAATTATGTGTTCAAATATTATGCCCATTTTGGGGGCTAGGATTACTGAGGGTTGAAACAAAGGCCCTTCTATCACTGAGTTACATTCCAGCCCTTCTTTTTTTTTTTTATTTTGATACTGGAGATTGAACTCAGGGGCACTCGACCACTGAGCCACATCCACAGCCCTATTTTGTTTTATATAGACACAGGGTCTCACTTGAGTTGTTTAGTGCCTCGTCATTGCTTAGGCTGGCTTTGAACTCGCGATTCTCCTGTCTCAGCCTCCCTAAGTGCTGGGATTATAGGCTTGCACCACCGCGCCCGGCTCCTCTTTATTTCTTGAGACAGGGTCTTGCTAAGTTGCTGAAGCTGGCCTTGATTTTGTGATCCTCCTGCTTCAGGCTCCTGAGTCACTGGGATTACAGGCATGCCCCACTGCACCTGGCTCTTTTGCCCATTTTATTGAGTTTATTTCACTAGGCTAGGTTCTTCATATATCCTGGATAGCAGTCCTTTTTCATATGTGTTTTGTGAACAGTTCTTCCCAGTCTATAGCTTGCCTATATATCTTTTTATTTTTTTAATTTTTGAGGGGTACCAGGGATTGAACTCAGGGACACTCAATAACGGAGCCACATTCTCAGTCCTTTTTTGTATTTTATTTAGATACAGAGTCTCACTGAGTTGTTTAACACCTTGCTGTTACTGAAGCTGGCCTTGAACTCTTGATCCTCCTGTCTCAGCTTCTCGAGCCACTGGGATTACAGGTATGTGCCACCACATCTAGCTCTATATATTTTAATGGTATCATTTCAATAGCAGAAAATATAAATTTTGATAAAGCCTAGTTTATCTGTTTTTTCTTTACATCAAATTGATTTTGAGTACAATGTGAGATAAGGGTTGGGCTTAATTTTTTTATATGCTTATCTAGTTGTTCCAACATCATTTTACTCAGTAAGGTGGCAGAACATAAAATTAAGATACAGATGTCAATAGCCTTCATATCCACAAACAGTAACCAGTTAGAAAAGATATGGTAAGCCAGGCGTGGTAGCTCAAGCCTATAATCCCAGCACTCAGGGAGGCCGAGACAGGAGAATTGCAAGTTCAAAGCCAGCCTCAGCAATGGCGAGGTGCTAAGCCACTCAGTGAGACCCTGTCTCTAAATAAAACACAAAATAGGGCTGGGGATGTAGCTCAGTGGTCGAATGTCCCTGAGTTCAATCCCCAGTACAAAAAAAAAAAAAAGAAAAGATATGGGAGAGGAAGACCACATTCAAATAGCAATAATGAAGATAATAGAAAAGATGAAATACACTTAACAAGAAATGTGTAAAACTTACGTGAGAAAACTTTAAAATACTGGAAGAAACACAATAAATATATCCCTTGTTCTTATACCTCAACATTGTAAAAGGTATATATGATAAACTGAAGGCCAACATTATTGTAAACAGAGAAAAACTGAAAGCATTCCCTCTAAAAACTGGAACAAGATATGGATACCCATTTTCACCACTTCTATTCAACACAATTCTTGAAACTATAGCCAGAGCAATTAGGCAAAAGAAAGAAATTAAAGTGATATGAATAGGAAAAGAAAAGCTCTCTGTGTGCAATGACAATTGTGTTTAGAAGACCCAAAAAACTCCACCAGAGAACGTCTAGAAATCATAAATGAATCCAGCAAAGTAGGATACAAAATTAACACTCAGAAATCAATTGTGTGCCTATACTCCAATGACAAATTGGCTAAAAGAGAAATTAGGAAAAACATCAAATTCACGATAGCCTCAAAAAATATGTAGGAATTAATTCAACAAAGGAGGTTAAGGACTTTTACAATGAAAACTAGAGAACAACAAAAATTTAAAAATCAACAAACCGGGCTGGGATTGTGGCTCAGTGGTAGAGTGCTTGCCTCGCACGCGTGAGGCACTGGGTTCAATCCTCAGCACCACATAAAAATAAATCAATAAAGATATTGTGTCCACCTACAAGTAAGAAATATTTTTTAAAAAATCAACAAACCAGGGGATTGCAATGGAGCAAATTATATGCATTTATGAATATATCAAAATGTACTGAACTAAGCTGGGCTTGGTGGTGCACGCCCGTAATCCCAGCACTCTGGGAGGCTGAGACAGGAGAATCGTGAGTTCAAAGCCAGCCTCAGCAACGGCGAGGCACTAAGCAACTCAGTGAGACTGTCTCTACATAAAACACAAAATAGACCTGGGGATGTGGCTCGGTGGTCGAGTACCCCTGAGTTTAATCCCCAGTACCAAAAAAAAAAATGTACCAAACTGAATAACTATAATGCCCTAATAAAAACATAGAAAATAAAAAACCTTACAGAACACTAAAAAAAGAATTGAGGGAGACCTCAGAAAATGGAAAGATCTCCCATGTTCTTGGGTAGGCAGAATTAATATTGTTAAAATGGCCATACTAGCAAATGTGCTATATAGATTTAATGCAATCTCTATTAAAATCCCAATGATGTTCATAGAAACAGAAAAAGCAGTCATGAAATTCATTTGGAAAAATAAGAGGTCCAGAATAGCCAAAGAAATCCCTAGCAAGAAAAGTAATGCAGGAGGCATCACAATAGCAGAACTTTAAATTACACTATAGAGCCACAGTAACAAAAAAAGCATACATAATATTGGCACCAAAACAGACATGAAGGCCAATGGAACAGAATAGAAGGCACAAAGACAAACTCATCTAAGTAGAGTTACCTCACACTAGACAAAAGTGTCATAATTATACATTGGAGAAAAGATAGCCTCTTCAATAAATGGTGCTGGGAAAACTGGAAATCCATATGTAGCAGAATGAAATTAAACATCTATCTCCCACCATGCAAAAAACTCAGCTCAAAGTGGATCAAAGACCTAGAAATTAGACCAGAAACCCTGCACATACTAGAAGAAAATATATTGGCTCAGGAATTGACTTCCTTAACAACACTCCTAAAGCTGAAGAAGTAAAATGAAGAATAAATGGGATGGCACCAAAATAAAAAGCTCCTTTACAGCAAAGAAAACAATCAAGAGTATGTGAAGGGGGCTGGGATTATGGCACAGTGGTAGCGTGCTCGCCTAGCACGCATAAGGCACTGGGTTCGACCCTCAGCACCACATAAAAATAAAATAAAGATATTCTGTTACCTACAACTAAAAAATAAACATTTAAAAAAAAAAAAAAAAAAAAAAGAGTATGTGAAGAAATAGTCTACAGAATGGGAGAAAATCTTTACCAACCTGCACCTCAGATAGGGCTTTAGTTTCCACAATATACAAAGAAATTAAAAACTTAACACCCAAAACACAAATATCTCAATCAATAAATGGCCAAAAGAACAGAACACTTCTCAAAAGAAATATGAATGGTCAATAAATATATGAAAAAATGTCCAACATCACTAGCAATTAGAGAAATGCAAATTAAAACTACACTGAGATTTCATCTCACTCCAGTCAGAATGGCAACTATCAAGAACACAAGTAACAACAAATACTTGAGAGAATGTGAGGGAAAGGGTTCACTCATAAATCGTTGGTGGGAATGCAAATTGGTGCAACCACTCTGGAAAGCAGTATGGAGATCCCTCAAAAAACTAGGAACGAAACTACCATTTGACCCACCCTGCCCACTCCTTGGTACGTATGTAAAGGATTTAAAATCAGCATACTACAGTAACACAGCCACATCAATGTTTATAGCAGCACAACTCACAATAGGTAATCTATGGACCCAACCCAGGTACCCTTCAACAGATGAATGGATAAAGAAATTGTGATATATATATATACATACACACAATGGAATATTACTCAGCCATTAAGAAGAATGACTATGACATTTGCCAGTAAATGGATGGATCTGGAAACTATCATGCTAAGTGAAATAAGCCAATCTCTGAAAATCAGAGGTTGAAAGCTTTTGCTGATATGTGGAAGCTAACCCACAACAAGGTGGCAAGGAGAATAGAAGTTCAGTAAATTGTCTAAGAGGATGAAGGGAAGGGAGAGGGGATAGGAAAACAAAAGACAATGGAATGACTCTAACATAATCTTCTTATGTACATATATGATTCTATCTCAGTGAATCTCACCATCATGTACATCCACAAGAATGGGGTTCTAATTAGAATAAGATATATTCCATGTTTGTATAATTATATTAAAATAGATTCTACTGTCATGTATAACTTAAAAGATATTCCTTATTCTTTTTTTAAATATTTTTTAGTTATGCATGAACACAGTGTCTTTATTTTGTTTATTTATGTTTATGTGGTGCTGAGGATCCAGTGCCTCACTCATGGGAGGTAAGCGCTCTGCCACTGAGCCACAACCTCAGCTTCATATCCTTTGTTCTTAAAGAGAACAATTCAGCATCACTGTCCTTTATTTTTCCTCATGAAAAAAATAAACATGCAACACTAACTAGCTTGCAAAACACAGAAAAGGAAATATATGGAATGTTAAAGCAGACTATAAAGCACTCATAAATAAAACATTGTGGTACTGTCTACATGAAGAGAAAGACTAGTGAAATGAAAAATAAAGTCCAGAAATGTATACCAAGTACATAAGAAAATTTAGTGTGTGGTAAATGTGACATTTCAAATCACTGGCAAAGATGATCTTTTCCATAAACAGTGCTGAATAGTCATTTGTGAGAAAATAAAACTATTTATACCTCACACCATATACAAGAATAAAGTTCAAATGTAAGAGATCTGAAAAGACACTAAATCACATAAATCTCAGAAGAAACTGGGTGAATTTTTATATAACTCTGTGTATAGTAAAAAGCTGTGCAACCATAAATCAAAATGAACATGCAATAAAGCATCGATACATTTGGCCAGATAGAAATTAAAGCAATAAAAACTTTTGGAGGGCAAAATAAAATAGCAATAAGCAGAGTCAAGACAAATTATAAACTGGGAGAAAGTATTTGCAACATACATATCGGATAAAGGACAATATCTAAAGGTCTCTTAAAATCTGAGACTAAACACCAAAACAACAACAAAGCAAAACCCTGCTAGATAAGCAAAGCAAAATTTAGATAGACGATTCACAGAAAAGAACTAAAAATTGTCCTTAAACAATATAAAACATTTCAGCCCCACTTACAGTAACAGAAGTACAAGTTGAGACTACACTGAGATATTATTTCTCAGTTATCAGATTGGTCAAGATTAAAAAGTAAGATGACACATTCAGTCTGTGAGGCTGTGGAGAAATAGGCACTTATATATTCAGCACATGTTGGTAGGAATGGAAATTGGTACAGTCCTTACAGAGAGGTTATTTGGAAGTATATAACAGGAATTTGCACTAAAGGTACACTTTCAACAACACAAAAATACATATACCCATTCGCTTATTCACTGTTGTATTAATTTAAGATGCAAAACAATGAATACAATGTAAATTCCTATACATTATAGAATGGTTAAACCACAGTATAAATACTATTATGAAAAGCAAGAAAGAATAAGAAAAAACTATGAATGATATGGAGTCATTTCTAAGAGCATGAAATGGAGGGAAGGAGAAAGTGAAGAGGGGAGAGGGAGGAAAATAAGAAAATGCATGCATTGGCTTGTGCAGAAATACAGGAAAAATTAACCTGAAAGTATAAAAAGACTGATTACCCACAGAGGGTGAGTGAGAAGAGAATGTAAAGAATAGGGGTAGGAAAGAGAAGGAATTGGGTCAAAGAAAATTCTCTGAGAAAGTAATTTCTGTATAATTTTGCCTTGTTACTGATATTTCACATATACAAAACTAAAATCAACAAGGATGGGGGAGGATCCCAAAATGCAACACAAACAAATGAACCTAACTATATGTCAAATGAATAACATAACCACATTCCAAATTGCAGTGGTAGTGGCGGGGAGGGAAGCGTAACCACAGAACACACATATATTGAAATGGAAGTATGCATATATATGTCCGTATATACATGTATTTTCCAGTTCTGTCCCCCAAGGTAGCCTCTAGAAATAATCACAAGCCAGTACCATATAGTGACATAATTGTAATTCAGGCAAGAATCACAAAAGATGAAAGTTGGAAGAGTAACAGACATTTAAAAAGGCTCCAAGCCAGGTGCGGTGGCGCATGCCTGTAATCCCAGCACTTGGGAGGCTGAGACAGGAAGATTGCAAATTCAAAGCCAGCCCCAGCAATGGTGAGGTGCTAAGCAACTCAGTGAGACCCTGTCTCTACGTAAAACACAAAATAGGGCTGGGGCTGTGGCTCAGTGGTCAAGTACCCTGGAGTTCAATCCTCGGTACCAAGAAAAAGAGACTCCAAAGTATCTCCCCATAAGATACTTGTTAACTACAAAGTCAAAGCCAAAACAGTAACTTCACGGTTGAGAAACCTAGCATCACCTCTCTCAAATAATCAAAATTAAATTCATCAGTAATGGGACACAGCAACATCACGTGCCCTAACTAATTGATATGAAGCACTGAGAAAGACACAGCATCAAGTTTCTGGTTTTCCTAGAGAAGTGCACAGCCTGAGTCTGTCTAATCACAAGTGGTTATGAGGGATATTCTACAAAGTAATTGGACTATACTCTTCACAAATGCCAATGTCATGAAACACACAGAGGAATGGTTCCAGATTAAAAGACTAGAGACCTGACAAATGTCACACATTATCATAAATTAGTTTTTAGAAAACATTTTCTTGATATAAAGAATGTTAACAGCACGAAAGATTTGAATAAGGTCCTTATATTAAATAGTGTTGTGTCAATGTTAATCTCCTAATTTTGTCAATCATATTATGTTTATATAAGTAAATATCCTAGTATATTAGAGAACACATGTTAAAGTATTTAGGGCTAGATATTGGGGAATCAAATTGACAAATTATGTTATGCACATGCACGAAGATATCATAATGAATCCCACTATTTTGTATAATTACAACAAACCAACAAAAATTAACTAAAGTAAGGCTAAAGGGACATTATACTCAAAATTTTCAGAAAAAAATCTGTATACATTGAGAGGGAATAATAAACATAGTAAAATGTTAACATGAAATGTATCTGGGCAAAAGGTACACAAAAACTAGTAGTTTTACTGTTTGAAATTATTTAAAGTAAAACATCTAATAGTTTTTTACAGAAGAAAACTATAAACAAATATTGAACTCAAGTAAATCATGTCTGCTGGGAAAGTTATTAAAAAAATAACAGAGCTTCCTACTGTCAGCCTGGATCCCTGGATAACCACATAGACAGAGGTTGATCCTGTGTTGTAAAGCACCTTATGTAAGTTTGTTGGGCCTCCTAAGATCAACTCACTCTAAATCAACTAGTAGACTGAGTCCTTTAAAGTAGATGCTGCCAAACAAAAACTATATGGTGCTGCCCAATTTAGAAATGGACAAGGATAAACTTTTAGATGGAGGATATCTCATATAGAGAGCAGAACCAGAATGTGCCCAAAGAATTCTTCCAATGCCAAGGCCCAAAATTTTCAACAATTTCTGTCTAGCAGGATTCCTATGGGCCAGTAATTGCTTTCCTTCCCTTGAACATATTTGGGTTATTCTACCCATGTTCTATCGTTCTATATGACATGTGTTATTATTTGAATGTTTCTCCCCTCCAAAATAGTACTATAAGGTAGGTCCTTTAAGAGGTGATTAGGCCTGGAGGGCTCCACCATTGTGGGTAGCATTGGGGGGCCCTTATTGAAGGACATTTGTCTTCCTCTTTCTCTCATCTTCCTGCTTTCCACCATGGGATGGTACAGCAAGAAGGCCCTCATCAGATGCTGACACCTTCCTCCAGAACTAAGGAAATATATTCCTATTGTTTAGAAATTACCCAGTGAAATTTGTAACAGTACAAATAGGTTAAGACAGGGTGTTAGAGAGTATCTATACCTGGACCTGATGAGGAAGAGTGAGCATATCACAGAGAAACTGGACTTTGAGCCGCATGTAGTAACAAGTTAGGCTTTTGGGTGTTTCCCTTGGGAAGGGAGTAAGCATGTCTGGAGAATGGTGAGGAAGATGTACACAAATTAACAGAAGGGAAAGATTGAGGCAGAGACAGTTCCTTTCTTTTTTTTTTTTTTTTTTTTTTTTAATGTGTATGTGTGGGTTTTTTTTTAAATATTTATTTATTTTTTTAGTTGCAGGTGGACAGAATATCTTTATTTTATTTTTATGTGGTGCTGAGGATCGAACCCAGTGCCTCACGCATGCTAGGCGAGCACACTACCACTGCGCCACAATCCCAGCCCGAGACAGTTCCTTTCTTCCTAGGTATGTGCCTAGGTTACATTTCCCAGCATCCTTACAAGTGAGATATGATCATATAAGCTCTCTCCAGTGAAATGTGAACACAAGTGATAGATGCCACGTACAGGAATGACCCATGAAAACCACCCACATACACTACTCCATGTTTCCCCACCTACTATGGGCTAAAATGCCTATGACAAAACCACCTTGGAGGCTGTCTATTAAAGATGTCAGAGTTGCCTGCTACTAGTCTGTCTTTCAACCACCATATAGAGAAAAGGATACAGTATAATCAAACTGTCAAAAATAAAGACAGAGGATACTGAAAGCAGCATACAATGTATTCAATAAGGCTAGTAGCAAAATTAATATCAGAGACAAGTCAGGAGAGTGATATGATAAATTTGAAATGCTGAAGGAATAACTGCATGACAAACACTCTACCCAGCAAAGATGTCCTTCAGAATTGAAAGGAATAGAATCCCAGACAAAGGGTGTGGCAGTTCATGAAGAAAGAAAATGATGCAGCCAGGCACGGTGGTACACACCTGTAATAGCACTTTGGGAGGCTGAGACAGGAGAATCACAAGTTCAAAACCAGCCTCAGCAACAGTGAGGCACTAAGCAACTCAGTGAGACCCTGTCTCTACATAAAACACAAAATAGGGCTGGGGATGTGGCTCAGTGGTTGAGTACCCATGAGTTCAATCTCTGGTACCAAAAAAAAAAAAAAAAAAAAGAATATGATGCTAATATGAAAACATATAAAGGTATAAAACTCACTGATAAAAGCACACTGTCAAATAATTACAGTATACTTTAATACTATAATGATAGCTTGTCAATCACTTGTTTAGTATCAAAGTTAAAAGACAAACTAATTTAAAACAATAGCTATAATAATTTAAGAAACACATAACATAAAAGATAAAAATGATGACATCAAAAACAAAATGTAGGGGGGCTGGGGTTATGGCACAGTGGTAGCGTGCTTGCCTAGCACGCGAGAGGCACTGGGTTCGATTCTCAGCACCACATAAAAAATAAAATAAATATATTCTGTCCACCTACAACTAAAAAATAAATATGTAAAAAAAAAATGTGGGGAGTGGCAAAGTAAAACTGCAGAGTTCTTTATGTGATAAAAGTTAAATTGTTACAAGCTTAAAATAGCCTGTTATTAACTACAAAATGTTTTAGGTAAATCTCATAACCATGAAACAAAAACCTATAAAGGCATACCTTTGTTGTACTGCATTTCACAGATACTATGTTTTTACAAATTGAAGGTTTGTGGCAACCCGGTGTCAAGCAAATCTAACATCATCACTTTCTCAACAGCTCAGATTATCATTAAATTTTTTAGCAATAAAGTATTTTTTAATTAAGGAATACACTCTTTAAGGACATAAAGCTATACTGCAAAGATAACTTTTATTTGCATGGGAAACCAAATAATTCATGGGACTTGCTTTTTTGTGATATTCACTTTATTATGAAGTCTGGAACCAAATCTGCAATATCTCTGAGATATGCTTGTAGCAGATACACAGAAGGTAAAATGTAATGTCAATCAAAGCATATCACTAGGGAAAATCACTAGGCACAAAAGAAGACAGCAAGAGGAAAAGGAGCAAAAGATCTACAAAACAACCAGAAAACAATTAACAAAATGCCAGAAGTCCTTACTATATTTACTTTGAATGTAAATTGATTACATCTTCCAATCAAAAGAGACAGAGTGGCTCAATGAATAAAAAGCAAGACCCAACTACATAATACCTACAAACGAGACTTCACTTTAAGGACACACTGAAAGTGAAGGCACAGAAAAAGGTATTTCATGCAAGTGGAAACCTAGAGTAGAGGTATACTTACATCAGGCAAAATATACTTTTACAAATGAGACAAAAATGTCATTAGATAATCAATCATAAGAGGGTCAATTCATTAAACAGATATAACAATCTAAGTCCATCTGCACCCAACATTACATAAAGCAAAGATTAATATATCTGAAGAGGGCTGGGGTTGTAGCTCAGTGGTGGAGTGCTTGCCTCACATGTATGAGGCACTGAGTTAGATCCTTAGCACCACATAAAAATAAATAAATTAAATAAAGGTATTGTGTCCATAACAACTAATAATATTTTTAAAAATTACACACACACACACACACACACACACATATCTGAAGAGATAGAATGTAATACATTCATAAGAGGGTACTTCAGTACCCATCCAATTTTCAGGGATGGACATATTATCCAGACAAATAGTAAGAACACATCGGACTTAAAACACATTTCAGACCAACTGGACCCAACAGACACATGCCAAAAATTCCATCCAACAGCAGCAGCTGATACTATGATATGCTGCTTTACTCTGGCTTTTGGTGTTGTCTGTCTACTGTGGTACTGGAGATCAAACCCAAGGCCTCCCACATGCCAGGCAAGTGGTCTACCACTGAGCTACCCTCACAGTCCAGAATATTCTTCTTGGTGTTTATTTCATTTTTGTTTATTTGTTTGTTTTTAGTAAGAGGGACTGAATCCAGGAGTATCCTTCCACTGAGCTACAGTCCAAGCCCTTTTAATTTTTACTCAGAGACAGGCTGGCCTCAAACTCAATCCTCTTGCCTGGGCTTCTCAACTAGGTGAGATTACAGACATGTGCCACCATGCATCATCAGAATACATTTGTAAGCACAAACCAAATTCTTCAAGAGAGATCATATGCTGGACCACAAATCATGTCCTAACAGTTTTCTTTTCTAACTACAAGTGTAGGAAACAAGCAATTAGTAACAGGAAAAATTTCTGGAAATTTTACAAAAACAGGAATTAAACAACATGCTCCTGAACAACCAGTGGTTAATGAATAAAAAGAGAAATTTTAAAATATCTCAAGACAAATGAAAATGGACACATACCAAAGCTCACGAAATGCAGGAAAAAAATCAGTTCTAAGACAAAATGGAACTGATACTATAGAAATATAAATGATCATAATAGACTACCATGAACAATTCTATGTCCAGAAATTGGATAACCTGGAAGAAATGGGTAAACTCCTAGAAATATGCAACATGCCAATCTTGAATCATGAATACATTTGAAAAAATTTGAACATGTCAGAAACAAGTAAGGACATTGAATCAGTAATAAAAAAAAATTTCCATCAAAAAGCCCAGGAACTAATGGCTTTGCTGCTGGATTCTAACAAACATTTAAAGAACCAAAACCAATTCATTTCAAATGCTTCCAAAAAACTGAAGAAAGAATACTTCCAAACTCGCATTATCCTCAAACCATAGCCAGACAAGGACACTAAAAGTACATGCCCGATGGACACAGACGCAAAAGTAATGAATAGAAGATTACCAAACAAAGATCCTAGATTTATCTTAGGGATGCAATGATGACAATACATGCAAATTGATAAGTATAACACTCCACATTAGCAGAATGAAGGATAAAAACCATACAAGCATCAATAGGTGCATATGACAAAATTCAACATCCTTTCCAAATAAGTACTTTAAACAGAAAAGGAGAAGGAATATATCTTACCACAATAAAGGTTATATGACAAACCAACAGCTAAGTAAAAAATTGTTAAATTTTTCCTCTAAGATCAGAAGCAAGACAAAGATAACCATGCTTACCACTTTTCTTTTTTCATAAGGATATTTTTTAAAATATTTTTTTAGTTGTAGATGGGCATCTATTTATTTTTATTTATTTTTATGTGGTGAGGATTGAACCTAGTGCCTCAGGCAAGTGAGGCAAGCGCTCCACCACTGAGCCACAATCCCAGCCCCCGTGCTCACCACTTCTGTTCAGCATAATACTCAAAAGTTCCAGTCAGAGCAATTAGGCAGGAAAATGAAAAAGAGCATCCAAATTAGAAAGGTAGACAATAAATTATGCCTATTTATATATAATGGGATCATATACATAGAAAAACCTAAAGGTACCTATTGGAACTAATAAATTCAGAAAGTTGCAGAATAAAAAATTTCAATACACTAAAAATAGACTAATCAAAAAAGAAATAAGGCTGGGATATTGCTCATTGGTAGAGTGCTTGCTTAACATGCATAAAACCCTGGGTTCAATCCCCAGCAAAACACACACACACACACACACACACACACACACACAGTTTCCATCATCTACTCATGTTTATTTCCCTTAGGAAAAAAGAAATGAAGAAAACGTTCCATTTATGTAACTACAAAAGAATACTTAGTAATTAATTTAACCAAGGAGGTGAAAGAATTGCACATGAAAAACTATAAGACACTGATGCAAGTTTCGAAGACATGAATAAATGGAAAGACATCCCATGTTCATGGATCGGAATAAATACTATTAAAATGTTCATACCACTCAGAATGTTCTACAGATTGATCAATTTCCATCAAGATACAATGACGTTTTTCACATAAATAGAAAAAATAACCCTGAAATTCATATGAAACAATAAAAGACTTACAGTGGGCAAAGGCATCTTGAACAAAAAGAGTAAAGCTAAAGGAATTGTATTACTTGTCTTTTAAAATACACTACAGATTTGTAGTATTCAAAACAGCATGGTGGTGCTGGGGTTGTGGCTCAGTGGTACAGCGCTTGCCTCGCATGCATGAGGCACTGGGTTCGATCCTCAGCACCACATAAAAATAAATAAAGATATTGTGTCCATCTACAACTAAAAAATAATATTTAAAAAAAAACAGCATGGTACCGGCAGCATAGAAACAAACACATGGACCAATGGAATTAAACAGCCTAGAAATAAATCCATGCACTTATTACCAACTGATTGACAAGAACACACATTGGAGAATGGGCAATCTCTTTAAAAAGTCACTGATGGAGGAGGAGGGCTGGAGATGTAGCTCAGTGGTAGAGCACTTGCTTAGCCTGTGAGTCCCTGGGTTCAATACCCAGGACTACAAAAAAAAAAAGAAAGAAAGAAAAAAGAAAACTGGACATTCACATGCAGGGGAATAAAAATTAGATTCTTACTCTCATGTCATATATAAAAATCAACTAAAAATGAATTACATACTTAAATATAAGACCTAAAACCATGAAACTACTAGAAGAAATAAAGAAAAGCTTCATGGTCACTTTGGGCAATGGTTGTCTCAATATGACCTGAAGAATACCAGACACAAGAACAAAAACACACCTATGTTGTTACATCAAAGACAATCTATGAAATGGGAGAAAACATTTGCAAACCACACATCTGATAAAGGGTTACTATCTCAAATATACAAGAAATTCATACAACTGAATAGAACAGAAAAATGGGCAAAGGTTGTGAATATACATTTCTCAAAAGATGGCATACAGGGGCTGGGGCTGTAACTCAGTGGTAGAGCACTTGCCTAGCATGCATGAGGCACTGGGTTTAATCCTCAGCACCACATATAAATAATAAATGAATAAAATAAAGATCCATCAACAACTAAAAAAATATTTAAAAAAAAGATGACATACAAATGGCCAAGACATATAAGAAATGGTGCTCAATATCACCAATCATCAAGGAAATACAGGTTAAACTCACAATGAGATATCACCCTACACACATTAGTATGGCTATTATCAAGATGACAAGTGTTGGTAAGGATGTGGGGAAAAGGGAACCCCTGTACACTGCTGGTTTGAATGCAAAACAGAGCCATTATGAAAAACAGTATGGAAGCTCCTTCAGAAATTAAAAATAGTATTACCAAATGATCAAGCAATCTCTGTTCTAGATATATATCCAAAGAAAATGTAGTCTGTTTAAAAAATAACTATATGCTCATGTTCTTCTTTGTTGTGGTTTTTGCAGTACTGGGGATTTATTTAATCAGGGCCTCGCACATGCCAGGCAAGCACTCTACTACTGAGCTCCTGTATTCTCATATTCATTGCCAGTTACTCACAATAGCCAAGATAAGGAATAAACCAAAGTGTATGTATATAAGGGTATGAACATATTAAGAAAATGTGGGGGCTAAGTATGTAGCTCAGTTGTTGAACAATTGCCTAGCATGTATGCAGGTGGAGCCCTAGGTTCAATTCCTAGCATTGCAAAAAATAAAGGATGTGTGGAATATTATTCACCTTGAAAAAAGAAAATCTTGCCATTTATGATATGAAACAGGAGGACATTATGTTAAGTGAAATAAGCCAGATATAGAACAAAATACAAAGGAATGTCAATTACACGTGAAAACTTTAAAAAAAAATCAAATTCCGAGGCAGCGTAGAATGGTGGTGATCTGAAGCTAAGGGCAAGGACAAACCCCCAAAGGAAATAAAGGCTACATTTCATGAGTTTAGAAGATCTGCTGTACAACATGCTATCTTTAATAGCAATCGTAGGTATTAAGTATTGTTACTACAAAAAATATTTGAAGTAATGCATCAGTTTGAGTTAGTCATTCTATAATGTATGCACACTTCAAACCATGTTTTGTATGATAAATGTATGCCACTTTCATCAAAGTATTTTTTTAAAACAACACATTTATAGCAGCCAGCCTTTCATTTTATGTTTACATTATCAGTCCCAAATTAACTTCAACCAAGGAATCATTTTCAGGAATTTACAGCTTATTATTGGTACAACTACATAAATGATCAATTGCTAAAAGCACATTATTTTCCTCAATGTTAGAATAAGGCCTAATGTAAATAAAACAACCAAATCACTAGATTAACCAATTTGTCACAACTTAGAGGCATCATGCCTTTAAAAGAAATATCTTTGACAATTCTGACATCACATGTAAAACAAATGCACAAGTGACAAAGAGTTCTAAGGCTCCTCATACAAAGAAATGAATGTTTAAGAAGCTAGAAATGCTAATTACCCTACACTGATCATTATATATTATACACATGTACTGAATTATCACACTGTCCCTTATAAATATGTACAACTGTCAAAAATTCAAGAACACTGAATAACAAGACCCCTTTGTTACCAAATGTATAAGTTATGAATGCCCTTTTTCATTTTTAAGGTTTATTTATGCAAGGTATGGGATAATAAATAAACTATTCTTCGTCTTGCCCTACCCACTCCTAAGCAGTTACTGAACAGTTTTTACATCAAAGATGTCATTTGTGCTTTTTCCATTCCTGAAATTCTTGGTTCTGGTCACCTCATCCCCACTTTCACCTGGCCAACCTCTCTGTATTTAATTTGCAACTAAAGTAGCAATTTAATTTTATTCAGAATAGTCCAACAGTAAAAACAACCTAATGACCAACCATTTAATTAATAAATTGTATCTTTACAATGAATACTACTCCAGAATAAAAGGAATAAACTGTTCATACACACAAGGTAGTTAATCTAAAAAACATTCTGCTGAGTTAAAGACCTTACACAAAAAAAACCATGATTCCATTTATATAAAGTTCTAGAACAGCCAAATTTAATCAACGATACAAAGAAACAACAGCTGTTGCCTGTGTAAAAAGGATGGAAGCAGACGGGTTAAAGAGTATAAAGGAACATTCTGGGTTGATGTTAATGTTCAGCATGTTTGAATAGGAATTTGAGTTAAATAGCTTTAATCTTTTGTCAAAACAGCAAATATATACTTACAGTTTGTGTATTCACTGTATATACATTTTACACTAAAAAGTTAATAAATATTAAACTCTTAATGATATGCATGCTGAAGTATTTGGAAGGTACTTCACTCATGTTTGCAATTTACTTTGAAATACACTAAAAACTGATGGATATGCAGTAATAACATGTATAGTGTGTTCACTATAAAATTTTTTTAATTTTTTTTTAGTTGTAGATGGACACAATGTCTTTATTTTATTGCTTTGTACGTGGTGCTGAGGATCAAACCCCGGGCCCCACGCATGCAAGGCAAGCGCTCTACCGCTGAGCCACAATCCCAGCTCCTAAAATTTTTTTGTATTATGTGAAACTTTTCATAAAAAATTGTTAGGGGAAAAACTCAAGTGTCAGTCTTACAGGAAGGTTTCTTGAGCATATGTACAGCTATTGCCCCTGCTCTATGCTTTCCTTACAGCCTGTAAAAACAATGTACTTAACTCCACTATTGGTTACATCTGTATCCCAAACCCCAGGAACTGAGAGCAGCTTCAAAACAAGATGTCTTACCCAGCAGTACACAGTACAGTTGAAGATTTGTTGACTTGAAGGAATATTTATTCAGTGAACTTTATCACCTATGTTCCTTATAACCAAAGGCCTTTTGTTTTATTGGCTGATTTTCTTTTGCTGAATCATCACAGCTATCAGAAAAATCTATCTCGTCTGGTATTCATTCACATGTATCCTTACAGGTTTGCTTTGTTGGAGGGATACTGAAGACACCTGTTTTGGGTTATCCTCATTCTCACCCCCTCCAACTCCCAACTTTTAAAATTAACGATTAATGGGATCACAGCTCAGATTTAATTTATACCTTCTTTACTGAAGCCAGCTGGGTCACATTAAGGACAATGTTTACTCACACTACTTACTCTACAGCCAGTTGAGTTCCTTAAAGATGTACCATGGCACAATGAATAATGTGCCATTTTATCTTTGTGCAATTGTGTACACTATACTTATGTATTAAACAGTTTCAATGTTATATGGTTCACAGTAGAAGGAGGCTGCCTAGCCTTGAATACTAAAACCATCACTTACTTGCCATACTACCTTGTATAAGGTATCTTGGTTGTGCCATTTTCCTCCCTCCCTTCTGATTTGCTAAATAATGTGTGTGTGTGGTGGTGGGGGGTGAGCTGCACACTTGTAACCCCAGTAACTTGGGAGACTGAGACAAGAGGTCTACAAGTTTGAGGCTAGCCACAGCAACCTAAGCAAGACCCTGTCTCAAAAAGTAAAAGGGCTGGGGATATACAGTTCAGTGGTACAGCACTCCTGGGTTCAATCACCAGTATCACAGAGGAGGAGAGGGGCAGTAACATGTATTACCACTTGCCATGAGGTTTAATCAGTTATTACATGTACAGCACTTCAAACAGTGGCTAGCTATTAGCTGTCATTTCATATGTTCAGTTCTGAACCAACAACAAAAGACCTTAATCTACAAACTAGCTCAAATTCACTGATGTCTCTTAAAGAGTATAAACGCTTATCTTGCTAATACATTCAGACAGTTTCCACTAAGAATTCAATTATTAAATTCTTTTTCAAATGTTGGCTTTTACCTCCATACCATGTCTAAGGTAGATATTTCTAATTCTCTCAATACTCCCTGCTAGTTTCCTTCCTAGCACTTATTACAAGTTTATTTTGTTTTCTCCACTGGATCTGAGAGAAGGACCTCTAACATGTACATGCCTGGCACATAGTAGGCACTCAAATGTATCCTTAATAAACAATGAAGACAGTTCAAAGTTTGTTTAACCCATACCAGATAAAAATCAAAGCAATAATTGTTACATGTTCTTAAAGTAATAACCCAATTAGGGATTTAGTCTCATTTAAAAATACATATGATTTATTAAAAATATATAGTGATGTTGTTTTCTATAAATATTCCCACTCAAACACATTAAAAGATGTAATAGATATAATTTGCAAACCATTTAAAGCCACCCTCCCCCTTTAATTACAAGAGATAAAACATACAACATACTGTAGGTTTATTTTTATTCAAAAAGTTACTGTCTCAAGACATAAATACAAATCAGAAAACAGTACAATTAGGACAATAGAATGTGGAGGACAACAGGTTAGAGTAATATATAAAACATTTTTAGCTGGTTGAAAACAAAGCTGTAAGAACTGCTTTCACAAAGAAGTACTCCTTTCAAGAGTGAGAAAAAAAAAATCAACTTAGGTTTAAAATCATATATACAGTCCTCTCAGCAGTTCTAGTAAATGCAGTGGTGTGTAAAACAACATATGCAATACTTTTGCACATAACAATATTTGTTGATGGAAAATCTGTTAGACAAGTCTCATTTCATTTGTTACTGACCATGATTTAATAAAATAATTGTATTTCATCATGAACTTTTAGCTAACCTATGGTTTTTGGCTACCACAGCCCAATGCTTGTTGATTTCTGACTCTAAAAACTGGAAGCCTTTTGGTATTCACCCATCTGAAGATACTCTTGTATTGCAAGCATATTAAGGCATGGAATGATTAAAATAATATACCTCAAGAACTGAGAGACGACTGACAAAAGATAGATACACATGTAATATAAGTTAATATTTTGTTTTAAACGATGTCTAGCTGCCTAAGCCTCGCAAAATGAGTTGATGTCAAAATGGCAAGTAGCCACTTTCTGTTTGAAACTAATTCATTTGTGAAAGGACATAAAATGAAGTTTAAAGCTTAGCTTTCAAAGAATATTATGGGTTATGAATTCTATTATCCCATCTAATTTACATACAGAGGAAATGTACTGTAACCTGTTAGAAGTATCTTTAACCTGAAGACTGCTTGCAAAGACAGATAGATAAAACAATATAAAATACAAATTTAAAAATCATTTTAAAGCATGAACACTCATGCTTTTCTATTTTTAAACATTGTTAAACTTTCAATATATTTCTGAAACCTCATAATTTTAAGTTGGAATTTAAAAGTAAGAAAAAACTAAACAAACTGCGCAATTATAAAATCAGCACCAATTTATATATATATATAATTTTATTTAAAATTTAGATCCCTATTCCCACACTCTAATAAGCTGTATAATTTTTGTTTAGAATTTTTCTGCAAACATACTACAATAAGCTTCTTTTATTTGGAGACAAAATACAGTGGCACTACTGGAAGGAATATCACAACATTACATTTTTATCTTAAAGGACAAGCAAACTTTCAGGGTTGATAGTGGGATAAGCATGTTTGAGACTGGTTACCTTCTGGCAGTTCACTGCATCTGGATAGTTCTGAAAAGTATAGAGAAGCTCTTGGATTTTAAAAATATCTTAAAATACATTTTAGATGAAAAAATTGTAAAAGTTCTGCTTATAAGTTTAACTTTCTCCACAATTACAATATTTAAAACAAAGTTTCGTTGATTGATGTTTTAAGCATTTAAATTTAGAATGCTAAAAACAATTCTATCCTACAATTTCAGGGTCAGGGAATAAATTCATTCTTAACGTTTCTTAGATGTAAACAGAAATCCAGCAGAGGTCATCATTAATTAGTACAACCAGTAAATAAATGTGAGAGGATTCTTATCTGTACCAAATGCCTCTTCAGATTGTTATATTTTTTTTTAAAAAAAGCATGAAATAATTGATTTAAAAGCCAACTAACAGCGCATAAATAAAATATTTACTTTCTAAGAAAAACTGTAGCTTATCATCAAATTGTTTACTTGTCCTTTACTTTTTTCAGGCAAACAAAACTGCCCCTCAATGCACTTGGATCTTGGTAAGCATAAGCGTGTCATATTCTCCTTAGAGAAAAATCTGTACAGAATTTCACTGTATCTACCACACTTTTATTTTAAAATTTCCTCTTCCACTTAGAAAATGACTTCACCACAGATTTATTTGTGTACTGGGATTAAAACATTGACACCCCAAGAACCTAGTGAGAGAAGGGAAAAAAAGAATCTCGTTAAAATAGTCATTCATTTCTTCATAAAAATCTGTAAACATTATATTAATACTTGCTCATATTATATTCAATAACATGCCAATAAAACCATTTGATTACTAATTTCAAAATTCAAGTAACCATTAATAAATAATGAAATAATTATATTGGGACTAACTGAGGTGCCAATTAACTCACAATTAAAACTAAGAATAGGGACCTTGGCTTAATTTTATTTATATACACCATTAAATGCCCTGAACAAAGTAAGGCACCCAACATCTGTTAAATGAACTAATGAATATGCTTTCTGACATATATTTCCGGCACAGGTTCACTGCAAAGAGTTTAATATTTTACAAACTTGTCCATTTGTACTCTGAAGTGGGTATAGTTTTTTAAAAGGCAATTGAAGCTAAACTGTGGAACCAACCTAGATGCCCTTTAATAGATGAATGGATAAAGAAACTGGTATATACACACAATGGAATATTACTCAGCATTAAAAGAGAATAAAATTATGACATCTGCAGGTAAATGGATAGAGGTGGAGAGCAGTATGCTAGGCGAAGTAAGCCAATCCCCAAAATCCAAAGGCCCAATGTTTTCTCTGATTAGTGGATGCTGATCCATAATGGGGAAGGGGACATGGGAAGAATGGAGGAACTTTCATCAAAGGGGAGGGAAGAGAGGGAATGAGACATGGGGGCAGGAAAAGATGGTGGAATGAGATGGACAATAATGCCCCAGGTACATGTATGACTGCACATATGGTGTAACTCTATATTGTCTACAGAGAAATGAAAAATTGTGCTCCATTTGTGTACAATGAATCAAAATGTATTCTGCTGTCATGTATACCTAATTAGAATAAATAAATTTTAAAAATAAAGGCAATTGAACATGCAAAAAATCCAATAATAATAAATGTAGGAAATAGAAAGCTTTCTTTAGAATTAAATGTTGCCTGAATTAATGAACAGAACTGTAAATTTTAAGAAATCAAATAAGGTAAAATCTAGGCAAAATGATATTGGTACTGTTCTATATATTCCAGTTGGGAAAAGCACATTAGGTAGGTAAAATCTAGTAATTACTTGTCACTAAAAGTAAAAGCAGATGATGGAGTAACTCCCTTATTCATTACACCAGAGCAGCACCCAATTTTTGAAATACGTACTTTTAGGTATTTCGATTAAGTTCTAGCACTTATTATGCCAATTAAGCAATATTTTAGAATACTATAATGAACTAGTTAGAACTGCTATCAAAGCCAGAGGTAACAAGCTGAGATTGCAATCACAAAGGGTTCTTACTTGTAAGTTAAATCTCATTTGAACAAGTCAGAACTCATGAATTGTTAAAGAAACTGTATTTTCAGATCAGGAAAACAAACATCTATGTGATTGCAGCTTTGCTGTAATGAATCATCAACTCAAGTGTCTGGAATATCCAGTAATGAAACAAACAAGATCCATGCACCCCACTTCTACCCCTCCATTAACCCTAACTACCACACTACTCATCCCAACTTCCTTTCTCTTCCAGGAAGTTTCAGGGTTCTCCTTTATTAAGAGTCAGAGTTTGGGTGGTGAGGATGTTTCCACTAAATAGACCTAGCTCTTCTAGCCAAAACACTCTATGACTTTGAGTAAGGAAAGGTCTGATAGTTAATGAAAATATAAAACTGTAATTAGCCAATTCTTCGTGTGTAGAGTGAAGATGAACTCAAGTTCTTTCCAGAATGCCTAACTAGAGAAGAAAGCACCTGAATACCTGAAATTCTTCTTGCTGTTTTGTACAGACTAGGTCATAACTAGATTATCTTGAGACCACTAAATTTGCTTTACTACACTAAGCCCTTCTTTTACCAAATTTATACTACAGATAATTCCAATAAGAGAATCTCAAAAAAGGAAAGAAGCGACACTAGTGACACACTCTTTTCTGTGCTAATACAATACAAACTGTGAGTTTCTGCTGTTGACATTAATAAACAATACATCTACTTCAATATACAAATATCAAGCTTTGGGTGTTGTATCAATACTGGCAGAAAATAACTACTATCATAATGGACAAAACTATAATACAAATATAATATTTTATATGATATATAAAACTATACTATAAATCTAGAATCCTAGGTATATGTAACTCTAAAATGATATGCTTGAACTTTTTATATTATCACTCCTAGACAATGTGAAAATCATGTTAGGATATACTTTAGTAATAACCTGAAGTATCTATACAAAGGTGCTTTGAGTTACTTTATTTAAAACTGGAGAATCTGAGAAATGGTCACTAAGGGATTTAAATTCCTATTATACTATTTTGATGACTCCCTTATCATAGGTTTTATTATACTAGATTTATTACATTAAGGCAAATAGATTTTTATACTCGAGCTTTTCTGTTATCCTATTTCTTACATTATGGTTGAGACATTATGGGATATGTATATTTAAAAGAAAAAAACAAACTCATTAACTTAAAAATGCACAAAGATTTCTAAAGGTACCCAAACCTTTAAAGATTAGTAAGCACTCAGTTATGTGACTGCTGCCATCATGTGGTAATACTACAAAACTACAGATATAAGTACATTTAATCATTTCCTTATTTTAGAAGCAGAGGCAGTTAAACTTTTATCAGATTAACAACAACAACAAAAAAGGCTTCTTGGTTATAATACAACCAATACATATGAGAATGCCATAAAGTTGCTATAAATAACAAATATTATTGGGTCCTTACTTCTGACCTCAAGTTTTCATTTTATCTAAATGTTAAATGTCAAAAAATATAGTCTACATTGCTGTTTCATTATTTTAGTCATCTGAAGAACACCTTTTGAAAATCTAGTGTGTGACTAAGTAAATACTTAAAGTTCTGACAACAGATTAATACCTAAAAATATGATCTCTTCTCATATCAATTTTGATTATAGCTAATCATTTCAGTTTTCTAATTACTTTCTTGGTGTTTCATCCAAATGAGATCTGATTTTAGTTTTCATAAGTATAAAATAGTAGAGACAGCATGAGATTACAAAATCAGAAGAACTGGCATCAAATTACTACTCTGATACTTATTAGTTGTATAACTCTTCCTGAGTCACTAAACTACCTCTTTGGTCTTAGTTTGCTTGAGTATAAAATGAGAATCCCATCATCTTTCTTACAAGGTTACTCCAAGGATCAAAATAAATCATGCCTAGCATAGTGTCAGGAACATAAGCTCTTATTTCAAAGTGATAGTCAAGGCGCACTAGAATACGCATTACTTAAGGACAGGGAGAGTGTCTTGTGCATTTAACACCAACTTCCAGCTCACAAACTGTTGAACAAATGCAGTTCATCATACGTGCTTGAAAAGACTCTATTTTATCCCTCACCACAATCCTACCTTCATGCTTTATGTAACAAATTGGGAAGATATATTCTTCTAGATTATCAGGAAAACCACCAATATATACTTAAACTATAGACTTATGGACAGGATAGGCCATCTATATACTATATAAAGCCTTGTAACTCAAAGGATGGTCTGCAGACCTGAAGCATCAACAGCACTTATTAAAGATGCAGAATCTCAGAACATGCTCTGGACTTACTGAAGGTGAATCTAAGTTACATTTTAGTAAGAATTATGAATGATTCAAATGCACAGTAGGGATTCAGAAATACTAATTAAAAAGATCCTAAAATATTGTTCAATCCCAATATTTTATTTCTTTTTTGTAGCAAGGATTGAACCCAGGGGCACTTAAACATTGAGCCACATTCCTAGCCCTTTTTTATATTTTACTTAGAGACATGGTCTGAGTTGCTTAGTTCCTGTCTAAGTTGCTGAGGAAATGGGTTTGAACTTGCGATCCTCCTGTCTCAGCCTCGTAAACTGCTGCGATTATAGGTGTATACTACCGTACCAGGCTATCCAAATCTTTCTATGCCTGCTGAGACTCTTTTGGGTCAAACAACTGACCTTATTAATATAATTAGGTATTGCGAATTAGTTTGTTAAAATATTTCCAAGAGCTATGTGAAAGCAGATTGTGAGGCAGGAGAAGGCAAGGAGGGAATGGTGCGTCAGAGGATGGTACAATAAGACACCTAAGTAGTGGGTGTTACAAGGAAGGAGTATAAATGGGTGGGCACAAAAAAGTGAGATGGAAGAGCACTTAAATGATTTCTTCATCTGACAAAACCAAACACCTACTATGTTAGACAGAACTCAACAAAACTATCACTGTTTCAAGTTCAGTCTATTGAGGGACCGAGACATGCAATTAACAATATCTCACTGCACCAGCATGGTAATTATCACAATGGATTTGTATATAAAGTGTTAAAGGAGCAAAGAAAAAATATCTGAAGAGATTGGCAAAAATATCACTGGTAATGTTAGAACTGAATACTAAAAGAATTCCCAAAGAGAAAAAGGAAAGAGGTATTTCTGGCAGGGAAAAAAACCTTTCATGGATTTATGAAAGAGATAGTGTTACAGACACATTATAAGATTTGGAATGGTTGAAGCACAAGACACATGGAAAAAGGCTAAGATCCAGGTGGAAAAGGAGCTAGATCATGACAGACATTGTTTTCCAGCCTGAGGACTTGAAATTTTTTTCTTGAAGGCAGTGGAGGTGGTGGTGGTGGTGTCAAAATGACTTAGAACTGTGGGTGAAAAGATTATATCTGCATTTACAAAGATATTCCCAAAAGATATTTATAAAGGAGGAGTAGGTCACCAAGTGGTTTAAAAGCTCTGCAACAGTCCAACTGAGGAGGACATGAAGCCAGGGCATGGTCAGGGAGAATATGGAACAGAGGGCTAATATGAGATATTTTAAAAAAAAGAACTGACAAAACCCATTAGTAACCAAGTTAAGTACTGGAGGGAAATAACTGTCCCTTTATCCTAGATATCTCAATATCTGGATTTTGTTTTCAAAACCTTTGTTAAAGTTATTATTATTATTTACCATGCTTTTATATTATAATTGTTCTCCCATTCATTCTATCCATCCATAAATGCCATGGAAATTTCATGAAATACAATTCTGATTCGTGTCATCTCTGATTTAAAATCCTTCAATGAGTAACCCAATCCTACAGGAAAGGTCCAAATTCCTTAACATTCCAGTCCCAGTTGGCCAGGGATTCAATAATACTTTTAATCATTAATCACTATTGCATCACTACTCCCTTCTCATCAGAATCCTCCCTGCCAGCGTCTTCTTTCTCATAGCCAATTGTTTTCATCCACTCTCAGTATGCTGCCCCAGCTCTTCAACCTCAAACTCAGGGACTGCCTATACTCCTGATTTTGCAATCCTGGGGTACATTCAAATTAAACCTACTGATTCATCCATAATTGAAGCTGGATCAAAGAAATCAGGCTTCAGTTCTGTTCTCTCTCGTCTGTTCTTTGATGGTGGCTAAGGAAAAAAAGGAAGTTGATATTTACCAAATCTATAAACCAGACAGTAACTGCAAATGCATATTAATTATCATTAGGTGTTTGTTTGGCCTATGTGATTCCAAGTGTACCTTATAAAACTTCAAATATTGGCTACTCAACTATGCAATGTTTTAAAAGTACAAAAATATTCATTCGTGGAAAAATTATTCTGAATGACAAAATCCAGAAGCTCAATTTTTCATTTTGCTTTAAAATTCCTTCTCCTCAAATCATTTTCCTTTAAAGACAACAAATTATATTATTTAAAAGAGAAGCCATATTTAATTCTTTATTTTAGGGAGAATATAGAATGGTATTCTGAAAAGTAGACTAAAATGAGACTGTTGGCAAAATGAAACATATAAAACCATTTTGTATACGATAAGCTCTGGCTACACACATAATTATTAATGAAGAATATTCCCTAAAATATATTTAATTTCTTCTCAAGTTAAGTAATTTTACTTCATTATTTGAAATGGGACTTTGTCTCAATAATAGGGTGGTATCAAGTTAATAATCTACTATTTTGATAAGGTAAATAAATGGTAAATTAAAATGTGATGTGATACTTAGAATATTAACCCATATTTTCTAATAATTTGACATACAACCATTAAATATCATGATTTTCAGTCAAATATGCAAAATGTATCCTTCAACCATATATATTTCTAAATTAATCTCAAAGGCAATAGACAATTTTGTCATCTTAAATTACAATCTAAAATCTTCACCAACTTCAAATAGTACTTAATCCCATCTCATATAATCAAACTCCTGGCAACTTTTATTTTAACACTTTTCCAGTATTTATTTTTCAAGGCAAGTATTTCTCTAATAAACATCCAACTTCATTTCCAAAGCCTCTAAACAGAGAAACCATATTTCTATGAGTTTCTTACCAAGTCTATATCCATGGTATCAAAATCCATTCCCTCATTAAGATCCTCAATTCTTCCTTCTGAGGACATCATAACATCTTCAACAATTGGCTCTTCATCATCTTCCATTAGACTTGTACCACGCCGACTAGAGAAACATAAAACAAAGTCAAGATCTAAACCAATGTCACAACTATTAATATATAGGCAGCAACTATGTGGTTCTCTATATTCAAGTATAATGGAAAATGATGGAATTAAAGGTCAGGGAGAATGATTAGGCATTGATCATGTCATCAATGATGTAGAAATCCCAATGTTCACTTGTTTAAAAATGCTAAGAAGTTACATTTATTCTACATTACTTTGAAACATTTAGATAGACAGTTCTGACAGTCCATATATAAGATTCAATGAGAATTTCCCACATGGGAACATACTAGATACCTCATATCCTTTTTGAAAGTAGGCAGGGTACAAATTAATAAACAAACATAAAACAGAGACCAAAGAAATCACATTTTCAGAATACATATATTTTCTTTATATAAAATGTTGATTTTACCCATTATTCAACTCATCCATTTAGCACCTAATGTATATACCAGGCACACATGCACTCACTCATTCACAGAGTAACTACTCTGTGATAGGCTTCTACTGTGCCCTATGAATGCAAAAAAAAGGGGGAGGAGAAGAAAGGAAAAAAAAAAGACATGATTCCTGCCCTCGAGGAGCTCACAGTCTACTATGGGAAAACAGATAAACAATTGACTGACAAAAAATAAAGTGTTACAATAGAACCATGCATCATATGCTGTAAGGATACACTGAAAGAGGGAATTATTTTGCCTCAGAAAAAAATGAGCAACACTTAATGTTGAAACTTGAATTCTTGTGCCCTATATGGAACACAAACTAAGATATTATATAGAAATAAAAACAAAGATCCAAAGGTCTACATGTTATCACATAATCATGGGGAAAATAAACTAAGTTCACAAGCTTCCCAGTTTGGCCAACATTACCTTCTTTTGTTATCTAAAGATCTTTCCTCCAAGAAAAAGACTCACCAAAACCCCCAAATCACTACAAACTGTTTACAATGTACACAATATTGTGCTGGATCATAAAAGATACAAAGATAACAAGACATGATATCTGATCAAGGCTACCCGGACAAATGTTGATAACCATCCTAACAGTTCTGCATAACAAAAGACAAGACAATCTTAACTGTATGTTGTGGAGGCAGATGTGCAGGGAATATTTGTGATTTGTAGACCATGTTACCAGAACCCAGAAATCCATGATACATTTCATTTGGGGTAAACACAAGATGTGTGTTATATAAACTACAGGGAACATGATAATTTGGAAGTAATTTGTATTACAGGGTGGTATCATTAGAGAATAACTATTGTATTTTTTTATTTAAAAAAGTACTTTAAAGTCCTAGGCAAGCCTAGTGCAATGGCACATGCCTATAATTCTGGCTACTGGGGAGACCAAGGCAGGAGCATCACAGTTCAAGGCCAGCCTGAGCACTTGGTGAGACCCTTAACAACTTCACAAGACCCTGTCTCAAAAACTAAAAAGGCCTGGGGATGAGGCTCAGGGATAAAGCATTTCTGCGTTCAATCCCCAGTACCATAAAATAAAATTTAATTAAATTTCCATGGGCTAGAGATGTAGCTCAATGGTAGAGCACTTGCTTAGCAGGTGCAAGGCATTGGGTTCAATGCTCAGCACTGTTTTTAAAAAAGTCCTAGGCAACAGATCACTTATGAAACAACAAAACAAAAAGAATCCCCTGGTGACAAATATTTAACTGGGCTAACCCCTTGCAGTTGACTGAGGGAGATGACCTGTAACTGAGAATCAAATCAGTACAAACAAAAGAATAATGATAAATGGTACTGAGTAATGAGATGCTCTAGAAGATCTTAGGAACCAGTACCAAGTTTTCAGGAGAGAGATATAAACCAAATGATTACATGGCAGAATTCTGGAATGTTTGGATTGGTGACTGACTAGAAGCTAAGAAATTAGTTGTAGGATACAGTATGAAATAAGAACACATGTTAAAGGGAATATGGCCAGAGAAAGGAGGACAGAATCAAGTGATAGTACAGATGATGATCTCATTAACCAAGTTAGGATCAGAGTCTATACATGTAATAGAGTATATTTTATGCCTCAAGAGGTTCTTCAAGAGCACTATGGAGATAACTGAAGTCAATTTATACAGGCCACCACTCGTGTGGTAAATGATCATTTCTTACGAAAAACAAGTAAAATTCTTAATTAAAAACCATCAAAACAAAATATAAAATTAAAAAGAGTAACAATTACTACCTCCTAGTATTAAAGCAAATACCAATTGTTATAACACTTTCAAACTGAAAAACTTAATTAGAATCATCAAACTTTCCCTGTATACCAATCAAGACATGTAAAACATTATCTAAATACTGCTTGTTTAGATCCAAAACAAATGAATATTTCAGAAGGAAGATTTATAAACTTTTCATACAAAATCCAGTAAAAACAAAGTATTTAAAAGATAAACTATAGTTTTTTAAGCACTGAACATTTACTCATTTGATGAACATTTACTTGGCAACTTTTATGTGCCAAATACTAACAGGCAATGAATGGGGTCCCTGCCCTTGAGGAGCTCACAGTCTAAAGAAAGGAACAATCTCATAAACAAATAGTTTTCATACAATATGGCAAGTACTCTAAGAAATATGAATATACATAGTGCTACGGGAGCATGGATGACCACAGCTTCACTTAATGACACCTGAGCTTATTCTTTCATGATGATTTTACCAGTTTTCAGGGAATGAAATAAACTAAAACATACCAGGGGCCATATTTTGAAAGATCTTGCATGCCATGAACTAAGGAGTTTCAACTTTACCAGCAGGCAATGGGGAGCCATGGAAAGATTTTAAGTAACAGGTTACATGGTAAGATTTTTATTCTAGAACAGTAATTTTTGATGGCAGTGTGAATGATGGAGTGGTGAGGGGTGTGAAGGGAAGGGTTTGGTGAGAGGATAAATGGGGGATTTGAGGGAAGAAAACTAGTTAGAAATGAGCACCTGAACTAAGGTGGGAAAATCACTAGGATGTAACAGAAATGTATTTTTAAATTCTGTGTACCAAAATAAACAAGGATTCATATTTAAACTTTTCCAACAGATCAGCCTAAGATTGGTCCTTTGGCTATCTAGTTAATATTTAACTTAAAACTTATTTTTTTTCTGTTGGAAATATTGATTTTAGTTCCTTGATTATTTCAGCTCAGTTACTCTAGAGAGTTTGCTGAAATTTTATATAAGGCACACATTAAAATATGTTAAAATGAATTAGTGAACTTCCTAGACTCAGACAATAAGGCACTCTCACTTACATGGCATGCTGAAGATTAGTTCGCAGTTTAACATAGCTCATTGCTGCTCTCTCCTGCTGTTGCCTTGCTTCCTCTTGTTGTCTCTGAGCTAACATCCATGTTACCTGCGTGCTTCAAGGAGAATTTTATTCTTCTTTTAACTTAACTTTTTTCTATGTAATTAATAAAGTTCTAGTACAGAAAACAATCAAATGTACTTACTTATAATCAAGAGGAGTTTGATGATGTTCAGTCTGCATTGGATAGACACTCATGAAGCTATCCTCAGGCCGTAATCTTTTGGGTTCTCTCATAATAGTGGACGTGAGCTGGGGTGTCTGCATCATAACAGGGGTGTGCAGTGTTTGTTCTCTGCTCAACCACATACTGTCACTACTGCTGCTTTCTTCAGCTGAAAGAAAATTTACATCAATGAAGTTCAGTCTTGAATAATCAGATATCTAAAACTACCCATTCAGGTAAACAAACTTTTGGCTACTTTCCACATGCTAGTGCTAGGAACTGGGAGACTCAAAGGTATGTAAGGCAGTCTCCACCCTGCCCTTATAATCTAATTGTACAAAAAGAACAAGTATAGAGTTAAAATACAGTGTGACAAGTGCTAAGGAATATAGGGGCAATGAAAGTTGAGAGAAATCAGACAGTTATGCAGAAGTGACTTCTAACTACAGTTGAGTGTCGAGTGGGCTGCAATAGCTTTTCCAACCAGGGGTAAGAACATAAGCAAGAGCACTGAGGCATGAAAGATCAATGACTGAATCCTATCAATCTGATGACATATGACCTATAACAATGGCAATTTCATATGGTTGAAACTAATACTTTGCTGTTATTGACAGTATAAAGATGGAAAGAATGGGAAAAAATAAGACTGGATTAAGAAGCAGGAATCAGCCAGACATGGTGGTGCACATCTGCAATCCCAGTGAATCAGGAGGCTGAGGCAGGAGGATTTTAAGTTTGAGGCCAGTCTGGGCAACTTAGTGAGACCCTATGTCAAAATTAAAACTTAAAAAGGGTTAGGGATCTAGCTCAGTGTAAAGCAGCCCTGGATTTAATCCTCAGACAAGGGGGGATAAAGTAGAAAATGTAGGAATCAATTTGTGGAAAGTAATGTGATCTGTGCTAAGTGCCAGGAAACCACTGCTGAATGCTTTAAGAAATGGAAGCAAACTGATGAGTTACATGTTTTAGTCAATGTGGTAGCACTATGGAGGCTGAACTTGAGAACAGGAAGACTTATGAGCAAACAGGCCAGTTAGGAGACTAACTTTATACCGTAGGTGATTGAAACATGGTACTAGGAATGCTTACAATAGGAAAGTGGTTCCTAATCTATGGGATACAGACCGCTGAGCAGGTTTTAAAAATTTCTTAAGTGCAAAGGGACCGCAAATCCATATGTACATTAACTATCAAACTTAAGAAAAAGCAGATTTCACACCCGCAAAAGCTTCTTTTATACTAATTCACATATAAGCATTGCTGAATTAAGTTTTTAAACCACTGAGTTGGGAGGTAAAATTGAGAGCACTTGGTGACTGAGCTAAGAGGAAACTCATTAGCAGATTATAAATGTGAGCATATATCTAAGTTTTAAAATAAAAACCTACAAAAAATGTACTAACACTCTAGTAATAGATGATTTAGGCATAAACTTCACTTCACAATATAATCATATCATATTCTTCAATGTTCAGAGTCTAATATAACACTGATCTGGCCAACCCACGAGTATTTATCCTTCCTCCTTCTAACTTATTAATGCCTTAATGGCTCCCTCTTTTTTGTTTTTTGGGTACTGGGGATTGAACTCAGGGGTACTCGAACACTGAGCCACATCCCCAGCCCTATTTTGTGTTTTATTTAGGGACAGGGTCTCACTGAGTTGCTTAGTGCCTCACCATTGCTGAGGCTGGCTTTGAACTCGCGATTCTCCTGTCTCGGCCTCCCAAAGTGCTGGGATTACAGGCGTGCGCCACCACACCCGGCTTTATGGCTCTCTTGATACACCTGAAAAGAGCATTGACTAAAACTTGTATCCAGTTTGGCAATCCGTTTCTAAGATGTTATATAAATACCAATGCAAAAGTACTTCATGAAGTCTAAGGGAAAGGAGAGATTTGATACTCCAGCACAAATCTGTAACTATTAATTATTGATTCAGAAGAGAAAAGCTTTTAAATAAGATTTACAATGATATGCAGGAAACACCTTTTAATTGGATAACTTTTCTATTAAAAAACTTAACTTTTTATAAATGATCATTTCTATTTAGTTGATGGGAAAGACCAACTGTGATTCTGGGACTATTATAACCAAGTGTAAAACTATATAAGTTATGAGGTTATGACTGGACATATGATACTAAAACTAACCATAACACAATCAAGTTTTTCATACTATATGTCTGATGATAAATGGTGGCTGATAAATTATGTGGCAATTTTTAAAAAATGGTTCCAAAATTCTTTGACCCTCTTCACACTGAGTATTATGTCCCTTTCCCCTATAATCTCTTTGATTATCTGGCCAAGACAATATAGCGTAAATCATATTATGCCAGTTTCTGGGCCTTGGCCTTTAAAACTAGAAGCTACAATTTCCCTTAGGATACTTAAGCTCTTAGAAGCCAGTGACAGGCTAACATGGAGAAGTCTTTAGATATGCTCTGGTAGACAGTCCAGTTGAGATTAGATATGCAGGCAAAGATGACTCCATATGATTCTAGCCACCAGCCATTGAGTCTTCCAAACATTACAATGCTTGCTATATCCTAAGTTTGAGGTAATTTATTACTCAGCAAATAAGACTGCCACAAATTTTGACATGTTTGCTAATTTGTTTCAAGCTTCCAGTGAAAAGGAAAATATCCCCAAGGCCCATATCAAACTAACCCTGGAATGCTAGGAGCGCAAGATCATCTAACATCATAGGGCATTCCTATCTCTAATAATGGCACTTTAAATTTCCATCAAGTTCTTCACAATTAATGACATCTTCATAGAAATTCAGAGGTTGTTACCTCTCTCAATCTGTTATTCCATTTAAAATTACATGATCTGATCTCTTTGTTTAGTAATAACACTACAACATTGTCTATTTCCCTATACATAAAATATACCACAGTGATTAAAAAGCAGGCACTCGGGAATCAAACTGCCTATTACAACATATCTGTGTGACATTGGGAAGGTTACTCAATCTCTTAGTTTTCTCATTTGAAAAGTGAGGATATGTCTGAAGAACTGTCAGAACTGAGTTTATATATATAAAATACTTAACACATTCATATGTAACTGATACATTGTGCAAGCCACTGTAGAACAGGACATATTAAATGAAAAATAAGGCAAATCTTAATAACAATTCAGTTGAACATTAGGGAAAAATATGAAGAGAATAAACTACATCCTTACTGAGTGAAAGTTGCATGCCCTCAACCACTTTCCGTTTTCCTGTAGATGGTTTTGATTTTTTACTCCGCACAGTTGACCCCCGACTGCTGATTCCACTAATGACAGACATGGTGTCGTCATCACCACCAGCTAGCAAAGAATTTCGGTAAGACATCAGTGGAAGCCACACATCTTCTCTTCGGAGTGACATCTGAAATGTCATGAACTTTTCCAAGTAAACATACCTTAAAAAGAAGTAGAAACTGTTAACTTTGATACATAAAACTGGTAGTTTTACCAACTCTCGGTTGTAGGAGCATTGCATATATTACTTCAATACTCAATCTTAGCCTTAAACTATCACATTGGATGAAATAGAGCATTTCAGCTCTGTATTTTTTGAGTATGTCCCATGCATGGGTGATAAAAAAGCTTCAGGATGATGGAAATCATAAATCTACACTGCGGAACAAGTATCATAAGGCTTTTGTGTCATTTTTCAATTAAAATTCAACCAATATTCATGTGACTATTATATGCTAGGCATGTTTCTCTCAGGTTCCTTAACTATCCTTTAATTTTGTGAAGGAAACATTCTCTCCATTTAACAGACGAGGAAAAAAAGGATAAAAAAGTGAGAAGTGATTGTGTACTCATAGTCATAAAAATGAGTGAGCAGCCAGGTGTGGTGGTGCACACCTATAATCCCAACAGCTTAGAAGGCTGAGATGGGATAATTCCAAGTTCAAAACCAGCCTCTGCACTTCAAGAGGCCCTAAGCAACTTAGCAATACCCTGTCTCAAAATAAAAAATAAAATAGGCCTAGGGAATGTGGCTCATTGGTTAAGTGCTCCTGGGTTCAATCCCTAGTATCCCTTCAAAAAATGAGTGAGCAGCATAACCATGATTCAGGTCCCAGGTTCTGATAATAAGAGTTCAGTAAGGCTAGCTTCTACTTAGAATAAAAGAAGGCATTTATTTATCAACTAACTGTAAGGTGCAATGCCAACATCTGTTGTCATTACAATGACCAATTTCTATCAATTCAAACTTACCAGCACAGAAGAAAAGAATTACAAAATACTGCTTTGTGATAACTACTCAATATGTCATTTTAGTTACAGTATACTTCAGTCAATGCAGAGTAGTACAGCACTCCTTAGTGTAGTCTGTGAACTGGCTCCCAGTCTGGGACCTATTACCAGTTTATAACAAGATACCAAGTTGGAGCTAAAACATACTCACTGACAGATTTACAGTTCTATGAACAACACATATCTTAATAGAACATTACAGATTAGTCCACACTGAAGCTATTTCCATTTCTCTTACTCTTAGTCCCAGAGGTTCTACTAACCTAAAATTTGCTATTTATCATCTCCATGCATACATTTTGTATTTGTGATATACAGTTGACTATAACAGCATAGGAGTTTTGTACTTTTCTATTTGTGCTCAACATGTTATTTAAAATCTATCCATTTTAAACACTGTGTGTATTGTACAATCTGTCAACGGATCTATCTTGCACTTGATGGGTTTTTAGGTGTTTTCAGTTTTTCCCTATTCAAACAATCCAGAAGTCAACATTCTTTTACAGATCTCCTTTGCACATGTTGTAAGTTTCTGCAGGGTATCTCCCTATGAATGAAATCACTGGATAATGCTCGCAAGGTAGGGAAAATTCCAAACTTTACTAGGCATTGCCAAAGAGCTCCACAAAGTGAATTCTGTCAATTTACACTGTCACCAAAAATATATAAGAGGTTCTAATGCTCCACATCCTTGGTAATATATATATATATATATATATATATATATAGGTACTGGAGATTGAACTCAGGGGAACTCAACCACTGAGCCACGTCCCCAACCCTATTTTGTGTTTTATGTAGAGACAGGGTCTCACTGAGTTGCTTAGCGCCTTTGCCATTGCTGAGGCTGGCTTTGAACTCACGATTCTCCTGTTTCAGCCTCCCTAAGTGCTGGGATTACAGGCTTGTGCCACCGTGCCAGGCTCCTTGGTAATATTTTAACACTACCAAACTTCTTAATTTTTGTTAATCTGCTACATGAGAAATGGTATTTCATTGTTTAATTTATATTTCTCTGAGTGTCTATGCAATTCTTTTTTAAACAGACAAGATCTTGCTGGGTTAAAGGATGGCCCTGAACTACTGGATTCAAGCAATCCTCCTGCCTGGGCCTACCAAGTAGCTGGGACAACAGAAACATACCACCATGCCTAGCCTATGCAAGTTTTTTTTTTTTTTAAAAAAGGTAAATACATCTTCTGTATAGTTTTTTTTAAAGATATAGATGGACACAAAACCTTTTTTTATTTTTATGTGGTGCTAAGGATCAAACCCAGTGCCTCACGTGTTAGGCAAGCGCTCTACCACTAAGCTACAAGACCAGCTCCTATGTAATTTTTAATAGGGATATATTTATACATAATAAAATGCACAGAAATTGAAGAGTACAATTGGACTTCTTTTATAAATAAATGTATCCATCTAACCTACACGCTTAATAAGATACAGAATATTCTCAGAAAATATTTTAGTGTATCTTCCCCTTCAATAAATCCAATCCTTTAAGTAACTACTACTGTGATATCACAATAGAGATAAGTTGTGGCTACTTTAAAATTTGTAGAGAATCTATAGGTTTTAAATGTAAAATACTTGTGGGTTTTCAGAAGATATTACATTATGAGCTGTTTATATTCTTCTGCCACTTTATACATCAAAGCCAAAGGGAGGGAAGTTAGAAAGATTCTGAGAATTCAATCCACTTTTTGATCTCTCTTGTAAGTCACCCTTTTAGCAGACTAAACCAAACAAGTGCCCTGTTTAAATGGTCTGTTGAGGATAGGAACAGTGGATAAAGTAAAAGGATCCCAAACAGGGATTTCCACTTTGCAGTGTAGTCACAGATCAAGATACATACTGACTACAATATTTCTGATGGATTCTCAATATTACTCTTTTTAAATGCTCCTTCTTTAGATGGGCTATCGCAAGAATGGAAATAAGAATACATAAAACATTCAAGTTATATCTCAAAAGCCACAACTACACTAGGAGGAGAACTCAAAATATTAAAATGAAGAATTATGCAAGAATAGTTATAATCCTTAAATTATAAAACTGGTAAAGTATAAAGTGTTTGTACATCAATATAATCCTACAAATATGTATATAGAAAGCAGAAAAATCATGTATAATAATTACTCTTAAGAATTCCAAAATGAAATCAAATGGGACATTTCTAGCAAATACATACACTGTCCTTTTGTCTTGTCGAAGTAGTTTAGAAGAAAATTCACTTAAAATATCAAGAAATGCCAAATTTAAAGGTGGATGGCTCTCCCCTTGTGGATTAGGCTCTTTAAAAGCAAATTCTATGCCATCTCTGCAAAGAAAAAAAATATTTAAGAAACTATAATACAAAAATTAAGTGAACTTAGGAAATTTCACTCTATACTTTCTACTACTAAGATATTTCCATTGTCATGATTTTGAGGTATAGAGAATAAGTGTGAGAATGAGAAAATATATTTACATTTTATCTCACTCTTCATATTCTTTAGAATTACATGCTCACACACCAGTTAGCGTTAAGTTAAATGTATATGGCTTAGTATATCAACATTCTTCACTCAAGTTTTCTTTCCCACAGAAAATAACCTAAATTCTGTCACATAATGATGAAAATATTATCTCCATTTTTTAAGATCTAAAGCAGGCCTACGCTAACACATAGAACAAAAATATGATTAATGACAATTGGTAATGATTCATTTAAGAGAAATTTTAAAAATTAAACTCTAATCATGGCCCATTTTAACTACATTCATGTGGTAACAAATACCTCTATTAATCAAGACAAAAAACCCATCATTATTCTCTTATCAAAAATGTAGAGGGTAAGAAACAACCCAGATAGAACTGAAGAAGAAAGAAGGAAAGTTATTACAGAAAAAAAATCATGTATTACTTTTCAATTACTACACATGGAATAATTATTACTTAAAAATTACCACCAATGTATTAAAAGGCATAAAAATGAACCTGAGAGTTTTGGAACAAGGTAAAAACAGTAAATTAAAGTCAGGCAAGGTATGGGTGAAACAAAAAAGAACAGGGAATTCTTTGCAGGAAAACACTTAAGGCTTTTTAAACTAAGTAGGCAAGAGGAGTTAAGTAAGAGACAGACATAAAACAGGGAGCATTCAATGAAATATACAAACTTCTTCCCCAAAGGCAGCATTATTTAAGCCACAGTTAAGGGATAAAGGAATTTAACATAATAAATGTCGGTTATGTTAAAGCTTTAAAATGTACCCATACTTAAAAATGTTTAATTGATCACTAAATTGCATGCTAAATATAAAATCAGATTATTTACAATTTTCATAATGGTAATAAAATATGGAGGCAAAAGATGATTATGGCTCAAAACAAGGGAAAAGGTCATTACAAAATAGAAAACAGAACTAGGAAGAGAGAACTGGAGACAAAAGAATCGCACCTCAAAAATTATTTCTGGCAAAGAGATTGTGACAAAAATTAATAAAACACATTTTGTAATGTCTGATAAATATATGCTTCTTTGCTTCTCATAATTTTTAAAGCTGCTGTTTTACCTGAAACTGACTTTCTTATAAAGGGAATTTTAGTCCCTAGTAATTTATTGAGATAACTGGTTTTTAACTCAAGAAAGAAGATACAATATGAATTTATAAACTAATAATAAAAATATATCTAACATTAGCTATTCCAAATGAAAGGTCTAGATAAAAAGTTTTATGATTAAAAAAATAAGAGCACTGAATAAAATGTTGGGAGATTACTTGTGTAGCATGGCAATGGCTTCTCTTGTTTTCAGTTGATCGAGTCCAAAAGTTAAAGCAAAACGTCGAGCAAGTTCTTTTATGCCACTAAATGTTGAAGATGATCTATCAAAATTATAGCCATTTTCCTGTATCATTTCATTAAAAAGCTGAAAGAAAGAAAGCATGTTAAAGTTTTTTGAAAATTATACATTAATATATTTTAAAATGTAATATTTTCTACTTAAAAATATAGGTGTTCTATAAATGAGGTACCACATTTAATTCTAAAACATGAATTTTAAAAAACATGTAACAATTAGCTGGGCATGGGTGGTACATGACTTTAATCCCAGTGACTTAGGAGGCTGAGATGGGAGGATTCCAGTTTGCCTCAGCAACTCAGCAAGACTTTGTCTCAAAATAAAAAAAATAAAGCACTTAGGGAGGCTGAGACAGGAGAAATCGCGAGTTCAAGGCCAGCCTCAGCAATGACGAGGTGCTAAGCAACTCAGTGAGACCCTGTCTATACGTAAAACACAAAATAGGGCTGGGGATGTGGCTCAGTGGTCGAGTGCCCCTGAGTTCAATCTCCAGTACCAAAAACAAAACAAAACAAAACAAAAAAAGGTCTGAGGATGGGAGCTGGGGTTGTGTGGCTCAGTGATAGAGCATTTGCCTGGCACATGTGAGGCACTGGGTTCCACCCTCAGCACCACATAAAAATAAATAAATAAATAAAAGTATTTGTGTCCATCCACAACTAAAACATTTTTTATTTAAAACAAAAAAGATCTGAGGATGTAGCTCAGCAATAAAGCACCTCTGGGTTATATCCCCAGCAAAACAAAAACAAAAACAAAACCCCAACCAAACAACATGTAAAAATCAACCAAAATTATAGACCTTCATGTATCTAAACATCATTGATGTTAGAAACTTTAGTTTTCTCAGATTGCTATTCTGTTGGTATTAATTAGGAACTCATAGCATATGAAAATATAAAGAAAAAGAAGACATACTAAATTCTTAGGTGATTTTGCTCTTTAGAGCCTCATAAATGCTAGATTATTATTAACCTATTATTATATTATATACAAAGTGATAAATCTTCACATCAAGAACTTTCATCATAAAGTGGCAAAGGGTTGGAAATGAGGTCCTTTGACTAAACAATTCTAATTAGGGGACTTTATTCAAAAGGAGTAACAGTTATGTGCAATACCATGTAGAAAAATGTTTGTTTTAGCTGGGTGCAGCAATGCATGCCTGTAATACCAGCAAATGGAGAAGATGAGGCAGGAAGATCCAAGTTCAAGGCCAGCTTTAGCAACTTAGTGACACGCTCAACAACTTGGCAAGACCTTATTTCAATAAAGAATAAAAAGGACTGAGGATGTAGCTCAGTGGCTAAAAAAACAAAACAAAAAACTCCCAGTACCAAAAGAAAAATTAGTGCTATTTATAAGTGGCAAAAATTGTTAAGACTTCAGCATCAAACAAAAAGATTTTTTATTAAATTACAGTCCATCTATAAAATGAAATATTATACAGTTATTAAAAATGCTAGAGCTGAGGATATAGCTCATCTGGTAGAATGCTTGCCTCACATGCACAAGGCCCTGGGTTTAATCCTCAGCACCACAAAAAAAAAAATGCGGAAGACTTCTAGGTATATATCCAAAGAAAATGATATCAGTATGTCGAAGAGGAATTTGTACTGTGTTCACTGAAAGATCATTCATGATAGCCAAGATATAGAATCAACCTAAGTGTCAACTGATACATGAATAAAGAAAATATGGTGCATGCATACACATGCAATAGAATATTGCTCAGCCACAAACAAGAAGGAAGTTATGTCTTTGCAAAAGCATGAGTGAATCTGAAGGACATTACATTAAGGGAAATAATCCAGGAACAGAAAGATAAATACTACATGATTTCACTTATACATACAACCAAAACAAGATGAATTCATAGAAACAGAATGATCATTGCCAGGGGCTAGGGCATTAGAGCAGAGAGAACGTACAGTTAGTTGTTGGTCAAAGCATACAAAGTTCAAATTAGGATAAGCACACTTTGGAGATCAACTCTTACACAGTGAGTATACTTAAGAATAAGGTATTATCTGGGAGTGTAGCTCAGTGGTAGCTCAGTGGTAGAGCATTTCCCTAGTACACACAATGTCTTTTCTTTAAATTGCCAATATCAAAACAAAGAAGTCTCATATATGTGAAAACTGCTAACAGTGGATCTTACTTTTTAAATTTTTTTTATTTTTTGCACCAGAGATTAAACCAAGGGGTGCCTTACCACTGAGCCACATCCTTGGCCCTTTTTTATTGTGAATCAAGGTCTCAGAGTTGCTTAGGGCTCACTAAGTTGCTGAGGCTGGCTTTGAACCTTCAATCCTCCTGCTTTAGCCCCCAGAGCCACTGGGATTACAGGCTTGTCCACCACACGCAGATCTTATTAAATAGTCTTAATATGAAAAGTATGCAAGGTAAGGCATACAGTAATTAGTTAGATTTAATCACTTCACTGTGTACCAAAACCTCACGTAGTGAGTCATAACTATATACAATTTTTTGTCAATTATACCTTAATAAAGTTGACAGTGGGGGTTCTGCTCCACCCCCAAAAGTATATTCTAAACTTTCTACAGCAAGCAGCTATATTTTTTTAGGAAAAAAGTTATTTATTTTTATTGGTACATTGTATTTATGCATAATGGTGGGACTCATTATTCCATATTTGTACATGCACATAAATATAACTTGATCAGTTTCATTCCCTAGTAGCTTCCCTTTTCCTCCTTGCCTCTTATCTGCTTGTCTACTCTACCAAATGCCCTTACACTATTTATTTACACATGCATATACATACAAAGAAGATAATTGAGATTCCTTGTGGTATATTCACACATGGACATATGATAACTTTTTTTGTAGAAAAAAGTTATTTAAAGGCAATCTTTAAAGTCATTTTATTAATTTGTACAAAGAATATTTAGATTTGAAAATGGCTACATTTCTAAGAAGAAAATTTATCAAATTGAATTGGGTTATGTTTCATATGCAAACTTTGTCTCTAAAGACAAATGTATACTAAGTGAATAATTTTACCTAATAAAGCCTACCCTTGCCATTGTCAAAAAGAAAAGGACTGTTGTTTTGGTTATAAAATTCATATATGCTTACTAAAAATAAGTTGGGAAACATATGAAGACACAAGTAAAATTCACTTGAAGTCTAATGTGCAAGTTGACAACTACAAACATTGTGGCAATTATTTTTCCAGATAAGAGATATGTACCATTTAATAAGGATGTTGTCCTTCTAATCTTTTTTTTGTTTTGTTTTATTCTTAAACTACATATTATGGAGTCTTTTACAAATTAATAAAAATATATTTACATTAATTCTAAGTGCTACATGGTAGACACTGCAGACATGTAATATATATTTATCGATAAATTGCCTACCACAGCTATTTCTTCCATACCTAGATGGCTTTGGGTTTTGCCAATTGTGCCACAGATGGAAAGCAAAAAATGATCTCTCAGTTCTTCTCTACAAGCGAGGCTGAATATTATATATTTCTACTTATGACTGCATCCTTTGCCCAGTTTTAACTATAACCTTAATAAGTGTTAATTATGTTAGCTAAAGATGGTACACTTGATGACTTACCTGCTGCAAACTGAGAATAAGTGTCTTAGCACACTGAATTTTGTCTATTTGCCTTGTTTTACTCATTGTTTCTTTGATGATATCTCCATAGTCATTATAATACTAGAAAAGAAATTTGTACAAATTAGAGCTTTATCTCCTAAACTACATAATGTTAAGTAATCTTAAATAAACTTCTTTTACAATAGAAAATAATTTTAAAAATTCACTGCAAGCATAAAAATTCAACAAGTGTAAAAGCCAGTGTCATAATTTCCTTTTAAACAATCAAAGACTATCTTGCCATCCATTTTTCAACTTTACCTTCATATACTGTTTGAAGATATCTGCAGCTGTATTCATCTCCACCACAGTATATACAATTAGCTTACAAAATGCTGCAAGTAAATTTCTCCTCTTGTGCAAAGCTTCAATTTTACTGGCTTCATCCTCCTGCTGACCATCTGGGGAAAAAGTTCCAAATATTATGCCATCTTGTATTTTACTTCAAGCATATACTTTTAATTCATACTATATCTTCACCCTTCTATGGAGTTTGAAAAAGGAAAATACATTGAAATTAAAATTAAAAATTATAGCTACTTGATTTATTCCAATTGAGTACATTTTTGTGACATCAAATAGTAATCAGGAGGTTGTAAACATGGAATAAGAACAAATGGAATGAGTCAGGTTAAGCTTGCCTAACACATACTTCCCTAATAGAATGCTTTGTCAATGAGATCTGCATACTCGACATCTGTTGGTTAAGGATCCTTCTTTCCCGAAAGCAACCAACCTCAGATTTCTCTTTATGCTTCTAAGATAATCCCGTCCCACCTCACCTCGAAATCTTACTTATACAGTCTTCCTTTATATTTATTAAATATGTTCAGTTGGACTAGCCTAGGAATAGTCTGTCTTTTTAAGATAATTTCACATATTTCTGCTCTGGTTCAATATATAAGTATTTGACATTTAATTTTCAAAATGACAGGCTTATTTTCAAATCCATAGTCGAGGGATACCCACTGTAGCCTCCTAGTACTAAGAATGGCTTTTAATTACTTATGAGATAAAAAAACACTAGTTTATTTACATTGTTTATATTCCTAGTAAGATAAAATTATTATAGGGCAACCTTTATTATGCGTGTCCCCTCTCACCCTGCAGGAGTTCCATCTCTTCTCACTTGAATAAATCCTAATCTTTCATGCTCAAAATATAAGTAAATTAAATTAAATTAAAATGTGTAGGTGTGATAAGCACTGCATTTAGGATAGTAATTATCTCTAGGGAAAGGGCTGAGTAATGCAATTGGGGGAGAGGAATGAGGTTGTCTTTGAAGTTGTAATTTATTTTTTAAAAATCTGAAACCAATACTTTGACAAAGACTGATAAATAGATATATACAAATCTGTTAATATTTTATAATTTTCCAAAGGACTGGAAGACATTTCATTTGAAAAGGGTGAACAGACAAAAAAATAAGTCCAAGGAGTTAAGTAAGACTCTATGGGGAATCAATTCTAGGAAACTCATAGAAAATTCAGGAAAATTGGCAAGCTTATTCTTATTCAATTTACAATGGTTTAAATGAAGCCAAGGTATTCCTCAAATAAGTAAAGGGTTATATACTGATTATATACCAAAACTTATTTGCATCATATTTTATAATGCAACTCTGCTTTCCCATACAAGTTAAAAAAGTTCTACTTTTCAGGTTTGTTTCAGATGTTAGGTTCTCTCAGAGATGAAGAACAGTTAGAATCTCATTTATATGACCTATACTTTGTACATGCCTTTATTACTTATCAAATAGTAATATAACTACTTGTATTTAAACTTTTTTCCATTTGAATTCAATTCTTAGAGGAAAATACTTTTAAAATGTTTTTTTATATCCATGCCAAATAGCATACTGCCTGCTAACCAATAAATGTCTCTGTCAAATAAATACTAAGAACTGAAGTTTAACTAAACCAATGGCTGAGAGTAAAAGGAAAAAAAACTGAAAGAATATAAACTTACAACACAACACAGATTTTGGACAAATATTTGACTACTCTTGGCTTCTCAATTGTATTCTGGGTAAGTTTTTACTATGTGAGCACAAAGCTCTCCATTGCCAAAAATAGGCCACAAGACATGTCTAGAATTATATGTTTATTTAGACTGTGACATACAGTGATGTGTCAGTTTATGTATGGAGAGCAATGTGTTGATGTTTTATTTTCCTTCAAGTGAAACTTCAAATTAAAACAAACCCAGAAAGAATCCACCAAATACTTGCTTTTCTATGACCTCATATTCAAGAAAGGCATCTGGTGTGCAATTAGGGTGTGAAGAATAACTTAACACTAGGCAAATGATTTGATTATTGTCCTGTGAATATTCTGTAGTGCCCCACACATCTATAAAGCAGTTTCTAACAACTTTTTCAAGCATCCAGAGGTCACATTAACACTCTCAAATAACAAAAACCTGTGTTATAAAAGGACATAACAAAAAAAAATCACTTAAATATTTCCTTCTCTCCTCAAATTATATGAACACTGAACTTACCAATGAATGAGGGGAGTAAATATTACTGCACCTATGATATGCTCAGACACTACACTAGTACCTTTGCTCAATTTTAATTAATCCTTATATTTCTATGAGGTAGCTACAAATTAGAAACAGGTGTAGGACTAGGGAGAAGCAGAGATCTGATTTGAAAGCCCATACTCTGCAAAATTATCTACAATATCACAAGAACACTAATATGCTTGAACATATACCCATGTTTCATACTTTAACCTATTTTGTCTCATTGTCCCGTATGTACAACACTTATAAAAACATAAATTGAGCAACAAATATGCCATCTTTTTCTTGGGCAGTATTGAGGATTAAACACAGGGGCTCTCTACCACTGAGCCTCATCCCCAGCCTTTTTTATTTTTTGAGACAGGGTCTTACTAAATTGCTAAGGCTGGCCTCAAACTTGTGATCCTCTTGCTTCAGTCTCCCAAGTCACTGGGATTACAGGAATGTGTCACCATGCCTAGCTAAACATAGCACTAATGGTACCTTTGAAATAATTATTATATTTGCAAAATTGAAAACTTGTGATTTAATGGGTTAAGAACAAAATGTATCACAGTACAAGACAGTACATCATTGCTACTTAAATCTGATATATGGTAGAAAACAGACTTAACAAAAAATGGCTACAAAATTACCTGCACTATTATTATCATCATCCTGTTCAATGAAGACATGATCCAAAATAAAGCTCAGCAACTCAGACTGCAATGAAGAATCAGGGGTGTAAACTAATGGCTCTAACATATCACGCCCTCCTGACATAATCTGATGGCTGAAGATCATCAAAATATCACACAGAATAGTGAAGGCCTAGTAAAATAAAGGAAAGCATGTTATAATTTAAGGTTTTTAAATCAAGTCACACATCTTATATATTTACAACCAAAATAAAATTTAACTATATTTGAAACTCTTAAAGAAAAGCATGGTTTAGTACTTTCCTAAGATGTTGAAACTGTGAAGTTTAATTTCTGTAACAAGGACTACTAATTCTTGCGTAATGCTTTACTATCTAAAAAGTAATTTCACAAATATTGTCTTTAAAAAGATTTCAGCAATATTAAGTGGCTTATACAAACTGCCAGAATGCAGAGAGTCAGGATTTAACCAAAGGTTTTCTGATTCCAATCCCCTATACTCTGTACTATAATAAAATGCTTCAGGGTATTCATTTTCAACTACAAAATAATGTATAAACATGGTATCAATGTTTGTTCTATGGGAGAAAATAACATATTAAGGAAATGAGTATTAAAGATCAAAAAGGCTGTGGTACATTCAGAGCACTCATTGTTCACATGCAAAGGGATTAACTACAAAATATATAAAGAGGTGCTATACATCAGATAATCCTGAGTATAATTTAATAAATAATGCATGAGTTATATCTCAAGGAACTTAATTAAAAAAAAACTCCGCCAAATGAAATCAAACACTAGTAAAATTACTCAAAAGGTAACTGCAAAAAATTGATTATCTATTGGGAAGAAGTAAAAATAGAATTTCTGAGCCACAAAGTCAACTGGCAAATGCATTTTAAATTAAGACTACTGATGGAAAGACAGGTTATAAGGCACAAAGCAGATCTTAATAATTTTGCCTTATTGAAGTTAACCACATTTACTTTTTTTCTTTATGCTTTTACTTCTTCATTTAGTATCTTGATGTCTTACTACGACAGTAGTAATTTATGCATGGTAGGATATTTTACTTTATGAAAACTTGAAACATGCTGAGCATGGTGGCGCACACCTATAATCCCAGCAGCTTGGGAGAGTGAGGCAGAAGAATCACAAATTCAAAGGCAGCCTCAGCAAAAATGAGGTGCTAAGCAACTCAGTGAGACCCTGTCTAAAATACAAAATAGGGCCAGGAATGTAGCTCAGTGGTCGAATTGCCCTGAGTTCAATCCCTGGCACACCCCACCACCAGGGGGAAAAAAAAAAAAACAACCTTGCAACATAACACAGTAAAGACATAAAGTGTTAAGTATAGTGATATTTACTCATCAGGTGAATAGGCAGTTCAAGTGAGCTGACCAGGAAATATTCCTGGAAGCTGTTAAGAAAACTGACACACAAGCTAACAACCCCATAATTAATCTCCAAGGCCTGACAAAGAAATTTATGTTGGAGGTTACCAAGGAAAACCCACAAGTATTATGTGTTTACACTATTTAAAAAACAGGGAGCCGGGCGTGGTGGCGCATGTCTGTAATCCCAGCACTTTGGGAGGCCGAGACAGGAGAATCGTGAGTTCAAAGCCAGCCTCAGCAATGGCGAGGCACTGCGCAACTCAGCGAGACCCTGTCTCTACATAAAACACAAAAAAGGGGTGGGGATGTGGCTCAGTGGTCAAGTACCCCTGAGTTCAATCCCCAGTACCAAAAAAAAAAAAAGAGAGAGAGAGAGAGAGAATATTAGGTTGAATATCTTGGTGGCACATGCAATGATAAAACAATATTTGGTATATTAGCTTCAGATCTATGGTTAAATTTATTTTCAAAGAACTTAAATATAACCTCAGTTAACTACTGTCAGAGATCGTGTTTCTTTCATCTTAATTGTAGACATGAAAATTAAGGTTCCATGCCCTTTATTGTTATAGCTCAAAACTACATAGTCAAAAGTAAAATGACTTTGGCAATATAACAGTTATGGCAATATACTTTATATTTTATAAGAAAAATGCAAAACTCAGCAACAGCATCGTGGCCACTGAATATCTTCCAATTTATATGTGCCTGAGCATATGTGTGTGTGTGTGTGTGTGTGTCTATGTGTATGAAACAAGAGGGAGTTGGAAATAAGGAAAAAAAACCTATCAGCTGGGCAGTGAATATAAATTTTAACTACAAAAGGTCTGAATATATTGTATTAAAATCAGTTTGGAGCCGGGCACCATGGAGCACACCTGTAATCCCCCAGCTCCATAAGAAGCTAAGGCAGGAGGATCACAAAATTTCAGTCCAACCTCAGCAACTTAGCAAAGCTTTGTCTCAAAATAAAAAATAAAAAGTGCTGGGAGGTATAGCTTGGCGGTAGATCAATCCTGGTTTTGATCCCTAGGACCACACAAAAACATTAATCTTGGTAATTTAAGAAGCAATACACTTTGAATTAAAATAAACAATACCCAATATAACACAGCTTCCAAATACCTTGGGTTATGATTGGGATTCTACTCCAATAAAGGTCAATCCAAATAAAATAGTCAAAAAACCTTGAAATCATCAAAAGTATTTTGAGTAAAAATATTAATAGTTCTTAAGAAATGTTTATGAAATATTTATCTAATAAAACATTTAAAAAGCATGTTCCTGCCGGGTGTGCTTGTAATCCTAGTGGCTCACGAGGCTGAGGCAGGAGGATTGCAAGTACAAAGCCAGCCTCAGCAAAAGTGAGGCACTAAGCAACTCAGTGAGACCCTGTCTCTAAATAACAAATAAAAAATAGGGCTGGGTATGTGGCTCAGTGGTCAAGTACCCTTGAATTCAATCCCTGGTACCCTAAAAAAGAAAGAAGAGAAGGAAGAGGAGGAGGAGGAGGAGGAGGAAGAAAAAAGCATGTTCTCAATGAACTTTATCCTCTTAATTAGGGAATTAGAAATAAACATGATCTTATACCCAGGATCAAAAAAGGTCTATTTCCAGAGTTGAGAAGCCTGGCACTAATGAAATCATGAAAGTAAAGGGTGAGAAAGTAATACTGGGAAGAAAGGTATTGCAATTAAAAATTTTTATTTCAGACAATGACCACACCAAGGTCAGGATGGGCATAAAAATGTCAGCATCTGATATTCTCAGAGATGACAAAATCTTATGGACTTTTCCTCTCTGAGGCAAACTTGTTAAACTTATTGTTTTCAAGAATGACTTCTATAATTTCACATACCCATAATTTATATAAATTAGTTTGATTACCATGTGTCATAAAGAAACATCATAGAGCAACTGCCATATGAAGGTAATCTATAATGCAGTTATAAACTCCATGTAGAATTAATAAATCAATTTTATTATTTGCAAGCTCAAAATTAATCTGCTTTTTAAAAGCACAATATACATAGGAAGATTCTAGATAGTTCTACTTTGCTTAATCTTTTTTTAAAATTTTTTTTAGTTGTTGATGGATCTTTATTTTATTTATTTATATGTGGTGCTGAGAATTGAACCCAGTGCCTCACGCATGGTAGGCAAGCGCTCTACCACCAAGCCACAACCCCATCCCTACTTTGCTTAATCTTAGTATTACTCAAGTTTTTTGCATTAGTTCAGATTGTATAAAGGTTGCTTATGAAAGATCTATAGCAAATACTAACCTGTTCCTTAACAGTAGTATTCACGTTGGTTAGGTAATGCTGACATATCTGACAAAATACCCTCATCTGTTTCTTTAAACGCAGTAAGTCCTCCTTCAAAAAAATAACAAACATATTGAAATAATGTATAAAAAACTCATGTATTTTGTTAAACTATTTTAAATCACATAAAATATTACATGTATTAACTGTATATGTGCACTGATGAAAATTTCTACTTTATAACTTTATTAGAAAGGAAAAGAAAAAATTATATAATTTTTCTTAGAAATCTCACCAAATTATAATCTTAAAGGTATGAATTATATTAATGATTAATAGCCTAAGTGGTCTGAGTCCTTTAGAACGGGAAACTTACATAGCTACGTATGGTTATCTTCAATAAAGCCACCAGTTCAGAATACTTAGAAGAATAAAAATTTAAGCTCCATGTTCATTTTATTAATTGAAGAATAGCCAACACATGAATGCAAGAAAATAATTTTTAAAAGGGGATGGCACTGTATATTGTGTGCATGCATGAATATATAACAACAAATCCTGTCACTATATACAAATATAATGCACAAACAAAAATGTGAAAAAAAATTTTTAAAAAGGGATGGAATTTTCCATTTCTTAATTGAAAGATACTGATTGTACTTCTTAAAAATCCAGTGATACCAAAACAATACAAGAGCATAAGACAATCCAGGGAAGCTGGCTTATCATTTTTAATTTATATAATCAAATGGCCTTATCTGTTTGTTTGAAAGGTTCTTGGTCGTTATTTACAAAAAAAAATTTTTCTACGTATTCTCATCAATAGTGAGAATACATAAAGTCATAAATTATGCTACTGTCACATGTGAACATTTATTTTAATTAAAAATCATACCTTAAAACAAACAACATTTAATGCTCTTTCATTGTAGAGACATCAAATTAGAAACAGGACTGCTTTTCAAAGGTAAACATTCATATACAGCAGAATAGAAATAAACAAGATTTCACTGAAATAACTACACTTATTAAAGGTGTAAGTTTGCTGAAAATCCTGAATGATACTCAATCTAATAAAAACAATGTTCAACCACACCACAAACCTTTGTAGAGCTACTTTCCGTTATCTTAGCCAGCTGCCAGAGGATTACATAGTGTGTACACTGCAGTGCATGAATAACAATCTAAAAAAAAGAACCAACAGAATATAGGTGAAACTTAAAAGTCATAAGCCTTCATTTTCAAAGTTAAATATGTATCTTGTAAATAAATAAGAACCTGCTCAGGCATATCTCCATTTTCAATTCCGGTTTTCAAGAGTTTGTAATTACAAGCAAACAAATCCCACTTTGAAAGATCATGGGCACTGCAAAAAAAGAATTAAGTTATATTAAAAAATGAAGCCTAATCACAACTGTTTTGGAATTGAGTGTTAACAAAATGCTGCAAAAGTAAATACAGAAAATATTTCAACATGCTCCTACAACAAAAAATAAAGGTGTCTTTTTAAAGAAGTGTTAGTTAATTTTTTAGTCATTCCCCATTGCAAACATGACTTTCTTCTGCAAAACAAATAAGTATAGCAAATAATTTGAAATTATACCCACAAAACATGCAAGTTGATTTTGCTACAGTTTAAAGAAATCAGAAGCTTAAAGATCCAACTTACTTATGAAAAGCAGTGATCCTCTTCAATGTTGACAATACCTGATATGCATCATCTTCATCAGGCTCTTCCCCCTATGAATATGAATTATATATTAAGAAACATCAAAGTGAGCTGGGCGTGGTGGCGCATGCCTGTAATCCTAGCACTTTGGGAGGCTGAGACAGGAGAATCGTGAGCCTCAGCCACAGCAAGCTGCTAAGCAAATCAGTGAGACCCTATCTCTACATAAAACACAAAAAATAGGACTGGGGATGTGGCTCAGTGTTCGAGTACCCCTGAAATCAATCCCTGGTACCAAAAAAAACCCAGCAACACCAAAGTGAAAAAAATCCTAGATTATCAAAGTAGTGATATCACCTTAAAAATAAATAACACTATAATAAAAACCACAAATTAGCGTCATCATTCAATACCTAGATCTGGCCAAATTTAAGGCTACATGGCTGGGGTACTTTGTCACCACAAAGTTGTTATCACTATGACCAATAGAGAAGAAAAAGGAATGATGTTCTTCTTCCATTTTCCGTTAGGTAATGTTGACATAAAACTCTAAAGATATCTACTACTTCTCAGCATTAAGTGTACTGAGTCAATAAATAAAAATACAGAAGATGATAAGAAAGAGATTATGAAGGACAACACCTAATGACTAAAACCTGGGTACACTACACATAGTGTTTGAAAAAGCTATATCAGACCGATCACAAATAAATGAGGGAAAACCCTCTGAATACATACTATATATGCTAGTTCTTTCTAGATACCAACATTTATTAATGTACTCTCCAAGACAGGGTAATCAAAGTTTTGGAAATTTTTATGAGCCTTACTATATGAAACAAAATTATTTTAACATTACTAGAATCTACTATATTCAATTTCAGGTCTCTCAAAAACATACTGACATGTTTTTAAACTTCAATTTCTCTACAAAGTGAGTAATGCAACTTAATAAACTATTGCTTGGTTTTAAGTTAACTTGTCCTAATCACAATCACATTCAGCCTGGAGAAGAGCCATTGAAATTCTGAACTAAGAACGTGATTATTATATATTAACATATTTGCACATTCTCCAACAGTAAAACATAATAAGCCTACCATGTTACACACACACTAAACAATTTGATAAAATAAAAAACTGGAAATTACAAAAAAAATCTGGATATTACAAAGTCCATATTATTTTTCCAGCATTAATCACAACTAATCTTATTAAAGTGATATGGAAAAGGCTAAAAGCACTGACAATTAGGACTTTCTATTTTATTTAAATAAATTAATAAATATAAATGTAAATATGTACTTCAAGAAAAAATATATAGTAAAAATACAAGTACACTTGAGTGTTAATGCACACTCTTTGGAAACACAAGAGAAAAACAGAGGAAACTCCAAAAGCAACAGTTACTACAGTAGCAATTTATTAAAGCTCTACAACATCAAAGGCCATACTGGCCTCTCTCTTACCACCACCACCAAAACATTAAGAAATCCCCTACTATTTGAAGCTACTTGGTCTTAGTCTATTTTTCTGTTTCATAAACATCTAGCTGCCTAATAGCCTCTAACTCAACTAAAACCAGGTAATCAAACAGATCAATGATTTAAAACTAAAGGAAAAGATTCAGGTTTGTCTTTCACTCTCTCCAAGTCACAGATCTTTACCACTTTCCTATTTTGGTGAATAATAGTAGTCTGATGATATACAGAATTAAAAACCTGAACATCTTTTCAGCATACTGCTAGACTATCACCAGGAAGAATACTTGGGTGAGTAATTAGGTTGTTAGAGAGGAAGAGCCCAACTGATAAAATATTTGTAAGATGTACCTCTTGCAGAAAATCTTCAAGAAGCCGGTTAAATTTATCTGCCAATTCATCTATCAGTTGACTTCTTGAAATATCTACTCTGTTGAAGATTGTGAACTCTTCATTACAGAGTGCATGGTAAGTTTTAGAACATGCTTCCAAAACATCTGTATCTGTGTGCTTCTCTACAATATTTCGTATCTGGCGCAATAAGGCATCCAAATGCTGCAAAATACAATTGTTTTCATTAATATTAAGGTTTAAGTCTGGGAGTGTACCTTAGCAGTAGAGCACATGCCCTAGGTACACAATGCCCACTAAGGTATATACAATAGGCATAACACCATAGTGAAAGTTTTCAAATATAGTAATGTTATGACATAGGACATATATTTTAAAGTGTTTTACTAGTCATGGAAAGTAAATACCCTAATATACTCATACTTATTTCCTCAACTTTGAGGGGAATAATATTACCTATCTCGTAGGACTCTGGTGAGAATGTTACTACATATAAAGAGCTTCCAATAGTTCCTGGAACATATTAAAACTGCTGAATAAATATTAGCTCCTTTTCATATTATTATCCAATTACCCATGACAAACCTCCATAAACGATCAGTGATAAAGTCACATAATATATAAGAATGAAGATAAAGCTATGGACATGAAGCAAAGGGAAACCGCAGTAGCATCATTCTTTAATTAGTCTAAAATATAGAAGACATGTAAGATATAGGCTTTCTTTTGTATTATTAAAATATTTTAAAAATATAAACAAACAGCATGATCAAGATGAACTAAACTGGGCTGGGATTGTGGCTCAGTGGTGGAGTGTTTTGCCTAGCATATGTGAGGTACTGGGCTCGATCCTCAGCACCATATATAAATAAAGTCCACTGACAACTAAAACAATTTTTAAAAAGATGAACTAAACTAACATTCCCTCTTCAGGATTTTTTATACACAGAAAACATCTGAGGCTGGAGTTGTATCTCAGTGGTAGAGCACTTGCCTAGCAAGAGTGAAGCCCTGGGTTTGATCCTCAGCACCATATACAAATAAATAAATATTGTGTCTATCTACAACCAAAAGAAAGAATAGAAAAGACCTTACCTTTTCTAATCGTCCAGTGGTATAAATTTCCAAATCAAAATACTGAGGCAACTGCAACAAGTTAGTCACCTTTTCCGCATCTACAGAGTACTTTGAAATAATAATTAAAAAATGTTAAATACTTCACAATAATGCTAAGTGAACATTCTAATATTGAGACATTCTGAAAAAAAACCCATGATTTCATAATAATACTATGATATTGACATAAACTTACTTTTGCTAATAACTGAGGGAGGGCCACAGCAAAAAGTTCAGTAATTTTTGTCCTATCATCCAACTGGGTCTTCTTTTCCTTTGCTGTCAACACCTAAAATAACACAAAGTCTTTAATAAATACTTACTAAGCTCACTACCTGTTCAGTTCAAGTTTTAACTGAAACATACAAAATAAGCAATAAAACTGTATTTTAAATGATGGACACAAAAGTGTGCCTGGCTTCAATACTACCTTTGGATGGAAGAAAAATCAATTAGCAATAAGAAATGTAGTATAAGCCAGGTGTGGTGGCATAGGCCTGTAATCCAAACACTTTGGGAGGCTGAGACAGGAGAATCGCGAGTTCAAAGCCAGCCTTAGCAACGGTGAGGCACTGAGCAACTCAGTGAGACCCTGTCTCTACATAAAACACAAAAAATAGGGCTGAGGATATGGCTCAGTGATCGAGCACTCCAGTGTTCAATCACTAGTACCAAAAAAAGAAAGAAAGAAAGAAAAGAAAGAAAAAGAAATGCAGCATAGGAACTTATTTAATAATGAGATTGCACATCATTTCAATTTATTCTAGCATCTGGGTCATGACACACAAAATTCAAATTAGTAAATTCAAAATAGTAAGCTGATACCAGCAATTTATAAAAACAAACTATTTTTTATAAAACAGAGTGCTAGGAGTCTAGCACTATGTAAACACTTGCCTACCATGCAGAAGGCCCTGGTTCAATTCCTGACACCAAAATAATGATGATAACAACAACAACAATAAATAAATTGATTAAAATAATAAACATAGAAACAGAAAAACATAGAATGTTTCAGTATTATTTCATGAAATTTTGTTTTAGTTATACATAATACATATATTTGTGTACTATTTTACAATATAAAAATGTAAAAATGTATTTTTGTGCTTCATGGTCAAAAAAGTTTTTGAAAGTATGTGGAATTATTGGTATAAATTGCAAATACAGCCAGGCGCACTGGCTCAAGCCTGTAATCCCAGCACTTAGGAGGCTGAGACAGGAGAATCGTGAGTTCAAAGACAGCCTCAGCAACGGCAAGGTGCTAAGCAACTCAGTGAGACCTTGTCTCTAAATAAAACACAAAATAGGGCTGGGGATGTGGCTCAGTGGTCGAGTACCCCTGAGTTCAATCCCCAGTACCAAAAAAATAAAATTGCAAATACATGTGAACTTTGCATTAGTGCATTAAAATTTAATCCCAGGAAATAGGAATTTCTTGTTTTTAATTAATAATTATGTCCATTTCAATTGTAATTTTCTATTGAGGGAAAAAGGCAAACCTATAAATAAACTAAACAATACAAATGCACCATTTAAAATGGTACACTACATTCAGTTGTGAAGACATGACTGTCAATCACTATATCTCAGGTAGTAACTAAATATCTTGCAGAAAGAATTTGAACTCCTAAAAATTGCTAATGGTTTAAAATTTAGTGCTAACAGACACACACATATATAAGCAAAAGTCGTCCGAAAAATAAAAGGCAAGAATCATGAATTTTTGTTCATGATCAAAATAGGAATTTTTAAAAAGATACTGAAAAGAGAAATGCAGTTCTGAATATTGAAAATACATAAGCATACCCTTTTGCCTGTCCCTCTTCCCACAGGAGGATGACATTCAGCTGCTTGTCTAATAGTACAAAGCATTATTTCAATCAGAGCACTCTCTTGTCTATCTGTGAGAGCTAAAAAAAAAAAATCAGAAGTTAACCTACTTATCCCTATATGCCACTTATAACTTAAGTTTCTTCTGCCTATGAAAAAAATCTGACCTGATATATAAAAGAAAATTCAGTTACTTATTACAGAAAGATCCAAACAAGTTAAACCTTCCCAAATCCTTCAACATTCCAAATCTATCCACCATTTATCCACACATCAGAGCAAAGAAAATATTAACTCAGACACAAAAAAATTAAATACTGACATCAATTACATCTTGTGACACAGCATAATATTCACATTGTGAAAATAAAATTGTACACAAGGTAGGCTATTCTATCAATTATTTTAACACCAACAAACAAAAAGAAACAAAATGAGTAAGATCTATTTTCAATACTGTCTAGACAACAAAAATACCGTAATTAAATACCCTTACCTTCCTCTCCACTAAGTGGCTCCTCTAGCAACAAGCTATTCATACATTCCCAGTCTTTCAGCAGCTCAGTAGCACAGTCCCACATGCTATCCACAAGGTATGCTGCATGCTCATGTAACTAAAATTAAAAAAGAGCAACGTGTTCTTAGACAAATAGAATACTAGCCTTAACTCCAAAGAAAGGAAGCTTTGTGGCACCATGCACAAACTCTCAAATAGCAATATATTTTTTGAGGTTGAATGAAAGAAAAGACAGAAAAGAATCTGCCTTAGCTTGCTATGTATAATCTTGTCAGATATCATCATTAAATATGTTTACAATGAACATTAAAACATTAAACAGAAAACTATTTTATAAAAAGAGAATATGCACTCTGAGTGTAGCTCAGTGATGAAAGGTCTTGCCTAACATGCATGAAGCCCTGGGTTCAACATCCAGCACTGGAAAAATAAAAAATACCCAACTATATAAATACTTATTGCTTATTTTGAATACTTAATATTATATCCATTAACTTCTCTCACTTCTTAAATATACTGATTTTTCACTGAATGGGAGTGATAAAGATCAATCAAAACAAAATACATTTCACTTTTCAATTCAATTGATAATCATTATAATTATCTTCCTTCTGTGAAGCACAAAAGACTCTATGGCTTACTAAATCAATTGAGGGACTGAGCATAACTGTGATACCCAAATCTATTAAGAATATTAGAAATTTTCAAAAATTATAGACTAGTATCTTTCAGGAACACAGTGGTAATATTCTCAAAAACTTCTAAACTGAATACAGCAATATATAAAAAGGATCATGAACAAGTAGGGTTTACCATAGGAATGCAAAGTTGGTTCAAAACTGAAAAAAAAATCATTCAATATATTAACATAATAAAACAAACACCTCAAAGGATGCAAAAAAGGCACTTTAGAGAATTCAATATCCATTCATGCTAGAAAGTCTCAGGGACAGAAGGGATAGAAGGAAACATCCTCAAACTCATAATAAATATCTGCATAATTTCTATAATGTACAACATAATTGTGTTTCAATACTGGATGTCTTCCCAATATGAGCAGAACAATTCAAAGATGTCTACCCTTAACACGCTTTTCCTTAACATTCTATTGGAGGTCTTATTCGGTTCACTAAGCAGAAAAAAGATAAATGGAAAACATGTTGGAAATGAAGAAGTAAGATTACCTTTATTTGCAAATGATGTGACTATATATTGTAGAAAATCCGAAGCAATCTATTTTAACATTACTAAAGTAAGTAAATTTAGCAAAGTTGCAAAGAGGTCAATATTCAAACACCAATTTTATATCTATATACAGAAACAACTAGAAAATTCAAAGGCCATAAAACTAAATAATTCATCACATGAACACCAAAAATTAGTTTTGAGACCTCTCAAAACACTTAAGTATATTTTCAACTTAAGATAAACTGATATAAACTCAAATCTACAGTAGTATTAATAGCAAGTATTAACATGTAAGAACTTACAATGTGCTAGGTCTGTGTTTTATATGGATTATCTCAGTATTAACTGAGAAATTATTATCCACCTTTTTATTAGGAAACTGAAGCTTAGAAAGACTAAGTAACCAAATCAAGGTTACACAAATAGCAAGCAGAGGTGGTCGTCTGATAATTAGAACATTTTGACTCAAAAATTTACATTCCCAGAACTACACATAAATCCTATTTTTTGAACATCTTACTAAAAGAAGAAACTATTTCTCTAAAAATCTTGTATAAGCCAGGCATGGTGGTGGACGCCTGTAATCCCAGCAACTCAGGAGGCTGAGATAGGGATCAAAAGTTCAAGGCCAGCCTCAGCAACTAAGAGAGGACCCTTAGCAGGTTAGTGAGACCCTGTCTCAAAGTAAAAAAAAATAAAAAATGAGCCGGGGATGTAGCTCAGTGGTAAAGCATGCCTGGTTAAATCCTCAGTATAAAAAGTTATGGAGGGAGATCTCTGTTATATTCACAATTAATTCTTTTATAGAAGATTTAGTAAGTATATAATTTTAATGCCTTCTGAAAAATTCTCTGAACATAAATATGTTCAAATATGAAGTATACATATATAATACAAACTTACCTCACTTTCCAAAAAGAAAAAAACCAATGTCTTAACAAGGTTGGCATTTGGGCCTTGTCTTCCCCTTCTTTTCATCATTCCATCCTCCTCTGGATCTCTACGACTGAAGAGCCTATGAACAACAACAACAACAACAAAAATACACATTTCAAAACAAAAAACCAGGGGCTGGAGGTGTAGCTCAGTAGTAGTGTTTGCCTAGCATTTGTGAGGCACTGGATTTGATCCTCAGCACTGCATAAAAATAAATAAATAAAAGGAAGGCATTATGTTCATCTACAACTAAAGTAAAACATTCAAAAACAACAGTAACAAAACACATTTGCTATTCAAAAATATTAAGTGGATTCCATACTCAAGCATCTAACAAAGGAATATTGGGGAGCTGGGTAGGCACGATATTGTTCAACATCAAAAAAAATCAAGCAAATAATCACTATAAAACTTTCTACTTCCACTCTTAATGGTACTCCTAAGTCCTTTTAAACTAGTTCTCAAGTTAATTATACTGTTATAAATTACTTCTTTTTAAAAACCCATGGCAGGCTGAGGTTGTGGCTCAGTGGTAAAGCACTTGCCTTGCATACATGAGGCACTGGGTTCGATCCTCAGCACCACATAAATATATGAAATAAAGGTATTGTATCCATCTACAACTAAACGTTTTTTTAAAAAAATGTTTTTTAAAAAAACCTTATGGGGGGCTGGGATTGTAGCTCAGTGGTAGAGCGCTTGCCTCGCATGCGTGAGGCCCTGGGTTCGATCCTCAGCACCATATACAAAGCAATAAAATAAAGACATTGTGTCCATCTACAACTAAAAAAAAATATTTAAAAAAAAAAAAACCTTATGGACTGGGGTTGTGGTTCAGTGGTAGAGCGCTTGCCTAGAATGTGTGAGGAACTAGGCTCTTTACCAAACACCACATAAAAAACTAAACAAAATAAAAGCATTGTGTCCATCTATAACATATAAAAATATTTTTTAAAAAACCTTATGGCATTTTATACAACTGTTTCCTTAGAGGGAAGGGAACAAAGAGTGGGGAGAGGGAAGGGGAAGGAGAGGTACTGAGGTCTGAATTAGAATAAGATATATTCCGTGCTTTAACTGTATCAAAATGGATTCTACTGTCGTATATAACTAAAAGAACAAATAATATTTTTTAAAAAACAGAAATGCACTGGACTGGGGGTATAGTTAAGTGGTAGGTCCAAGGCTCTGGGTTTGAACATAGCACCAGAAAAAGATATAATGAAAAGGAGTACACTGACTAACCTAAAACATTTATGCACAAAAATATATGATACAGCTGGGCGTGGTGGCACATGCCTGTAATCCCAGTGGCTTACGAGGCTAGGGCAGGAGGATCACAAGTTCAAAGCCAACATCAGTAACTTAGCAAGGCCCTAAGCAACTCAGTGAGACCCTGCCTGTACATAAAACACAAAATAGGGCTGGGGATATGGCTCAATGGTGGAGTGCCTTGAGTTCAATCCCCAGTACCCTGCTCCCCCACAAAAAATGATACATATTTTTCTTTAAACCTGAACATATCATTTCCTTCTATTCTTCTTAAAACATTATCCCAACTATGTGGCCTTTTTCTATGGCTACTGTGACTGTTTCTTCTTAGAAACAAAATAGAACACTAGATAACAATTTAAAAAAACTGTATAGTGCATGTTTTATACTAACTGTCCTTTCTAATAAATGCTGCACCGCAAATGGGTATTTTAATAAAAAAAATCTTACAAAAACATTAGTCCATGTAGTACGAAATGTTCTCTTTAAAAGCCATTATATAACATTTGCTGTTATCAGATATTCATACTACAATTTATACTGCCTAATCTTAAATGATAAAAAACATTAAAGAGACTACAGGATTCTTGAGATTTTTACCTCAAACTGTATTTAGTAACTGAAGCAAAACATTTAAGATTTGCTCAAGCAAAGGAAAAGTTTGCTTAATACTAAATACTGTTTGGAGGCTAAAGTAGGTGAAAACATGAGTATATACTTAGGAAGAGGCCATTCTTTATTAATTCAGTTAAGTAAATGTAAAGAATATCTATTAGGGGTTGGAGGAATATAAGTTCACTGATAGAACATTTGTCTACCATGCTTGAGGCAGAGTTTAATCACCAGCATGGGAAAAAAAAATTTACCCACTAAATGCCATGGGTACATTTCCCTTTAAAGATATAACTTAAAATAAATCAAATCAGGTGGGCATGGTGGTACATGTCTTTAATTCCAGTAAACTGGGAGGCCAAGACAGAAGGACCACAAGTTCAGGGTTAGCCTGGACAATTCAGTGAGACCTGTCTCAAAATTTAAAAAAAGGACTAGAGATATAGCTCGGTGGTAAGGCATCCCTGGGTTCAAACCTGGGAGGAAGAAGGAAGAAAGGTAGGAAAGAAGGGAGGGAGGGAGGGAGGGAGGAAGGAAAGAAAAGGGAAAAGAGGAGGGGAGAGGGAGAGAAAATAAATCAAAGCAATTTTAAAAAATATTTTTAGTTATAGATGGACACAATACTTTTATTTATTTATTTATTTTTATGTGGTGCTGAGGATCAAACCTAGTGCTTCACACATGCTAGGTGAGCGCTCTGCCACTGAGCCACTACCCTAGCCCTCAGAGCAATTTAAAAAATCTAAACTTTGAAAAAAGAAATAGTAAAGTTTTAAAGTTTCAATTTGATCCACACTAATTTTTCTAAATATATATGCATATATACATTGAATAAAGTATATTACAACAAATTACTATTACAAAAGCAAACTTCAGAACATGAGTAACATAAATAAAGGCTTACTTTTTGTAGAGAAATTCTCCAGCTGCTACTGCTACTGGCCGATGAGCTGAATAAACCAGATGATAGACATTTTCACAGTCTTCTGCAGTAAGAACTTCTTCACTACTCCTAAAAAAACAATAAACAATAACAGGTTTCTTAGTAATATCACAATTCTCAGCATAATAATGCAAAAACTACATTTCATAAATGTTTTAAAATGTTTTTTAAAAAATCACTTATCTGATTATCATCTTTTGATAAGAGATTTTGCCAATAAAAGAACTAAGTAGTTTATTTAAGATCAAAGATGAATGGACATAAAATTAAGAATACACAATGTATACCAATAAATGCTTCAGAAAATAATGTAAAGTGGATGCTAAGAGGGAAATGAAGACAAAAAATGAAAACAGAAAAGAGGCAATATTCAAAAAGCTTAATGATCATAGATAATACTTTCCATATATTGCATAGTAATATTTAGGAAAGACAATGTGACTATTTAAATAAATATACCAATATGTACAAATGTCCCATTTATCTCACACTAAGGAAGACAAATTCAATCACCATGTCTTGAACACAACCACATAAATCAATGCAAGTGGATTTTTGAAATGTGAATTTGGGGCGGGGGTGGGGGTGCTGGGGATTGAACCCAGGGCCTTGTGCATGCAAGGCAACCACTGTACCAACTGAGCTATATTCCCAGCCCCAAATATGAAAATTTTAAGTACCAAAGATATTTGTGTGTGTGTGTGTGTGTGTGTCTATGTTGGTACTGGGGTTTGAACTCAGCCAGGGGTGAGTCACATCCCTGGTGCTTTTTTTTAAATATTGAGATAGGGACTTGCTAGGTTGCTTAGGGCTTCCCTAAGTTGCTGAGGCTGGCTTTGAACTACCAGTCCTCCTGCCTCAGCCTCTTGAAGTGCTGGGATTACATGCATGCACCACTGTGCCCAGCCCAAAGACTTTTAATTCCAATCTATAATGGGGGAAAAAAATCTCACTAAAATGTAGTGCTTGTTTTCCTGAACTTATTTTTAAAGAACAAACTAAGCCTAACACAATATTCTTGGTAAATTCCACTCATTTTAAGGGCCCATAAATCATGGTACCCCAGGGTAAACATTGTTGGGGTCTTCCTTTTGGAGTACATTTGGGATCCTGGCTGCTGATGCTGCTTTCTTTCCTCAATTTGCTTCTAGTCTAATATGAGATAAACAATCTAGGTTTTTACCATTATATGTAAATTAAAAATCATAAGACTACCATCAGAGAGAGAAGTCTAAGAAAATAAGATAGTTGAAGAATACAATCCTTTCTATTTTTACTTTTTGGTTTTCTCCTGTAGTAAAGGCTTAGAGAAGTCTGATTTCTAACAAATATTACTTCTTTTTGAGAAAAAACAAAGTCAGGTATTCAAATTCAAAGTTCAAAGCACTTTGATTTTAATTCCTCTATATATAATAATCAACTATTGTGAAAAAAACCACTTCTGTCTTATTGTAATAAAAACTCTTAAACCAGTAAAAGTGTTATAAATCTGCAGTTACCATTCACTTTAACTTTTTTAAAAAAATATTTTAGTTGTAGATGGATGCAATACTTTTCTTTATTTACTTACTTATATTTATGTGGTACTGAGGATCGAACCCAGTGCCTCACACATGCTAGGCAAGTGCTCTATCACTGGGCTACAGCCCCAGCCCTCACTTTAACTTTTTGAAAAGATATGTTTGTGGCAAAGTTCAGTTATTAGGTGTATACATGGCTGGGACAAAAAAAAAAATCAGCATAAATGGCTATATCTATTATCTTTCATGAAACTACCAGAAACAATAAGGAAAGATGTTTGTAGCATATTGTGAGCAAAGAGGGAAAGAAGCTATAGAAATACATATAATACCATCAGTTTATTTATTGTAGGAGTATTTTAGTATTTTTATAATTTATAACTTTTAAATCCAATGAAAAATTAAAGAAAAATGCAATAGAGCCGGGTACAGCAGTGCATGCCTGTAATCCCAGTGGCTGGGAAGGCTGAGGCAGAAGGATCGTGATTTCAAAGCCAGCCTCAGCAATGGCGAGGCACTAAGCAACTCAGTGAGACTCTGTCTCTAAATAAAACACAAAATAGGGCTGGGGATGTGGCTCAGTGGTGAAGTGCCCCAGAGTTCATTCCCTAGTACTCCCCCGCAAAAGCAATAGTATGACTGCTCCAAATGCCCCTCACATAAATGAAATCTCAAAAAATGCCAATATATCTACAACTCCCTTCTTTGTAGTCACTGCAGTGAGACCCACTTCACATAAATAGAAATAATGACCACTACCATTTCACAGGGCCATTATATTAAATCATATAACCCACACAAGTGCTTATATTAGCTGTTATCAAATGTTTTAATTCTTCGATTAACAAACACCTCAACTGTTTTAGAAACTCTGCTATTACAAACAATGATGTATTAGAGAATGTGGCCATTTTAAATTTTGATAGATAACTGCCAGGTTTTTCTTCAAGGTGAAGAAAAGTTTTTCTTCAAGACTAATGCTGCCTTCAACAATGCATTAAGGCCTATTTCTGCAAAGCCTCAAAATTTTTTACCTTCCCCTAGCAAGAAATAAAAAATGGTCTCATTTAATGAATATGTCTTTAAAATATTTCAATTTGTATTTCTGTTTAGTCGATAATCCATAACTTTTAACTCATTTCTTCTTGGATTTCTGGGTTTTTGATTTGTAGAAATTGACACATTTGATGCAAATACTTTGCCCATGTGAACCTTGTATTTTAAAATGGTCAAAATGGAAAGTTTTATGTTCTATATATTCTACTATAATTTTTTTATATAACATATTAACACAGAATATGTTAAATTCAGACTGTTTACCAGTAGATAAAAATATAATAGAAGATTCAATAAATGCTGATACTCTGAAAATGTGACCAGTAAAAGTATATTTCTTAATACATGCAAATGGTTTGACTTTTTTTTCAAAAGCATCAAAACCAGTTAAACAGGAAGCAAACTAACCAAGAGAATAGGAACTCGTGAATTCCCAGCTCAGTTAAGATTTCACAGGTCCTTTTTGCTTTGTTTTCTCAACTTTACATGAGGAAATTAATTTCTAGCCAGGTGTAGTGGCACATGCCTGTAGTCCCAGCTACTTGGAAGGCTAAGGCAAAAGAATCACTTGAGGCCTGGAGATCAAGACCAGCCTAGGCAATACAGTGAAACCCTTCCTCAAAAAAACAGTAATAATAATAAAAATAAATACATTTACAAGCTATAAAACTACATGATTTAAGCTAAAGATGCATTTGAAACAAGTATTCCAATGTATTATTTAAATATCTGTACTTTAGTAGTATATAACAAATACATACTTACTGTAAAACAAGAGTGAGTAATTTTATTGCTTGTACTGCAACATCATATTCTTTGTCAAGGGTCATAGACACAATTCTATCCTAAAGGGAAAAAATGAAAATATTTTTAAAAGAGAAATAAAAACATTTTCAAATTTTAAGTAATTTTAAAAATAATACTGACCTTGAACCGACTGGTAAATAGCTCCAGTTTGGAATTAAGCTCTTTGTTATAATAAAGCCCTTGTAGAGCAGTAAGACATTTGAGTCTTACTTCACCTTGCTAAAAGAAACAAAGAGAAAATACACTCAAAGTCTAAATTTCCAACCTGAATATTCAGTATCTATGTGGTGTGTTACACTTTAAAATTCAACAGCATTTCATCAGAAACTCATCTTGGGTAATGTAAAAATAAAAATCAGTACATATGTTTAAGATTAAATACTTAATGGGGATGGGATATTGTTTCTCACCATCACCATCTACAGACCACTAATATTTCAGCACAAAAATTGATTCAACATTGAAAATTAAATCAGTGGCCACAATTTAAAAAACCTAGGGGGCTCTATGTAATAGAGAACAAGTTTTCATGGAGCAAATAGGAAAGAGTAACGTAGAGAGGCTTACAGGGATGTGGCCCAAGGTATACACACATGCAAATAACTCACTAACAGAAAGTGCAGATAGCAGTGCCTATATACAGACAGACGAGCATAGTCTACAGGGCACATCTTACCTTATCATGCATAGTCCAACCAACATATTTTAAATAACTGTCATTAAGAAAGGCATCACTGTACATCTTCATCCAAATGCCAATCTCTTCAATGCATATAGCTCGGATTTCAGCTATTGCATCCCTATATGGAAAGAAAAATTATACGTCATCAGTGCTGCTATACCATAAAACTTATGGTTTATTCAAGAGATGCCAACTATTCAGGATGTACTAAATATACCACCATCTTCAGTATTAGAGGGGATTTAAAAAGTAGAACTGAAACATGGTCCCAAATTGCCAACAGCTTACAGTGTAGTTGGCAAGGCAGAATTAGGAACACATAAATATTTAAAATTAAACACAACTACAAACAAAATCCCACCCTCGCCCTTTACACAATACCGTATCCTAGCCTTTGCTCACACTGTTGGGCTTAGTGTGTTCAAAAGATAGCCTAGTCTAGCTAGAGTGTATTTCTTGCAGGTGAAAATTACTTACACGTACATTGAGGACAAGCTCAATTTGGATTTAAATGAAAACATACATGATTTTAGCCTGTGACTGTTCTTTTTCTTTCTTTTTTTTGAGATGGAGTCTTGCTATGTTTCTCAGGCTTGTCTTGGCCTCTTGGACTCAAGTGATTATCCTACCTCAGGATCATGAGTAGCTAGGATTACAGATGTATATCACCATGCACGGCTCTGACTAAAAGATTTAAAATCTGTCATGTAGGTACTGGTGAGAAATTGAAGGCAGAAGAGTAACACAATAAAAGGATATCTTAGGAAGAGTGCAATAATCTCCTAAGCATGAGTATGTAGAGGAAATAGACTAATATAATAGTGACAACAAAAATAAAAGGCAAGCATGAACATGGGGATATTACAAGGCAAGCATTAAGCTCATTCACAACTGCCAAGTTGAGGAAATGAAGAACTTGAATACATTACAAGGAGAAATTGTGTAAGATCACCTATTTCATTCCTCTGCTCATTCAAAATAGCAAAAAAAAAATCTTGCTTTAATCTACTCAAATTTTCCCAATGATATTCAAATGGAAGAGGAGAGAGGATTCAGCATGTGCAGTCTCTATCAACACAGTTCATCCAAAAGCAATTAAGTATTTTGTACCCTAACTCCTAATAATAGCAGTAAGCTTCCACTTGCTAGGCAGCTGTAAGTCAAGCACATCATTATCCCATTAAAATGGGAAACATCAAGTTCACAGGCTTTAAATCACTTGCCCAAAAAGACTCAGTGGTACAGCTTAGATTCTTACATTGATCTGACTGTAACGCTCTTTCCAACTAATTCTTATTGCTTAAATCACTAAATAACCAATCTTAAAGACTAAAAATAACACAGTGTTATTTATTTTAAAAAATAGTCTGGACTTACCGGTATCTATGTACAAACACTCCTTTAAATATTGCATTCATCATATTTTCTATTTCATCTTGATTTTCCTGAAGCTATAAAGAAGAACACATTAGTTCTCTTCGTTTGTAGAAGACAACCAAAAATATATCTGAAAGTTGTTATGAATACCAAGAAATGCAGGTTTCTCCAGTACTTTGGTGATTACACTGAATTTTTATTCTACTAGACAAATGGAACCACAAAAAAACCTAAAAGCTATATAACAGGTAATTAAGGTCCCTTGATTCCTGAAATATTTGACTTGACTTCTAATACCTGGATGGTAGATAAATTTTTTTCTAATGCTAACAAATTTCCATTCTATAAATAAGCTGATAAAGAACTGTTGTGCAGTTTAATATTATTACCTATCATTTACAATGTAATGTATATATCAATATAAAAAAATAATGATTTTTCATTCATCTTTAGAATCTGAAAAGGCATCATGTTAACTAGTGCCTGCTCAAAGAACAAAAGGGATTAGATTAAAATAAGTAGGCTAAAATATTTTAATCACTACTAAATTCTTTTGAGGGAAAAAATAACCTCAAATAATCAGATAACATGTCAAATTTTGGCTAACTGATCTATTAACATACATTTTCAATTCAGTTTCATAGTTGAGACAGGATTGGCTGGGGAAAAAAGAGGACTAGTGCTGGTTCATGCCTATAATCCCAGTGACTCAGGAGGCTGAGGCAGGAGGATCACAAATTCAAGGCCAGTCTCAGCAACTTAGTGAAATAAAAAAAAAAAAAGAAAAAAACTAGGCTAGGGATGTGGTTCAGTGGTTAAAAAAAGAAGAAAGAAAAGGGCTAGGGATGAGGTTCAGTGGTAAAGTGCCTCTGGGTTCAATTCCTGGCACTGGCCCTCAAAAAAATATTTTATTTACTCATGATTTACCACAAGGCTAATAAAATGGTTTTTTCTTACTCAAACCTGAATTTGGTGGGCAATGTTAAAAGTATCTCTTATCGTACAAAAATATAGTGATTCAGATATCAATAAATAGCTTGTAAGTAATTTTTCAAAGTGACTTCATGTAATTGTGAAACCTCATTTCATCCTGACAACGATCTGAAGATGGAGGGAGAGAGACTATCACAGTAAACATAAATACTACACTAAGGGGCTGGGGTTATGGCGCAGTGGTAGCGTGCTCGCCTAGCATGCGGGAGGCACTGGGTTCGATCCTCAGCACCACATAAAAATAAAAAATAAAGCTATTGTGTCCACCTACAACTAAAAAATAAATATTAAAAAAAAAAAAAAAAAAATACTACACTAAGGCTTAGACAGTTTTCAGATAGACCCAGATTACCTTACTTAAAGCATAAAACAATACCAGTCCACACAGATGGAAAAAATACAACAAAGTATTGTTGGTATGAATATGGAACAAAACTTTAAGTTAGATGCATAAACATTTGAAATGCTATTTAAAATTAAATCTTTCATGGGGTTGGAGTAATATATCTCAATGGTTAAAGTACATGCTTAGCAGGCACAAGGCCCTGGGTTCAATCCCTAGCATCAAAGTAAGAAAACATATAAATCTTTGAAACAAATTATCTGAAAGACTAAGCAAATAATAATTAATGGTGACCAAACTGGTCACACGTTAATACCTAATACTCAATTTAAAAATTTACCTCTTTCCGCTTTTGTAGCAGGAGTTCTAGCCTCTCATTGGCTCGTTTTCCAATCATTTTATTCCGTTCTGCCTCATATTGTCTTTGTGTATTATCCATATTAATGCTAAGATTTAGTGCCACATTTACCAAAGCTGTCATCAACTTCATAGCTATTTTTAAAAGGGTAAAATGTTGACATTAGTCTAACAGATGCAAAAATGTACAATTTAAGATCAAATTAAGAGAAATTAAGCAGAGATGGGCTGCTCTACATCTGACAGAAAGGAAAAATACAGCTGCTACAAATGACAACAACAATAAATCAGCAGCTAACACTGTATGGAATACTTCCTATATGGGGGTAAATTGCTTATGCCAAGTATTTTTCGTTTATTATATCCTAATCCTCACAACTTCCCTCAAAGGGCTGAGAAAACTGAAGTTCAGTGAGATTAAGCAATTTGCCTCAGATTATACAGTTGATATTAAGTACTTAAACCAGGATTCAAAGCAATGTAATCTGACTCCAGACTATGCCTAAATCTCATCATTCTATATTACATGCCCTACAATGATCTTTTTCAGAGATCATTCTAAATAAATTTTAGTTCATGTAGAAGTCATTTAGCTATCTCAGTAACCAAAGGTAGCTTGACTACTTTATATCATATTACACTGCACAAAAATGTTCCAAGAGTTTTATCAATATTTGCTTTTGATTACTTTTACTCCATTACATATCACCATAAAGACAATGATGAAATTAAAGAGATCTATGTAAAATAAAAAAATATAAACAATTAAATGTCACTACATATATACTTTCTCATAAAACTTCCTCCAGATTCCACTCTTCTGTTACTAAAACCTGACTCAAGACAATACTGCTATTACCTGGGATTTAATTGAAAGATCTGATCAATTTATGCCTTCTTTAACTCACTCCAGACTATTTCTCACATTTGGTAAACTGCATGATATAGCAGCAAAACTATCTTCATTTGTGGCTCCTGGCTCTCTAAAAAGAGAGTTTCCAATTTTTTGCTACAAGCTATTTCACATCTGCAGCAAACCACTATTGTCATTCTTATTTAAAATTATTCATCATACTTGTTTTAATTTACTTTAGCCATTACATTCTACCTTAAAGTAAGAAAAACATATTCATATTTTGTGACTTCAAATCCAAAAACAAAACTCTATAGGGAACTCTATATATTTTATTTTTAATAACAGGACATTCAGAAATACATATTTAACAACAGCTTTAATTCTTTGAAAAAATACTCTAAAGAAAAAAATACAGAGAGAAAGTTTTTGAGGATAAATCAAAATTATTAAGGCTTATAAAATAACAATTAAAGCTTATCTGGAATTTCATTCAAACTCAAGTCAAAAAGCATATATTTAATAACAGTGTATCAGCAATTTTACCTTTAGTACAAAGGAGAAACTATAGGATTTTATTCATATGAAACCAAATATCACTTCTACAATTAACTATTTGAGATGTAAAAATGTAACTCCTTCATTTAAAATTTAAAGATCTAAGTATTTGACCTGGCTTAATGTTACCCAGAAACATTAGAAAATATCATTTTTTGCAGCATGACTGAAAGAATATGCACTCTTCAATGAGGGCTATGCTGCCCGGGTTACACATATCAAAGACAAATGATAGAGTCAAAAGGACTACATATCCAAAATGACTATGACAGTCTCCCTAAATCTGTTATCCATATCCTCCCTGATAAAACACCTTTCAAGAGCGCCCAACATTTATCTATTTAACAATTTTTTCCATACTATGGCATAGTAACCAGGCAAGTTTACCAAAAGAAAATCACTATACATTAGCTATAAAATACCTTTAAAGAAGCAAAACTGAAAGTACCAACCTATTCAGAGTAATTCAGAGGGAGCAGTGTGGAGAGCTTGTTCTCTATTATTGGTCATTTTATAAATAAAATTAATTCATGTCACTATCATTTCCTTTCCCTTTAATAAGAATCTTCTTAATCTCTAAACTAAGACAATATACAGAAAATACTTCAAAATACTGACCTGCCAGGGTGCTTGTGTGTCGAAATGCTCTGACTTGAGAGTCAGACAATCCTGTAAGAAGTGAAATGACTGTATCCATCATGTACTCATCATATATGATACTATATTGACATTGCCTTACTAGTACACCAATGAATTCACAAAAACTGGATTTGAATTTCTTCCACTGAGGACCAGCCATGGTAAGTGGATAATCTCCACTATCCTAAAATAAAAAGTTTAAACAGAAATTTCATTTAAAATGCATGAAAAGATTTCACTTGTTTTTGAAATATCCTGGGCAAAAACATGAGAAGACTCTTATCTTAACTTCTCCACTAAGTCCTCAAAGCAAGCAAGAGAATAAATAATATGCAAAGTTAGAGGTACTTTTGAACACTTCTACCTTTATTTGAAACACAAACTGGTATTCCGAATTCACTTTCACCGTGAATTTATATTCTCAATTACTGAAGTTAAAAATATCCTCCTTTATCAAAAGCAAACATTCTTCTCATAAGCACAAATATATTCATTAAATTTCTTTAAAATAAAAAAAAACAAAAACAAAACTATATTTTTAAATGGACTCAAATGTCAATTTCACTTCCTTATACACTAATGGTCACCCTTCCTTCTTTCACGGCATCTCCCTTATCCCCTGTTTTTTCCCATCTAGCTACCTCATAAAAAAGAAAATATACAAAACTTTTCTAATTCTGACTTATTTCACTTGAAATTATAGTCTCCAGTTCAATCCACTTTCTTACAAATGACAATTTCATTCTTCTTTTTTTTGATACTGGTGATTGAACTCAGGGGAATTTGACCACTGAGCCACATCCCCAGCCCTACTTTGTATTTATTTAGAGACAGGGTCTCACTGAGTTGCTTAGCACCTTGCTTTTGCTGAGGCTGGCTTTGAACTTGTGATCCTCTTGCCTCAGCCTCCTGAGCCACTGAGCCCAGCTAATTTCATTCTTCTTTATAGCTGAACAAAACAACTTTATGTACACATACACCAACATTTTCTTTATCCATTCATCTGTTGATGGATACCTACAATGATTCAATAACTTGGCTACTGTCAATTGTACTGCACCAAACACGTATATGCATGTATCTGTAAAGTGCACCGACTTTGGATGGACATGGTAGTGCACTCTTATATCCCAGCAACTTGGCAGGCTGAGGCAAAAGGATCACAAGTTAAATTCCCAGTACAGAAAAAAAATTACTCATAATTACTTCTTAACTACTTGAAACTGATAATAGCACTTAGTGGTCATCAAAGTCATTTTATAAAATTGTCTTATCTTTTAGAATGATAGTTTTAAAAAGCTCCTTCATGACAGAGAGCAAGAAAGAAGCTGACCAAATGAAACACGATTTTTTATGGGAAAATTGGTACTGAGAAAGTTTTGGAAGCATAAAAAACTACTGGTGCTAGAATAGATCTGTGAACAAAACAAAAATCCCTGCCCTGAAACAACTTACATTCTAGCAAATCTACAAATGCATTTATTGGTAACAATACTTCAAAGAGATCACTGTGATAATGAACTCAAGTCTAAACTATTTTTATTGTTCTTATTATACATAGTTTAAACATAAAGGAGTTTTTCTTAAACAATAAAAGAACCTGCATTATTCCTTTGTCTAAGCTACCAGGTGTATCAGATATTGACCAAATCTTCCATTTACAATATTCTCAGAATGTTATGTTTAAAAATAGGTTTTTCTCATAGAGCATGGTGGCACATGCCTTTATTCCCAGCACCTTGGGAGTCTGAGGCAGGAGGATCACAAGTCAGAGGCTAGTATCAGCAACTTAGCAAGAACCTCAGCAATTTAGGGATAACTTGTCTCAAAATAAAAAATAAAAAAGGATGGGGATGTAGTTCAGTGTTAAAGCATCGCTGTACTCAATCTCAAGTACAAAATCAAAAAATATTATGCTCTTCCCCTAAATTTTTAATTTTCTTACAAGAATAATAACTACTATTTATTAAATTCTTGCTATGTGGCAAGAATAATAAAATGCTATGTAATTTTCAATTACTCAATTCTATTTTTTAACAGCCTTAAGAAAACCATCAGTGGGCTGGGATTATAGTTCAGTGCTAGAGCACTAGCCTCACATTCATGAGGCACTGGGTTCGATCTTCAGCACCAAGTAAAAATAAACAAAGATATTGTGTCCATTATAACTAAAAAAATATTTAAAAAAAGAAAGAAAACCATTAGCCCCATTTTACAGATGATGAAACTGCTGCTAAGATAACTTGCTGAAGGTTACATAGCGATCACTTGGTTAATGCCAATGCTCATATCAACAACATTAATATATAAACTCTACAAATATTTTCAAAAATAAGTCAAGATCAACATGTATAAAAAAATATCAAAACATGTAAGGTAAAATGTTACCTCATCAAATTCTTCAGTCATTTTTCGAATTATCTCAGAGTTCTGCATATGTCTAAACATTTCTGCTGTAACAACTCCTGAAATTTGCAAGTATCAGAAATTAATACATGGTGTAATAAAACATATATAGAATAATTCAAAATCAGTCTCTAACACTAAGAAGTCTATAGTCATAATAAAAGCATACTTCTTCATTCCATCTTTAGTCTAATACTAAAACCTATAAATAAAGCACCAACAAATGCTACTATCAACATGTATAAGTAAACAGCCCCACACTTCTGACAAGTACCTTTCAGAAGTACAATCAGTTCAGCTATTCTACCTATCTTACCTTACTCATGTTATAGTATTTATACTGTTTCCCCTCTGTATCTATGAGGAATAGATTTCAGGACCACTCCCCCAGGATACCAAATCCTCAGCTGCTCAAGTTCCTCACATAAAATGTGATAGTGTTTGCATATAATCTAGGCACATCTTTCTATTACTTATAATACCTAATACAATGTAAATGCTACAAAAATCATTATTATACTATACTGTTTAGAGAATAAGGACAAGGGGAAAAATCTGTACATATGCGGTACAATATTTTTCAAGTATTTGAAAAATATTATCTACAGATATGAAATCTGTGGATACAGAAGGCTTCCTGTACTAGGTTTGTCCCTATGAGCACAAACTATATGTAATCAAGGGTGAGGCAGAATCCAGGGTAACATTTAAACCTTGAGGACAAGGACAGGGGATGCAGCTCAGTGGTAGAGTGGAGAAAATCCTGGAGGATGAATCTGAAGATGACAGGGAAAAGGGTAATAAGCAGAGTTCACTTTAGCCATACGTGTGAAGCAGTTACATCCTAATATCCTTGAAATGGGCTATAAATAAGTGTAAATAGTTAAATTTTAGGTCATACCCATCTGGAAGCCTGTAATCTAGTTGGACGTGAAAAATAAAGAATAAAAAAGGAAAAAAGTGAATTTTAAAATAGTACACAATAAATGCCCTAATGAATGGTAATGTCAAGAAATACTATGCTCAGATGGAAGTGAAGTGAAGGGAAACCTATAAGTTAGGGAATTCGGAATTGTTTTAAAAAAGAAATAAAAATGAAAATTATTTCATTAATAAAGAATTTGACAAAAACCTTTAGAATACTCAAGTTATCAAAGGAAGGAGGAGCAAGGGTCCACATCATGAGCAAAGATCAAATACCAGAAAAGAGACTTCTATGGAAAAGTTAGGCTAGAAGACAATGCAAAAGGATGCACACCAATTTCCACTGATGAGGCATCATGAGATTAACAAAGAGGGGAAAAATGTAAAAACTGGATTTTTAAAATCCATGTATTTATTGATGGACCATTTACTTGCTTAGCTGTCTTATAGCAAGTAATACCATAAATACAGTAACAAAGAATGGCTTGGTGGAGAAGATGAGATGCATAAGAAATAAAATTAAGATTTTCAGTACAAGTAATATTTTGTATATGAATGTATTTGTATGAGCGTTTTGTGTGTGTGTGTATATATATATATATGTATACACACACAGATGTAAAACATGACCTCTGCTTCATATGAAGACACTAAAGCTAAAAGAAATAACAATTTCTTTGAGATTATTTATCTCTATCATGCTGTTTCCCCTGGTTGAGATCAATTTCTAATAGCCCTTACCATGACCTTAAGGATCCAAATATTTTTTAATAGGCAAATTCAGAAGAAAGTACCATTTCTCTGGCTAAAGAAATACAGTCCAATATCTTTTGAAGGGTTTTTGTTTTACAATCATGAATACCCCCTTCAAAACCTTCCCATACTTTATAAGCACTAGATACTTGGTAATATTAGACAAGGACAAGTAACTCAACCTCTGAAACAATTTCTATGAAAATAAACATTTATATATAAATAAGATCAAAGCAAACATATTGCATAAATTTTTACAAATTCAATTCTAAAGCTCCTATTCCCGTCTCACAAACTATACAACAGCAAAAAACCTAAAAATAAGCAGAAAGGAGCCTCAGAGCAGAAAACAAATTAGCTGTAACAAGCTCCATGCATTTAATTCTGACATAGGTGTAAAGCCACCATTAGGACATTAGGTTGGAGCCCACTGCCATTAACAAAGTGTGGAACTGGAACGGGAGTTGTAGCTCAGTGGTAGAGAGAGCACTTACTTGCCTAGCATTTGTGAGACACTGGGTTTGATCCTCAGCACCACATAAAAATAAATAAATAATATAAAGGCATTGTGTCCATCTACAAATCAAAAAATATTTAAGTGTATGGAACTGCTAAAAACTGGTAAATTGGAAAGTGAAAGCTGACCAGGAAAAAATAATACTGGCCACAGAACTATCAACAACAGAGTACTCTGGAGCCATTCAGTATAGGGCCACACATCCCTTCATGTCTCAACTGTAGAAAGCTTTACTGTAAAATGACTGATGCCCCTAACCACCCTAAATCCACATAAAAGGTTAAATAAGTACACTTTTTCCTGTGTTCACATATTAATATATGACCAGTGTAATTCCACATCATGTACGACCACAAAAATGGGAAGTAATATTCCATGTATGTTTGATATGTCAAAACACATTCTACTGCCATGTATAACTAAAAAGAATAAAAATTTTAAAAAAGAAAAAAAATAAGTATACTTAAAATAAGTTTCTAACTCATTTATGAACAAATTCTATCAAAATAATTTTATGTGTAAAAGGACAGAATAACTTTAACTTTGATTAATGGTTAATTCTACTTCATTGAAGTTGAATATTGTGTCCGTGCTCAAATCTACCTAATAAACTTAGTATTCAACATCTTAAATTTTCAGAATTCCTGACAAACCTGCTTTGCAACAAGTTATATTCAAATGCTGAGTTAGTAAGCTCCTTATTTATAAACAATGATGCCAGAGAAGGAATGAATCTGATAAAGGGAAAATGTTCAGGCTCATTTTAAAACTACAATTCATAAATATAATTAAACTCAATATCCTATACTGTTATATTATCTGATACTGAATTGCAGCAAACTTTAAGCAAACAAGACGGCTCTCCATACTTTTCAGTACAAGACGGTCTTTAAAAGTTTTTAAACTTCTCAGCACTGACCATAATAGATGGATGTTAGGCTCAAGAATTCAATATAGTATGTCTCTCTCAGACCTCACACATAGGTAACATTTAATATGCATACTACACGGAATGTGATCGATCTCAAATAAAATGCCAGTGTTACTTGTTTTTCAATTATAATTAAGGTATTTTTAAATGAATATTGAACTATTAAAGTAAATTGCTTCTTAGAATTTTTCTACATTTGTTTAAATGAGTCATGTTTTAGCATCTTAACTTTTTAATTCTATTCTTAGTAGCCTTCCCTCATGATTACTAATACCCATGTTTTTGGTGCCATTTTCATTGAAACTTAATACCCCTGAGAACTCCATAAAATGCATTTACCTGGGCATCCTCTAGGATTTTAAGGTTGTACAAAGTACTAGAAAGATACAAAATACATCAGAATCTATCCATGCTTTTTCTTTTTCTTTTGGTACCAGGGATTGAACTCAGGGGCACTCGACCACTGAGCCACATCCCCAGCCCTATTTTGTATTTTATTTAGAGACAGGATCTCACTGAGTTGCTTAGTGCCGCCACTGGTGAGGCTGGCTTTGAACTCACAATTCTCCTGTCTCAACCTCCCAAAGTGCTAGTATTACAGGTGTGTGCCACCATGCCTGGCTAGAACCTATCCATGCTCTTGACTGACTCATTAAGTGATCCATGTGTTATAGACTCCCAACTTACATTATTGTGCCCCCTTACCAAATGCCTATCCTAAATGTTTTTGTCCTAGGAAGAAATTTCTATGTTTTTAACTTTCCCCACTCCTACTTCAAAATATTTTTAAATAAAGTAAAAACACTTCCAAGAAGACCCCCTAACCACCACAATTTCCTCTATCTTTTAGAAGAATTGGCAGTTTCAGCAATACCTTACTTAACTTACTTAGTTGTTTACTTACTTACCTACTTACCTACTTACTTACTGTTACTCATGGCACTTTTTAATTCCCTATACCTTACAATTCCCTGCCATTTGAACCTGCATCTCTTCATTATCTTCCTCCTCCCTTCTTAATCCATTTCTTTGTTCCTAAAACCAGATGCTGAAAGTGGGAAATATGACTAATAAAGGTAACATAACAATTAGAAATTGCCGAGTATTTAGCTAAATTTCACACATGAATATAATTATCAGACCTTTTCTCTTTGTTCCTTTCTTTTTTCCTCATACATTTTGTATGAATATAATGCAAATAATTTACTACATCTTGGTATTAATTTCCATGTAAAGTGCTAAGATCTCTTTAGGTTTAACAAAAGAGATGTGACTATTTGAGAGCTTCTGTTTCCAAAATAAATGTATCTTACCTTTACAGCCTGAACACTGAATAAAAAAGTTGATAAGGTCAAGAAGTGCTATATCTCGGTCATGCTTGTATGATTCTATCCAATCGTCTACCACCGACTAAAACAGAAGGGAAAAAATAAAAATAAAATAATTAGCTTTTTCTAATGATTTAAGAATCAATAAAGTCTCATGAAAGTAACAAAATTCAGCTTTACGTAGTATTGGATAACTTTAAATTAATAGATACACACATACAAATGTATGTATGTATATGTGTACTAGTGTGTATGTGTGTGTATCTCCCAGCTGGCTTATTTACAAATATTAAAAAGATGATCCTAAAATTCTCATGGTAATGGGATAGAACCTAAATAGCCAAATCAATCTTAAAAAAGGAGAAATCCAACAGAATTATATTTCATGATTTTAAAACTTAATTAAAGCTACAATAAGCAAGACAATGAATGCAGTAGTACTGGTGTAAGTATAAGAATTTAAATTAATGTAATAAAATTCAAAGTCTAGATATAGATTTGGGGGGGTGGGTGCCCAGGGTTGAACTCAGGGGCACTCGACCACTGAGCCACATCCTCAGCCCTATTTTGTATTTTATTTAGAGATAGGATCTCACTGAGTTGCTTATTAGCACTTTGCTTTTTCTGAGGCTGGCTTTGAACTCTCAATCCTCCTGCTTCAGGCCTCCCAAGCTGCTGGGATTACAGGCACATATCACCATGCCCAGCCAGATATAGACCTTTACATGGATGGTTATTTGATTTTCAACAAGGATGCTAAGACAATTAAATAGGGAAAGAATACTCTTTACAACAAATGGTACTGAGATAATTGGATATGATTATGCAAAAGAAAGAATGAAATTGGATCCTACCTCACACCATACACACAGTATTTAACTCATATGGATCAAAGACCTAAATATAAAAGCTAATACTGGGGGCTGGGGTTATGGCGCAGTGGTAGTGTGCTTGCCTAGCATGCGGGAGGCACTGGGTTCGATCCTCAGCACCACATAAAAATAAAATAAAGCTATTGTGTCCACCTACAACTAAAAAATAAATATTTTTAAAAAAGCTAATACTGTTAAAAAAATAAAAGCAAATTTCCCCTAATTTTATATTTGGCAAAGCCATCTCAAGCACTAGACTCCCCAAAACACAAAGCAACCAAAGAAAAAGTCAATTCAACTTATTTATAATTAAAATTTTTTGCCAGGTGCAGTGGCACACAACTGTAATCCCAGCAGCTCGGGAGGCTAAGGCAGGAGGATTGCCAAGTTCAAAGCCAGCTTTAGCAACTTAGAGAGGCACTTAGCAACTCAGTGAGATCCTGTCTCTACACAAAATATAAAAAAGGACTGGAGATTTGGCTCAGTGGTTGAGCACCCCTGGGTTCAATCCCCAGTACCAAAAATAAATAAATAAAAATAAAAAAATAAAACCTTTTGTATTTCAAAGAATTCTATGAATAAAGTGAAAATATAACCCATAGAACATGAGAAAATATTTGTAAATCATATATCTGATAAGAGAGTTGTATATAGAATATAAAGGAATTCTTACAACTCAGTAATTTTTAAAAAGACATACTAGGGATGAAGCTCTGTGGTACAGCAAATGTTCAGCATACATGAGACCTGGGTTTAATCCACAACACAAAAAATACAAAGTTTTAAAAGCCCAACTACCCAACTGAAAACTTAAAACATAAGCAAAGAGCCAGGTGTGGTGGCACACACCTATCATTCAAGCTATTAGGGAAGCTGAGGCAGGGGGATCCAAGTTCAAGGCCAGTTTCAGCAATTTAGTAAGACACTATCTCAAATTAAAAAATAAAAAGGGCTAAGGGGGTATAACAGTAAAGTCCTCCTGGGTTCAATCTCCAGTACCAAAAAAAATTATTTACACACACACACACAACCAAAGGATCTAAACAGGCAGTTCTATAAAAATATAGGAATAACCACTAAACACATAAAAAGATGTTCAACATCATTAGACACCAGGAAAATGCAAACCAAAATCACAGTGAGGGACTGGGTGTGTGACTCAGTAGTAGGGAGCTTGCTCAACATGCATGAGGCCCTAAGTTCACAAAAAACAACAAAGTAAAACAAAATCCCACCACAATGAGACACCACTTCACACCCAATACAGTCTACTAGGGTGGTTATAATAAAAGATATTAACAATTACTAGCATTGGTAGGCTGCTTGGCTAGCATGTGTACGAGGCCTGGTGTTAAATCTCCAGTACCACAAACACACAAAAAAAGTCCAAAACCAAAACCAACTCCCCCAACACACATATTAGCAAGATGTAGATTAAATGGAACACTCAAACACTGCTGATGGGAAGTAAAATGGTACAGCCACTTTGGAAAAACTGGCAGATCCTCAAAAAAGTTAAATATAGTATTACCATATGACACTGCAATTTGACTCCCAGGTATATATTACCAATGAGGAATGAAAACATATGTCCAAACACACACTTGTGAAGCATTATTCAAAACAGCTAAAAAGTGGAAACAGCCCAAATGTGTTTCCAAAGATGAATAAACAAAATGTGGTATATATCCATAAAATATAGTAATTTGGCCAAAATGAATTAAGTAATAATACAAACCACTTTAACAAACCTGGATAATACTATGCTAGATCAAAGAAAACACTCATAAAGAACCAGAAATTGTATGAACCCAGCCGGGCGCAGTGGCGCACGCCTGTAATTCCACCACTTTGGGAGGCTGAGACAGGTGGAATCATGAGTTCAAAGCCAGCCTCAGCAACAGTGAGGCACTCAGCAACTCAGTGAAAATCTGTCTCTACATAAAACACAAAATAGGCTGGAGATGTGGCTCAGTGGTTGAGTGCCCCTGAGTTCAATCCCAGTACCAAAAAAAAAAAGTATGAACCCATTTATGTGAAATGTCTAGAACAGATAAAAATATAGAAAAGAAAATTAATGGCGGCCTAGTCCTAGAAAAGGGGAAATGACTGCTAAAGGACATGAGAATCCTTTCTAGGATGGCAAAAATGTTCTATAATTAGATTGTCATGGTAGCTTCACAATTCTGTGAATGTACTAAAAAACAGTGAATTTACACTTTAAAATATTTCATGCTATACAGTTTGAATCTGGAATGTCCTACAAACACCCATGAGTTAATAGTTTAGTCCTCAGTGCTGCACTACTAGAAGATCATGGAAACTTTAAAAAGGTGGGGCCTAGTGGGAAGTTTCAAATTGTTGGAGGCTTTCCCCCAAGAGGATTGTGGCATATGGGTCCCTTTCAACTGCCATGAGGTAAACAACTTGCTCCACCACACACTCCTTGCTACAATGTACTACCTTGCCATAGGTCCAAAGTAATGGGGAAAAATAATCATGTACTAAAACCTCTGAAACACAGAGCCAAAATAAACCTCTCCTCCTTTTAAGCTGATTATCTCAGGTATTTGTTATGGTAACAGAAAGCTAACACGATTAATTTTTACATTTGAATGCTCTTCTGTGTAACAGTTTGTACATGCTGAACGACACAATTTATAAAAGAAAAATTTCCTAATTATGATATCTGCAACAAAAGCAACAGATTATTATGGCCCCAAAACCTTTGACATTGCTCCAGTAAGAGTTTAAGTCTATGCTCTCTTCTCTAGAACAAAATGAGACAATGTGTCCAAATTGAGATCACAGAGGACCATGCATTTGCATTAGTCTCTTGGAGCACTAGTGTAGTAGATACTACCTCAAGACATTCTTTCCAAAACTATAAGCCACACTATAAAATATCCAAGTTACAGAGAAAGGTCATTTGTAGGTGCCCCAGGTAAAGTTCCAGCTGAGCCCAGCCTTGGAATTATAAACATACTATATACCAAAAATTAGTAAAGAAACTCACAAGTGATTACAGTCCCTATGTTATTACCAGGCATTTAATTAATCTGTCCCAACTAAGGCCCAGCCATCATGGAGCTCAGACAAGTCATTCCCATTCAGTTCTGTATGAATTCTAGACCCACAGAATCATTAAGTCAAATGAAATGGTTATTGTTGCACATCAATGAGATTGTGATAGTGTGTTATATAGCGATAACAAGAACAAGGGCTACATTCATCAATAATGCTACAAAAATATTTAATGAAATCTTACAAAGAGACCACCCCATCACATTATATTTTATGAAGATCAAATTAATTTACATTAGGAATACAAGTCTACTGTAATAAAAATAAATGTGTGCTATAACTATTAAATGGTTAAAATAGTTAATCATCAAATAATATGCAAATAACTTATTGAATAATTCAACATCTATTATCTAATAAAATGAGGGAGTACATGCATGGTTTCTTCTTTCTTATAAATATAAGAACTATTTTTGGGTGGCAACACTAGGCTGTTCTATCCTGAGCTAGATCTCCATTCCTTTGTATTTTTCATTTTGAGACAGGGTCTCACTAAGTTGCTAAGGCCTGAACTTATGATCCTCCTGCCTCAGCCTCCTGGTCACTGGGATTATAGGTGTAAGGCACTGTACCAGATTTATAATAAATATTTTTAAGCCAGTAGCCAGTCTTATATTTAGTCACATTCATAATTTCTGAGTTATATATCTAGGGTTGCAAAAAGTGAGGAACACATAGTCTCTGATCAATAAATTAATAATATAGGTGAATTTCACCATCACATACATCCAAAAGAAATTAATTTAAAAAATAACTATGGGTAAATAGAATAAAGATCAATAGAGGGAAGGGAGAGGGAAGGGGAGGAAGAGGTACTAGGATCTGAATTAGAATAAGATATATTCCATGCTTGTATAATTACATCACAGTGGATTCTACTCTTATGTATAACAAAAAAATAAATAAAAGTATTTTTAAAAGCCTAGAAACAAAACCTATAGATAATGATAATACAATATTCATTAATGTTATAATGGAACAGTAAGAGTTAATATAATGACCAAGTGTGATAAGGGACCACTAAATGTAAACAAAACATTTGGGAAAAAAACAGTATTTAGGAATACCTTTTAGAAGAAGAGAGACATTTGATTCAATAAGCCTTATTTGACATGGAAAGGGGGAAATGAAACTATTCAAGGCATCTAGAAAAAAATAACAAAAAAAGCCTAGGGGCAGAGCACAGTGTGGCTGGAGAATAGAAATTATGTCATAAGGAAATCTGGGCTGGATTTTTTGCATAAAGACAAACGCTGTTTCTAACAGGGGACTTCCTCAATCAAATCTGGTCTTAGAAATGTAAGGCAAATGAATGTTCTGTTAAGTGGATACTGATCCATAATGGGGGAGGGGGCATGGGAAGAATGGAGGAAATTTCTTCAAAGTGGAGGGAGGAGATGGGAGGGGACATGGTGGCAGGAAAGATGGTGGAATGAGATGGACGTCATTGCCCTAGGTACATGTATGACTGCACATACGGTAAAACTGTATATCGTGTACAACCAGAGAAATGAAAAGTTGTGTTCCATTTGTATACAATGCATCCAAATACATTCTGCTACCATGTATACCTAATTAGAATAAATAAATTAAAAATGAAATTAAAAAAAGAAGAAATGTAAGGCAAAGCCGGGTACAGTGGTGCATGCCTGTAATCCCTGTGGCTCAGGAAGCTAAGGCAGGAGGATCACAAGTTAAAAGCCAGCCTCAGCAACATAGCAAGACCCTGTCTCAAAAAGGGCTGGAGGGGCTGGGGCTGTAGCTCAGTGGTAGAGCGCTTGCCTAGCATGCGTGAGGCACTGGGTTCAATCCTCAGCACCACATATAAATAATAAATGAATAAAATAAATATCCATCAACAACTAAAAAAAAATTTAAAGGGAGGGGGCTGGAGATGTAGCCCACAGTTGAGTGCCCCTGGGTTCAATCCCTGGTACAAAACAAACAGGAAAGAACCATAAAAGGAATGAAAAGAGTTTATGCCTATATTCCTGGAAAATATCCTCCCATTCTTGGAAATACATGAATATTTAATATTTATCCTTTTTATCAGCCTATCCCCTCCCTCAATTTATTTTACCACATATATATATAAAAAACCTCCCCACCCACATGAGGTTGAGAGTCTGATCTGTGAGCCTTTGTCCCTGCTTCTCATACTCTTGGCCAAGAATAAATCTTTCTTTGCCGCTTAAATAGTGCTTGGTCTTATTACTGGTTTCACAATTCTGAGGGGAAAAAGGATCCAGTTTTAGGTCAAAACTTGGCAATATGGGCATTCCTTTGTAAGACAGAAACAGAACAATGAATTATATAAAGGTCCAATCTAAATAAAGAACAAACTATAAGCAACACAGAACTATGGAAAATGTTCATTCTTTAAATACTAAGATACCATTAATGAAAATAATTAAATAATGAGCACAAACTTTCACTATAAAATTTAAAAAAATTAATGAACCAAAAAGTTGAACAAAAACCCTATAGAGCCAGGCACAGTGGTGCATGCCTGTAATCCCAGCAGCTGGGGAGGCTGAGACAGGAGGATCCTGTGTTCAAAGCCAGCCTCAGGCGAGGCACTAAGCAACTCAGTGAGACCTTGTCTCTAAATAAAACACAAAATAGGGCTTGGGATGTGGCTCAGTGGACAACTGAGCCTGAGTTCAATCACCAGTACTCCCCCTGCCTAAAAAACCCCTATAGACTAGACAACATTAGAAAAGCTTAATTACCTGTGGCTATAAGTTAAAATTCCTGATGGTTTGTACTGCTACCCCAAAACTTCATGTGTTGAACCCTAATCATTAATGTAATACTAGAAAGTAGGGCTTTTGGAAGGTGATTATGTCACAAGGGCTCTGAATGAAATTAAGGCTATTACAAAAGGCAGCCCTAGAGAATTGCCTTGCTTCCTCCTATCATGTCAAGCAGGATACAATGAGAAGAGTTTATGAACCAGAAACCAGGCCTTTGCCAGACACTGAAATAATACTAGCACCTTGATCCTGTACTTCCCAGCTTCCATAACTGTGAGAAATTCACTTCTGTTTTTTAAACGCCATCCAGTTTATGTTACATTTTTATGGCAGCATGAATAAACTAAAATCACTGATGTTCTCAAAAACAAAAGGTACCAGAAAAAAGATTAATACACTTAAATGCTTTGAATAAAATACTATAGAGAAAAGGAGTAACAAAAATGAAAAAGAAAGTAATGAAGTAAGAGTTCAATGTAACTGAGATAAAATATGTTCTTTGGGTTAAACTAACCTAAAAGGAGAATTGGAGAGAGGGAGGCATTTTTCAAAAGCAGGAATGACAAAATAAACCAAAACACCATAATATAACAAGATGTTATGTTTAAAAGGCAAATGTACATGTGCCCCTGGTTCCATCCCCAACACAAAACACAAAAGGCCAAACGTGTATTCAAAACAACCGTTTAAAAAAAATAAAAAAGAGAAAAATCTACACCCTAATCACAACTACAGAAAAGAAAATTTTAGTAGATGGATAATGAAGATCAATTAGAATAATGTGAATGAATTTGATATCTATTAAGTTCCTCCCTCTGCAAAACTGGTGAAAGCTCAAAAAGCTAATAACTAGTATTTTTATATTTTACATGTAAATTGTTTTTATTAATGTTATTTTATAGTTTATTTAAATAAACCATGCATATTTATATAATTATATATTTATAAACAAGTTTTGCATTTGTTATTAATAACAAAAAGTCTAAATGACAGTTCTCAGAAAATCATCCTTGTATACTTATTATTGACTGTTACTTCTAAGAAAAGAAACTATTCCCTATAGCTTTTATAAATTAAATGAAACTTTACTAAGTATGTATATTAAAGGTCAGGCACAGTGGCATGTGCCTAAAGAACCAGCTACGTAAGAGGCTAATATGGGAGGATAACCTGCATCCACAAGTTCAAGACCAGCCTGGGCAACATGGCAAGACTCCATCACAGAAGAGATTTTAAAATCACACATATTTCTTGAGTATAGTATTGATTATTTTTTAAAAACCTCATAGTTTTGACCAACATTGTAAAGCCTAAATGCTTCAACTGTCATAAAATTATGCATAAGAAACAATTAGGATAATTTGCCATAGATATTCCTTCAACTACTCTTTAGCTAAGAAATAAAATTTGTAATGGACAACAGTGACCAAAATAATTCAATTCACTAAAGTGACTAGTGATTATAGTAGATCATTCAACCAAGAATTCTATATGAGCAGAAGACTTAATATTTTAATGGCAGCTATATAAATTCAGGGAAAATTGAATCTTCATAGCCAGGATTTACATCAGTATATTTTTCAACCAAATAATATTTTACCTTATGCCATTAAAACAATGCAGCAGAAAATGACTCAAGATACAGCTTAAAGTTCTAATATAATAGATACTCCTAGAGTTCTGACTAGTGCTGTTTTTTTTTCTCTAATTAGTAATATTTTTTAAAAAACACAACTAAGCCGGGCGCGGTGGCTCAAGCCTGTAATCTCAGCACTTAGGGAGGCTGAGACAGGAGAATCGAGTTGAAAGCCAGCCTCAGCAATGGTGAGGTGCTAAGCAACTCAGTGAGACCCTGTCTCTACATAAAACACAAAATAGGGCTGAGGATGTGGCTCAGTGGTCAAGTGCCCCTGAGTTCAATCCCCAGTACCAAAAAAAAAAAAAAAAAAAACCACAACTAGAAAATTCAGGACTATACTTTTTATAAGTCACTGAAGTTTAGAATATACAAATAAACTGAGAAGAACTCTGTAAATATACCTGCATAGCACTCTTGCCCATTTTAACAACTTCAAACAACATCATGTTTTCCACTCCATTCTGTTGGTGATGACCATTCATTCGGTTTGGACCAGAAGGAGGTTTTCCTCCTCCATTTCCACCTTTGCCCTTTTCTCCTGGGCCCTTTTTGCCTTTTTTACAAGTCTGCATAAAAAATACAAGTTGGTTAAATTATATCACTATCCTTGAAAGTTCAAACAAAGTTACTGCAGAAGAAGCTGATACAATGATGTGATACAATGATATAATTATGATACATAATTATAACATGCTTAAACTTGACATATAGGGGGAATGCCATCCATATATAAGAAAACTGTGATTTCAACAGCTTCTTTGTGGTTTAATTTTTTATTTATACTACCATAAGCCTAACATTATATTGTAGTTAGTAGCACACCCTCAACAGACAGACTATAAAGGTTCAAGTTTCTATCCCTGTTGGCTGAATGATTTTGGGCAAGTTAATAAACCACATTGCTTCAGAGATTTTTTTGTCTAATTTGTACAATGGAGGATAAAAGTATGCCTTCCTCACAAGGTTGCTGTGATAATGAAAAAAGAAATTAATTATTAGCAACATACACAGCTAATAATAAGGTTAAAGAAATATTTGCTGTCATTTTAAAATGAAACATACATTAAAAGGAACTCAATAAACATCACAATCTAAATCTGCTGGACAACTGGATTTGAACCAATTTTGAAAATTAATGTAACTAAAAACTGTCAAAATATAAACAAAAATTTGAAAACCATTGCACACAAAAACAAAAACAAAACAGAAAAATTCCTAGAGAACCACAAATCAGACAGTCTGTATCCAAGCCCTATAATAGTCCCTTATGCTGTGTGTACAGAGTGGAATGGGCAGCGAGAAAAACAGAACTCTTTATTTCAAATCAGTAACTCATACTTAATTCAATGCTTTAACTTGATTTGTACTGTTAGCCTTATAAATTGTTGCCCTGCTCTAAAGAAATCCTAAACAGTATAAATAGGTTTATGAGTCTCGTTCTAGTCCTGAACCCTCTCTCTAACAGTTATCATGAAAATATAATTAATAAAAACCACAGAAACAAAGCCCCAATATAAATTGTCAGTATTGAGAGGAGGGGCTTCAGCAGAGTGTGGTGGCACACACCTGTAATCCTAGCAGCTCAGGAGGTTGAGGCAAGAGGACTCAAAGTTCAAAGCCAGCCTCAGTAAATTAGTGAGTCCCTGTTTCAAAATAAAAAATAGAGAACAGGCTGGGGATGTGGCTCAGTGGTTAAGTGCCCCTGGGTTCATTCCCTGATACCAGAGAGAAAGGGGATGAGGTGAAGGGAGAAAGGGATAGACAGACAAACAGAGACAGACACACATGGGGCTTCATAAGTCAATGAAATGTTTAACTGCACAACTCTGTTATAAAATAAATAACTCTCACAGTTTTCATACCTTGTTAAAGAAAAACAAGCCATTCACTAACTCATTTGTAAAATGCCAGAGCTGAACTAACATCTTTACAGAAAATTTTATTACTCCTTCATCTGATGAATTCAAATCTCTTTTAGATCTATACATTTCTGTTGTCTAGAGAGCAAAGGTGAGCAAACTTTTGTAAAGTACCAGATAGTATTTTAGGCTTTGTGGGCCACATACCATCTCTGTTCCATATGCTTTATTTGTATTGTCTTTTTTTTTGGTGGGGTGGGGATGGAACCAGGGCACTTAACACTGACCTACACTCCTAGTCCTTTATGTTTTGAGACAGGGTTTTTGCCAAGTTGCTGAGGCTGGCCTCCAACTTTTAATCCTCCTCCTTCAGCCTCATGAGTTGCAGGGATAAAAGTGTACATCACCATGCCCAGCTATCTTTACCATCCTTTTAAAATGTAAAAAAAATTCTCTTTCATGAACAGTACAGAAACAGGCCATGCTTTGAAAACTCCTGATCTACAGCCACACTCACAAATTTCCTACCACTAATGGCCTGTGTGTGTCTGCACATCATTCCAGAGGGTCCTTCCTCCTCCTTCAAGAGTCCAAAACTCCCCTACTCTTAATGATTACTTCAGATTCTTTCTCAATATCTGAAATATATTGCCTATTAGTTTATTTTGTTAATGAAATTCAGTCTTTGTGACAATTCCTAATTGTAAAATAAAATGCTTTTATACTCAGTATAAAAATTGCAGCAAAAAGGTTCAAAGATCAACTACAAAGAGTATACTAAAAAAATTATAAACTGGGGTTGTGGCTCAGTAGTACAGCGCTTGCCTAGCACGTGTGAGGCCACAGGTTTGATCCTCAGCAACACATAAAAATAAATAAAATATTGTGTCCATCTATAACTAAGAATAATTTTTAAAAAATCACAAAATGTTAACTAACATGGAGCAATACATTTGCAATCTATCATATGTCTCAATAATTCCTTATCAGTATGAAAAACTAATCAGCACAATTAAAATGGCTCAATGGATATGCTGTGCTACAGGAAAAAAATGTGCAAGGAGGGATAATACAAGGGAAGTATAAAAAGTAAACATGCTAATCTGAGTACAGTCTTGTAGAGGGAAAAATCTCTAAAGAAAGAATTTAGGAAGTGGTATAGTATAACAGGTTCAGAGCACAGACCTGGACTCATATTCTTTAATCACTGAGCTTCTTGAGACCTTAGTTTCCTTTCTTTTTTGGGGGGAGGACCAGGGATTGAACCCACCAGTGCTCAACCAGAGCCACATTAACAACTTAGCAAGACAGGTTCTCCCTAAATTGCTTAGGGCCATATGATAGATATGGTGCTGAGGCTACCCTTGAACTTCCCATGCTCCTGGCTCAGCCTTGAAAGCCACACTACCATGCTCAGCCTTAAAGTTTCCTATCTAAAAAATAAGGAAGTTTTCTAATTCACAAGGTTGTTAAAATATTAAATTAGGTAACATACATCAAATTAAAATCACAGTGGCTGGAGCATATGTAGTATAGTGTTAAAATGTAGTTGCTTTTATTCCTACAATAAATCCTTCATCTGACCCCTAACACCTCACCCACAGCAAGAGCTATATAAAATTAACCAAACTATGGCACAAAAATTTCAGAGGGTCTGAAGATGCAGCATAGTGATAGAAAGCATATTTAGCATATGAGAAGTCCTGGGGGTTCAATCCCCAATATAACACACACAAAAGCCTTTAAAGAGTCCTCTATTCAGATGCCATAGGTGGTCTTGTTTCAGTTTGTAAATTAAATCAAAGGAAAAAGTAGATTATTATCTAATGGACAACCATATACTGCCCATTAGAATGATCAATGTTTGTAGATAGTCATGAGGTAACATTTCAATTCACGTCTCTCTCAAAACTTCTACTTTCTAAGGAACTAAGCATATAAAATTATGAACACCTGAACTATGCGCACTACAAAAAATGTTCCAAGGGCTAGTTAAATAAATTATGTGCCCTATATAAAACATGATGCTATGCAACCATTAAAAATCATAGATTTAGCCAGGTATGGTGGTGCATACCTGTAATTCCAGAGTCTCGGAAGGCTGAGGCAAGAGGATCACAAGTTTAAGGCAAGTGAGTGAGACTCTTTCTCAAAATAAAAAAAGAATACGGATGTTGCTCATTGGTAAAGCACCCCTGGGCTCAATCCCCAGTACCAAAAAGAAAAAAAACTGTTATATTCACTGATGGGAAAGGTGTTGACAAAATACCATTGAGTTTTAGAAGCATGTTATAAACAGTTTTCATGGTATGATTCCACTTAAGTAAAATTCTATATCCAGATTTATACACAGGCATATGTTCATCAAAATGTCTAAGGAATAAATTACCTCTGTATGACAGGATTATGGGAAAAACTCACTTTGTTCATTGTACATTTCTGTAGTATTTAGACTTTTTCAAAGTTATATCTCGAAAAAATATAAATCCAAATTCATGTGGGGAAAAATGCTGAACAGTAAAAACAAGTCATCTTTTTGAACAGGTATTTATTTACTCACACGCAAACAGTCAAATGTAGGTTCAAGAAAAGCAAAATGATTTAATGATTGTCATCAAGTTACACAAAGCTCTTGGGCTACCCACTCATACTTGAAGCTTGCACTCTAGTGACTTGAACTAAACTTTGTTAGTTTTTATCCTTCACATTACTTAAAGGGCAAAACAACTGTCACCTGAAACCTTAAATTGGTGTATGTTACATGTGTGAGGTGCTTTCGAATAAGAAATGATATGTATTGCTTTGTCCATACTTTGGGAAATAATAATAATATATTTAGGGGAAAATAAAGCCAACAAAACACCACATTTTGCTTAGCATACTATAGAAACAATGATGTCTCATTAATTTCAACTTTATAGCAGTGCATATAATCAAAAGCTATTTGGTCAAGAAACATAAAGGACCACATATTCAGAAGTCTTGCTATACATATCAATCTGCAAAACAATCCATTTTTAAAACAAACATTTCCTTCCCCTCTTCCACACTTCATACATCATATATATACATTTGCTCTCAGAAACCAACAAAATAAAGCCACATAGTTGGTACATACTTTTCCTTTGCCTTGCTTTTGGTTTTTTCCTTCGATGTCCTCAAAATCTGTGTCAGAAGAAAAATGTGTTTCTGACTCCCTATAACAAAAGATAAGTAAATATTTAAAACACCTCTTAGGAATGTAGATAGAGGTTCTAATTTTTTTCAACACTTTCTAAAAGGCTTGGTTAAGTTAACTCATTATAAAACTCAATATTAGCATTTTCCCAAAACATCATACCATAGCATATTACCAAACATACAAGATTACATAACTAACTACAAAAAGAGTAATCTAAAATACAAGTCTCTAAACACTTTCATGTTTTGTTAATTTTTAATCAAAGAATAAAAACTAAATGAGTGGTTCTCAAAATTTAAGCCTAGGGACTGTGTGGTGTTCTGTAGTAATAGCTGGTTCCATTTTCTGGTTCAAAGACCATAGTGATTAGGGAAAACTACTTTAACATTCAGTATTAGATTAACTTTATTAGGGAATTTTAGCAATATTTTGAATCCTCTGATCTCTCCTACCTCACTCAAAAAAACACTTATAAACTGAAGTATGAATCCCTACACAAAACGTGTATTTAAGAAAGGGTTATGTATAAAACACTTTTATGCTGGGCACGGTAGTGCACACCTGTAATCCAAGAGGCTCAGGAGGCTGAGGCAGTAGGACTGAATGTTCAAAGCCAGCCCCAACAACTTAGCAAGGCTGTACACAAGCTAGTGAGACCCTGTCTCAAAATAAAAAATAGGAAGGGCTGAGGATGTTGCTCAGTAGTTAAGCACACCTGGGATGAATCCCTGGTACAAAAAAAACTTTATAAACTAAATCATATGAAATATAGTAGAGAAGTGAACTATGTGCTCCAAATCCTTTATAAAGAGAAGAGATAATGAGCTAGTCAGGAGAACCAATTCTGGCACTAAGTAACTATGTGATCTTGTACAGGAACATCTTAATCCTATAACAATGTATATACATGAAAAAACAAAATCTCTAAAGTCTCTTCAACCTCCAACATATAAACCTATACCTCTAAAATACTGGCCCTTATTTTGTATAATGTTAATTTCCTAATGTGCATAACAAAGCAGACTGATTTAAATAAACGTGTGTTATTTTCTACATATAAACATGAGGTTGCCTCAGTATTAACATATTCTCTTTTAAATGCTTAAAGAAAGGCCTACTTACCTTGGTATTTGGGTCACACTGGATTTTAGAATTGACCCACACCCATAGAAGATCAAGGTTTTACCCCTCTAAATGTATAAACCTTATGCCAACCTAGCGCTAGTTTTGCTTTAAACAAATGGAATCAAAGGGAAAGGCTACCTTTATAAAGCTAGTCTTCTCAATCTAGATTTCTTCTATTTCCATTTTTACTGCTACAATAACCAGATGTCCAGAGGCCGTGAGGAAGGACAGTTCATCAATCTAAAGTAATGGTGAAGATGCTAACAGAAAAAAAATTGCTATTTATGGAACTTACTTACAAAGTAATTTAAACAACGTATTGAAGATAGTGAAATCCTAACTATGACCTATCATGATGAGAAAGTCCTGTAAAATAAATACCAATTCTCAGAGTTAATGCACCAAAAACTACTATAATACTTAACCTTGAAACTCATGCCTGTTCCATCTTAAAAAAGATTGTTGTATTCCTATTTGGCCAGGCAAAAAAATAAAATAAAATAAAAAATGTTTTAAACATCCTGATGCATAATATTCTTTCTTCCCAAGATACTTGTGGGATACCAGCTCTTGGCTCAGGAACTGCTATAGTCTGTAAGCAATCACTAGTCTTCACAATATTCCAATAGCCAAAAGCTAATCAAAAGCTCAATTATACTCTTAATCCTTCAGTCTACCCCAACTAAAAGAATGAGCTGTTAGAGATTTGACTACTAACTGAAAAATCTTCCGAACAAAGTTGAAGTGAGTAATCTGGAGTCTAAAATAACCCTCAATCAGAAATAACACTCTTCTAAGTCTTTTCTTTCTCCAATGCTTTCCTGTGTTTTAAGATCAAAAGAACTATAATAATAAGCTACCCTAGGTGAAATAACATGTTTATATGCTGACAGAGAATGAGTTAACTCTTTAGGGGTTTGAAACCTGAGTCATCTATTGCATAATCAAATCATATATTCCTCTTTCCTGTGCCCTCTGTTTCACATACTCAACCAAATGCTAGGTTTATTATAGCTCCCTAACACAATTCTCTTTTATCCATTATCCTATTTCAGTTCCTATTACTCAAGATATTCTAATAGTCAACAGAATAGCCTACAACATAAAACTTGTAATAAATTTTTTTTGAAAAGGGATTGAACTCAGGGGCACTTGAACACTGAGCCACATCCCCAGCCCTTTTTTGTATTTTATTTAGAGACAGGGTCTCACTGAGTTGCTTAGCACCTTGCTTTTTGCTGGGGCTGGGCTTTGAACTCATGATCCTCCTGCCTCAGCCTCCTGAGCCACTGGGATTACATGCGTGTGCCACTGTACGTGGCTTAAGTTTCTAATCTCCACATATTTAAGAAATTTCATAACCTTCTCTTATTTCTTTGAAATCAGAGCTCATAAAGGCAGATGTATCGAACTTAACTCCTCACATCATTTTGCATAATGTCCTCTACACCTGTTTCTTAATGCTTTTAACAATGGTTAACTTTTACAGTTAACTTTTACAAAGAAATTCAAGATCTGGAACACATGGAATTCTAAAGATACTATTTTTGAAAGCCTGAATGTCTTTGATTGATGAATGAGACTAGCCAAACCAAAATATAATATCTTTTTCAACAATTTCATGTCTTCCCCAAAACAAACAAAAAGAAAAAAAATTTTTCTCAAGAATCTTAAAATTGAATAAATATACACTGGGATTAAAATCATACTTTGGAGCTGGTAGAGCACTTGCCTAGCATGCAAGAGACCCTGAACTCCATCTGCAGCACTACCCCACCCCCAAAAAGTCATACTTTGTAATATTAACAATATCCTAATAGACTCAATCGCCACCAAAGACAAAATTAACAATATGAAAAACTATACACAATCAAAAGCAGATACTAGCTGCCATTATGTGTACAATGCTATCTATTTGTTGTGGTTAAAGTTGTTAGCAATCAAACTCTTTTCAAATCAAGTCTTACAAGAATCTAACAGGAAGCCGGGAGCAGTGGCGCAAGCCTGTAATCCCAGCACTTAGGGAGGCTGAGACAGGGAGAATCGCGAGTTCAAAGCCAGCCTCAGCAACGGTGAGGTGCTAAGCAACTCAGTGAGACCCTGTCTCTACATAAAACACAAAATAGGGTTGGAGTTGTGGCTCAATGGTCGAGTACAGCTGAGTTAAATCCCCAGTATCACACACACACAAAAGAATCTAACAGGAAATTGTGTGTAAAATAAAATTAGGGCCAAGTGCAGTAGTGTATGCCTCTAATCCCAACTACCTAAGGCTAAGGGGGGTCACAAATTTAGGGCCAGCCTGGTTAACTCAGTGAAACCCGGTGTGTACCAATATGCATGGAACTGGTTTCTATAAAAATTATGGATACTGTGTCCTACCTTCATAAGGCTTATTTTAGCCCATCATCATCTGATGACAGAAATCTGAAATTATATCCTAAATAACAACATTTACACACATTCCCCACTAATGAGAAACCTTAACTATTAAGACTCTTATGATGCCATTCAAAACAACTGCTATTGAGAAACAAACTATGGCCTCAGAATGGCACAGTAAAAAATAATAAAATTCTGTATTATGCAAATTTAAAACAGCACCAAAAATGTGTTATATTAACTACTATAGAGCCCAATGAATACTGATAAAACTGTTTCAAAACATACATACAATCTTATATATTAAATCTTCTTATGCAGAAATAAACTGAATCAAAATTAACATTTCTCATTTTGTGGGAAAAATAAAATTATCACAATATAATTTACTTACTGTAGTAGATTAAAATCAGTTGGTATTTCTGGAGCTGCTATCATTTCTTTATCATCTTCTGGAAAACCCCAATGTCAGAAATAAATTCATATATTTAATGTGAGTAAAATGATAGTTTGCTTCTTTCTTCTAAGAAAGACAATTCCTTTAAGGAAAATAAAATGGCACATTTATTATAAATACATCAAAAACATTGAGAAGGGATATTCATACTCAAAATGTAAATTCCCCATGTCTGACAATGTTTTTATAAATAAGGATTGTGTTCCCTTGCATTTGATTACTTTTCCTAGATAGAGATTTGTTAGAACTCTTGCATAGCTCCACAGTAATAACATCACATGGGGTGGGGGGAAGAAGTTTGTATTACAGATAATTATGTTTGAAGTGTTGTGATTCTCTAGCCTGGTTTTATATATGTACATGTTTGTGTCTATACACACACATATACTTACACATGTATGTACATACATATGCACATACCCTAAAAAACAAAATGACTTTTGTTAGTCCTGAAATCCCTATGACAAGTTTAAGCCATAATGAGATGCCTGCATATCATATAGCTTTTTGCAGATTTAGTACAGATATGGTTAAGTGGAGCTGAAAAAACCCTACAATATAATTTAAAAACACTTTAAGAACAGGTTTTTCTACCCTTGAGAACACAAAGTACAAAGCCTGGCTTATTAATAAACAACCCCTTCATGATAATGCCATACTGTATTGAGAAAGAGGAGAGAAAAAAAGTTAGATCTGTCTGATCTAGTCCCCCTTGAGGAATGTACATTCAATTTGAACACCAATAATATATGTTGCCCAGCATGTGCAAGCCCCTGAGTTTGATATTCAGCACAGAGAAGAAAGTCTCAAGGACAACTAAAGAGCAATTGTGACCAAAATAATTGCAAGCTGGGCCAGGCAGGGTGACACAGGCCTGTAATTCCAAGCAGCTCCGGAGGCTGAGACAGGAGGATCGAGGGTAGAAAGCCAGACTCAGAACAGCAAGGCACTAAGCAACTCTGAAACTGATTCTAAATAAAATACAAAATAGGGCTGAGAATGTGGCTCAGTGGTCGACTATCCCCGAGTTCAACACCCAGTACCCCAAAATAAATAAGTAAGTAAGTTCAAGTTGCCCATAGGAAAGGCTATATTTGGAGGTCAAAGATGTATTTCCTAAATGAGAGTAACCTAAAAGCAAACGACCAGTCTATAACAAAAAGGAGAAAGCGGGCTGAAGCTAGTAAGGTCTGAAGTTCTTAGTCTTATGCATATTTTTTCATTATTTTCTGTTTTGTTTTCCCTTTTATTCCCAAAAGAATCTGGTAGTTGGTGGGCACCTAAAAACAGGCAGGAAAGGCTAAACATATCCAATTAATATATCTAAATACTACACTGATGAAATTCTAATGATCTCTTCCAACAGAGTAAACATTATATAAGAAAAAGAACATTCAATTTTCCCATTAAATTGAAGTATATACAAAATATCACAAATGGCCACTAGTTTTTTCATTAATATACAGGTGTTCAAAACACTGCATTTTCCTACCTTTCTCTAATTAAGCTAAAACAGCAAGAATATTGTTTTGCTTACAGAATTTCTTTGTGAATAGCCAATAACAAATGAAGTCATAGAAAAACAAGAAGGATGAATAACCCACAAATTAAGCCCTGAATAATCAAGAATTATATATACTACCACTGTGTATTTTTCCTGAACGGTACCTCAGATTGCAAAATTTTTAGATATAACCGTTAGTATGGTCTTCATCTTGCCATAAATCATTGTCCCAGGATTGTTGCCTCCAATATCACTACACATTAATCTGGCTTTATTCTTATTGTAGCCTAAGGACTACACCATACTTCTGAGGCTTGTCATCACCCACAGGACATACACCTTTGTCTCCTAATTTCCTAACTAATTTTACAAAGAAAACTAGTTTGTTTTTTGAAGGAAACTGGAAAGGCACAGACCTAATAAATTCTAACCAACAGATCCAGTTGTCCAGATGGCAAAATGGAAATAACAAGTGGTCATGTGATCCTTGCTGTGTCTCCTTGCCTCTCTGAACATTTCATAAAAACCAAAATTTACTGGGACCGGGGATGTAAGCTCAGTGGTAGTGGGTGTTTAGCTAGGGTTCTGTCCCCAGGACAAACCAAATACTTCGCTGCTCCCCTTCAACATAATTTTTAAGCAGACTTTAAAGACATTCCATGAATACAGTGTCCTAAGGAACCACAGGTGAGAAACATAAAGAATGCATTAGCTCTGAAAAACACTGTATGTGTGTAGATACACATACACACACACACACATACATACATACACACACACACTACATTCCCCTAAATAGCAACAAAATTAGTTTCTAGTGAAAAAAAAAGTTTTGCCAGGTTGAGCACCTCTAATCCAAAAATTCAAAATTTTCTGAAATCCAAAACTTCCTGAACACCAACATGACTGCTCAGAAGTTCCAGATTTTGGAATATTTCGGATCTCAGAGTAGGAACACTCAACCTGTAAGGTCTTTGCAAATATTCTAAAAACAAAACACTACAAAATGCGAGATTCTGAAATATTAGAGTAAGGGATACTCAACTTGTACTAATGAGTACTTGGTAATTAGAAACCAAAGCAAAACCTAGAATGTGAGTCTCTCAAGACCAGGTGCCTATATTTTTTTTTAAATATTTTTTTAGTTGCAATTGGACACAATACCTTTATTTTATTTTTATGTGGTGCTGAGGATCGAACCCAGTGCCCCACACATACCAGGCGAGCACTCTACCACTGAGCCACAACCCCAGCCCCTGTTCTTACTTTTTAAAAAATCTGTGCTGTCAAAGATTGAACCCAGTTGCCTCGTACATGTTAGGCAAGTGCTCTACCACTGAGCTACAACCCCTGCCCCGCTGCCTACATTTTTAAAAGAATGTTGCCTCAGAGTCTGATAGACTTAGGAGAAAATCATTTAACTGGCCAATTTCCTATCCCAGCGAAATATTTGTTTTTAAAAGTTTCTTTTGGGGGAGCAGAGATACTACAGACTGAACTCAGAACACTCGACCACTGAGTCACATCCTCAGCCCTATTTTTTGTATTTTATTTTAGAGACAGGGTCTCACTGAGTTGCTTAATGCCTCGTTGTTACTGAGGCTAGCTTTGAACTTGTGAACTTAAGATTCTCCTCCGGAGTCGCTGACTAAGTATTGGGGTTGAGGATGTAGCTCAATGGTAGAACCCTTGCCTAGCATGCAAGAGACCCTGGGTTTCATATCCATTACCACAAAACAAACAAAAATGTTTCAAAATATTAAATACTCATCCAACCAATAGTATTTACCATGTGCCAAGTGCAGTGCTGGGCACTGGGAACACAGTATTGAACAGGAGAGCAATGATCCTTGCCATGATATAACTACCTCTACAAGAAACATGAAAACATTTCTACTAGGAAGCATCTCCTCTATTACCATCTAATGTTATAAATTAAGAATGCTAAATTCCAGCCAGGCGCAGTGGCTCAAGCCTGTAATCCCAGCACTTAGGGAGGCTGAGACAGGAGAATCGCGAGTTCAAAGCCAGCCTCAGCAATGGCGAGGCGCTAAGCAACTCAGTGAGACCCTGTCTCTAAATAAAACACAAAATAGGACTGGGGATGTGGCTCAGTGGTCAAGTACCCCTGAGTTCAATCCCCAGTACCAAAAAAAAAAAGAAAAGAAAAAGAATGCTAAATTCCATGCATATCAATGTGTTTTAATTATTTTAATCATTTCCAAGTAACTTCTTTGCCATGAAAACAGTTTATCACAACTCAACAAAATGATAAAATATATATTATAAATATATATTTGTAATTTAAAGGGGGCACAATGAATAAACTGGGAATTTCTTAAGGAATATAAACTTTACAGAAAAAACTAAAAATGTTCTTTATTTTAAATATCTACACTTGCATATAAAATTTGCTTTCCAAGTACATATATTATAAAATTCATAAAAAGTGTCTTTAAATGTGCTTAATACCATTTGACTTATGATGGGAAACCTAAAACTACAAGAAGTAATGCTCAAATAAAAGTGTAAGTTTAAAAACCAAACTTAACCATGTCATTTTGGGGCTACTGCAGATTATTAATTTTTTTGAAAAAAAAAATATGCTCTAAGATCACAAGGTGGAGCTCTCACCTAGTATCAAAGAAAAACTTTGAAGTCTTTATCACATGTAGCATTTCTCTAGAACTACTAGAGTTGCCATTCCAACAGCTTTGGAGGATAAAGCACAGAGATGAAATCTGCATCAAGTCTCTATCATTGTTTTCCTATTTTGGGTAGGGGGGACTTCTCGTCTAGTAACAACTAGCTTGTTTTTCCTTATTGAAAACTAAGCTATTGCATTCATAAGCAATGGAAACAGCATATATTAACATAAAACCATTCTTTTAGGTTCAAGTGTATACAACCACTTGCCCTCTTGTCCACAGTTTCACTTTCCCTCAATCAATCACTGTCCAAAAGTATTAAGTGGGAAATTTAAGAAGTGAACAATTCTTTAAGTTTTATACTATTCGCTATTCTAAATAGCAGGATGAAATTTTGCCCTATCCAACCCAACCCACCTCAAATGTGAGTGATACCTTTGTCCAGAGTATCCATGAGGCATATACCCTACATAGTCACTTAGTAGCTGTTACTGGTCATCAAAACCACTATCTCAGTATCACAGTGCTTGTGTGCTTGTGGTCAACTAACCCTTGTCTTACTGCTTATTGGCCCCAACGTGCACTGTCCTATTTTATTATTGTTGTCGTTAATCTCTTTGCCTGATTTATAAACTCGACTTTATCATACACATGTAAATACAGGGAAAAACAGTACTGTGTATATACCAGGTTCCCTTTTATCCATAGTTTAAGTTATCCACCCAGGTTCTTAGAACATATACCCATGGATAAGGGGGGACTATTGTATCATGCTGCCATTAATTTAAATATATTTATGGACAACTATTGGATTAAAAAGTAAGATGGCCGGGTGCGGTAGCACACGCCTGTAATCCCAGTGGCTCAGGAAACTGAGGCAAGAGGATCACGAGTTCAAAACCAGTCTCAGCAAAAGGGAGGTGCTAAAGCAACTCAGTGAGACCCTGTCACTAAATTAAATACAAAATAGGGCTGGAGATGTGGCTCAGTGGTCAAGTGTCCCTGAGTTCAAACCCTAGTATCAAAAAAAAAAAAAAAACATAATAAATGATCGTATATTTTGAATTAAAAACATTAAATTCAGACGAATAACATCAGTAGCACTGCTTTTTTTTTTTTTTTGGTACCAGGGATTGAACTCAGGGGCACTCGACCACTGAGCCACATCCCCAGCCCTATTTTGTGTTTTATGTAGAGACAGGGTCTCACTGAGTTGCTTAGCAGCCTCGCCATTGCTGAGGCTGGCTTTGAACCCGCAATTCTCCTGTCTCAGCCTCCCTAAGTGCTGGGATTACAGGCTTGAGCCACCGCGCCCGGCTCAGTAGCACTGCTTTTGATACAGAGATATAAAGCTGAAACTTAATTACCACACCTTTTCAGGTTATCTATAGTTAGTGTAAATTTATGGCCCATTACTTAAAGTTTAGTTTCCAAGTTAAATTAACAAAAAAGAAACCTTTCTTCTACTTTTAAAAACCTGTAAGACAGCCTATAAATAAAATGCATAGAAATATTATTCTGCTTATTACATCTTTAATTCTTTACAACTCACTTGCTAAATTTCCTAAAATTATCCCCCTTCAAAATTAAAGCACACACACAAAATAATTTTTTGATGTTGTTAAAACATCTTAAATTTTTTTCTATAAACTGATGATTTCAAATGTCTTTTAATTCAATCCCAAATGGTCTCAAAACAGAAATAGAGCTATCACTTAACAAGGTCCCTCAGAATCCATATATTACTGGGAAGCATGGCAGGGTAGGCACTTTAATAGCTGGTGTGTTAATTCTCTCATTAAAAATGCAGAAATATTCAACCACTAAAAGCTGGCAAATTCATACACCACAAGCCATCTCCTTATCTAAATACTTCCCTGAATAGAGTCCCATCCTTCTATCTATAAGGATCACTTCTAGGAAGTATACATACCTTTCTAAAATGCCATCATCAATGTAATACAAACACTTAAAATTAGGAATTACTTAAATGCCCCACTATGGATTAAGTGATGTTACATCAGTGTAATTACTGTAACATTCATACAAATGAAACTATTTATGACTATGTATCAACATACGTAAAAAGTCTGATACATTAAAAACCATACATTGGTATGTAATAGTAACAAGGAGTAAAGAAGCAAAGAAAGATAGTTAATATAGAGTGGTGGAAATTTGAGTGATTTTAAAAATTTTTTTTAATTTAAAATTTTATTGTTAGTACAAGTAAATTATGAAAAGGACTGTATTCTTATTAAAACCTGAACTACCTGAGGAATTATAAACCGATGCTGTTAAAGCCTCATTTACTCATATTTCAGGTCCATAACCTAATAAAGTTAAACATATAGTAACTCTCTGAGTTCTATCATAAAATTTTCTTTATTATGTTTGCTAACTCAAGATTAGCAGGGAATAAAACTTTCTTACAGGCCCCTGACAACAGGATCCTAAGGTATGTTCCTTTTATTGGCCTATCTACTTCGTTAAGAGAGAACAGACAGAGCTCAGAGTCATCTAGTTGAGGCTGTGAATGCTAAAAGTACACTAGTTCCCACAACACTACAGCTGATCAAGAGGAAAGTTACTATCATTCTTCTGTCAAATGGCATACGACAGTGTTTGAATTCACAGGGTAAGAAATGAAATCTTACAGAAATTTTAAATTAAATATAAACACCTACTTTTAAAAGGAGAGGAAAAATCTACTGCCCCTTTTGATGATTTAAATCCTTAGAAATTCTTATTCAGGGCTAGGACTATAGCTCAGTGGTAGAGCACTTGTCTAGCATGTGTGAGGCACTGGGTTTGATCCTCAGCACCACATATAAATAACAAATGAAAAAAATAAAGATCCATCAACAACTAAAAAAAAATATTTAAAAAAAAAAGAAAATTCTTATTCAAAGGTGGGCGCAGTGGCACATGCCTGTAATCCCAGCACTCCAGGAGGCTGAGACAGGAGAATCACAAGTTCAAAGCCAGCCTCAGCAATGGCGAGGTGCTAAGCAACTCAGTGATACCCTGTGTTTAATAAAAATACAAAAATAGGGCTGAGGATGTGGCTCAGTGGTAAAGTACCCCTGAGTTCAATCCCCAGTACCCAAACAAAAAACAAAAAAACTTACTCACTCAAAAGATACTTTCCTCTCTCTGACAAAATCCCTAATTTGTGCTATATTCTCTTGGGTAAATAATATAGTGAAAAGAATAACAAAGCAAGCAATGATCATGTATACTCAAAACAGTTGTAAAATTAATTTAAAAGTTTGAAAACATACATTACAGCTACTACATATACCATTTCCAAATATATTTTCTATTTCAAAAACCTAAAGGAGGTCCTAAAGAATTCATACAGGTTGAATTCAGTAGAGCTAGCCCTTGTTCTACTGTAGGAGTAGGTAATCTAATGCCTGAAAGAAACCTGCAAAGAATTAATGACTGTCTACATGTCCTAACTAATTGGAGGATACGTCCAATATTTGCACTTACAAACTTTAAAAATAATATAAAGGGAGGAGGCTAAAAATAAAAGGCCTTTCTAAAAACAGTCAAGACAAACTGAACACACCTAAGGCCACAAGATGTCAAAAATAACTTACTTTGATGAAGAGGGGAAGGAGCAAGCTGGGGCATTCTACACAGATATGGCATCATTATACACTGCCAGAAACTGAAGCCAGACAGAACTGGAAACATCCACCTGTTCCCCTACTATTTTTAAGAGTATGATAGTAGTGTCTCATTGCTCAGCAATTTTCCTAGTTTCTTTGTCCACCCACATTCTCCAATATTTTCAAAATGTGACACAAGCCCTTTACCACATCGGGACAACTTGGCCCAACCTACATACTCAGCCTGTTGTAGTTCTTACCCATCAGCTATATTTTCTGTATATTCAGAAACAAATAATGACCAACAAATTTGAAGGGGAGGGATCAGGAAGATGCAAAACTAAAAGGCTTTTACCTTATGCCTACAGACCTAATACTCTTAACAACCTGAACTCAGTTGGAACTTGTTCCCAAATTCCCCAATGATCATACCCTGTCTGAAAAATTCTTGCTGTGATACATCTACCATCCCATTCCAGGAATTGGAATCCTGTTCTTACATAAATCCAACTTAAAAAGTTTCTCTGGTCTCTCAAGTTGCCCTAAATTAAATGCCTTAATATTGTCCTGTCTGACCAAACTGGCATTGGTTGTATGAAACTGGACACCATATTATACTGGACATAATGAATAAACACCTATTATCAAATTGCAAGTCACCTAACTCCTGGGTTTGCCCTAAGAAGCTGCAGCTGACTAGACATCATCAATTCTAGCCCAAGGTAAATATCAAAACACATATGTGTTATCATATATTATCACCTTAAAATCATCTCTCAATCTGTGTAAACAACTAATAATTTTTAAAAGAAACATCGATCGGTGCCCATTCTTCCTCTCATGCTGTAGTTTTACAATGGACACCACTTGCTTGATCTTGAGTGTCCCCCATAGGTTGATGTATTAAAGACTTGGTCCTGAAGGTGGTGCTACAAGCAGGTGGTAAAGCTTTTAAGAAGTGAGGCATGTGAGAGTACTTATCATGCCCTTGTAGGCAAGTGTGGTACCTGGGCCCCCTGCTTGTTCTCTGGCTCATGATGGGGTAAGCAGTTTTGTTCTGTCACATACTCCCACAATGATTGATGTGCTGCCTCACCCACAGGCCCAAAGCAACAGGGCCAATCTATCATGAACTGGAACCTCCAAAACTGTGAGCCAAAATAAAACTTCTCTCTTTAAAAGTTGATTATCTCAAGTATTTTATTAGAGTGGTGGAAAGTTGACCAACACAACTCACATATTTGAATATCACACTCTGAATTTAGCTTTTTCAACTGTTAATTGAAAAAATATACATAAACACACAAATATACGTATATATTAAAATTTCTCATATGTTAAAACATCATAAACAAACAGGTAATTACAATTGGGTGTAATGACTCTCAATATTTCAGGTGAGATGCAATTAGTTGGTAAAAAATGGTATCTAGAAAAATGAAAATCAAATTTACAAGGAGACACATTCATGTGTTAACACGAGTAAATAGTATATAGCATAATTTAAGCATAATTTGGTAACTCTATCAAAGCCATTTTATACTGGACACCACTTGCTCATCAGCAAATTTCAGGCTACAGCAATTATCAAGGTAGATTTCATAGCAAAGTAGATGAATAAAAGATAATCTTGCCTGTATTTCAAGGGAAATTTAACTTTTCATTTTATACTCTCTCAGATTATATCAAAAGTCTCCACATATATTTATTCAAAGTAGTAAAAAATATCTAAATGAAATAGAGTGTTTGTTAATAATTGGCAAGATGGAGATATAAGAAGATACAATTCAGTAAATTAAAGACAATAAAACCAAAGAGCAAAATAAACCACTTTAGAGAACATCATGAAAAATTCAAACTAAAATTTAGAAATGACTATTAATAAGTACAATACTTTTTTCATGTTAGCATGACTGTCATAACAGAACATACAGATTATATATCTAATTTTTTGTTTCTTTCACTTCTCATTAATGACCTTATTAGAATATATAGCTTTACCACCTACTTAATATAACCCACTAATATTTTTGCTAACCACAAGGTAACAGCTCATGGGCTTAAATTGAAATTCAAGTTCAGAAATCAAATATGCTTTCACAATTCAGTTGGTAAACCCTGTATAGGTTACTTCCTATTTCTAATGTCAGACTGAAGAAGTCGGTCCTTCATTTGGTAATTCCAAACAGTAGCAATAACAGAAAACCAGTCACAAGTACATGGTATTTAGATTTATCTTAATTCTAATTGGTAACACGCCTATACATAAAGTAAAACATACAAATTGAGTTTTTAAAAATAAAATGTAAACCGGGCACAGTGGCACATGCCTATAATCCCAGCTACTCGGAAGGCTAAAGCAGGAAGATTCCAAGTTCAAGGCCAGCTTCAGCAACTTAGATCAAAAATGAAAAGGACTGAGGAAGTAGCTCAGTGGTAAAGTACTCCTGGGGTCAATCTCCAGAACCAAATTAATTAATCAATTAAATTTACAAAGCTAAAAAAGGATAAGAAAAGAATACTATAGATCAATATCCTTGATGAACACTAATACAAAAACTCTCAACACAATACTGACAAATCAGAATTCAACAGCATATTAAAAGGCTTATTATACACTATGACCAAGTGAAAATTTATTCCTGGGATGCAATGCTGGTTTAACATACAAAAATCAATGTAATATCCAACAGAGAAACATGTGAAATGTAGCCTTTGAATCACCTCTTTAAAAACCCCCTGTTCCTGCTGATGGGCAGAATCAGAGCCTCTGGGACAGGAGTCCCTTGTGTTTCTCTTTTGCTAGCAAAACAATAAAAACTACTTCTTTTTTCTCAAAAATAAAAAAAAATTAATGTAATAGGCTGTCTCCCCCTCTGGAGATAGTATGCATTCTCCCTTGAGTATTTCTTGCTTTACTCCCAAAGGCTCTTTTGTGATTAACTCCCTTCCATTCTTCTTTCAATGTGTATCTATTTTCCTAAATAAACCTATCAATGACTTAAAAAAAAACATGTAATATGGCATATTAACAGAATCAAAGGCAAAAACGACATAATCATCACAACTAGTTTAGCAAAAGCATTTGACCTGTTGGCCATTAAATCACTCAACAAACTAGGACCAGAAGAAAACTACCTCTACAAAATAAAGGTCATTTAAGAAAAGCCCATGGATAACACCATACTCAATGGTAAAAGACTGAAAGTTTTTCCTCTAAGAGCATAAACAAGGCAAAGATGTCTACTCTAACCATTTCTATTTTAACCATAGTATTAACCATAAGTCCTAGCCAAAGCAATTAAGCAAGAAAAATAATAAAAAACATTCAAATCATCCCTGTTCCTAGATGACATCATCATCTACATATAAAATGTCCACATTTCCACATACATGCACAAAAATGTTAGAATAAATTCAATGAAGTTTCAGGATACAAAATCAACACACAAAATTAAATTGCACTTCTACATACTAACAATGAACAATCTGAAAAGGAAATTAGTAAAACAATTCTATTTGCAACATATCAAAAAGAATAAAATAGCTGGGTATAGTAGCACAGATGTGTAATGCCAGCTACTCAGGATATTGAGGCAGAAGGATACCAATCAAAGGCCAGCCTGGGCAACTCAGTGAGACACATTCTAAAAATAAATACAAAGGGCTGAAGATGTAGCTCAGTGGGAGAGCATATATGCCTGGCATGTACAAGGCCAAGGCCCTGGGTTCAATACTCAGCACCACCAAAAAAAAGTTAAAATACTTAGGAATAAACCTAACTAAGAAGATTTGTACAATAAAGACCACAAGATAGTGCTGAAAGACATTAAAAATGATACAAATAGAAGGATAACCTGTGTTAATAGAAAGGCTTAATATTCCAATATCCACGCTAACCAAAGCGGTCTACAGATTCAGTGAAATCCTTATCAAACATTTATTGCAAAAACAAAAAATTCCTCCTACAATTCATATAGACTCCCAAGGGAGCCCCATATAGCCAAAATAATTTTTTTAATATTTATTTTTTAGTTGTAGGTGGACACAATATCTTTATTTTATTTTTATGTAGTGCTGAGGATCGAACCCAGTGCCTCCCGCATGCTAGGCGAGCACACTATCACTGCGCCATAACCCCAGCCCCATAGCCAAAATAATTTTTAAAAGAGCAAAGTTTTAAAGACACACACTTCCTGACTTCAAAACATACTATGTAACCAACAGTAACCAAAACTGTGTAATGCTCACATAAATAGAACAATGACACAGGATTAAGTGCGCCAAAGTAAATCCTTACATATATGGCATAAATCATCTTTCACAAGGGTGCCAAGACCACTCAATAGGGAAAGAACAACCCTTGAACAAATGGTGCTAGGGAAACTGGAGATCCACAGAATAAAAAACAAAGTTAAACCCTTAATTTATACCATATACAAAAATTAGCTCAAAATGAATTAAATATCTAAATTTAAGACTTGCAACTATGAAACTCCTTGTAGAACCAGATGCTTTGGCACTCTCCTGTAATTCCAGCAACCTGGGAAACTGAGGCAATAGGATAGCAAGTTCAAGGCCACCCTCAGCAATTTAGAGAGAACCTATTTCAAAATAAAAAACAAAAACACAAAGGACCAGGGATGTGGCTCAATGGTAAAGTATCCCTAGGTTCAAATCCAGTACCCCCTCCCCAAAAAAAAAGAACTTCTTGTAGAAAATAAGGGAAAAACTTCATGATACTACAGTTGGCAATGCTTTCTTAGATAGAAAAGCAGAGCTAACAAAAGCACAACCAGACAAATGGGACTCTATCAAACTAAAACTTTTGTATAGCAAATGACAACAGTGAAAAGAATGGAATTCCACAACAGAATGGAATAAAATATTTAAAAATCATATATGTGGGCTGGGGTTGTGCTCCAGTGGTAGAGCGCTTGCCTGACATGTGTGAGACACTGGATTCAATCCTCGGCACCACATAAAAATAAAATTAAGGTATTGTGTCCATCTACAACTAAAAAAAATTTTTTTTAATCAATATGTGAGGGCTTCAGGTATAGCTCAGTGGTAGTGTCTGCCTTGCATGCACAAGACCACAAGTTCAATCCCTAGTATCGCAAAAAGAAAAAAAATATTAAAAATCATATTTAATAAGGGGCTAATACCCAGAATACATAACAAATCCTACAACCAACAACAAAAATCAAAGAACTTCATTTGTTAAAGTGGGCAAAAACTTTTGTTCGAACAGATATTTCTCCAAATATACAAATGGCCAACAGTACATGTAAAGATGCTGAACATCTTTTTTTTTTTTTTAAATATTTTTTTTAGTTGTAGATGGACACAATGTCTTTATTTTGTTGCTTTGTATGTGGTGCTGAGGATCGAACCCAGGGCCTCACGCATGCAAGGCAAGCGCTCTACCGCTGAGCCACAGCCCCAGCCCAAGATGCTGAACATCTTTAATCATCAGAGGAATGAAAACCAAAACCAGAATAATTTATCACCTCAAATCAATTAGGATGGCTACAATCAAAAAAAAAAATAACACTTGTTATGTAAGGATGTGGAGAAATTAGATTCCTGTGTGCCGCTGGTGATATTATAAAATGTTACAACCTCTATGAAAAACAATATAACAGTTCTTTTAAAAACTGAAAACAGGCCAGGTATGGTGGTACACACCTATAATTCTAGCAACTCTGGAGGTTGAGGCAGGGGGATCACAAGTTCAAGGCAAGCCTTGACAAATCAGCAAGACCTAGTCTCAAAAATATAATTAAAAAGGGCTTGGGATGTAGCTCAATGGTAGCGTGCCCTTGAGTTCAATCCCCAATTTAAAAAAAATTAAATATAACTATCATGATTGAGCAATCTCACTTCTGACCATATACACCCAAAAGAATTGAAAATGAGGTTCTCAAACAGATATTGGCACACCCATTAACATTAGCCAAAAGGCAGAAGGAACTCAAATGTATGATGAACAAAATGTGGCATTATATATGCATTGGAATATTTATTATTATTTAATCTTAAAATGAAGGACATTCAGTCACATGGTAAAACATAGAGGAAACCCTGAGGGAATTATACTAAGTGAAGTAAGTCAGTCACAAAAAGACAAATACTTAAGAGTCTACTTATAAATACCTAAAGTCCACAAACTCATAAAAACAAAGTAAAATGGTGGTTACCAGGGAATGGGAGAAAAGAAAAAGAGGAGTTGTTTATTGGTATAGAGTTTCAGATTTTCAAGATAAAATTTTGGGGAAATGTTTCATAACATGAATATACATACTACTACTAATCTGCACACTTAAAAATGGCTAAGATGGAGTTAAGCATGGTAGTGCATACCTATAATCCTAGCAACTTGGGAGGCTGAGGCAGGAGGATCAGAAATTTGAGGTCAGCCTCAGCAACTTATCAAGACCTTGCCTCAAAATAAATAAAGAAACAAACAAATAAATAGGGCTGGGGATGTGGCTCAATGTTTAAGCACCTCTGGGTTCAAACCCAGGTGCAAAAAAAAAGAAAAAAGAGAAGAAAACACAAATATGTGAAATTGTCCATCTTTAATATCTACTCAAAATGACTAGATGCTAGGAAAGGAAGCTAAATAATGATTCAGTAAGTATTTAATAATAAGATCAATATACACTATTAAAAACACATACTAGGACCAATATTTCTATTTTGGGTAGACTTAGAAGTATACTCTCCTGCAGATAACTTGAAATTACTATCTTAGATTTATACTTAGACTACTGTAATTTGATGTTGACACATTGTTGTACCAATGATTTATCTGCTAAGTCATGTTAGTTAAGAAACGTCTCAATTAGAAAAAAAACTATTTCTACAGAAAAACATGTTGTAATAATCCACTTCACAAAAAGGCATCTGCCAAATACTGTAGCAATACTGAGAACATGTATGAGGAAATTCTTTGTATGCAAGGATCTTGCATTTGGTTATGACTACTACTTTTGCAGAAAGTACTCAAAATGCCCTTTCATCAAGATAAACAATCGCCTCATTCCCTTCTTCCCACTCTCCCCTCCCTTCAATCATTGTGCTCATCTCCTCTAATTAACAAATCCAAAGAAAAGGAAAACTTTTCTTATCAAATGTTCCATGTAAATTTGCCAAATATCCTGATCTTACATCATTTTACTTGAATGTTTTATTTCATTATGTTCCCCACACAAGTTAGTCCCATGTCATCTGCTTGAACTAAACATAACTTTACTAGGTACCAACTATGTTTCATCTGTCCACTTTTGCACCCAAAGTTAGAGCAACAAGAAGAGTTTATTCAGCGGGGCCTGGTGGCACACGCCTGTAATCCCAACACTTTGGGAGGCTGAGACAGGATAATCGCGAGTTCAAAGTCAGCCTCAGTGACAACGAGGCACTAAGCAACTTAGTGAAACTCTGTCTCTACATAAAAGACAAAATATGACTGGAGATGTGGCTCAGTGATCGAGTACCCCTGAGTTCAATCCCCGGTACAAAAAAAAAAAAGGAGTATCCATTCACTGCTGCATTTTGGGGGCTATTGGGAATTGAACAGAGGGCACTTTAACACCAGGCCACATCCCAGCCTTTCTTTTATTTTATGAGACACGGTTTTGGCTAAGATTCTATGAGTCTCAAACTTGTGATCCTCCTGCCTCAGCCTCCCAAGTAGCTGGTGAAGTGTTGAGTTACCACACGCACTCATTGCTATATATTTTAACTCAGTTAGTTGTAAACCTACTGTATCATATTGATTACAACTTGTAGATCACAAAATGGTTCAGAAGTCAGTGTTGCAGATTCAACTCTCACAACATGATGTAAAAAGGCAGCCAACAACTCTGAAGATCTTTTGTTAGATCTGTCACTTAAAAGTCTACATCAGGTGAAACTGGGATGCAGATCAGTGGTAGAGTGCTTGACTAGCATGCATGAGTCCCTGAGTTTGATATCCAGTACCACACACACACAAAAAAAAGTCAACATCAAATTTTGTTGATCAATGTGCTACCTTTCACACAAGGAAGTATAAATAAGAATGTATCTGTGAATAGCCAGGCACAGTGAAGCACACCTGTGATCTCCGCACTTTGGGAGGCTGAGACAGGAAAATTGCTGAGTTCAAAGCCAGCCTCAGCAAGGGCGAGGTGCTAAGCTACTCAGTGAGACTCTGTCTCTACATAAAACACAAAATAGGGCTGAGGATATGGCTCAGTGGTCGAGTACCCCTGAGTTCAATCCCCAGTGCCTGCGTGCCCCTCTCTCTCTCTCTCCTCCTCCTCTGTCTCTCTGGGCGTGTGTGTGTGTATCTGTGAATGGATATATATGTCTACTTAAAAGAAATATTGATTGGCTGGGATATAACTCAAGAGTGTTTGCCTAGCACCCCTGAGGGCCTGAGTTTTATCCCCTGCACCATAGAAACAGAAACAGACAGGAACAATTAACAAACATTTTTTTTAAGTAGCCTGTGAGAGAAGTGATGATAAAATATGGAAGGTAGGAGTCTCTGGAAGACACCCTCTTTCTATATAATTTTAATTTTTGAGTTAGAAAAATGTATTACTCATTCAACAATTTTTTATGGCAATAGTGGAAGCTGAACCAAGGAACACTCTACCATTGAGCTACACCCCCAGCCCTTTTTATTTTTGAGACAGGGCCTCACCAATGTGTACCAACCTGGAAGACATTATGCTAAGTGAATTAATACAGTCACAAAGGGACAAATATCGCCCAAATACAGAATGTATATGAGGTACATAAAGGAATCAATTTCAAAGAAAATGTAGAATGGCAGTTGGGTTGTTAAAGGCTGTGGGAATGGGGAATTAGTGTTAAATGGGTATAGAGCTTCTCTTGGGGATGATGAAAAAGTTCTAGAGATGGAGGGTGGTGATGTCTGAAAGCAATGTAAATGTACTTTATGCCACTGAATAATGGCATAAAATAGTTTATAATGTCATCTTTTGTGTTGTGCACATTTTAACAAAAAAAAACACAAAAAAGTAAATTGGAAATAGCAATTAAAAACTCATGGAGCTGGGCGCGGTGGCTCACGCCTATAATCACAGCACTTTGGGAGGCTGAGACGGGAGAATCGCGAGTTCAAAGCTAGCCTCAGCAAAGGCAAGGTGCTAAGCATAAACAACTCGGTGAGACCTTGTCTCTAAATAAAACACAAAAAATAGGGCTGGGGATTGGCTTAGTGGTTGAGTGCCCCTGAGTTCAATCCCCGGCACCAAAAAAAAAAAAACCCAACTCATGGTTTAAAAAATATAGCAAAAATATGACTACACTATATTAAAATTACTAAATTAATTAAAATTTACATGAAACTCAAAACAAAAAAAATCCACGGTATCATTATAGTTATTAAATCAATATCTTAATTTGAAACCTGGTAACCAAAAAAGAAAAGCATTTACTCTGCCTTTCCACCAAGAATTTTATGTAAGGGTGAAAAACAATCACAGTTGATGAAAGAATGTTCTCCTTTTAAAGAAAACCACTTGGGCTGGGGATATAGCTCAGTTGGTAGAGTGCTTTCCTCATGTGTTCAAGGTCCTAGGTTCAATCCCCAGCACCACCAAAAGAATTTCTTTTTTTAAAAAGAAAACCAGTGAGGCTGGGAATGTTGCCCAGTGTAGTAATAGCATTTGACTAGTATGAATGCTCAAGGCCCTGAGTTTGATAAGTAGTGCTGCAAAAAATAAAATAAATAAATGGGAGGAATCCAGTGAATACACGATGAGTGACAATTTGAAAGTTATTCTATAATTTCTAATAGAATTGGTGACTCCAGCAAAGATTATCAACTGATATTAAAACTTAAGTTGAAGGGCTGGGATTATGGCGCAGTGGTGGCGTGCTCGCCTAGCACGCATAAGGCACTGGGTTCGATCCTCAGCACCACGTAAAAATAAAGATATTCTGTCACCTACAACTAAAAAATAAACATTTAAAAAAAAAACTTAAGTTGATGCAAAATTGGCCATCCTTTAGTTCCAAAATCAACACTATACAGATTATTTTCTACTCACAAGGTAAAAACCAAGCAGTGCAATGGGAGGATCAGATGGCCAACACCCTAATCCAAGGATTAGTATTATTATCTCTAATGTGTCTCTTGATGAAATACAGTATCAAATATACAAAACCACCTAACCAAAATTAACTTGAATTCATGAAGGCTTCAGATGTAACTTCCAGTACAAGAAATACAGGGGACAGGGGATCAAGCCTATGACACTTAAAGAACAAAAATATCCAGAAAATGGAAATTATACAGAAAATTGCTTCCTTCTATTCAACAAAATGGTGTCATTAAAAACAGAGGCCCATAGTTTGAATAAACAAGCTGTAAATGACATTTATGAAAAACTCAAGAAATCTAAATACGAACTGGGAAATAAGAAAATGAAATTTGAGGGACTGGGAGTATAGTTCAGCAACAGAGTTCCTGCTTAGAATGAGCAAGACATTAGGTTAGATCCCAAGCACCCCTCCCCCACCCAAAAAAAGAAAATAAAATTTTGTTAACATGGAAATATGGAACTATAAAAGGGAAAGAGCCAGACATGGTGGTGCATGCCAGTAACCCCACTGCCTCAGGAGGCTAAGCAAACTAAGCAAGACCAATCTCAAATTTAAAAAAAAATTAAGGGCTTTGGGATGTGGCCCAATGGTTAAGCACCCCTGGGTTCAATCCTCGATACCAAAAAATAAATAAGGAAGGGCAGAAAGAGAGGGAGGGAGGCAGAAAAGAGCATGTAGAGAAAGAGCAATGTCTTTTTTAATCACACATGTATGCACCGAAAAATAGCTTAAAGAAATAGGATGAGGTTTGCTTCCTTATTTTTTTAACTTTTTTTAGTTATAGATGGAGGCAGTATCTTTATTTTGTTTATTTATTTTTATGTGGTGTTGACGATGGAACCCAGAGCCTCATATGTGTGAGGCAAACATTCTGCAACTGAGCCACAACCCCAGCCCCCTTCCTTATTTTTAATTACCTATATTTTCTAAGGTTCTACAATGTACATATACAAGTTTTATAATATTTAATTTAAACCACAAAAATGGAAAATTATAATCCGTGTGTGTGTGTGTGTGTGTGTGTGTATGTCAAAATACATTCTACTGTCATGTATAACTAAAAAAGAACAAATTTTTAAAAATTTCTTTAAAGTATATTTAGGCTGGACACAGTGATGCACACCTGTAATCTCTGCCGCTCAGGAGGCTAAGGCAAGAGGATCTCTAGTTCAAAACCAACCTCGGCCACTTAGCAAGGCCCTAAGCAACTTAGCAAGGGCATGTCTCAAAATAAAATAATTTTAAAAGGGGCTGGGGATTTGGATCAATGGTTAATTACCCTTGGGTTCAATCCTAGTACATTCTCAAAATAAAAAGTATAATTAAAAATATACATGAAAAAGGCTCAAATCATTAATTTACTAGGGAAATGTAAATCAAACCACAATAAAATACTCTTTCACACTATGGAATAACCATTTATTTAAATTATTAACAAATGTTGGTGAGGATAATGAAGAAATTAGAACCCTTGTGAACTGGTGGTGGGAAAGTAAAATGTGCATGCAGGTGCTGTAAAATCTACATGAGTGTTCCTAACAAAATTAAACTATGATACAATCCCAGGCACCCAAGAGGCTGAGGCAGAAGGATCTTGAGCTCAAGGCCAACCTCAGCAACTTAGCCAGACCCTCAGCAACTTAGGGAGACCCTATCTTGAAATGAAAAATAAAAAGAACTAGGGATATAGCTCAGTGGGAGCGGGGAGAGGAAGGAAAGGAAAGGAAAGGGAAGGGAAGGGAAGGGGAGGAGAGGGGAAGAGAGGGGAGAAAAAAAGAAATTAAACTGTGAATTACCATATGATCCAGCAATTCCACTTTTGGGTATATACCCAAAGAATTCAAAGTAGGAACTTAAATAGGTATTTATATACCCATGCTTTTAGCAGCATTATTCACAACAGACAAAAAGTGGAAGCAACTCACATGTACCTTCACAGATAAATGGATAAGCAAAATATGGCATATATATACAATTTAATATTTTTCAGCCTTCAAAAAAAAATTCTGCCAGGCAAGGGGTCAAACACCAGCAATTCCAGCAACTTGGGAGGCTGAAGCAGGTGGATCACAAGTTCTAGGCCAGCTTCATCAATGTAGGGAGACCCTGTCTCAAAATAGAAAGGGCTGGAATGTAGCTTGGTGGGAGGGAGAGGAAGAGGGAGAAAGACAATTCTGACATATACAGCATGGATAAACACTAAAGATACTAGGCTAAGAGAAATAAGCCAGTCACAAAAGGACAAAGATTCTATGATTCTACTAATCAAGAATAAATATTATGAGGTACCTAGAGGCATCAAAATTGAAGAGATGAAAACTAGAATATTGGCTATCAACAGTGCCACTCAACACTTAAGCAGTTTTTGCCAATGTACTAAGAGAAAGATGGCAACTCAGGATATAGATGAACCTCCTACACAAAGTTCCACTTTACAAACTCAGGAATTACCATATAGTTTTAAGAAATACCTTGTTATTCAAAACTTATAAACTAAACATATTTGGATAATGCAGTATTTACTGTCTGGGACACTACCTTCCTAGCCCATTTTAATATTTTTTAAAATTTTGAGACATCTTGCTAAGTTGCTTAGGGCTTTGCTAAATTGCTGAGGCTAGCCTCAAAGTTGCAATACCCCTGCCTTAGCCTCCTGAGTCACTGGGATTACAGATGTATGCCACTGCATCTACCTCACCATTTGAACTCTTGCTAAGAAAAGTAGAAACCAAACAATTCTGATTAAAAAGGGGTACTTGTAATTTTAATTTGCATTCCTCTAATTTTCTTGTTTAAAGTGTTATTTGTGTAATATTTTCCATAAATGCTTTCTGCTCATATCCATTGCCTATTTTCCTAATGGTCTGATGTTCTCTATCTTAATGACTCTAAAGAGTTCTTTTTGTGTTATCTAAGATAAAGAGTTATTCAGGCTTCATAAACCAAAGGTTTTCTCTACTGCTTCTGCAGCAATAATTTCCTGCTAAAATGGATTCTTTGTGCAACATTACATATAGCCCTACCATCTCTCCTTGTCTGAGTAAATCTTGTCAACCAGGGCTTTATCTTGTAGCCTACTTATGCCTTTACCTGCTCTACTGCCATATATGAAGGATATTATTATCCTTTGCACTTGAGCTTTCTGAGATCAGTCATCCCCAGGCTAGCACAATTCCCCATGCTACTTTGACACTCTACCTACACCTTACACATTTTTTTGTAATCTGCACATTCTCTCTGTCTCCAAGTATGCTAAAAACAGGAGTTTACAGAGGGTTTCTTCTGCTCACATTGTTTCTGTATTATATCCAAGGGGGGAAAGCACTCTTACAAAATCATGGTCAGACCAGAAGTCTTATCAAAATACTTAAGTAAAATGGTTTCTATATCACATCAACATGCCCTAAATACTCATCAACACTGAGTATCTTCTTAAAAGGTTAAGAGAGGGGTTGAGGTTGTGGCTCAGTGGTAGAGTGCTTGCCTAGCATGTGTGAGGCACTGGGTTCAATTCTCAGCACCATGTAAATAATAAACAAATAAAATAGAGGTATTGTGTCCATTTATAATAAAAAAAAAGCTGTGCATTAATTTTAAAAAAAGGTTAAGAGGGGCTGGGGTTGTGACTCAGCAGTTGAGCACTTGCCTCGCATGCGTGAGGCACTGGGTTCGATCCTCAGCACCACATAAAATAAATAAAGGTATTGTGTTCATCTACAACTAAAAAAAAGTTTTTAAAAAAAAGTTAAGAGAAGGGGGGCTGGGATTGTGGCGCAGTGGTAGCGTGCTCGCCTAGCACGCGTGAGGCACTGGGTTCGATCCTCAGCACCACATAAAAATAAAATAAAGATATTCTGTCCACCTACAACTAAAAAAATAAATAAAATTTAAAAAAAAATTAAGAGATTTGCTCAAGGTCACAGTCATTGAGAGACAAAAATCTGGGCTTCGACCCATCTTTTGCACATCTGTCTCACAAATATGGCTGTCTTATTAGAATAATCCACATAATAGTTCTTCAAACCATAAATAAGGTTATACTCTTAAAATATTCTGAATCACTCAATTTCAAACAAAACAAGTATTAGTTTCCTTCCTCTGTGTTTAAGTAAAATATCTAAAGTTCTCACACAGAAATCACTGAATTATATTATACCTTGTTCAATACATGCAATGAAAATGTTGTACCACCACAAAAAGCAAAAAAAAAAATTGTTTCCTTACAATTGTGTACACAAATGAACTCAAGCAAATTTCTGAGCAGCAGCCAGGCTCAAATGATATACACCTGTAATCCCAGCGATTTGGGAGGCTGAGGGCAAGAGGACCAAAAACTCCAGGGCAGCCTGGGCAACGTGAGACCCTGTCTCAAAAGTTTAAAAAGAAAATCAAGAAAGAGGTGGGGATGTCAGAGGCAGAATGCTCCTGGGTTCAATTCTTAATACCAAAAGGGAGGGGGGCACAAAATCCCCAACTTTACCATCAATCTTACTATAAAGCAATATGATTTTTTTGCCTCTAATTTACTTCTGTAGCTCCCCCACAATAATTATAGGTTCCTTTTAATTCACAAATGATGGAAAATTTCATCTATAAACAAATAGTTCTCTCTTGGGACTGGGGCATGTAGTTCAGTGGTAGAGCACTTACCTAGTATGTATACAGGGCCCTGGGATCAATCCCCAGCACTGCAAAGAAAAAGAGAGGAGGGGGAGAGCAAAGAGAGGTTCTCTAAAATCCAAGCCTGTCTAAGAATAATAAAATTCTTGTTAAAATGTAGGAGTCACAGGCCTCACACCCAGGGACTCGTTCTGTACATCTATATACAAATCTCAGTCATCTATATTATTCACAAATCCCCAAATATAGATGAAACCATACCCCACTTTAAGAAAAGCTACTGTAAGTCATGGAATCAGCAACCTATGATGTATAGGATGACCCAGTTTTAGAGACACAGAAGGCATGAGTACCTAGGAAGAGAACACACTTCCCCCTTTTTGCCTTGGTCCACTTAATCATCTGAACCTTATTCACTCAAATGCCAGGAACCCACAGCTCAGTGATGCATTTCCCCCAGAATGTACTTAAGATTCGTAGAGACTAAGCCACCAGTGGCCATTACACCACTCTCCTTTCCACAAGAAAGAAATGTGTCTTTTCTGAAAGGAATTGGATAAATTTAAACTAACTAAATTGAAAAATCTCCAGGAAGTTCATTCCATATAAACTTCTACTCAACACTGAAGTCTTCCTCTATGCATTTCCTATGTTCTACAAAACAGGAGGAGCTACTAATTTCTAGTCAGAAAAACCCAAGACCTAAGTTTACTCAGCTGAAAAACAGTGTTAGGTGAAAAGATGTAATGTTTAAACACTGACTAAGAAAAATTTAAGGTAATCTTCAGCAGTCATATTTTAATACCATCAATCCCCACAACAATCTCAACAAGATCCTGCAAAGACCAAAAACCATTGTTTTCTTAATTAATGAAACTATCTACAGCTCCAAAGACAATGCTTATCTCATTATTCCAGGAAAAGTATTCATTCACATCTCTGCTTCTCCAGCCTCTAACTATTAACTGCCTTTCCCTACTCAATCTCAAAATCATTCTTTAAGACCCAATTAAAATACTAGCTAGGAGACTCAGTCCCTGGTATCCTCCAAACCTTTCCCAAATCCCAATACCCTTTTCTTTTTTGTACATTTTTATTTAGTTAGTTTTTGAGAAATGACCTTGCTAAATTGCCAAGGCTGGCCTACAACTCACCATCCTCCTATTTCAACCTCACAAGTAGCTGGGATTATAGGCATGCACTACAGCCCAGCTTTTCTGTTTACCTAACATTTATTTCAGTCTTTAAACAATAAATTCTTCAAATAATCAAATAATTGTATCTGTTTCATTAAATCTTCTCTACCCAGGCCTCAAAGAACTGCTCCTTTTAAGTGTAATACAATTATATTCAAATACACAAAATTAAGGATTTCAGTTCAAATATTAACTGTGCCAGCACTATGATAGCCTGATAATAAAAGCAACACACACAATTAAGATGTAAAAATTTACAGCAAATGAAATTTTATGACTTTAATGATGACGTATTTAGAGGTATAGAAATGTCTTCAACTTACTCTGAAATGCTTTTTAAGAAATAGGTGAAGCCCGGCACGGTGGCTCAAGCCTGTAATCCCAGCACTTAGGGAGGCTGAGACAGGAGAATCCGAGTTCAAAGCCAGCCTCAGCAATGGTGAGGCACTAAGCAATTCAGTGAGACTCTGTCTCTACATAAAATACAAACTAGGGCTGGGGATGTGGCTCAGTGGTCAAGTACCCCTGAGTTCAATCCCCAGTGCCAAAAAAGAAAAGAAAAGAAAAGAAATAGGTGAAAGTGGTTGGGGATATATCTCAGTTGGTAAAGTGCTTGCCTAGCATGAACAAGGCCCTGGATTCAAATTCCTAGCACCATAAAAAAAAGTTGAAAGGAGCTAAAGCCAGATGGGCAGGTATGTGCTAAAGTTATGCTGATGTCAAAGGTCAAGTCTAGGCAACAGGTACGTGGATATTCACACTACATATGCTTGAAGTTTTATTATCACAATATAGTGTTCGAGGAAAATGAGTAAAACATCCCCCATGAGTTTACAGTACAGTGAAGGTGCTACACAATTACAATAGAGTACACTCAAAGTACACTGACATAAATATGCATGGGGAAACCCCAGGGCACAGGAAAATGACTCTTAAGGGAGAAAGGGGAGCCCAGGAATAGTTTCCCAAGTAATCCCAATCTAAATGTAGAAAGACATGCACTCTTATGCAGACAAATGGGTGCAAGAGTACTCACGACATTTGAAATAGCAAAAGCAAAGCATCATATAGGCATCCCAAAACCTGGTGTCTTCAGGGAACTAAGGTAGCTGTATATTAGCCCAATGTATAAGGGAAGAAAAGGGAGGTGGGTTGGTTTGGAATGTCGTTATAAATTCCCTAACAAAACTCAATCACTACCTCCTCTATGAGACACACTCTCTGAAAGTCTCCCAGATTATCATTACCTTTCTGTTGTAGTTTGTAAAAGCTTCTCTCATTACTCAGATATCTTCTGTACTAAGACTTTTGACTCTGAGGACAAAAATTGTATCATATATACAATTAACTCTGAAAAGACACCATTAAAATACACAGTAAAATATGTTCTTTTAATATAAAGAATGCCCTAGATCACATCCCAATGAACTTCTCATGCAATTAAAAATGTCAAGGCTAACAGTATAAAGAAATCATTCTTTAAAAAACACTTTCTAGGGGCTGGGGCTGTACCTCTGTGGTAGAGTGCTTGCCTTAGCACATGTGAGGCACTAGGTTTCATACTCAGCACCACATAAAATAAGTGAATAAATAAAAGGCATTGTGTCCATCTACAACTAAAAATATATTTTAAAAAACCACTTTCTAGAAGAAAAATACTAAATCACATATATTTACCCATTGTGTGTGTTTTAAAAGCTATGAGAAGCTGGGCGCAGCGGCACATGCCTGTAATCTCAGCACTTAGGGAGGCTGAGACAGGAGAATCGTGAGTTCAAAGACAGCCTCAGCAACAGCGAGGCACTAAGCAATTCATTGAGACCCTGTCTCTACATAAAACACAAAATAGGGCCGGGGATGTGGCTCAGTGGTCGAGTGCCCCTGAGTTCAATCCCCGGTTACCCCCCCCAAAAAAAAGCCATGAGAATGATATACATTGCTAAAAGATGTGCCAAGGGTTGGGGATATAGTTTAGTGGTACTTTCCTACCATGTGTGAGACCCTGAGTTTGCTCCTCAGTATCACCAAAAAAGAAAAAAGAAAAAAAGGTGCTATGTCATAAAATGTAAAGTAGCATAATTAAGTGAAAAGAACAGAAAACAGAGAAATATGTGCATATGCATTTTATATATACATTTACATATTATATATGTGTACACACACACGATCCCAGTTGTTTATGCTTAGAAAATTTCTAGAAGAATACAAAGAAACTATCTGCAGGTCATCTCTGAAAACGTGGAACAATGGGATCAGAAATTTCACTTTATACCCCCTTTTTTTAAAAATATTTTTTAGTTATAGATGGACACAATGTCTTTATTTTATTGCTTTGTATGTGGTGCTGAGGATCAAACCCAGGGCCTCACGCATGCGAGGCAAGCGCTCTACCGCTGAGCTACAATCCCAGCCCCACTTTATACCCCTTTTGTACTGAATTTTTACCATGGGCCATGGCCATTATTTTTGTACAATTAATAAAATAAAGTTCTTCCTTCAAGTAATATCCTTTAAACATTCAAAAATCATTTGACGATACGAAGATCATACTACAGAAACTATAAAGTCTTCTGGATACTACCTACTGTAAAATACACAACAACCCTAGAAAAGGAAACATTTCAAAGAATTACAGTACAAGTACTCTCACGGCTTTCATCTGCAGACAAACTCCCTGAAATTTAGTTTAAAACAAATGAGTTGGGGGTGTGTTGGGGGTGCACGCCTCTAATCCTAGTGGTTCGGGAGGCCAAGGCAGGAGGTTCACAAGTTCAAAGCCAGCCTCAGCAATCTAGTCAGACTCAAAATAAAATTAAAAGGGGCGATGTGGCTCAGCAGTTAAGCACCTCTGGGTTCAATCCCTGGTACTAAAAAAAAAAAAAAAAAAAAAAAAACCCTAAACAAAAACAAATGTAAAGCCAGGCATGGTGGCACACACCTATAATCCCAACACTTTGGGAGGCTGAGACAGGAGAATCGCAAGTTCAAAGCCAGCCTCAGCAATGGCGAGGCACTAAGCAACTCAGTGAGACCCTGTCTCTACATAAAACACAAAATAGGTATGAGGATGTGGCTCAGTGGTCGAGTACCCCTGAGTTCAATCCCTAGTACCAAAAAAATAAAAATAAAAAAACATACAGACAGCTGAGGTTATGGCACAGTGGTAGCGTGCTCGCCTAGCACGCGTGAGGCACTGGGTTCGATCCTCAGCACCACATTAAAATAAAATAAAGATATTCTGTCCACCTACAACTAAAAAATAAATATTAAAAAAAACATACAGACAAAAACATGTAAGATAAGAAAGAGACAAAGACTCTTCAGATATATACATACACACAGAGAATAAAATTTCATCAGTTTAGTATGCTTAACTGGAACACAACTGAAAATTGAAAAATCATTTTGATAAGTCTTCAAGCCAAGACCATGGTACCATTAACTCAGGCAAATTCTTTTTAACAAGTTTCTTTTAAATCAGAATACAAATGAGGAGTGCAAGAATCAATGATGCACTCACTGTCTTTATAGTAGTACTCACAGAAGGATGGAAAAAAGGAATCAAACTAACACCTCAACTAGTATTTTTTATGGAAGCAATGAAATAGAAAAGAATACACATACCATAAAGCATATCAACCATAAAATACATGAAGTAATTTGGAAGGCAGAGAGCAGTAAAGTCTTTGCTTTGCTGATTGACAAGACAAGCTACACAAAAAGCAATGGACATAGAAAAGTATAATGGATAATTTCCCTTATGACACTTGCAATGGAACACATTATCTAGGGCTTAAAACATGTTTCTTTAATGGTACCAATAAGTTGAAGATTCTCAAAAGGAAATCTATTGTGATACAAATATATACAACATATCATTCTACTTATTGTGGCTGTAATTTTCAAGAACAAGAATAAAAAATACTACTACTAAAATTCCATGGTAAAATGTAATGAATGAGTTAAATGATAAATATGCACTGAGTTTACTAATAAAGTAGCCAGGGGAGGTAATCCCAGCAACTCTGGATCAATCCCCAGTACCAAAAAATACACACACACACACACACACACACACACACATACACAAACACACAAATACATACTGGACAATGTCACCTACGCCAAACCTTTGAAATATTTTAATGCTAATATTCTTCAGTGTATACTACATGTGAAGTGTCTCACTGACATTCCTCTCTTTATGACATAAAATCATTTAAAAAATCAGAACAGGGGCTAGAGTTGTAGCTCAGTAGTAAGAGCGCTTGCCTAGCATGTGTGAGACACTGGGTTTGATCCTCAGCATTGCACAAAAAAATAATTAAAATATAAAGGTATTGTGTCCATCTACAACTAAAAAAATTTAAAAATCAGAATCAGAACATGCTGGAAGTACAGCTCAATGAGTGATAGAGTGCATCCATTGAAAGCCCGAGGCCATGGGCATAATTCTCTGCAGGCACATGCACTCAGGCGCACACACACACAAAATCAAGCCAAACACACAGCATTCTAATAACCTTAAAAATCACCCATTTTTTCCTTACCTCCCAGCCTTTGTCTGTATGTACATGTGCATATTACCTCTATGTAGATTTTTCAAAACTATAACCCAAGGGTAGGGACAGAGCTCAGTAGTAGATAGAGCACTTGCTACCATGTACAAGACCCTGGATTCAATCCCCAGTACTACAAACTATAACCACATAATGTATATAATTCTATATAATCTTTCACTCCATATGCCTTCCTACCATTTCTGTAATATTCATGGTAAAAACTTCTAAAAAAGTTTTATGAAATTTCAGATATGATCATTTATTTATAGACATTGACAGACTCCAATAATTCATTATAATAACTAACACTGCTTCAGGTATATAGATTTGATGTTGAATTTTTATGCCTGATTTTCCCATTATTAGATTCAAGTCAAACAACATTTATTTTAGGGCTCTTGATGAGAGGGTACATCTACAATTTTTACTACTTTTAAAATTCAGAGATCTGCACCTATTACTTGCAAGGTTATTAAGGGTTTAAAACTACAAGTATTAGCCGGGCGCGGTGGCTCAAGCCTGTAATCCCAGCACTTAGGGAGGCTGAGACAGGAGAATCGCGAGTTCAAAGCCAGCCTCAGCAATGGCGAGGTGGTAAGCAACTCAGTGAGACCCTGTCTCTACATAAAACACAAAATGGGGCTGGGGGTGTGGCTCAGTGGTCGAGTGCCCCTGAGTTCAATCCCCAGTACAAAAACTACAAGTATTACACATCTAGTTTAGTGTCTACTACTTAATTAATCTCAATAATTTGTAGCAATAATATTAAAATCTTATTTTCCCTAACATTAAATATCACAAGCTATTCACAATTTGTATGAATGCTACATGATATAAAACCTTTGATCATACTTGCTACAAGTACTTTCCCAAATTTGTCTGCATCTTATCTCCTTCTGATCTATAATGAAATGAAATTCATCTCTGTAATGTTCTATAAAATTACAACACTATCAAGCATATTCTGTGTCATACACTTAATACACTTAAAATAATATACCACCTTTAATTATTTCAAAATAAGCAATCAACTGTCCATTTTATGAATGAAAAAACAAAGATCTCAGGCAATTTCCACAGGTCATATAGTTAATAAAGAAAAGTGTCACAGGAATCTAACTTAAATCTGCTTGGCACAAAAGCTTAAGTTCTTTCCACTATTCCAAGCTACCTCAAAGTATGTTCAGTTTTTGGAAGCTATTCACCATTACAAGTACAAAGATGTACCAGAAAACTATGAAGAAACCCAAATATTTTCGTTATCAGTGAGTCCAGCAACATGTACACCTATCTCCAAGATCAAAGACATTGAAGATTAGAGAGAAAGACAAGAAAATTGGAAGGAAATCAGTAAAAGAAAGGAAAGGGACAAGGGGGAGGGAGGAGGAGGAGGAGGAGAGTTTAATGGGAAATACTGGAGAAGGAAATTAGCCAAATTATATTTTTTATTATGTGTATTTACAAATATATAACAACATATTCCAACATTATGTACAACTATAACGCACCAATAAAAATAAGGAAAAATAGCCATGTACCGTGGAACACACCTGTAATCCCAGCAACTTGAGAGGCTGAGGTAGGAAGATTCCCAAGTTCAAAGCCAACCTCAGCAACTTAGCAA
>CM053417.1:25316448-25345553 GCA_028644305.1 Xerus rutilus
AGCAACTTAGCAAAGCCCTAAAACAACTTAGTGAGACCCTGTCTCAAAATGTAAAAATAGCCGGCACAGTGGTACAAGCCTGTAATCCCAGCGGCTCGGGAGGCTAAGGCAGGAGTTCAAAGCCAGCCAGTGAGACGCTGTCTCTAAATAAAATATAAAATAGGGCTGGGGATGTGGCTCAGTGGTTAAGTACCCCTGGATTCAATCCCCAGTATCAAAAAAATAAATACGGCTGGGGATGTGGCTCAGGGGTAAAAGCACTTGCCTAGCATATGTGATGCCCTGAGTTCAATACCCAGCACCATCAATCAATCAACCAAGCAATCAATATATTTTTTAAATAACAATTAGAAAGAACACAGGACAAATGTGAGGAGACCCTGGTTGGAATCCTCGCTCTGCCAGCCATATATTATCCTTATAATGTTAAGTTTCCCTCATATATATAAAAGAGTTTATAGTACTAGTCTTTACAGCTTTTTCCTGTTCAACCCAGGATCAGGAAACACAGGATATACATTCTAGGGCTTATTTTACCAATTCTACTGTGATACCCTGGGCCAAGTTGCTTATCTCCTATGAAAGTTAATTCCTCATTTGTAAAGCATCATGAATACTCCAAGACTTCTCTCTGGAAAGTATTATTATGAGGACAGAGTGAAAGTACTACATAAACCTCACAGTGCACAAAAACTACAATGGAATCATTACTACTATTACATGTGATTAAAACTCATATAATGAGGGCTGAGGTGTAGCTCAGTGGTAGAGTGCTTCCCTAGCAAGCTCAAGGCCCTGGGTACTATTGTCCCCAATACCAGGAGGAAAAGAAACACATAAGAAACAAATAATAAGCAGCACATTCAGGTTTTCTATTAGCTAATACCATCAACATTAGAGAATACAGGGCAAGCACACATACAGCCTTCTCTCCAAATCTTACAAGATGGATGGTGGCCACCAAAAAAACAATACCATTTTGTAGGGGTTTTTTTGTTTGTTTTATTGCAGTACTGGGAATTGAATCCAGAAGCACTCTTTCAATGAGGTACACCCCCAACCCTTTTAATTTTTTTATTTTGAGACATGGTCTTGTTAAATTGTTGAGGCTGGCCTCAAACTTTTTTCCCAGCTCTCCGACCTCAAAATTTGGATCCTCCTGTCTCAGCCTCCAAAGTCACTGTAATTACAGGCATGCATTACCACAATAGTTTTAAACTACTCTTTTCTTATCTACTCCATATATCTTTTTTTTTTTTTTGGTACTGAGGATTTAACCCAGGGGCACTTAATCACTGAATTACACCCCCAATCCCTTTTATTTTTTGTTTTTGTTTTGAGACAGGACCTCACTAAGTTGCTGAAGCTGGTATCAAACTTGTGATCTTCCTGCTTCAGCTTCCTAAGTGGCTGGAATTACAGGCATGCAGCACTACACCCAGCTGCTTCAGTTATCTTAACTTCTTCAAGTACAAAAGAAACCTAAGCTTGTAAATACTTCACCAAAGCAGATTCTTAAGGATAAAAGCTTGTCTTGTGAAGATAAAACAGAAAATATGCTAACAGCCATAGTTCAGATAGTGAGTTCAGACACAGTTAAATACAGCAAAAGACTTTTTAATGGTCACTGAACTGTGTATTTTTAACCTTTACTCCAATTTCTTACATTCTACAGTAATACTGAAAAGCTCTTCAGATTTCAAAACTTTGTTTTCCTTCTCAAATTGATTTTATTTATTTATTTGGTAATACTAACGACTAAACTAAACGTACTTTACCCCTGAGCTACATTCCCAGTCCTTTTTTTTTTTTTTTTGGTACTGGAGATTGAACTCAGGGGCACTTGACCACTGAGCCACAGCCCCAGCCCTATTTTGTGTTTTATGTAGAGACAGGCTCTCACTGAGTTGCTTAGCACCTCGCCATTGCTGAGGCTGGCTTTGAACTCGCAATTCTCCTGTCTCAGCCTCCCTAAGTGCTGGGATTACAGGCTTGCGCCACCACGCCCGGCTCCCAGTCCTTTTATTTACACACACACAACACAATTTTTCTAGTATTGGGGATTGAAACCAGGGGTGCTTTACCACTGAGCTACATCCCAGTCTTTTATTTTGAGATGGTCTAAATTGCTGAAGCTTGCCTCGAATTTGAAATCCTCCTGTCTCAGCCTCCTCAGTCCCTGGGATTACAGACTCGTGCCACTATGCCCAGCTATAACTTTTACTTTGAGCCAGGGTCTCACTAAGTTGTGAGGAAGCTAGCCTAAAACCTGTGATCATCCTGTCTTAGCCTCAGCCTTAGGAGTTGCTGATACTATAGGTGTGTGCCACCACACCCAGCTTAAGCTCTTTTTTTAAAGAGATTTCTAAAAGGTCAGAAGTTTAGTTACTTTCACAACTAGAACTAAACTCATTTCTAAATATTTTAATCCGTATCCAGATAAATAGATCAAATCATTCATTCAACAACTATTTCTTGAGCATCTGCTATGTTATTTGGCACTGTTTGAGACACCAAGGTTACAGCATTGAATAGAAAAGTTTTTGCTTCTCTAGAGCTTAAGGTCTAGCAGGGGAAAGAGTCTACAAAGAAATAAGAAAATACCAAACACTAGTAAACACAAACATGAAAATAAAACAAGGTAATTTGTGCTGAAATGGAAACAGGGGTCTATTCTCTATATTTGAATATATGACAGGTATGATCATTTTTAGCAAAGGTATAAAAATAAATTTTTATTTTTCTAAATTAAAAAAACACTGATCTATAAAGGGCTGAAAATTAACTACTGTATATTTCCATTTACTGCTAACTTCTCTTTCTAGACCTGATTTCTTTCCTCTAATTTGACAGTCTTTTTTGATCACTCTAAAGTTACCAAGTCCAGAATATTCTCAGATTATCATAAAGGCAGCCATCTTTTTCAATATGTTTTCAAATGCCTTGGTACTAACAAGTCCCCAAAATGGAAAGTCTATTGACTTCCTACCTAGAAGAAGTCTATGTAGACCACTACCACAATATAACCATAAATATAATCACATATTTATTTTTAAAGAAAGATGTCAAACAGCCTCTTTTACTTTATCTACCCTGCTCATGGCTAAAAATAATCATTAGTATCAGGAAACAGACTGAACTAGTAATAAAAATTTCCTTTCATTATGGGAATCATTGCTAATAAGATTACAGTGCGGGTGGGGGAATCTGGCTGGGTGTGGTGGTACATGCTTGTAGTTCCTGCAGTTTGGGAGGCTGAGGCAGGAAGATTACAAACTTGAGGCCAGCCTCAGCTACTTAGCCCTATGCAACATAGTAAGACCCTGTCTCAAAATAAAAAGGACTAGGGATGTGACTCAGGGCTTAAGAACCCCTGGGTTCAATTCCAGGTAACAAAAAGAAAAAGAAAAAACATATAAAGTTGGATACAGTGAAACACACCTCTGGTCACAGCTACGCAGAAGGGTGAGGCAGGATCTCAAGTCCCAAGCCATCCTGGACAATTCAGCAAGATCTTGTCTAAAAATAAAAATTAAAAGTGGCTGGGGATGTACTTTAGTGGTAAGTTACCCCTGGGTTCAATTGGAAAGGAAGGAAGGAAAGAAATGAATCAATCAATCTGGGCATTTACCACTGATTCTCTCATAGCCTATTTACAAAATACTTGAACTCAGCTCATCCACAAACTGGCTGTCCCATAAATGTAACTTAGCACTACTGGGCTAGACAAGAGTATAGCTAGATTAAACTTAGTAGTTTACTAAGTTTCAGTTGCTGTTTGCAAACTGAAACGAACTTGGGAACCACAAATAAGATGAACACATTACAAAATAACACATAAACCGAATTTAAAATAATTAGATATATCTACTTAATACTAAAAAACACCAACACCAGTAATTAACCAAAAAACTACTGTACTCATAATTAAAAGGCCCTCAAGTTAAACTTAAAAGCATGGTCAGCCATATTCAAAATACCTTGCAGAAAGACAAGGGGAAAGGGTTCATTTTAGCTGGTAATCAAAGAAATGTAGTCTCAAATAAAGGAGTCTCAGATACCACTGGCAAGGACTGTTTAAAAATATTTTCAGGCCAGGCACTGTGGTACACCCCCATAAATCCAGCAACTCAAGAGGCCAAGGCAGGAGAATCCCAAATTTGAGGTCAGCCTCAGCAACTCTAAAGGACTTTGTCTCAATGAAAAATAAATAAATAAAAAGGGCTGCGGATATGACTCAGTGGTTAAGCACCCCTAGGTTCAATCCCCAGTACCATAAGTAAACAAACAAACAAACAAATAAATAACATTTCCAAAGCAGGGACACTGGTTACTATGTATTAGGGCTGGTGGCATTTGCAAAATGGGTAAAACACTATTAGAAAACAATATAGCTTAAGTTAGCAAGAGCTTTTAAAAATGTTCATGCCAATTCACAGCACAATCCCAATACTAAACATAATCAGAGGAAAAAACAAAGCTACTTCTAGAAGTAGGGATATCCAAAACACAGGAGAGGGATGCGTAGTTGAATGTAGAGCACTTAGCTAGCATGCATGAGGCCCTGGGTTCATTCCTCAACACTTCAAAATAAGCAAAGGACAAGGAGACAAATATCCAAAAAAGGAACATAATTAAGTAGCTCACGATATGACAAAAGAGTACAATCTGTATAGCCCTCACATCATATTCAAAAGTAAATTCAAGATGTATTAAATTTTTAAAGAAAAAAAAAGCAGAAGAGATGTTCAGGTAGTAGACCCAGGGGAGTGGGGTACTACAGGGGATTACATTGGATTATGGGCAAGTACTTGATGTTTAGTATTCTCTTTTCACTTAAACTTATATAAATATATTTGCAACCATACAAAATGTACACATGGCACTGCATACTTCCGCTTTTGTAGCACTTAATTGTAACTGCTTATTTAACATCTTTTTTCACTATTAAGACTTTAAATTCCACAAGGGCAGAAAGCATGCCCTTCTTGTTCACTGCTACATCCCCAGTGCTTACTTAACACAGTGCCTACCACATATTAGGTACTCAAACATATGTAGAGCAATTCCATTTTGGGGATTATATGCCAAAGAATTGAAAGCAGGGGCTAGAACAGATATTTGTACACAAAATGTTCATAAGAGCATTATTCTCAACAGCCAAAACATAGAAGTAACCCAAGCATCCATCAACTGACAAGTGAATAAACAAAATGGAATATACACACCATGGAATATTATTCAGCCTTAAAATGAAATTCTTATACATGTTACAACAAGAATGAACTAAAAAGAAATTGTGCTGGGTAAAACAGCTAAACACAAAATGACAAATATTATGAGTCTACCGTTGATGAGGTACCCAGAATTGTAAAATACAAAGACAGAAAAGGAAAACAGTGGTTAACAGAGACTGGGGATTGGGTTATAAGCAGCGTTATCAATAGGTACAGGTTTTTGTTTGTTTTTGCAGTAAGTACTGGGGATCAAAGTGAGGCCCTCTCACATGCTACACAAGTGTTCCTACCACTGAGCTACATCCTCAGTCCTTTTATTTTATTGAGACAGGGTCTCGCTAAATTGTCCAGGCTGGCTTCGAACCTACAATCGTCCTACCTCAGCCTCCCAAGTAGCTGGGTTTAAAAGCATGACCACTGTGCCTGGTTATAGTTTTATTACAGAAAGATTAAAAGGCTCTGGGGATTAATGGTGGTAATGGCTGTATAAGAACAGAATGCAGCCAGGTGAGGTGGCAGGTATCTATAATCTCAGTGACTCAAGAGGCTGAGGCAAGAGGATAGCAAGTTAAAGGCCAGTCTTAGCAATTTAATGAGACCCTGTCTCCAACAATAAGAAGGGCTAGGGGTATAGCTCAGTGATAGAGACCCATGGATTCAATCCCAAGTACCAGCCTTAGCAACTTAACCAGACTGTCTCAACATAAAAATAAAAGGGACTGGGGATTCATTTAGTTTAATGGTGAAGTGCTCCAGGTTCAATCCCAAATCCAAAAATAAAATGACTGAATGAATAAATAAAATAAGTAAAATGGCAAATTTTATGTATATTTTACCAATTTTTTAAAGATTTTGGAATTTAAAAAGCAGGTAAATAGTTTTTCAAGTTCATACCAATAATTTCTTCTTACAATATTATTCCAAGAAGAAAATTAATTTTAGAGAGGATTACTTGGGATTGAACCCAGTGGCACTTTATCACTGAGCTACATCCCCAGTACTTTTTGAGACAGGATATCACTAAGTTGCATAAGGTCTTGCTAAATTGCTGAGAATGGCCTTGAACTTCTCTGATCCTCCTGCCCCAGCTTCCACAGTTGCTAGGATTATAGGCATGTGCCACTGTGCCAGATGCAAATTAAAACTATAAGATACCCATCTCCAGCATTATTTCTACCCATGGTAGCTTTTCTACAAAACTTGAAGAAAATTAAAGTTGTTGCCTATATACTTATTTCACATGGAAATACATGAAAAGACTTTCCTTTTCAAAAGACTCCAGCAAGTTCAATCACGTGACAGCTACCTTGAAGAAAACATCAACTGCAGCATTATATTACCTTCATACCACTCATATATTTAAGTAGAATCAATTATTTGATTATCCACACTAATGTTAAAGTTTTGTACAAAAACTTTTATTTGACTTTAAAATGCAGTAAACCAAATAAGCCCTCCCTTCCCATCTCTGGCCACTTCTTAGCTTAATTCTATTCTTGGTAACTTTGGACTCAGGGTGCAAGAAAACACCCATGAGAGGTGACAAAGAAAATAATCTATATAAGATTGTTGATTTGGGGGCTGGGGTTGTGGCTCAGTGGTAGAGCACTTGCCTAGCATGTGTGAGGCACTGGGTTCGCTTCTCAGTACCACCTATCAATAAATAAAATAAAGGTCCATTGACAACTAAAAAAATTTGAACAAAAAAAGATTGATTTTATCAACTTTAACAGTAATTTTAACTTGACATAATTGGAACAGTTTTTATACTTTATACAATTTAGAAGTGTCTCCCAGATAGAAGAAGTGTCTTCCAGATAGAAGAACATGCCATCTGGATTCTTTTCAAATTCGATATGATTAGGAATTACATGCTACATTATCCTAGACTTTTCTCCACCCTATCTAACTACTCAATCAATGGTGCTACTTCTTCTCCCTGCCTAGTTAACAGTAAGATTTTCTCCTCTGACCCTCTGCTCTTTAAATTCTCCACTCTAAAAAGCAATGTATTCTATGAATAATGACCACCTCCATACACACACGCGCGCGCGCACACACACACACACACACACTTACCTCTTAGGGTTGAAGTATCTAAAATCTAACATCTCATCGAGCATGATAAAATAAAAAATAAAAAGGGCTGAGGATGTAGCTCAGTGGTAAAGTGCCCCTGGGTTCAATCCCCAGTACCAAAAATAAACAACTTTTATTTTTTATTTATTTAACATCTCTTTCTCTCCAAAAACAACTACCCTTTGGATGCAACAGTACCATACAATATATATTATCACTACTGTGTTTCAACTACATACAAAGTATGTCTCAAGAAGCAGAAACAAAGAAAAGGGTATGCCTTCCAAGACATAAGGAAAAAAGACTGTTATCAGAATACTAAAAATTAAATAAAATATAATTACTACAAGTTTTAAAATATCACATTTTTAATATACACACATACGTATGTATCTAGGAATGTATGCTATGTTGTACTTGTTATCTTTCACCAAGATATATCCTCCTGCTTAAAGCCAACTTTCCGTTTCACATCTCATTCCATGCAGGGGATATCACAAACATACTATAAATGGTCACACAAGGAATCTTTAGGCAAAATGGATTGAAAGTTAAGGCTTTAAGGCAGACCTGTACTAAGAGATAAAAGGCTCCACAGAACCTAGAAGCTGAGATGACAGTACATCCTTCTCACTGAACTCAAGGCAATTCAGGAAAACAGACCTCAAAAAACTATGAGAACTATCTCCTGACTTCCACCTCAAAACAGGCCCAAGCACATTCCATAGGTCAACTGAAGATTAAATCAGTTTACTTCGGAAACAGCTTACAAATAAGTCTAGTGTTTCTCAGGATAGTATGTAAAGCATTCACTCAATGAGTATTACATACCTACTAAGTCCCAAGCTCTGTTCTATGTGCTGGGGTAAAGGCAATAAACAAAGCTGACAAGTAAACTTGCCCTCATTGAGTTGAGTTTACGTTCTAGCATGAGAAACCAGACAACTCATGTAAACATGTCTGATACTAATAATAGCTATGGAGAATAAAGAAGAAATGGATAGCTCAGCAGCAAAGGATTGCAAGTTCAAAGTCAGTCTCAGCAAAAGCAAGACGCTATGCAACTCAGTAAGACCCTATCTCTACATAAAACACAAAATAGGGATGGGGATGTGGCTCAGTGGCCAAGTGCTCACGTTCACTCCCTGGTTAAAAGAACAAAACAAAACAAATGTAGAGGAAATGGAGGGCTGGGAGCAAAGGACATCATTTTATATGCCCTGATCAATAAATACTTCACCTAAAGGATAATACTGAAGCAATAAGAAACAAAGACAGGGAGAGGAGCCAGTAAATACAAAAAGACTACAAGGTGAGAACTTATTTGGACAAACTTTTAAAATTTCTTTAGGTTTACAAAATTTATTTAGGTTCAGTTTTTTCCATCAGTAAAATGAGTATAGCATTCCCTCTGCCATATAAGAATTTTAAAAGACAGTAAATCATTTTAAGTATCTGACACAAGGAATATACTTGATAAATGAAAATATTAGTTATCTGGGGCCTAACATGACAGCAAAACCCTCAGCATATTATCTTTCACATACAAAAAAAAAATCTAAGAAAAATTATTGCTATCTCTATAATAACCTGAAGGCAGGTAAATTAAATCTAGTTTACAGCTGGGGAATCTGAGGATCAGAGATTCGCCCAATCCTTTGCTAATCCCTGAAATTATTTTAACGATATACAAACATACTCCATAATTAAATAGAAGATTTAAAATACACTGCCAGAATAAGAAAACCATTCACATTAATATCCACTTAGCACTATGATAGTGAGGCATTAAGAACATAGACTCAGGGGCTGGGGTTGTGGCTTGGTGGTAGAGCGCTTGCCTAGCATGCGTGAGGCACTGGGTTCGATTCTCAGCACCACATATAAATAAATTTAAAAAAAGGTCCGTCAACAACAACAAAAACTTAATAAAAAAAAAAAGAACATAGACTTAGTAGCCACAATGTCAGAGTTCACATCAAGGCTCTACCACTTCCTACATATATGTCCTTTGGCAAGTTTAAATTCCCCACATCTGTTTCCTTGCCAGTAATAGACAATAATGATAGTACCTATCTCAGAGGGTTGTTGGGAGGATTAAATTAGTTATATTTTTTTTCTATTTCAGTGTCTCCATTTAGGATTATCCACTATAAGTATCAATAGCATAAAAGTAAAATAAGGAAACCACCATCAAAATGTTGCAGGTCCTGTGGCATATGCTGTAATCCCAGCAGCTTGGGAGGCTGAAGCAGGAGGATTCCAAGTCCAAGGCCAGCCTCAGCAACTTAGCAAGTCCAGGCAGCTAAAAAGGGCCGGGGATATACCTCCATGGTAACACACCACTGAATTCAAACCCTAATATCCCCCGCCAAATAAAAAGTAATAATTTAAAAAGTTGTAGTTTCTATAGAGAACTTCAGAAAGTGTAAAGACACTGGAAGAGAAAAAGCAGCACAAAAGAGAAGCTAGTGGGTGGATGGGGATGAGAGCACTTGCCTAACACATGCAAGGCCCAGCAATGCAAAAAAAATAAGGCAGGGGGAAGGGTAGGAGAACATAAAAAGGAAAACAAACTGGCATCATCATGCTGCCTGATTTAGACCAGTTTACCTGAACAGATTGTTCCTATTAGAATCATTGTCCTTCCTTTTTTGTAGAAACACAATCTTTGAGCTGAGACATAAACCAACAATGCTTTGGCTAACATTTTGTTTCAAAGTTTGTTATAAAATGGTTAAGTCCTTAAAATTATTTCAAATGTCACTTTACCAAGAATAAAAAGAATACAATTTAACAAACTATCATTTCCCCTCCACTCAATCTTTTTAGGTATTACTGATTATTTATTAAAAATAAAATGTATCCTATACAACTTCAGACTGAAAATGATATATCCTCCATCAGCTCACAGGATAAAATAAGCTTTTCTCCCACCCAATCTGCTAGTTTTCTGAATTAAGAAGTAACTTCCTCCTCTGTCCTGTCTATTTAGGATTCTTGTCTCTTATTTTCTTTCTCCAAAGCCGGTATCACGATGAAATCTATAAATCATCCCACTGGGAGGCAGTGTATCACCATGTAAAGTAGCATTCTGGAATCAGGCAGAATTAGATTCAAAGTAAGTTCTGACACTTATTAGTTGAGTGACCTTGGGTAAGTCATTTAACCATTCTGAAATTCAGTAAATGAAAAAAAAAAAACCGACTACCTCACAGGGATACAAAAAATTGAATGTTAGGAAGCTGACTACAACTGCCAAATTAGCAAGCTGATGCTATGAATGGTACCCTGTCAAATACAAACTTTATCATTAATGCAAAACTAAGTGGGAGAAATTGACTACTTCTCTTACAACATACAGATCCTGAATGCGAATATTAGTAATGCAATTATAATTCAGTTACATTTCTAGAAAACCTAAGCTTTTAATTCAATAACCATTTGAGAACCTATGTAATATAAATTGCACAATGAGACCAGGACTCAAAATCAGATAAAACCATGCTTCCTAGACTAAGAAAGTTAACAATCTTTCTATAAGAGGTAAATTGAGAGGGGTGGGGATATAGCTCAGTTGGTAGAGTGCTTGCCTCGCATGCACAAGGCCCTAGGTTCAATCTCCAGCACCATAAAAAAAAGTAATTTTGCTTTTGGGGCTGGGGCTATAGCTCAGTGGTAGAGTGCCTGCCTAGCACATGTGAGGCACTGGGTTTGATCCTTAGCACATTAAAAAAAAAGGTATTGTGTCCACCTACAACTAAAAAAAAATAAAATAAAAATAAAAAGAGTGTTTGCAGGAGGTAAATTTGAGACCTTCTGTGTTATACAAATGTTATTTAAAAATTTAGATAACCACTGATGTTATACATTTAAACACTATATATTTATACACAAAAAATTACCTCCAAAGTCAGGTTTTCTATTTTTCTGCACACTTGAATAACTGCTTCAGTTTAACTTCAAAGGATTAGGAATGAATTCCCTATTAAAGGAACTTCCCTAATAAAATTCCATATTGTCCAAATGATTCCTCACCCAAATATGAATGCAACTATTGAATACTCCTTAATGAATAGCAGTACTTTATGCATTGATATTTAATCAAGACTCAAAAAAGTACACATACTTTGAAATGGAAAAATCCATTTGTCATTGACAAGTTTGCTTTCAAAAACATACCTTCATGCTTCTGTTTCCTTGCCAGCCATGGCTACCACCACTTCCTCAATTTTCCTGCCAGGAGTAAAGTCTTAGGAATGTCTTTTTTGGCCTGAATGAATGGTAGAAATAAGGAGGGACATATCCCAAAGGAAAAATATTATGGCTCTGCTAATATTTCCTACATTTTCTCTTCTTTATTGTAGAACAGATATTCTTAAAGATTAATGTTCCTAAATATATTTAATACTATTTCTTTAGACCACAAAAAATTCTGTTTGAACATTAAATTTGTTCTTTGCAGTAACATTTTAATCACCATAAAGTTTGCAAATTAGGTGCAAGGCAGTAGATACACTGGTGAGTGGGAAAATTCTCTTTGCTTTTGAAAAGGCAAAAAGATTAAAAATCTAAGATAATATCACACATCCCAGTCCTGAAAATATTTCAAACATACCAAATCTTAATAACTGTGTGTGCCATATATAATCAATTTTATAAGTATTCTGTACGCTAAGCAACTCAGTGAGACCCTGTCTCTAAATAAAACAAAGTAGGGCTGGGGATATGGCTTAGTGGTCGAGTGCCTCTGAATTCAATCCCTGGTAATGCTCCCCACCCCCAAAAAATTTCAAGTTAACATTAAAACAAAGCAACCAAGGTCAAAAATTAATCTCAGGTCTTAGGGGGGCTGAGACAGGAGAATCACGAGTTCAAAGCCAGCCTTAGCAATGGCGAGGCGCTAAGCAACTCAGTGAGACCCTATCTCTACATAAAACAAAAAAAAAATAGGGCTGTGGATGTGGTTCAGTGGTCGAGTACCCCTGAGTTCAATCTCCAGTACCAAAAAAAAAAATTAAATGTGCACATTTATAAATTTAAACTCTCATTTAAAATTCACATTTAGTTGGGCAGAGTGGAGCACACCTATAATCCCAGCAATTTGGAAGGATAAGGCAGGAAGGTTGTAAATTCAAAGCCAGCCTCAGCAATTTAGTGAGGCCCTAAGCAACTTAGCAAGACCCTGTTTCAAAATAGAAAATAAAAAAAGTTGGGGATCTAGCTCAGTGGCAAAGCTCTCCAGCACCAGAATGAATGAATGAATGAATGAATGAATGAATGAATGGAGTAAATAAAATTTGCACATTTAGAACTTAAAGACAAAAGAGTATTCCATATAACAAAGCCATTGGTGGTGGTGTGTTGCCCAGGTTGACTTCCAGCTCCTCTACTCAAGCAATTCTCCTGCTCAGCCTCCCAAATACAGGACTGTGCCACCATGCCCAGCTAACAAAGTTACTGTTGACAGCCTGCTGATTTTACACAGAACCATGATACCATTTATAAGGCCTCGACTTTTGAGTAACAGTAATTTGTTATAGGAGATCATCATGAACTCCTTCAACTTAGTTTATTAACCACCAAAGGCTGAAGTTTTCCAAGACTATGTAAGAGTTCTCAATTGTTATTTTTGCCCTTAAGTTTTTCAGATCAATATTTATTTTTTTGTACCAGGGATTGAACTCAGGGGTACTCAACCACCGAGCCACATCCCCAGCCCTATTTTGTGTTTTATGTAGAGACAGGGTCTCACTGAGTTGCTTAGCACCTTGCTGTTGCTCAGGCTGGCTTTGAACTCGCAATTCTCCTATCTCAGACTTCCAAAGTGCTAGGATTACAGGTGTGCACCACCACACCCAGCTTCAATATGTCATAAATCTATAAATTTATCATAAATCATAAAACTATACCCCAGTCTACATTGATGGCAGACTGGGGTATAGTTCAGCAGTAGAGTACTTATCTAGCACATTAGGAGGCCCTGGGTTCTATCCCCAGTACCACAAAAAAGGAAAGGAAAAAAACTGCATTGATGGTTATTGGTTAATATTAAAGTTTAATATTCTTTAATCCAGAGCAATCCCAGTATGTAATATTTTTTAAATAAAAACTTTTAATCCATTTGTGGCAGGAAAGTCCAACCAACAATATTCCCTGAGGGCAGAGATTATGTAATCTAGTATACCATTATATATCCCATCTCTAGTAGGCACTTGAAATACCAAATGATTTAACAATGTATGAACCCTTGAGAATCTGTTAAAATGCACGTCTTACACATCATTTGAGTACTCATGAACTCATCCCATCCATGAACTCCAGCATAAAAACCAGCAGTACAGTTTAAAAACTGCATCAATTTCATATAATAAATCCCCCCACAAAAATATTTTGTCTACCAGTCACTATGCAACCCACAAACTCTTTAACCTCATTGGAAATGTAGTCCTCTTTTAAGCTGTATCTTCTCTTCCTGATGATTTTAAGGAACTAACTAGAGTACTTAAAAATTGCACCAGACACAGCAGCACACACCTGTAATACCAGCTACTAGAGAGGTTGAAACTGAAGGATCAAGAATTCAAGGCCAGCCTGGACAACATGGTTAGACTCCTGATTCAAAAAAAAAAAAATGTAATGAGTAATACCAGAGACTCAAGAGGTGAGGAAGGAGGATCACAAGTTCAAGGCCTGCCTAGGCAACTTAATGAGAATCTGTCTCAAAATTTTTAAAAAAATAAAATAGAAAGGATCGGGGATATAGCTCAGTGGTAAAGCACTCTTGGGGTTCAATCCCCAGTACCACAAATAAATAAACCTACTTAATGATGTTTCAGTCATGTTGGTAAGATAGAATACCATCTACAAAACCGAACTAGCTCTAAGGGGAAAGAATAAATTATTCCATAAACATTAAAACAGCCAAGTATGAATAAAACTGGAAATATTTTCAATCATATCTCTACCACTCATCCTCACTCAAGGAAAAAAATAATCTTAGTTTACAATACAGCAGGTCCATCTTTGTTCCAAAATCATTTCCACTTTCAAATTCACCTTCAGTAAGTTTCTGCGAATGGGGGCTCCACAAACAAAAAAAAAATACAAAACAACAACAAAGTTCTCCATATATAAAAGTGGAGTTTATTTATGCATTTGTTTGTTTGTTGTTTTTGGTGCTGGGGACTGAACATAGGGCCTTGAAAATGCAAAACACACACTCTACCACTGAGTCCAGCCCCAAGAGGGCTATCGATTTTATAAAATGACACATCAATCTCTACAAGGCATAAATCTCAAATTGTTACAGAATCAGTTTAACTTCAGGTAAGTCTCTAAACAGAACCTTCTTTCTTTTCTAATACCACTTCTCTCTAGTCACAAAATAACTTCTCATCTTTCAGCTGCCTTCTCAGTATAACCCCCATGAAATATACAATCCACCATTTCTTACGAAAATGGTAAGCCGGGTGCGGTGGCTCAAGCCTGTAATCCCAGCACTTAGGGAGGCTGACACAGTAGAATCGCAAGTTCAAAGCCAGCCTCAGCAATGGCGAGGCGCTAAGCAACTCAGTGAGACCCTGTCTCTACATAAAACACAAAATAGGGCTGGGGATGTGGCTCAGTGGTCGAGTGCCCCTGAGTTCAATCCCCAGTACCAAAAAGAAAGAAAGAAAGAAAAAGAAAATGGTAAGGGAAACCTAAATAATATAAAAGGAAAATTCAGATGGAGTGTTTTGTTTTGTTTTACTTAGGGAGATCTCAGGAAATTGCTTTTCAACACTGATCTATAATCACCCTAGTCTAATAGTCACTTTAAAAAAACCAACTGGAAATTCTCCTGGGTTTAAAAAAAAAAAAAAACACTATCTTGTCTTTTACTACTGACCCTGTACCAATAAAAAAAAGTGTAAAAATAAGCAAACTCTCATAATACAATAATTTAAAGTAATTTAAATCATTTTCATGCCTACAGAAATCTCTGAGGGATTTCAAATTCCTTCATACCACTTACTAATTGGGCAAGTTACTTGGCCTCCCTATGCTTCAGTTTCCTTTTCTGAAAAAAGGGGTATTAATTAGGGTCAATCATACATCCCAGTTTCTGTGGGACAGTCCTAGTTTATGCTATTATCCCAGCATGCCATCTGGTTAATGCCCCCTTTCACTTTCAACACTATCCTGGCTTAAGGCCCAGGATGTAGCTCAATGGTAGAACACTTGCCTAGCATGTACAAGGCCCTGGATTCAATCCCCAGTAACACTGGGGGGAAAAAAGTATGCGGGCTTAAACAATGAATCACATGCTTATCACATGGTCATCCTACCTCAAAGGGTTATGAAGACTAGGTGAGTGAACACATTTAACACCATGTCTGACATATAATAAGAGTCCAGTTAGTATTAGTTAATGTCAGTATTAATCACTGCCAATAAGTTTCATAAAAGATTTTGAATTGTATAATGAACAAGGCTCCCACAATACTCCTCTTTACAAATAAAATAATGTATTTAATTTCCCACTTCCAACTCTTTAAAACAACTAAGTACTGCTAACTGCCTGAAATCAACACTAACCAATTTATGCCACAGAGATGATAATATCATCAACTGCATTCACATTTTATCATACATAAATTTTAAGATACTATATTAAGGTTACTAACGGGAAAATGATTGTGAAAAGTCAAAGTATGCTTAGTACCAATCCAATTCCCTTAATATTTAAGCAGCCTTTCTTGACCATGTTTCTTCATTTTAACTACAGAACTCAGAAAATTATTTGAGTGGCTATTTCCTATATCTAACTACCTTTCAAAATGTGAAGAAGTGTCCCAGCACAGTGGCACAGACCTGTAATCCCAGCTACTCAGGATGCTGAGACAGGAGAATTACAAATTCAAGGCCAGCCTCAGCAACTTAGTGAGAGTTTGTCTCAAAATAAACAAACAAACAAAGGGTCTGGTCCTGGGTTCAATCCCCAGTACCAAAAACAACAAAAAAAGTGCAGTAGAGAAACTAATACATATACCTTGGGATGTAATTGTCTTGGTATACCAGTTCTTGATATTCTTGGAATACAAAGAGGAAATAAGGATGAAAATATTCAGTACTGAAGAGTTTGGGTAGAAGACTGTTTATCACTAGAAAAACTATTTCCCAGCCAGGCACGGTGGTGCACACCTGAAATCCCAGCACTTTGGGAGGCTGAGACAGGAGAATCACAAGTTCAAAGCCAGTCTCAGCAAAGGCGAGGTGCTAAGCAACTCAGTGAGACCCTGTCTCTAAACAAAACACAAAATAGGGGCTAGGCTTGTGGCTCAGTGGTGGAGCACCCCTGAGTTCAATCTCTGGTACCAAAAAAACAAAACAAAACAAACTACTTCCTACAGGATGAAGCTTAAAGGAATAGTCAACATTAACTACATAAACTCAACTCATGACTGTGAAAAGTGTGTGTATATGTATTAATAAATATATATATATATATTAGCAAATATATAATTTTTTTTCAGTTTGACCTGGTCTCCATTAATTTATGTTCGGTCAGAAACCCAACATGTACTCCTTCAAATAAGAAAGATTCTAATTATGGTATATGAAAAACAGGAAAGAGAACTGAGACAGTGATATTGATCACTAATAAATCTAATAACCTGGGGCCCTAATAGTACTTATCACCTGATACAAATAAAAACCAAAAAACTTAGTAACAGAAAAGATGAACTAAATAAAAAGAAACAGCAAACAAGATATTTAAAAGAAGCAACAAGAATGGCAGGGGGGAGGTAACTGGGGATTGAACCCAGAGCCTTACACATCCTAGGCAAGCAACTCTATTACTTAGTCACAACCAACACTTTTTTATTTTGAGACAAGTCTAAAGTTGCCCAGGCTGGCCTGAAACCTTTTATCCTTCTGCCTCAGTCTCCCAGGTAGCTAGATTTACAGGAATGTGCCACTGCGCCTGGCTTGAAAAGAGAAATAGGTACCATTAAATAATGGGAGTGGGGCAGAGTGGCAAGCAACTGTAATTCCACCTACTGAGGTGAGGGCAAAAGGGCTGCAAGTTCAAGGTCAGCCTGGGCAATTTAGTGAGACCATGTCTCAAAATTAAAAATAAAAAAGGTCTGGGTATGTAACTCAGTGTTAAGAGCAACCCCCCTGGGGTCAATCCCCAGTGCTACAAATATAAATAAAAATCTCCCTACAGAACCATAGCAGTGCATTTTTAGCCTAAACTTTTAATTCAACTTTAGCCGCTCAATAAACAAGCTAAAGGACTGGGTAACTATCCTCAGACACATTTAAATTCCACTTTGGACAGAGCATAATTGATCAAAAGTAGGAAAAAACTAAACAATTTGTGAAACTATTCAAGGTACCATAGAATGACCTCCCCACATACACACACATCCCTAAAAAAAACAAGAATTCAACATATTATCCCACAAACTTTAATAGTATGCTCAGACAACATCAAGGCTTATATTCAGGCTGGGGATACAGCTCAGTGGTAGAGCAATTGTCTAGCATGTGTGAAGCCCTGGGTTCAATCCCCAGTACCAAAAAGAACAACAACAAAAATTCTGAAGTCTTAACAAGGCACAGTGGTGCATCCCTGTAATCCCAGCAGCTCAGGAGACTGAGGCAGGAGGACTGCAAATTCAAGGACAGCCTAGGAAATTTAGGGGAGATCCTGTTTCGATTTTTTTTATTTAAGGTACTGGGAATTGAACACAAAGGCACTTTACCAAGCTACATCTCCAGCCCTTTTATTTTTTAATTTTGAGACAGGGTCTTCCTAAATTGCTGAGGCTAACCTTGAACTCTGGATACTTCTGCCTCAGCCTCCCTGAGTGGCTGGGATTACAGGCATAGGCCACCAACCCCAGCCCTTGTTTAGAAATGTAAAAGGGCTGGAGATATATCTCAGTGGTACAGACAATGGGTTCAATCTCCAGTGGGGGGAAGGTTCAGATTTATTTCAACTATTTTGCAGATTGGTATACAATACTATATATTGTGTCCAACAGAACTTGTTATAAAGAGATTTTACCTTTTGAGTTGTACATTAAGTTATCCAGAGCATATAGAAATTACCCTAGTTCGTCTCATCCAGCCTAGTCATGTGTTTTCCAATTAAAATTAAATTTTTAATACACAACATTGTGTGTATGTGTGTGCATATATATATAGTGTGTGGTATACACACACACACAAACACACACACACACTTCTCATCCAGCATCGAGTCACCTGACCCTGGATGAAGATCTATACTATCTTACGCTATACATGAAAAATATCTTGATTTTACAAAATTAAAATAATGATGCATGCTTTTTGGTGATAGCCCATGACCTAAACCAGATAAGGGAAACAAATGAGTTTAACCAAAAAAGCACAAAAGGATTTGGGTCCAGGCTAATCCAGTGTGACTTGGGACAAGTCATTTACTCTCTATAGCCTTAATTTACTCATCTATAAAATGGTAAGGACTACCCATTTTGCAAGGTAGCTGAGAAGATTAAACAGTTTATATCAAAACAGTTCTTTACACTCAAAAAGGGAATTCCAATTACAATGAAAGTATGTTTCTTTGAATACTCCAGATTTCAAAAAGTCACACCTTATTACAACAATGTTATTCTTGAAAAACTGTAAGGAAGACTCATTCCCGCAACAATATCCAACAGAACTTGTTTTTTATAGTGATTTTACCTTTTAAGTTGTACATAAGTTATCTAGAACATACAGAAATTACCCTAGTTCATCTCATTCAGTCTAGTCATGTATTTTCCAATTAAAAAATTTTAAAAAGAACATACCACTTTTCATCTTAAGGGGGAAAAGTGTAAAATAATTTCAATAATCTCTTGACTGACACTACCTTCTTGGTGTCTACCAGTTAGTATCCAAAAGCTCTAGTAAACATATTTAAAAGCACAATTCAGGAAACAGATTACCACAGCTGCTGAAGATGTGTAGACTTTTTAAAGGCACATACACAAAAATCAGACTCCACAAAGCAACACCATTTACACCAAAGAAACATTTGGTTGAATTAAATGCAAAGGCAATTCAGGAGACTAAGAAAAATCAAACTATTTTGTTTTCTCCTATCTTTGCACACGGAACATGCAGTAACTACCACTTATGATATCCAAATGATATAAAGAATTATCATACAGGCTTAGTATTGGACCATACATTAAAAGTCCTAAGCACATATCAAATGTAGAAAAATGTAAAAAACTGCTAGCCTATAATTTTAAAATACCTTTTTTACTCTTCAACAATTAATCACATTTTAATATATGCTAATGCTCATATCTAAGACCATGACTTTCCTGTTACTCAACTCCCAAAATAGTGCTCCATTATATAGTAAATCACAAATTTTAACTTAATACAAATTTTAAGTTCAAAAGTTAACTTGCAGCATCAAAAACTGAAGTTTTCCATCTATGAAAAGACCCCCCAAAAAAAGAACTCAGAGCAAAAAGAACATACTATTCAGTGTTTACTACCTTCCCACATTTGACTGTGGGTAATATTAAACATGTAGAATGTTAAGCATTACTAACCTGTCCACGGCATAGCTTCACATCTAACTCTGTATTCCCAAAGGAATAGATCTGCACCGGAGACTGCTCCCTCCAACCCAACTATCTTATATTAATTCATAGGTTTTCAGGCAACCAAAAGTCGACTTATCCTTATGTTGATAAGGATTAAAAGGAAAACAATGAAAAGGAAATGCAGAATTTAATTTAATTAAAATCTTATCAGTGGACTTAAAAAAATCCAAACTAAATAAACTTCAAAGTTAACCAAACTCATAATTTGTTGGTTTAGTAGTTTAGGTACTGCCTCATCACAATAAAATAAATCTGATACCACAATCACCTACTTAAGAATATTTGCATAGGAATAAAAATTTGAAATGCGTAATGTCTTCCCCCTTAATATCCTTCTAAAGCTGAAATATGAAATACACAAACAGACTAATGTTGCTAGATGACAAAATATATTTTCCCTGAATGGGACAGAATTTTGTTGTAATAATGATTAGGGAATATTTTACCAAACATAAAAATTAAATATTTTCTATTTTCTTCAGAACTTTGACATATATTCAAAAATACAATCGGGTGGGGGGATAAACCTGACAATACAAAATTGCAGAAAATAAGGCACTTACCTTATACTTTAGGAGAAGTTCAGGAATACACTAATTAGGAGTTTGAGGGTTTTAATTTTAATAAACTTTACTATTAATGAGTAATGGTAAAAATATTCCTAAAAGAAAATAATAGTTTAAATATCAACCTCTAACTAGTTACAGCACCAGATCACTGAAGGGGGAATGATTTAAGTCATTTTGAATGTAAACACTCATTTTCATATTATTTCTTAAAAAGAACCCGCTTCACCCTTCCTGCCAGTCTCTGATACCTTAGAATACTACTACAGTTATTTCACAGTGGGAAGGAGTGGGTAATAAGTACATTTCTTTTCCAATCTGCTTCTCTACCCAGTCATTAAACACCAAATACTGAAACTGAATTCAGCTACCTTGATCTTCTTACCAGGAATGTTCCCTATGGCACCCCAATCCCTTCCACTGCATCTTACTCCAACTGCCAAAGCCCCTCCTATTAATAGTAAATCCCTTTCATACTGACTCACTGTAACTCCAAGTTGATGAAATAGACACCAAGCAGAATTTTTAAAATTTACAAATGGAATTTTCCTATTTTCAAATAACTTAAAAAGAAACTAAAAGTAGAACATTCAAACTAAGTTAAAGTTCAACCAATTTAAAAGAATTTATGTTGCTTGTTCTATACTGGTTCAGTTTAAATATTTTTTGAAAGTTCATATGCCAGGCATTGTGAAATTACTTATACACAAAGCTGTTTCCCATGTAAATAATTTTGGTATGTAAATATACATTTAAGTCATTACACCAAGATTGCAAAAACAACTTGGAAATTTTTCTACAAAATTTTCTGTTTAACTATGGAAATTTTCAAGCGCACGAAAATAGAATAAGAGTGACAATGAACTCTCCTGTACTCATCTAGCTACAATAATCAACTCAAGGCCATTTTTGTTTCATCTCTATCTCCTACCCACTCCCTCCCCTCATTATCTTCAAAAAAGAAAAAAGAGGAATACACTGTGCTGAAGAAGTACAGAGAAAAATCCCAAAGATAATAAAAGTATCAAACTAGCAGATTAAGAAGTCCAGAATCTAACAATGCGACTGTACAAACACTCTACAAAACTCCCAGATAAAATGATAAACTTCTTTTTAAGAATTCGGTAAAAAATAAAAAAGAACCATCTTCAAGAATTTTAATGAAGTCCATAAAACCCAATGGATATATTTAAAATCGTACCTAAAGGATAAAAATGTGATGAAAATGAAGTTAAAACATTTACAATTAGCTTGCATTCACATAGCACCTTAGCGCAAAACGAAAAAAAAAGACTATTTAACATAATGTGTCATAAAATTACAATTTAACCACTTGAAAAACCGCTGAACACTTAAACGCCTTAACTGGTCCTTCTGATCCCTAATTATAGATTGATATCAATGTAGTAAGAAAACCAGGCATTTTAACCTAAGTGGTTTAAAATGTTCAAAATTAACCCCACTGTTCATTGGAAAACATATGAAAGCAAGTCTAAACTACCTGAATTGCATGTCATTAAACAGAAATGCATCCACTTTCCAGGGCCGGTGGTTTTTTAAAAATAAGTTCACATATACCCTTAAACGCAACGCGCTAGGCTACAGACAGAATTAGGAGACCGCCTCCTGCTTTTGCTCCTAACCAATACGCAGAGAGAGAAGGTTGGCAGGAAAGTGCTGCGAGGACAGTAACAAACACCAGCAGCTCCCGAGCAGGCCCTGCTAGAGCCAGGAATGACGCACTTCGGTAACCCGACTCTTTCTCCCCTCCACCCCCCGCCCCCAGCAGCGGTGCTGACACCGCCAACAGCCCGGAGTAGGAAAAAAGACAACAGAAAAAAGGCAGAGCTTGGACCGCACCAGGTTTCATCAAGAAACCTCGATTATTCCTCTTTCGACACTAACCACTAGGACTAAACAGGAAAAGAAGCTTCGTGCTTAAGCAAGTCCCATCATGGTGGTTTAAGAGTCACTAAATTAAGCTGATAATGAGTCCAATCCACAGAGACAAATACAGGGTGTGGCTGCTGTGAAATACGGCGGTCCGTGGGAGAAAAGGGGTATGAAATTTACACTCTAGTGTGAAGGGAAGATTGGGGCTTTACGGGGGGCGGGGGGAAGCGGCCCGCGCATTTTAAGGAACCATTGCAAACCAACACAAGCTTCTCGTTTACTTAAACGTAACCCCACAGATCAAAAGTTTCTAGCAGATATACCCTGTAAACTGTAAATAACCATTTAACGAAAAAACATGACCCTCAATTTAAAAACTACATCCAAGAGAAAGGAGGAGGGAGAGGGAAGGTGGGGGGTGGTAGGCAACAACATAAAAAACATCCTAGGCCACGGAGGAGAAAGTCTCACAGACCGGATGAAACTACTAATGCAATATTAAAAATTAAAGCTGAACACTGAAACACGAAAAATCACACGATAACCCATTACAGTTAAGGATTCAAAATAAAACGACATATACACCGAGAAGAAGCGGAAACTAAATGTCGAAAGTACAGCGGTTTATAAAAAACTAAAGGCAAAACAAGACATTCTCGCGACGGGAGGGGAAAAAAAAAGGCCGAAATCAACAATACGTTTACGATTCTAGGCCAGAAGAAAATGGGAACGGGGCTCAAAGTTTTGCGGAACTACTTGATGCTGTTTCCCACACCTTCTCTCTCCCATGGCCCATCCGACCCTTTTCGTCCTAAAATTGCCGTCCACAGATCTGCGGATACGTGATAGAAGAAAAAAGAAAGTCGCCGTCAAGCAAGAATAAAAGTGTGGAGGGAAAAAGCAGAGGCTGCCTACCTGGGGCAAGGATCAGCTCAGTTCGTGCCTTGAGAAAGACAGTGCGGGTGGGGGTGGGAATGAAAAGCAGCACTAAAACTAAAACAAAAGTGGCGCCAAAACCCCCCAACAAACAGCCTTCCACTCCCGCCCTTCCCCCCTCCGCCCATGCCAGGCAGGCAGGGCCCCTTCGGGGCAAGGTCTGCGCGCGGGGGCCAACGCCGCCGGACCCCAGCCTATTTATAAAATTGTTGCCCTAAGAAAACTGACCGAACTCGGGCCTCGGAAGGGATGGAGAGATCGATGCCAACCGCTTTCCCAAGCAGTTCCCCCACCACGCGCTGGAGATGATGGGGCGGGGGAGAAGCAGAGGGGCCCGTCACATGAATGTTGTTCCCTCTCTAGGAAGGGAGGAAGAGAGGGAGGGAGGGGAGGGGAGGGAGGAAAGGAAGGAGGGGAAGGGAGAAGGGAGGGGGCACGAGGGAGGGGTGTGATCAGAGTAGATTTTCCCTCGCCTCCCTCGGTCCGAGGCCCAAATATACACAACTGAGCCTCCTCTTTCTCCCCTCCCCCCTAGGTTCCCAGCACCACCATTTTGCTCTCTTCCTTCCCCTCTCCACGACACCAAGCTCTCCCCACCCCAATTACGGCCTCCCCAGCTTGCCTCCCCCGACGAAGGCTCGCACCCCACCCCACCTCCAGTTTTGGCTCTCCTAGGCTTAAGAGCCTGCCGGAGAAAATGAACCTAAATCTAATGCTACACAGAGAAGCGGAGCCTCCATCTTGCGCTGCTCCGCGTTCTCCATTTTGGGCCACCCATGGGGGGGTCCTCCGTAGAGGCCCCGAGGGAGAGTTGGGCGAGGGAAGGAAGAGAAAATCTTCAGCGAGGGTAGTCGGAAAGAAGAGTCCTGCGGTAGAAAGCGACTCTAGGAGTAGGAGGTAGGCAGGAAGGGGGGCTGGAAGTTCCTTGGAAGTGTTGGGGTGGCGACTTGGGGGGAGAAAGGAGGGCTGGGGGTGACGCGGGGGCGACGAAGATTCTCCTCGCCTGGACTTCAACACTCACTCCATGGCTACCCCCTCATGGGGGTAAAGGAAGCAGAAATGGCAACAGAGTGCCCAGCCTCTTTTCCCTCCCAACTCCTGTCTGTCGCCCTGTTTCAACCATACACACCTAACGGTGGGCCCCGCGCCCTCCGGGTGCCCCTCCAAACTTCTAGAAGCTTCGCCTCCGCCATTTTATAACTTACCTCCCCCCTCAGCGTACACAGAGGCAGCAACGAGACTGTTCGCCTCCCCCACTCCTTCCTTCTTTCTCAGGCCGGGGGCTTCTTCACCCCTGGGCTGGTACAAGATTTTTTCCCCTTCCTCTTCTTTACACCCTCGAATTCTACTCAGGGACGGAAGCTCCCGCGGTTCTAGAGCGGTGGGGGGTTTTGAAAGTGGCGGTCGGATCCGGCGGGGTTTTTTTTTCTTTTTTTTCTTTTCTTTTTTTTTTTTTTTTTTTTTTTTTTTGGTGGCGCTTCGGGATTGTTTGGGGTGTTCGCTCTTCGGCGACTTGGAGGCGAATGGAACGCGCAGGCGCCATCTGTCGGCCACCAACACGCGCCCGGCTCCTGTTGGGAGAGAGCGGCATCTAGCGGCAGAGAGCTGCCACTGCAATACTTGGCTTCTGGCCCTCCCACCCAGAGTCCTCCTCCCAATCACCAACCAATCGTGGCCGACTGACTCCGGGGTTCAGCGTCTCCGACGCCTTCGGTAAACCAGCCCCCCGCAAGGGCGCGCCTCCGAGTGGGGTAAACAAGGTGCCGTGCCCGCGCCTGACTTACTCATTCGTTTGGACGCGCTTCCACCAGGGACTCGACGGCACCAGGGTTTCTCTGTCTTTCCTGGGGGCGGCCGGGGAGGGTGTGGAGTGGAGGATAGTAGGAATGTCGAGTAGAGCTCCGGGCCGTGGGAATTCAGAAGCTAGGTTCGCTTGGGGACTCATTGCCCTGGCTCTTCCGCCCCTCGCGCAGCCCCAAGGTGGCATCCCAGTACGACATCACCCTTCAAGTCCCCTCCTCTGGCCCCAGCGAGTTAACTTGAGACCCTATACCTAGTTCCAGGACCCTCGCTTCACTCTGATCCCTACTTCGCACGAGAAGAACCCAACTCAATGAACTCTGGCACCTGATCCTAAGTGATTTAACGCGGCTTTGAGTTTTTTGTTGCATTTTATTTTGCTTTTTGCTTCGAGTGTGGAGAAAATGGGAGCTGATCTCAACAGGAGGAGGACCTAGTACTGGAAAAGAAAAAATACTTTTTTTCCTTTGCATCTCACAGTTATTGTTCCAAAACGTGATCTCTATCTCCAGCATCTAGGAGACTTAAGGGAACTGGGCTACTAGGCTAGGCCAGGCGCTCCGCAAATTCATTCGCCACTCTGGGGGCGGAAGAGGAGATGGGACGGAGCAAAGCGAAGAAAATGGAAATGTGGAGGAAAGGAGAGGTGGGGTACCTGCTGGTCTTCCCCGCCTCTCCCCCCCTCGCGCGTCCACTGCCTTCCTGGAAACGTGGGCTGCCTCAAGACACTTCAGAATTTAGATTCCTTATCCTGCCTCCCAATCCTCTCCGCAATACATCTGAAGTACGAAAGGACTCCATGCATTCCTTCCACCTCCCATTAATTAAAGTCTTTATCACCCTTGATTTTTTTGTTATTTATTCGAATCCAGCGTACTGGACCTTTGACTGCTGAGAGCTCTGTACACGCCACGCGGGAGAAAAGCTCGGGGAGGGCCTATCCCTTCGAAGTGCCTCTTTTCCTAGGACAGGAAGAAGTGACCTTTTACAGTGTCTCTATTACTGTTATAGCGGTTCCTATACTGATAAAGTAGGATTTAGTTAAAAACTTTGCTTCTTTTTTTAATATTTCAATTTCAAGAAAACGTATTTAATAACAAATAGTGTGAGCTCCATGTGAATCCTGAAGATTTCACCCTATATCAAATCTAAAGCATTCTTAATGCAGTATAATGATTAGTTTCAGTCCTTAAATTATATTCCTTCCACGGCTGTGTCTTAGTTTCTCCCTCATCTGCTGTGCTCATTGGCTTTTGCCTGCAACTTTAAAAAAAGAATCATGGTATATTTAATCAACCGAACAGTAAAAGTTAAACAGAAACATCTAAATATCAATAACAAGAAATAAAGCCTGAGACATTTTTACTTACCTCTAAAAGTATGAAAAGTGGAATACTATTCAAAATAAATTTCCATTTCTTTTATAGACTATCTTTGGTAGAATGTTATACAGTTTTTAATAGATTCAAGTTACAGAATGATGCAACTAGAACATTAAATAGGGAGTAGTGGAAATTTTACAGAGTTATATAAGTTAATGCAAAATTCCACTTGAAGTAATAGGAAAATTGGGCTATGTACCAAATTGTTTTATATTAATTTATTTCAGTCGTGCCAATTTACTATCAAGTGATATTAAATGATTTCCTGTTTTTTTTTCTGTTTTAGTATTAGCTGAAAACTACTGATTTTCTGCTCCAAACATCACATTTACAATACATGTTACAGTTTTTCATCAGTTTTGTAAATTTATGTTGCTAAGTTTATCATGTAACAACTGAGACTTTAAAACAATTTTACCCTCTGAACAAAATTAAAGAGTTCCTGTATAGTAAACTTGTTTTCATTTTGTAAAAAATACCACTGAAAATTAATATTTGTAACTAGTATAACCCGAAATTATTTTGTAACAAATTTATACTGACATTTAAGAATGTTTCACAGTAGCCCCTCTTTTCTTTCCACTAAAACTCATTCAAAACTTATTTATGGTACCTTCAATATGTGCAGTTCACAATGCTGTATGACCCAGTCCTATCCTAAGAAATGTTTAGTTTATGGGATACTGAAAGACCAAAAGCATTCACCCTTCAAAATTTAAGGCAAAGTAAACAAAAAATGACATTAAATGTAATATGTCACAGTTTTAAAACAACTTTAATCTTAATTATCTGTAAACCCAGTTACTGGGAAGACCAAGACATGAGGATCACAAGATCCAGACCAGCCTCAGCAACTTAACAAGGACCTAAATAACTTACCTAGACCCTGTCTCAAAAAATAAAAAGGGCTGGAGATGTGTCTCAGTGGTACAGCACCCCGAGTTCAATCCCTAGTGCTGGGGGTGGAGTAAGGGACTGGAGAAAAATTTGTAAGACTCTCAGAAGAGTAAAATATAACTGACCTAATAATTCCATTCCTAGGAATCTATCATACAGATATGTTCATACTAATTATACAGATACATTCATATATATAAAGATTTTGTTGTAACTTTATAATGGAAAATGACAATAGAAATGGCCACCATTAGGGGTTGGTTAAAGAAATTGTGATATATCACAAAAGTGAGTCCTGTGCCCTCCTTTAAAACAAATATAGGCTCAGGGTTGAACTCATTGGTAGAGCATTTGAGTAACATATGCAAAGCCCTAGGTTTGATCCCCAGTACCTCCAAAAACAAAAGTTAAATATATATATCTAATGATATGCAAATATATGTGAAAAACTAAGTTGCAAATAGCTTGTATAGTAGATCCCGTTTGTTAATGTGTATGTGCTTTTATTGGTTCTTTTTAATTATACATGACAATAGAATTCATTTTGACATAATTATAAAAGCATGGAATATAATTTGTTCTAATTCAGTCTCCAGTACTTCCCCTTCACCTCCCTTGCACCCTTGTTCCTTTGCCACTACTCTACTGATCTTTCTGCTATTTACTTACAGGTTTTTTTTTCTTTTTTTCTTTTTTTTTGGTACTGGGGATTGAACTCAGGGGCACTCGACCACTGAGCCACATCCCCAGCCCTATTTTGTGTTTTATGTAGAGACAGGATCTCACTGAGTTGCTTAGCGCCTCACCATTGCTGAGGCTGGCTTTGAACCCATAATTCTCCTGTCTCAGCCTCCCTAAGTGCTGGGATTACAGGATTGTACCACCGTGCCTGGCTATAGTTTTTTTTTTTTTAATTAGTGTCTTGTGGATGTACATGATGGTGAGATTCACTGTGGTATATTCATATATGTACATAGGAATGTTAGGTAAGATTCATTCCATGCCTTTTTTTTTTTTTTTTTTTTGGCTGCTGGGATTTAACCCAGAGCTTCACATATGCTAGGCAAGTGTTCTACCACTAAGAAATATCCCCAAACCCTCAACAAATATTTTTGAGGGTCTGCTCTATTTCAGGCTTTATATTATGCACTGGGGACACAACAGTGAACTATACAGATATTACCCCCAACAGAGTTCACAGTTAGGAGTGATGAAATGCATAAAATATTGTTGAAGAATATATGGAAAACCTAACTGTTACCTTTCAGGAAAGAAGCAGTGCAAAGTTCCATGGCTTATAATAATACTTTTTACTTTACATATTGCTACCTTAATTTTCTTTTACAATGAACATATGTTACTTATATAAATGTGAAGAGTTTGGACTGGGCATGTAGCTCAATGGTAGAGCACTTGCCTAGTGCAGAGGAAGCCCTGGGTTCAGTCCCCAGCACCACACACATATACAGTTTTTTTTTTTTTTTGGTACTGGGGATTGAACTCAGGGGCACTCGACCACTGAGCCACATCCCCAGCCCTATTTTGTGTTTTTATGTAGAGACAGGGTCTCACTGAGTTGCTTAGCGCCTCGCCATTGCTGAGGCTGGCTTTGAACTCGCGATTCTCCTGTCTCAGCCTCCCTAAGTGCTGGGATTACAAGCGTGAGCC
>CM053417.1:25346053-25371606 GCA_028644305.1 Xerus rutilus
GCGGTGGCTCAAGCCTGTAATCCCAGCACTTAGGGAGGCTGAGACAGGAGAATCGCGAGTTCAAAGCCAGCCTCAGCAATGGCGAGGCGCTAAGCAACTCAGTGAGACCCTGTCTCTACATAAAACACAAAATAGGGCTGGGGATGTGGCTCAGTGGTCGAGTACCCCTGAGTTCAATTCCCAGTACCAAAAAAAAAAAGTTCAGGAAGGTATAGTAACCCACGCCTGTAATCCCAGCTAGCCTGAAGGCTAAGGCAAGAGGATCAAAAATATGAGGCCAGGGGCTGGGATTGTAGCTCAGCGGTAGAGCGCTTGCCTCGCATGCGTGAGGCCCTGGGTTCGATCCTCAGCACCACATACAAAGCAATAAAATAAAGACATTGTATCCATCAACAACTAAAAAAAAATTTAAAAAAAAAAAATATGAGGCCAGCCACAGGAATTTAGCCAGACCCTCAGCAACCTATTGAAACCCTGTCTCAAAATTAAAAAAAAAAAAAAGACTGGAGATGTAGCTAATGGTAAAGTACTATGGTAAAGTAGCTAATGGTAAAGGATTCAATTTTCAGGACAAAAATAAATAAAATTTGAGCCAGGTACAGTGACACCCACCCACCTGTAATCCCAGCTATTTGGGAGAAGGAAGCAGGAGTTGAGGAGCAACCCCAGGGCTCAATCCCCAGGACCACACACACACAAAAAAAAAGGGAAGAAAAAAATGTCAGCTGGACACAGTGATGCATGCCTATAGTCCCAGCTACTCAAAGGCTTGATCCTAGGAGTTTGAGACAGCCTAAGGCAATGTGATAAGCCCCTGTCTAAGGGTTGGGGTTGTAGCTCAGTGGTAAAGCACTTGGCCTAGCATGTGCAGGGTTTGATCCTCAGCACCACATAAAAATAAATAAATAAAATAAAGGTGTTATGTCCATCTACAACTAAAAAATAAATACTTTTTAAAAAGACCTTGTCTAAAAAAGTGGGTAATAAAAAAATCTCTGATTAGTGGAAATGTAATTAAACTACTCCATTTCATTGCAAATTTTTTTTTTTTGGTATTGAGCTTTGAACCCTAGGGCACTCTACATTCCCCAGCCCCTCCCACTTTTGGGGGGGGGATGGGATTTGATTATGTCACCCAGGCTGGCCTGGAACTTGTAATCATCCTGCCTTAGCCTTCTAAGTAGCTAGCATTATAGGAGTGCACCAATGTGCCCAGCCCTCCGTGCCCAGCCCTCCATTACAAAGTAATACATTGAATCTCTAGTTTACAAATCTCTTTTTGTGAACTTGGATATATCGACTTAATTTCCAGGATTCCTGTCATCATGCTTACATGAGCTTACATGATTAAAAGACTGATCCTGCAATACTCAGGAGTAGACCTTGGACCTGTGGTATCAACAGGAAATAGACATACCAATAAACCTTGTCTAAAACAAATAGCTAGCACCTTTTAAGACATTTTAAATACCATATTACTGGATTCATTGAATTTTTTTATTTTGAATAACATGCAATATTTTTAATTCTTCATTTCATTTAACTTTAATTAGGTAAAAGCTATGAGTTAATGGAACTGAAGATATATGTCTACATACTAAAGATTCAATATCTCTTACATCCAACCCCTCCCACTTCTCATCTGAGCTAACAGTAATAGTCCCATGTCCAGCTTCTTTCCCGACCAATCCAATACTGATTAGATTACTAGCTTTTGTGCTTGCTTACTTGTTGCATAATTCACTCACTCACTCACATATTTATTGACTCACTAGGTCTACAACTATCCTCCTCTACCTTTTATGTGCATAAGAATCACCTGGAGATCTTGCTAAAATGTAAATTCAGATTGAATAAGTCTGAATATAGGGTGGGACCTGAGATTCTTCATTTCTAACAACTTCCAGGACATATCTATGCTACTGGTCTGAAGTCCACACTGAGTATTGAGGACCTGAAGAACCAAGTATAAACTTTCTTTTTTGGGGGGTGGTGGTGCTGGGGATTATACTCATGGGCACTCAACCACTGAGCCACGTCCCAAGCCCTGTTTTGTATTTATTTAGAGACAAGGTCTCACTGAGTTGCTTAGCACCTCACTTTTGCTGAAGCTTCCTTTGAACTCGCAATCCTCCTGCCTCAGCCTCCTGAGCCACTGGGATTACAGGTGTGCACCACCACACCAGCCCAAAGTATAAACTCTTTAGGAGAGTTCTCAGTGCCTTTCACCCCTTTATCCAAAGTTTATCACTCATGACTGTGAACTCTGCTAAAGTAATATCTTTTTAGTTCACTGTTGTGTCTGTAGTGCTTAGTATAGAGTAGACACTCAAAAATATTTGTTCAGGGATTGGGGATATTTCTCAGTGGTAGAACACTTGCCTAGCATGTGTGAGGCTCTGGGTTAAATCCCAGCAGCAAAAAGTGTGTGTGTGTGTGTAGCCAAATTACCCTTTAGAAAATATAGACCACTGTCAATGTGTTATGTGTGTGATGCTTCTGGGAATGAACCACAGGACCTAACACATGACAGGTAAATGATCTACCACTATGCTACCTACCCATCCCTATTCCATAGAGTCTAAGCAAACTAAATCACTTTGTGTTTTCCGAGAACTTTCCTACCTCTATATTTACTTGCACTGTTTTCTCTCCTTTCCCAAGATTTCCTCCATTCAAATTTTCTCCATCCCTAAATTCCCAGTTTAAATGAGAATATCTGGGGCTGGGATTGTAACTCAGTGGTAGAGCACTTGCCTTGCATGCCTGAGACACTGGGTTCAATCCTCAGCACCACATAAAAATAAAGATACTGTGTCCATCTACAACTAAAAAAATATTTAAAAAAAAAACCTGGGTGTGGTGGCTCATGCCTGTAATCCCAGCACTTTGGGAGGCTGAGACAGGAGAATTGTGAGTTCAAAGCCAGCCTCAGCAACAGCAAGGCACTAAGCAACTCAGCTCAGTGAGACTCTCTCTAAATAAAACATAAAATAGGGCTGTGGATGTGGCTCAGTGGTCGAGTACCACTGAGTTCAATTCCCGGTACCAAACAAAAAAAAGAGAGAGAGAATATCTCCAAAAAGCCTTTCCTTCTGTCCCTATATGGAAATAATCTCTTTCATTTTGGGAATTTTGTCCGTACCAGATGTTGAATGCCTTGAAAATAATACAATTTTTTTTTGGTACTAGGGATTGAACTCCGGTACTCGACCACTGAGCCACATCCCCAGCCCTATTTTTGTGTTTTCTTTAGAGACTGGGTCTCACTGAGTTGCTTAGCACCTCACCATTGCTGAGGCTGGTTTTAGACTCGCCATTCTCCTATCTTAGCCTCCCAAAGTGCTGGGATTACAGGCATGTGCCACCACACCCAGCTTGTCTTTGGTTTTGTTTTTCAGTTTGTGGTGTTGGGGATGGAACCCAAGGAAAGTGTCACACATAGTAGGAAAGTGCTCTATCACTGAACCATACCCCCAGCCCAGTGCCTTGCAAATAATAATAATAATGTTCTGTTCACATTTTTATAACCACACAAATGTTAGCATATAGTAGAAAATCAATAAATGATTATTGAATTGAAATGGAGAATAAATAGTTATCTGAGCCGGGTGCAGTGGCGCAAGCCTGTAATCCCAGCACTTTGGGAGGCTGAGACAGGAGAATCGCGAGTTCAAAGCCAGCCTCAGCAATGGCGAGACACTAAGCAACTCAGTGAGACCCTGTCTCTACATAAAACACAAAATAGGGCTGGGGATGTGGGTCAGTGGTTGAGTACCCTTGAGTTCAATCCCCAGTACCAAAAAAAAAAAATAGTTATCTGGATCAGCACTATTAGAACTTTTTGCAATAATGGCAATTTCTAGGGCTGGGATTGTGGCTCAGTGGTAGAGCGTTTGTCTCGCATGCGTGAGGCACTGGGTTCGATCCTCAGCACCACATAAAAATAAATAAAGATATTGTGTCTATCTACAACTAAAAAAATATTTAAAAAAAAAATAATGGCAATTTCTATAACCTGTGTTGTCCCATATGGTAGTCACATGTGGCTACTGAGACTTGAAATTTATCTACTGCAAATGAGGAATGGAATTTTAATTTTATTTAGCTTTAATTAATTAAAAGCTAAATATACACCAGGCATGGCAGTGCACACCTATAATCCCAAGAATTGAGGAGATTGAGGCAGATTGAAGCCTTGATCACTTAGTGTGAATCTATATCAAAATTAAAAAGGTAAAATTGTCTGGGGATATTGGTCATTGATAAAGTGCTTGCCTAGCACTTAGGAAGCCCTAGGTCAATCCTCAATATTGTTAAAAAAAAAAAAAGCCTAAATGTAAATAGCCATATGTGGCTAGTGGCTACTGCATAAAACAATGGCTGTCTACATGATTCTGGTTACAGTTGTTCTTCATTTGCAAGAGGAGGTGGTGCACACATACAATCCTAGTGACTATGGAGGCAGAGGCAGTATAATCAAAATTCAAGGCCAATCTGGGCAATTTAGTAAGACTGTCTCAAAATAAAAAAGACTGAGGATGTAGCTCAGTAACAGAGTGCCCCGTAGTTCAATTCCCAGTGTGTGTGGGGGGACTGTTCTTTAGTTGGACATGGTGGCCCACGTCTGTAATCCCAGCAACTCTGGAGGTTAAGGCAAGAAGATCTCAGGTTTGAGGCCAGCCTCAGCGACTTAGGGAGGCCCTCAGCAATATAGCCAGACCCTGTCTCAAAATTTAGAAAAATTTAAAAAGGGCTGGGGATGTAGCTCAGTGGTAAAACACCCTTGGGTTCAGTTCCCAGTACCAAAGCCAAAAACCAATTGTTCTTCATTCAACAATATTTACTGAGTATACCCTATGGGTCAGACACACAATACTGGAGCTATTGATAGAAAGATATATAATTCATAGTCTTGACTTCAGAGAGCTTACAGTCAAATAAAAAAAGATAGCAGGGCAGTGACTTGGGAGGCAGGAGAATCACAAGTTCAAAGCCAGCCTCAGCAACTTAGCAAGACACTGTCTGAAAAAAATAAAAAGAGTTGAGGATGTGGTTCAGTGGTTAAGCACCCCTGAGTTCAATCCCTGGTACCAAAAACAAAAAAAAAGGGTAAGATCAAATAAATCCACTCAAATGTTATAGGTGCTATTATAGAAGATTAACAAAATAGGAAGTATGCACAAAGTAAAATGTGGGCAGGAATCTGTAATCTTTGAAAAGATACAGTGTTCATTAGACAAACAAAAGAAGACACTTTGCCCAGAGGGGAGTGTGAACAAAAGCATGTAAAGTCAAAACACAGAGCCCCTTTCTCTCTTGGAACTATAAGCATTGTAGTTCATTTGACTATCACTTAGGGAGTGGAGGGCAAGGAGCACAATGAAAAGAACTGGAGGGGGTCTGGGAATGTAGCTCAATGGTAGAGCATTTGCCTAGTATGTGTGAGGTCCTGGGTTGAACCCTTGGTACTGGGAAAAAGAAACTGGAGGCATTTATGCTGGTGATACAAGCAGAAGCTCAATCACTTAAGCTGAGAAGAAGTTTGGTACGCTGTAAACGGTAGAGAGCCATGGAAATGGCAGGCTTAGGCTTCATCATTTTAGGAAGACATCTCTGGGTAATGGGTCTTCAACTAAGTCACAATGAGAATAGGCTTCTTAGTCTGAAACATGATAAAAAATTATGACAAGGCTGAGTGAGGAAGATCACAAATTCCAGGCCAGACTCAGTAGCCTTGTCTAAAAACAAAAGAGTCATGCATGGGGGCACATGCCTGTATTCCTAGTAGAAGGAACCCAAGTTGGAGGCCAGTGTTCAGCAACTTAGTGAGACTCTGTCTCAAAGCAAAAAGTCTGGGGATCTGGCCAACAAATGTTGGCCAGACCTTTGTTCTTGTTCCACTGAACTGAGTTCACAAGTATAATTGCCAGAAAGGCATTTGATTCATTTTAGAGTCAATCCCACATATATCATATTTTGGTTTAGAATCAATTATTTTTAAAATGTGCATTCAAATTTACCATGTGTTCAATATCAATAACAGGTTTTTAAGCACTTTCTATAAATTATGTATTTAAAATAATTAAGTGGTTCATTTTCACAATGTTTATATTTTGTTCCTTTATAGCAAGATGAGAAAGTTTCAGCACACTGTTTGTAAGGTTTCTCCACAAATAAGATGTTAAAGCAATGAAATACCCTTTTCTCTATCAGACAAGACAAATAAAATAAAATCATCACAATATTGTCCCTTTTAATATTGCTTATGGAAGTGTTGGTAAGATTTTTATATTATAGGTAAGAATTTTGATCAGATGCCTGCCAAATTGCAGATTTATGAAAAACCATTTTGTAGTGAATTTGCATATCATAATTGTATGCCTTTCATTAAACTGTTTTATTTCAAAAAAAAAAAAATCTGGGGATGTTGCTCAGTGGTAAAATGTCCCTGAGTTCATTCCCCAGTACTGCAAAAAAAAAAATTTAAACTGAGAATTATGAGGGCTATTGGTATAGCTCAGTGGTATAGCATTTACCCAGCATGTGGAAAGCCCTGGATTCCATCCCCAGCACTATAGGGAGAGAGAATTACAGTGAACATCTTTGTTTTGTCTTTATTTGAAAATCCATTCAGTTACCTTTGTGAGTGTGTGTGAGTGTGCACGTAGAGTAGAGGCACATCCTTCACTAAATGGCCACATCTCCATAGATGCATATTCAAAACTTATGTATATCTGAACATTTCAAGGAAAAAAACTACCTCCTGCCTAAATTGTTTGAAAAACACTAGCCATAATAATTGGATCCTATCAACAGCTAATTCTTGCAGCACTTAATGCTGGCACTGGCCCTATTTATCTGTGTTAAGTAGTTAAACATGTCATGGGGTTTGTTTGTGTAGATAGATGACATTTGCATTATTTTTTGAGTGTCACCCTTTAATAAACAACAACAGAAGAATTACCAAGGCCTAGGCAGACCTATCAACTCAGACTTACAAACTATTTTAAAAGTACTATTGTGATTCAGGATTTTTCCGTATGTTTAGGAGACATTTATCACTTTAAAGCCATACACATTTAATGATTACATTAGTCTTCATTTTGTTTGTTTCCATTGTGGAACTGTTGCTGGGTATTTGTTTTTTAGAGAAATAGCAATCAGTTTTGGAAGCAAAAGCATTGCTGTTACTAGAATAATAGACCCTCTCCACTCCCAAAAAACAAACATTTTTGGCTATTTCTCAATATTGCTGAAAGGAATTTGGTTAAAATTAGCATTGCCCAGAACTTCCAATAAGACCCTCTTTGTGTGGGGGGTGACTACTAGGGGTTGAACCCAGGGACACACTACCACTGTGCTACATGACTGCCCCTTTTTGTTTTTATTTTGAGATAAAGTTGCTGAGGCTGGCCTTGAACTTGAAATCCTCCTGCCTCAGCCTCCCAAGTCACTGGGATTATAGGTGTGCACCACTGCAGCCAGCCAAGACCCTCATATGTGTGTGTGTGTGTGTGTGTTTATGTATGTATATGCACATACACACATATGTATGTTGTAGATAGACACAATACATTTATTTTATTTATTATTTATTTTTTATGTGGTGTGGAGGATCGAACCCACTGCTTCATTCATGCGAGGAGAGCACTCTGCCACTGAGCCACAACCCCAGCCCCCAAGACCTTCTTTTATTGGCATAAGCTTATAAGCTTCTAAAGCCAAGTTCATATTAATAAGAGAGACACTAAATAACAACAAAGACTACTATTTGACTTTAAGTGCAGTATTTGTTACTAGTTGACTACCAACACTAACTAAAATTCAAACACTAGAATCACTGTCAGCATTTGATGTTTATTATTGGTAGCAAGTTTTCTGTTATATGCTGATAGCACTTCTAATGTTAGACACTAGAAATTAATGTTAGAACTGCTTGTGGAAAGATTAAGAGGTGTGAAGAGAGGACGAGTGGATATTTGCAAAGTAGAAGGCTAGAGATAGAAACTTCTGAGAAAATACATTTTATCCTCAAAATATAGACAATGCTGGATTAAATTCTGAACCAAATCTTTTTATTAAAGCTGTATGGAAGGGGCTGGGATTATGGCGCAGTGGTAGCGTGCTTGCCTAGCGCACATAAGGCACTGGGTTCGATCCTCAGCACCACATAAAAATAAAATAAAGATATTCTGTCACCTACAACTAAAAAATAAATATTTAAAAAAAAAAAAAAAAAAAAAAAGCTGTATGGAAGACTGCTCAGACGATCGGCAAAAGTTAAATAAGATCTAGTAGATTGTAGTCCTGATTTTGATTATTGTGGTTATATAGGCCAATGTCTTTTGGTTTTTTTTTTTTTTTAATTTTTGTTTGTTTTTTACGGTACTGGGGATTGAGTCCAGGGGCACTCTCCCACTGAGCTACATGCCCTGTCCTTTTTATTTATTTACTTTTTCTTATTTTGAGACAGAGTTTCACTAAATTGCTGAGGGTCTCTCTATGATTAAGATGCTGAGACTCGGGGCTGGGGATGTGGCTCAGTGGTAAAGTACTTGCCTAGCATGTGTGAGGCCCTGAGTTCAATCCCCAGCATTGCCAAAAAAAAAAAAAAAGATAGAAGAAAAAAAAATTTGTTTAACTTTAGCCCTAATCCCAGCACTTAGGGAGGCTGAGACTGGAGACTTAGGGAGGCTGAGACAGGAGAATCGTGAGTTCAAAGCCAGCCTCAGCAATGGCCAGGTGCTAAGCAACTCAGTGAGACCCTGTCTCTACATAAAACACAAAATAGGGCTGGGGATGTGGCTCAGGGGTCGAGTACCCCTGAGTTCAATCCCCAGTACCAAAAAAAAAAAAAGATGCTGCCACTGACCTCTAATTTGCAATATTCCTGTCTCAGCTTTCTGAATCTCTGGGATTACAAGCATGTACCACCATGCCTGGCATTCCCAGCACCCCCCCTCTATTTTAGTACTGGGGATTGAATCCAGTGGCACTTAACCACTGAGCCACACCCCCATCCCTTTTTTATATTTTATCTAGAGACAGGGTGTCACTAAGTTGCTTAGGGCCTCGCTAAATTGCTGAGACTGGCTTTGAATTAATGATCCTCCTGCCTCAGCCTCCCGAGCTGCTGGGATTACAGGTATGCACCACCATGCCCAGCTATTTTTTATTTTGAGATAGAGTCTCACTGAGTTGCCCAGGCTGGACTAAAATTCACAATCTGATCTTCCTGTCTCACCTTCCCAAGCACCTGGGATTACAGGTGTGTGCCAGTATACCCATCCAATGTCTTTATTCTTAAGAAACACACTGAACCAGGCAAGGTGGCACACACCTGTAATCCCAACTACTCAGGAGACTGATATAGGAGGTTTGCTTGAGCACAAGAGTCAGTCTGGTCAACATATGGAGACCCTGTCTGAGAAAAGGAGGAGGAGGAAAAGAAGGAAATATACACTGAAATATTTAGAAGTGAAAGGGGCATTGTGTTTGCAATTTACTCTCAAATGGTCCAGAAAGAAGATAACAAATATATTCCTCATGAATGAATACCTTACACAATGCAGTGGTGTGCTAGAGCCTGCTAGTGCCAGCTCACAAGAGCTAATTGTGCACTTGTCTTCCCAACTCTGGTTCTGTGATCTCACATCAATAACTTTTTAAAATTTTCTTTTAGTTGTTAATTGACCTTTATTTATTCATTTATTTATATGTGGTGTTGAGGATTGAACCCAGTGCCTCCCACATGTGAGTCAAGCACTCTACCACTGAGCCACAATACCAGCCCTCACATCAGTAATTTTAAATCAGTCATTTTGAGAGCATTTTCATCATGGAAATCAGCAAACACTATAAATCAAGGCTGTGCACCAATCCAGATAGAGCCAGTTATTAAAACATTTGTCATATATCAGAATCAATAAAATCCACATTCATGAAATGTTTTTGTGTTGTTACAATTGATGGGTTATTCTATTTTGTTTTTTACCTGACTTAATATATTTTTAAAAAGAAATTTATAGGCCAGGCACCATGGTGCACATCTCTAATCCCAGTGACTCTGGAGGCTAAGGCAGGAGGATTGAAAATTCAAGGCCAGCTTCAGAAATCTAGCAAGACCCTCAGCAACTTGGTGAGACACCATCTCAAAACAAAAACTTTTTAAAAAAATGGGCTGGGGATGTAACTCAGTGGTAAGGTGACCAGTGGCAAAGTTCAACTCCCAGTACAAAAACAAACAAAAAACCTAGTACTGTAAAATACCTAATAAGAATATTTTCCATATTTTTATTGGTACATTATAGTTGTACATAATGGTGGGATTTGTTATTACATATGCATACATGCACAAAATGTAACAAAATAATTCGGTCAATATCATTCCCTAGTATTTTCTCTTTCCCTCACTTCCTCCCTCCCCCTGGTTCCTTTCTTCTATTCTACTGATCTCCCTTCTATTTTCATGAGACCCCCACACACACCTAATAATAATATTTTAATATGTTACCATCTAATCACCTGAAAGTGTCTTTCAAACTTATCAAGGAAGTAGCTAAACGAATACATTACCCTAGCTTTGTCATTATTTATTGTACACTGTAAACCAAAACAATCACATTTCTGGCAGTAGGAACCACTTTAGCTATGGCCAAACATACTGCTTGCCTCCCATGTACATGAATCCTTCACAGGACTTTGTCAAGCCTTGTGTTGTGCACAAAGTCTCTCATATTTCATACTTGCCCTTACTTTCAGCTCATAGAAAGGCACCCAGATACATAGAAGGGTATCCAGACCAAACCCCTCCTTTATCAGAGGATAAACTGACTCAAGAGATTGACTCCCAGAGTATAACACAATGTCCAGAAACAGAGTTAAGGAGCAGCAGCCTAGTCGTCTCATCCTCAAGTCCTAGACCATTTCTCTATACCATTCGAGATCACATTTTTCAGACCAGATTTAGATAGAAGATCATAGTTTTCTGTTTCCTGGCCAAATTTATAATGCTTATTCATCTCACAAGGAGGAATATCTATCTAACACAGTAGATATTCAATAAGTAAAACTTGATGACCAATAAATACTTGATATCTCCATTAGTTTGGAATGCGTTTCCTAGTGTCTTTTTTCAAAGACATCTTGATTTATTTACAAAGCCATAAAACCTGACATGTATTTTCTTAGAGTTGTAAATGAAGAGCTGGCTGATGACTTGTTTCACAGGGGTGGTGGGACATCCAAATGTCTAGGTGCCAAATTATGAAATGAGATCAGCCTTGGAGTCTTTACTGAGGTTTTATTCTTTCAGATTTAAATATGGCTTATAGAACACTTTGAGAATCAATTTAAAGTCAGGGCAAAACACTGTAGCCAATTATATATTCTTAAAGGGGAAGTATATCAATTAGTAACACAAGAAAAAGTAGCCAGAGCTGGGCGCAGTGGTGCACGCCTATAATCCCTGCACTTTGGGAGGCTGAGACAGGAGAATCGCGAGTTCAAAGCCAGCCTCAGCAATGGCAAGGCGCTAAGCAACCCAGTGAGACCCTGTCTCTACATAAAACACAAAATAGGGCTGGGGATGTGGCTCAGTGATTGAGTACCCCTGAGTTCAATCCCCAGTACCAAAAAAAAAAAAGAAAAAAGAAAAAGTTTCCAGGTGGCTGAGGCAAGAGGATCACAAGTTTGAGGCCAGACCCTGTCTCAAAAAAAAAAAAAAAAAGTAGTAAAGCATCTCAGGTTCAATCTCCAGTACTTAAAAGAAAGAGAGAAAAAAGAAGAAATATGATTATCAGAAACTGTTGGGGATGGGGCCATAGCTCCCTGGTAGAATACTTGCTAGCATTTGTGAGGTCCTGGGTTTGATCCCTAGCATTGGGGAAATAAAGTTCCTATTTTTAAAAAATAACACTTTCATGGACTGGGGGTGTAGGTCAATGGTAAAGCGCTTGCCTAGGAATTCCCATCACTGCTAAATCAATAAATCATTTTCTTCCCATTTTCGGGAAGAGAATGATAACATTTGAATAAATTTTCAAAAGGACTACCAGATGAAACTTAATGAAGTTATTTGTCTAAGATTCTATTTAAGATCATCAGAGACTTTTTAACTGGGGTCTTTATTCCTTTATGAGTTATTGAAACATTCTTAAGGTTTATAGCCTTAAGATTCAGCAAGTTAAGAGCAATGAAACACCCCCCCTTGACAAATTCAGCCTTATTTCCCAAGAAGAAATGAAACAATTTGAAAAAAAAATTCATTTGTTATAACTGTTATGACATAGAGCTCAAAAATCTTTCAAGAATAATGATCAATCAGATTTTTATACATGATATAAAAATGATAATGCTGTTTATTTGGAGGTCAGGTTCTATCCTTCAATCCACTGATAGCAGTATGAGAAAAAAGACAATCAAAAATTAATAAAAATAGCCAGGCGCAGTGGTACACACTTGTAATCCCAGCACTTCGGGAGGCTGAGACAGGAGAATAGCGAGTTCAAAGCCAGCCTCAGCAATGGCTAGGTGCTGCTAAGCAACTCAGTGAGACCTTGTCTCTAAATAAAACACAAAATAGCACTGGAGATGTGGCTCAGTGATCGAGTGCCCCTGAGTTCAATCCCTGGTACCAAAAAAAATTAATAAAAATAGTATTTATAGCCGGGCGCAGTGGCTCAAGCCTGTAATCCCAGCACTTAGGGAGGCTGAGACAGGAGAATTGCGAGTTCAAAGCCAGCCTCAGCAATGGCGAGGCACTAAGCAACTCAGTGAGACCCTGTCTCTACATAAAACACAAAATAGGGCTGGGGATGTGGCTCAGGGGTCGAGTGCCCCTGAGTTCAATCCCCGGTACCAAAAAAAAAAAAAAATAGGGCTGGGGATGTGGCTCAGTGGTCGAGTTCCCCTGGGTTCAATCTCCAGTACCAAAAAAAAAAAAACAGTATTTATTCTCATGAGATTATTATTTCAAATCAAATTGTGATTTTGATACTCCAGGGGATAGTCATAAACTATTGTTTCTTTTTCAGGGTTTGTGTGTGTGTGTGTGTGTGTGTGTGTGTGTGTGTATCACTGAAGATTGAACCCAGGGGTGTTCTATCACTGAGTTTCATCCCCACCCCTTTTTACTTAGTAATTTTGAGACAGGGTGTCACTAAATTGCCCAGGCTGGCCTTGAACTTGTAATCCTTGACCTCAACCTCCCTACCAACTGGGATTACAGGCATGTACCACTGCACCTAGCTGTATTTTGAAAACATTGAAATGGAAGAGACATAGTTTCTTTGCCTGTAATAAAGAAATCAAAAGTTTGTTTCTTTATTTACTTTGATACTGGAGATTGAACCCAGGGGTGCTATACCACTAATCTACATCCACAGCCCTTTTTGTTTTTTATTTTGAGACAGGGTCTTGCTAAGTTGCTGAAGCTGGTCCTGAATTTGAGATCCTCCTGCTTCAGCCTCCCAAGTCACTGGAATTACAGATATACACCACCACACCCAGCTGAAAGGCATAATTTTTAAATGTATCTTTCTAGAAACATTTAAAGATCAAGAACTATAAAGAAATTCTCTCAGCCGGGCACGGTGGCTCACACTTGTAATCCCAGCACTTTGGGAGGCTGAGACAGGAGAATCGCAAGTTCAAAGCCAGCCTCAGCAATGGCGAGGTGCTAAGCAACTCAGTGAGACCCTGTCTCTACATAAAACACAAAATAGTGATGGAGATGTGGTTCAGTCGAGTACCCCTGAGTTCAATCCCTGGTACCAAAAAAAAAAAAGAAATTCTCTCACATCTGTGCACATGCACAAAGATCTTCATTGCAGCCCTTTTGTAATAGACAACATAAATGCCCATCACGAAAAGGTGGACAAATATATTTTAGTATATTCATATGAGGGAATGCTAGACAATAGTGAAAATGTTAATGTTACATGTATCAACATAGATAAAATTCAAAAACATATAAAAAAGTAATGTGCACAATAAGAGCTAACACAGTGCTTTATTTTCTGAGTCTTTTATATATATCAACTCATTTAATCCTCCAAACAACATTATGAGATAAGTACTATATGAATATGAATTTTCACTTTACAGATGAGAAAAATGAGGCAAAGACATTAAGTAATTTCATCAAGGTTACAGAGCTAGTAACATGTACAGCATATATGCCAAAGCAATTATGGCTCCAATGTTTGTGCTCTTATTCCCTGAGTTATATGCTGTCTGTTACTTATTGTATGATACCATACTATTTATGTAAAGCTTGGAATATGTAAAATGGTGTTATATACATATGTATGTGGCAAAAATATGAAAACATGCATGAGTGCAGTGGCACATGCCTATAATCCCAGCTATTTGGGAGGCTGAGGTAGGAGTGTCACAAGTTCAAAGTGGGCCTGGGCAACTTAGACCCTGTCTCAAAATTTAAAAAGTAGAAGGGGCTGAGGATGTAGCTCAGTAGAAATGTGCCCCTGGGTTCAATCCTTAGTAATACAAAAAAAAAGAAAGAAAGAAAGAAAATGGAAAAAAAAAAAGGAAACATGCTGGTGCATGGAAATTAAGGCATCAAATCCATTATTGTGGCTACTTCTGAGGGAAACAGAGGAAATGAATGAAGGAAGGGAGCTTTGATTGTATCTGTAAAGTCTTATTTCCTTTTTAAAAAGATCTACAAATAGCCGGGCGCGGTGGCGCACGCCTGTAATCCCAGCACTTAGGGAGGCTGAGACAGGAGAATCGTGAGTTCAAAGCCAGCCTCAGCAACGGCGAGGCGCTAAGCAACTCAGTGAGACCCTGTCTCTACATTAAACACAAAATAGGGCTGGGGATGTGGCTCAGTGGTCGAGTGCCCCTGAGTTCAATCCCCAGTACCGAAAAAAAAAAAAGATCTACAAATATAGGAAACTTTTAAAGTTTGACAATGCTTGATGATGGGTATATGGGGTTTTATTATATTATTCTCTATATTTTCTGTATATGTGAGACATTTCATGATTTGATTGACTGACTGATTGCAGTGCTGGGAATTGAACCTATGGGTGCCCTATCAGTGAGCTACATACCCAGACCTTATTTTGGAGATAGGGTCCAGTTAAGTTGCTGAGGCTGATCTTAAACTTGCTGATCTAGAACTTGCAATCCTTCTGCCTCAGCCTTCTGAATAACTGGGATTATAGGCGTGCACCACCATGCCACCACCATACCCAGCTTATTTCATGATTTTAGAAACAAATTTTTAAAATAAAGAAATGAAAAGATGTAATACAAAGCTGGAATATTTGTCTTGGATCACAAATAAAATGAACAATTCATATTGTAATTTTAAATATTATGCAGAATATTATGCAGAATAAAGAATCTATGACATTCAGAAAACATTTTTAATTTCAATAGAACTACACTAGGATGTTTAATAAAAGGTCAATAATAGAGTCTGAGAAAAATTAGATTCTACAGATAAAAGTAATGAAAACCTCACAAAATATTATTAGCATATTGTCATATAAGCATCATGTATATAAAGCCTCTTGAAGACCATATCCAAATTCAAACCAGAAGTCCACATATCCATTTAGGAATGACATAGGGAAAAGGAATAATTCTGAAAAACAGCTTTCAGTTTGATAAGGTACATAATTTTATTGAATAATAAGGCATTTGATATAACAACTAATATAGCATTTTTTATTTAAAGGTCAAGCAGTTGATTTGGAGCAAGGGAGAAGAGAAGAGAGACTGATTGATCTATGTCCTTGTTTACAGACATTCAAGTAGTTGCATGAGAACTCCCAAGATGTAAGACAGTCACTTTTTCTTAATTTCTGGAAAGGGTTTTTTTTTTTTTTTTTCAGTTGTAGGTGGATACAATATCTTTATTTTATTTTTTTATGTGGTGCTGAGGATTGAACCCAGTGCCTCATGCATGCTAGGTGAGCACTCTACCACTGAGCCATAACCCTAGCCCTGGAAAGGGGGTTTTAAAACACTGTTAAGGTGCTGGAGGGGACAGCTCAGTGGTAGAGTGCTTGCCTAGCATAGGTGACACCCTCGGTCCTATCCCCACCATGGCTAAAAACAAAACAATGACGACAACAAAAAGCCCCTGCTCTTGATAACAGAAAGAAATACCTTTATTTCTTTTTTCCCTTTTTAAGTAAAACAGAAAATCTTCCAAACAGATCCAAATAAATTTCATGTCAACGTACCTTTCCTCAGAAATAGTCAAGAGAACTCAGGATTTTATAAATATGCATGTAAATTCTTCCCCCCCTTTTAAAATTTTTCTGCCTTCCTCTTACTTATATATTTCTTTTTTTAAAATTTTTTTTAATATTTATTTTTTAGTTGCAGGTGGACAGAATATCTTTATTTTATTTTTATGTGGTGCTGAGGATCGAACCCAGTGCCTCACGCATGCTAGGCGAGCACGCTACCACTGCGCCATAACCCCAGCCCCCTCTTACTTATATATTTCAAAGCACATTTTTCCTATACAGAATAGTTATCCTCATTCTTTAACCTGGGAGTTAGGGGGATTTTCCACTGCAAATGTTGCTGTCTAGTTACTGTGCCCATAAATTAGGTTTTTAAAACATTGATTCTCAATGATTTCCAAAGCAGTATTCACTCCACACTCTGGGGTCAGACAACCTTTGACACATCTTCAAATCTTGAAAGTAACATGGAGTTAATTACCACATTTATGAGACATTTGTTGCCTCTTCTCTCTTCTTTAAAGTGTGTGAGCTCACCCTTTTGGTGTGGAGGAACTGAGAAAAGAAGGTGAGAAGGAAAAGTCAAATAATGATAATACCTTTTAATTTCTATGTCCTAAAAAGGAGCTCCATTTTAAAAATTTTATTTATTTATTTGGTGCTGTATATTGAACCAAGGGCACTTTGCCACTGAGCTACACACATCCAGCACTTTGGGGGGGGGTTTACCGGGTATTGAACACAGGGGTACTCGACCACTGAGCCACATCTCCAGCCCTATTTTGTGTTTTATTTAGAGACAGGATCTCACTAAGTTGCTTAGCATCTTGCTTTTGCTGAGGCTGGCTTTGGCTGCTGGGATTACAGGCATGCACCACCCCACCCAGCAGCAATTTTTTTTTTTTAAATTTTGAGACTGGGTCTTGCCAAGTTGCTGAGGCTGGCCTCAAACTTGCCTGGAACTTGTGATCCTCCTGCCTCTGACTTCCAAGTATATGGTATATGGGATTATATGCATATACCACCATGTCCAGCCCAAATACTTTTATGTTTAATACTGCATTTGTCTTTACAACTTCCCTGCAAACTCTGTGTGAGAGACCCAAAAAAGACTAGAGCAGTCATTTAACCTTTCAATTTTATTGTATACTCATTGGAAATTACAATATAGGTTTGGCATACTCTTGTTCTTTGAAGATAGAGTTAATGATAAATATAATACATGGATCCATTCTCCTTTTCAAAAATCAGAACATTAAAAAGATAAAGCTAGCTGGGCATATTGGCATACACCTGTAATCCCAGCCACTCTGGAGGCTGAAGGAGGATCACAAGGTCAAAGCAGCTTCAGCAATATAGTGAGACTCTGTTTCAAAAATTAAAAATAAAAAGGACTGGGGATGTAGTTTAGTGGTAAAAGACCCTGGGTTTAGGGCTGGGGTTGTGGCTCAGTGGTAGAGTACTTGCCTGGCATGCATGAGGCACTGGGTTCGATCCTCAACACCACATAAAAATAAATGAATAAAGTAAAGATCCATCAACAACTAAAAAAATAAAATATTTTAAAAAAACACCCTGGGTTTAATTCCCAGTACAAAATAAAGAAAGAAACTAAAAACTTTGTGTTAGTCAGGGTTCTCCAGAGAAAAAGAAAACAGGGTATGTATATGTGTGTTCATTGGTTTGTTTATTATAAGGAACTGGATCACAGGATCATAGAGGCTAGGAAGTGCCAAAATCTACAGTCAGCAAGCTGGAAACCCAGAAGAGCCAATGGTATATTGCCAAACCGAGAGCCAGGAGGCTTGACATCCAAGAAGAGCTGATATTTCTCATTTGTGTCCAAAGACAGGAAAAGACCAATGTCTTAAGTCAAGAAATCAGGTAAGAGGATTTTTCCCCTAATGCTTGGCAGAGCCTTTTGATCTATTAGGCCCTTCAACTGATTCATGTGGCCCACCCACCTTAGGGAAGGCAATCATCTTTACTCAGTCTATCAATTCAAATGTTCATCTCAATGGCGGGGATGGGGGATCCCCCTGTAATCCCAGCTAACCTGAGGACTGAGGCAGGAGGATGACAAATTTGAGGCCAGCCTCAGCAATTTAGTGAGAATTTATCTCAAAATTTAAAAGTTTTTTAAAAAGAACCAAGATTGTAGCACAGTGGTACAGTGTATGCAACCTTGGGTATGATACTCAGCACCAAAAAAAAAAAAAAAAAAGCCCTGTTGATAAAGGAGAGTTCATGAATTTTAACTACTGTATAGTGTTCCATTGAATGTAAAAGCTACATGTTATTTATCCATTTCTCTATTGATGGACATGGAGGTTGTTTCTTTTCATTATTAACTGTTACAATCTCATAATAAACAACCTTGTGCTCATGTGGAGTTTATCTACCAAGAAATAAAATGTACGGCCGGGGCGGTGGTGCATGCCTGTAATCTCAGTACTTTGGGAGGCTGAGACAGGAGAATCGCGAGTTCAAAGTCAGCCTCAGCAACGGCGAGGTGCTAAGCAACTCAGTGAGACCCTGTCTCTACATAAAACACAAAATAGGGCTGGGGATGTGGCTCAGTGGTCGGGTGCCCCTGAGTTCAATCCCTGATACCAAAAAGAAAGAAAGAGAGAGAGGGAAGGAGGGAGGGAGGGAGGAAAACAATGTATGTAATTCTATTTCTTTTTCTTTTGGGTGATGAGCCTGCTGTACTCTTTCACTGAGCTATAGCCACAACCCCCTGTGTAATTCTTTTTTTTAAATATTTTTTTTAGTTGTAAATGAACACGATATCTTTATTTTATTTGTTTTTATGTGGTGCTGAGGATCGAACCCAGTGCCTCATGCATGCAAGGAGAGCTCTCTACTACTGAGCCACAATCCCAGCCCTCCTGTGTTATCCTTTTGATGGGCGAGAACTAGTGTAAGGAAAACCAGATGTAAAGTTTTAAGCTCTTATTTTTGTATATAAAGTTGTGAATTTTTTTTATGGTGCTGGGGATGAAACCCAGGGCCTCAAGTATGCTAGGCAAGTGCTCTACTGCTGAGCTACACCTCCAAACCAATTATTGCCCTTCAATAGAGATCCCTGAAATAGGTACACTATGGATAGAGGCCAATTGTCTATGCAAATGGGGCTTTGCAAAGTGGCTATACTTTGGAGGGAATTGACATAATTCACGGTCCAAAACTCACTTCTGCAAATCCAGGACATAATTTTTGTTAGTGCACCCATTTGAACACCCTATTTTCAGTATCTAGGCACCACTGAAGCCACCTGAGGTATAAAAAGTTAGATTCTTCTCATTTTATATTTTCCCGAGTACTTCATATGCTTCCCCACCCCAGGCCCAAGGTTCTGGGGATAAAACTCAGAGACACTTTACCACTGAGCTACATCCCTAGCCCTTTTTATTTCTTTTTTTTGATGGGCTTTTATTTTATTTATTTAAATGTGGTGCTGAGAATAGAACCATGCACATGCTAGGCAAGTGTTCTTCCACTGAGCTACAACTTGAGCACCCTATCCCTTTTTATTTCTTAAGACAGAGTATTGCTAAATTGCGCAGGTTGACCTCCAGCTTGTGGAGGCTGGCCTCAAATTGAAATCCTTCTGTCTCAGCCTCCCAAATAGCTGGAATCACAGCTGTGTACCAGCACACCTGGCTCTTCATATGCTTTTTTATTTATTATTATTTTATTTTATTTTTTGGTACTGGGGTTGGTACCAAGGGTGCTTTACCACTGAGCTATATCCTCAACGTTTTTATTTCCTACTTTAAGACAGCCTCCCTCAGTTATTGAGTCTAGACTGGAACTTATGATCCTCCTTCCTTAGCCTCCCGAGTCACTACGATTACTATTGTGCACCACTGTGCCCAGCAGGAATTTGCTTTTGGTCACACAGCTCAGAAATAACTGAGCCAGGAATTGGTCCCAGATCTGTTTAATTTCAAACTCAATGTTTTTTTCCCCACAGTATACTGCAGCTTTGCATGGCCTATTTTCTTTCTCTATCCTTGACTCTGACGATATATATGAATGTGCTTTGAGACATAAAGTGCCAAATAAATATTAAATTAGCAAAGCTACCATTCACTAGACACCTATTCTATATCAAGCACTGAGCTAGGCACAGAGCCTCATTTCTAAACCTCAAAACATACTCCTAAGGTACTTATTATTATCCCCATATCATAGATGAGAAAACTGAGGTTCAGAGAATCTAAATGACTTGTACAAGGAGGTCTGGTTCTGGACCCAAACTCAGTTTTATTAGGATGCAAAATGTATGTGATTTCCACTACAGCCAAGTTATTTTTGTATGTTGTTGTTTGTGTGTGTGTTGCTGGGGATATAGAATCCAGGACCTGGTACAAATGTTAGGCAAGGGTTGTACCACTGAGCTATACTCCCAATTATTATGCATTATTAATACCTTCATTGTGGTCAAGCTTATGTTTTACAAACATCCTTTGTGTCCCTCTCTAATTTCTTTTAATAGATTTCATTTCTTATCTCATTGGGGAGGAGTTGAAAGAAGGAACTTGAATTATCTAGTACCTTCTTTATTCCACTGTCATATATTTTCTGTTAATAAAATGATTTTGCTTGAATTTTTTCATTTGCTGACAGACCACCAGTAAACAGAAAATTTATAACCTGCAAGCAAGCAGTCCTCTGTTCTTTTCCTTAATAAAATTTGAGTCTTTATCAAAGAATGCATCCAGTTCTGTAGGCATTTTTATCTTTAAAAAGTGCTAAAACAACAGAGCAAGAGGAGTTGCTCATAAATTTCAGGAGTCATTCACTCATTCATCCATCTCAACATATAATTATACAGTGCCTATTGATGCGATAGGCACAGTGTTAGGTTCTGGGGATAAAAGGATATACGTGGGGCTTACCATATGTTTAATGGCAAAGTCCTTGTCTAGCATGCACAAGGCCTTGAGTTCAATCCCCAGCACCACAGGAAAAAAAATGTATGTGACACAATTCCTTTTCTTTTTTTTTTAATATTTTTTTAGTTGTAGATGGACATAGTATCTTTATTTTATTTGTTTTTATGTGGTGCTGAGGATCGAACCCAGTGCCTCACGCATGCGAGGCAAGCGTTCTACCACTGAGCCACAATCCCAGCCCCACAATTCCTTTTCTTAGGGAAATTCACAGGAGGTGGAAGAGTCCTACAGATAAGTTTATAATTACAGTATAGCATCATGAGTGTCATGCCTGAATAAGAGCATGGTAGAGCAATTTCAAGAGTAGGTCCTTGGGCCAGGCACCAGGCTTCAAATCCCTGTTTTGTCACTTACTAACTGCCCCTGTAAGAAGGTACCTCATGCCGTTGGTATGAGAATCACATGCGTGAGCAGTAACTATTATTATTATGAAAGCAAGAAGCACTAGCAATGGCAGAACTGAAGAGATACACCTGTCTCAGACTGAAGGGAAACCAAGGAAGTGTTCATAGAGATTGAGTCTTGGAAGAAAACTCAGCCAGAGACAGGGGAAATAAGTATTTGAAAGGGAATCTAGCAGGAGCAAAGGCACCATGATACAAGGGAGCAGAGCATGAACTGACGTGCTACAAGAATTTTGGTATTATTGAAGTATAAAGGGTGAGGGTGAGGGTGAGGGCAAGGGGCGGTGGAGGGAGATTTTGGCAGGGGCATGCAGGGCTGTTATCATTATTGCTAAAGACTGAGAACTTTATCTTGAGAGCAGTAGGAATCCATGAAGGCTTATAATCAGGGGGTTAAGATCAGCAGATGATTTTGGTAGAAGTATGGAGTACTGACAAGAGGGCAGGGCTGATAAGAAGGGAACATGTTAAGATGCTGTGGTAATAGGATAGAGGAGAAATGACAAGACCCTGAAGTATAGCTGTGGCAGTGAAGATGGAAGAATTGAACAGAATCAAGAAATATTCATAGCTGGGCATGCTGGTGCAAGCCTGTGATCCCAGCAGCTCAGGAGGCTGAGACACGAGAATTCCAAGTTCAAAGCCAGTCTCAGCAACAGAGAGGCGCTAAGCAACTCAGTGAGACCCTGTCTCTACATAAAACACAAAATAGGGCTGGGGATGTGGCTCAGTGGTCGAGTGCCCTGAGTTCAATCCCCAGTATTCCCCCCAAAAAGAAAGAAATATTCATGTGTTGTGATAGATACAACTTGGAAGCCATTTAGATGAATGAGGTAGGTAGGGGGTATGTGTCCCTATGTCTGTCATTCACCTGGGAAGGAAATTTGTAGAAAAATATGTTCTGTTCTTTTTAAAAATATGTCTTTAGTTGTTGATAGATCTTTATTTTTATTCATTTATTTATATGTGGTGCTGAGAATCGAACCCAGTGCTTTGCACGTGCCAGACAAGTGCTCTACAACTGAGCCACAACCCCAACCCCTGTTCTTACTTTTTAAAAAAAAATTTGTGGTGCTGAGGATTGAACCCAGGGCCTCATACATGCTATGTAAGCACTCTACCACTGTACTGTATCCCTAACCCTATTCTTGTTTTACACTTAAGTGGTGACAAAAGAAAATGTGAATTCCATTGCATGGCATTCAAGGTCCTCCATGATCTGGGTTCAAACTACATTTCCATATTAATCTCCCAAGTATAGCTTTCCCTGTGTCAGACCACCAAAACTACCCTTTCAGACTGTGGACCTTTTTCCTAAACTCCTCCCTCCTTCAGGTGTTTGGATGTCAGGAGTATGTGAGAGTATAAAAGGGGAAACAGACATAGAAACAAGCAATTAGTGTGATGAATATTTATGTATATCACAAATGATGAAAGCAAATGTTGGTGACATTTCAGCTCTTATGATTGTTTCTCATATGTGTCTTTTGTTGTTATTTTGTTTTGTTTTGTTTCTTGGTACTTGGGATTGAACACAGGGGCACTTTACCACTGGGCTACATCCCCAGTCTTTTCTTATTTTTTAAATTTTATTTATTTATTTATTTTTGGTACTGGAGATTGATCTCAGGGGCACTCGACCACTGAGCCACATCCTCAGCCCTATTTTGTGTTTTATGTAGAGACGGGGTCTCACTGAGTTGCTTAGCGCCTCGCCACTGCAGAGGCTGGCTTTGAACTCGCGATTCTCTTGTCTCAGCCTCCCAAAGTGCTGGAATTACAGGCTGCGCCACCGCGCCCGACTCCTTTTTTATTTTTTATATTGAGACAGTCCATCTAAGTTGCTGAGGGTTTTGCTAAATTTCTGAGGCTGGCTTTGAACTTGCAATCCTCCTGCCATAGCCTTCAGAGTTGCTGGGATTAAAGGGGTATGCCACCATACTCTGTCTCACCTATATGATTCTTTTCTTTTTTTTTTTTTTTCTTCACCTAAATGATTGTTTAAAAATGGCTCCCAGGGGCTGGGGTGGTGGCTCAGTGGTAGAGCACTTGCCTAGCATGTGTGAGGCACTGGGTTCGATTCTCAGCACCGCATATCAATCAATAAATAAATAAATAAAGGTCCATTGACAACTAAAAAATATTTTTAAAAAAATGGCTCCCAGTAAATTATCTCTATGTCCATTTCCCTTTTCAAAGTGATTCTGCCACTCCTATCAAGTGATAGAGTTTTGTTTCACTTCCCTTTGATTTTTATTTTTCTATTTGTAATGGGAATTGAACCCAGGGGCACTTTACCACTGAGCTAAGTTCACAGCTCTTTACTTTTTATTTTGAGACAAGGCCTCCCTAAGTTGCTTAGGGCCTCACTAAGTTGCTGAGGCTTGCTTTGAACCTGGGATACTCCGATCTCAGCCTCTCAAGTCTCTGGGATTACAGGCCTGTTCCACCACACTGGCTCCCCTCCCCCTGAATTTTGGCTGACCATATAACTTGCTTTGACCAATAAAATGCAACAGATATGCCAGCATGGTGACTCACTCCTGTAATCCCAGCTATTCATGAGGCTGACAGAAGGATCTCAAGCTCGTGGCCAGTCTCAGTAATTTAGCAAGACTCTGTCTCAAAATAAAAAATAAAAAGACCTGGGGATATAGCTTAGTGATACAGATGCACCTGGTTTTTGGCACTGGAGAGTACCAAAAAAAAAAAAAAATAGCCGTAGATGTGACATCCTGGGATTTCTGAGCACAGGCATGCCTTAGGAGAACTAGCAGTTTCCACTTTTGTTCTCAGAACCCAATTGCCACTTGAAGAAGTCCAGGCTACTCTACTGGAAGGAGGCCATGTGGAGAGAGGGGATCAGTTGTGATAGTGTCTCAGTGGGGCAGGGCAGATGACCCACCAGCTGACGGCAGCCCCATGAGTGAGCTCAGGCAAGACCAGCACAACTGCCCAGCTAACGCATAGAATCTTGAGAAATAATAAATAAAGCACATTATTGTAAGTATCTCGGTAGTTTGGGGGAAGTTTGTTATGTAGTAGTAGATAAGTGAGACAAGACAGCAATGAAAAGGTGAACAGCAATTCTCTAGGAAGGTAATGGAGGAAAGAGTGTTCCAGGCAGAGGGAATATTATGAACAAAGGTGAAGAGGAGTGAGAATGTACAGCTTCTCTCAGGAACGGCAAGTGGTATTGTGTGGTTAGAGGAAAAACAGAAGGTTCATAACAGGGAGTAGTTGATGAAAGGGTAAGCTGAGTCTGAAGCTGGAAGAGAAAAGCTGTCACCATTTGTAATTTAATGATGAAATTTGGCTAGATGGCATTTAGAATATTGTACAGGAATTGTTTTTCTCCTGTATTGTTCTTTTCAGTTGTCAACTGTTTTCTACCAAACTTCCTCAAAGAAATTATTAGGTCATTATCTAGTTTCCTTTAATTCCATCATGTAGAGATTACTAAGAAGCACTTTCAGAATTTAGCTGCCTGTTCAGTGGGTAGGTTAGTATTGCCTTTCATTTTGTTGTTTGCTTTACTGTTCACTTATTTAAAAAGCAAACATTTACTGAGTTCCTAGCATATGCCAGACACTTGGGATTTTAAAAAAGTAAGCCACAGTCCTTACCTTCTAGTCTGATGAAATTGACAGGCAGTAGGAATTATAATATAACATACTTGGAGCAGAGAGGAAGGATGGATTTTCTTATGACTATACTATATAAGACAGTATATGTGCAGAAAGAACTCCCATCAAAATTCCTCATTTGTGCCAGGCGTGGTGGCTCAAGCCTGTAATCCCAGCACTTAGGGAGGCTGAGACAGGAGAATTGCAAGTTCAAAGCCAGCCTCAGCAATGGGGAGGCGCTAAGCAACTCAGTGAGACCCTGTCTCTAGCTATTCTTTTTTTTTTGGTACTGGGGATTGAACTCAGGGGCACTCGACCACTGAGCCA
>CM053417.1:25372106-25392086 GCA_028644305.1 Xerus rutilus
ATTGCTGAGGCTGGCTTAGAACTTGCGATTCTCCTGTCTCAGCCTCCCTAAGTGCTGGGATTACAGGCTTGAGCCACCGCGCCCGGCTGAGACCCTGTCTCTACATAAAACACAAAACAGGGCTGGGGATGTGGCTCAGTGGTCGAGTGCCCCTGAGTTCAATCCCCAGTACCAAAAAAAAAAAAATTCCTCATTTGTTTTTGAAATAATAGACTCTGTGTTTTTCATTGGCCATGAAACTGTGATTGGCTTAATACTTCAGCTTTGGCTGGAGACCATCTAGAATATTTGTTATGTCAATGTAAACTTTACTCCAAAAAGCCAAATTGCACATGGTTAGACTTTCTTTCTCTTTTTCTCCCCCTCCCCACCTCCATAGAACTAGGGATTGAACCCAGGACTGCTTTAACCTGAGTTACGACCCCAGCCCTTTTTATTTTTTATTTTGAGACAGGGTCTCTCTAAGTCACCCAGGCTTGCCTTGAATTTGCAATCTTCCTGCTTAAGCCTCCTGAGTCACTGAGATTACAGGTGTGCTAGACTTTCTTTTTAGTTCCTGTATAATATGTTTTTGAAAACCTCACTTTGTAGGTTCTTATTATTTTTTTTTCATTTTTTCCTTACAATCTAGGGCCATTTGTAAGTTTTATGTATTTTTCACTCTATGCATCATTTCTCAACCCTTTGGAGATCATATAATCTGCTCTGTGCTAAAGCTGGCTGTTTCTGGATCTGGAGCCTCTCATTAGCTCTGGCCGCCTTTTTCCTTTCAATAACATTTTCTTCAATTCTTTGCACCTGTCTTTCTTCTGGCTCATTAGAAATTACTACTTAGGTCTGGGGATATAGTTCAGTGGTAGAGTGTGTGTTTAGCATGCTGGAAGCTCTGAATTGGATCCCCAGCACATACACACATGCACACACACATACACACAAATTACAGTATAGCCTTTTATTTATTTACTTATATTTTTGTGGTGCTGGGGATCAAACCCAAGTCCTCATGTATGCTAAGCATGTGTTCTACCATTAATCAACACCCCCAGCCTTGCCCTTTAATTTATTCTTTATTTTGTAAATATATTTTTATAACTTTATTTTATTTATTTTTTATGTGATGCTGAAGATCGAACCCATTGCCTCACCTGTGCTAGGCAAGCACTCTACCACTGAGCTTCAACCCCAGCCCCTGCTCTTTAATTTTTCATGGTATATCTGACTGTTCCTTTTTTTTTTTGGTACTGGGGATTGAACTCAGGGGCACTCGACCCCTGAGCCACATCCCCAGCCCTATTTTGTGTTTTGTGTAGAGACAGGGTCTCACTGAGTTGCTTAGTGCCTCGCCATTGCTGAGGCTGGCTTTGAACTCGCGATTCTCCTGTCTCAGCCTCCCAAAGTGCTGGGATTACAGGCATGTACCACCATGCCCGGCTCTGACTGTTCCTTTTTTGTGGGGAAGGTACATGGGATTGAACCTGGGGGGCTTAACCACTGAGCCATTTTCCCAGCCCTTTTTGTTTTGTTTTGTTTTTTTATTTAGAGACAGGGTCTCACTAAATTGTTTAAGGCCTCACTAAATTGCTGAAGCTGGCCTTGAACTTGCGATCATCTTGCTTTAGTCTCCCAAGTGGCTGGATCTCAGGCATGCACCACTGCACCTGACCTGACAGTTCCATTTTGCTTACATGTCTTTATAAACCTCTAGAAGAGCAGCCCTCCCATTCCCCCTGTGTTTTCTCCAATTTGGTAATTTTTTGTTTGTTTGTACCAGGGATTGAAGCAGGGGTGCAAGAGTGACATCTCCAGCCCTTTTTTAAGAAATGTTTTCTTTTGAGACAGGGTCTCACTAAGTTACTTGGGGCCTGGCCAATTTGTTGAGGCTGTCCCAGAACTTGAGATCCTCCTGCCTCCACTCCCCAAGTCACTGGGATTACACACATGTTGCACTGCATCCAGCTGCCAATTTGGTAATCTTAATCCTGTGTCTGCTTGATCATGAGCTCTTTCCTACTTTTTGCTAGAGCTGGGCATGGTGGCACATGCTTGTAATCCCAGCACTTAGGGAGGCTGAGACAGGAGAATCGTGAGTTCAAAGCCAGCCTCAGCAATGGCGAGGCGCTAAGCAACTCAGTGAGACCCTGTCTCTACATAAAACACAAAATAGGGCTGGGGATGTGGCTCAGTGGTCGAGCACCCCTGAGTTCAATCCCCGGTACCAAAAAAAAAAAAAAAACCCACAAAAAAAACCTACTTTATGCTAATGCTGAATCCCTAATTTAGTCTCCATGAAATTATTTTACTTCTTGCTTGAATAATATTCCTCAATTCTTTGTGGGATGGAAATTATCATGCTGAGCCTTCAAGATGCTATTTAAAAGAATTTATTTTTGGCCAGGACTCTGCACTGTAGTGAGACTTTCAGTATTTTCATTCTTCATTACTCAGCCACATGTATAATATTTCTTGAATAGTATACTAGTATGATACTAAGCAGAGATTTGACTTTGACCTGGAATTCTTTTCATTTCTATGTCAGGTTTGTTAGATTGATTTGCCTTGAATTACTTCATTATTGACTCACACAGAATAATTTAATTAAAGAAGGTTTTGATAACTTAAAAAACTTTATTAAGTTTTTAATAACTTTAAAAAATATCATGGTGTATCCCTGTAATCTCAGCAACTTAGAAGGCTGAGGCAGGAGGAATGCAAGTTCAAAGCTAGCCTCAGCAACTTAATGAGGCCTTAAGCAACTTAGTAGGACCTTGTCTCAAAATAAAAATTAAAAGGTCTGAGGATGTGTCTCAGTGGTTAAGCACCTCTGGGTTCAATTGCTGGTACTGGGAAAAACAAAAGACTAGGGTCATAGCTCAGTGCTTGCCTAGTATGCATGAGACACTGGGTTCAATCCCTAGTACTGCAAGAGAGAGGAGGGGGATGCTAGGGGTACAATTCAGTGGTAGAGTTCATGATGCCTGAGAATACCTTGAGTTCAATTCCCAGAACCCACCTGAAAAAGAAAGAAAAAAGTTAAACAATATTATATCATTCAATATCTTTCTTACTAATTGGTAACTTAAATCCTATATAGGGGAATTTAAGTGTAATCAAAACCTTTTTTGTTCATTTCTGGTTTATTAAACTTTGGTTTAGGGTCACTCAGTCCTCAGAGGCCAGCTTCTCAGCTTCTCTCTTAATGTCCAGCTTTCTTCTCTTTATCTCAGCCATGGGACCTTATGTCTACTTGCCTCTACCTTTTGAGTGGGACCTAGAAAAGAATTGTGGTTTTGTATGGTGTGTGTGTGTATGGGGGAGTGGTACTCGGGATTGGAACCACTTTACTGGTTTGTTTGTTTCTCTCTCTCTTTGCTTATTGTTTGTTTTTTGATACTAGGGATTGAACCCAGGGGCACGCACCACTGAGCTATATCCCCGGCCCTTTTTATTCTGAGACAAGATCTTGCTAAATTGCTGAGGCTGGCCTTGAACTTACAATCCTCCTTCCTCAGTCTCCAGAGTCACTGGGACTACCAGCATGTGCCACCATACTCAACTCAATTTTATTTTATTTTATTTTATTTGGTACTGAGGATTGAACTCAGGGGTACTCGACCACTGAGCCACATCCTCAGCCCTATTTTGTGTTTTTATTTAGAGACAGAGTCTCACTGAGTTGCTTAGTGCCTCGTCCTTGCTGAGGCTCACTTTGAACTCGCAATTCTCCCATCTCAGCTTCCCAAAGTGCTGGGATTACAGGTGTGCGCCACCACGCCTGGATGTGCTCAATTTTATTTTTATATCAACTTTGTATACAATCTATATATCCACTATCAATCAAGATTCCAGTTCCAGAATTGTAAAGGATCCTCTTGAGCTGGGCAAGGTAGGCACATCTGTAATCCCAAGCACTTCAGAGGCTGAGCAGGAGGATCATCAAGCTTGATCTGGGTAGTTTAGCAATATCCTGTCTTAAAATCAATATTAAAAGGATAGGGATGTAAGTCAGTGATAAAGCGCTTGCCTAGTATACTGGAGACCCTGGGTTCAACTCCCAGTACCATACACACACAAAATGCTTCTGTTGGTCTTTTATAATCACACCCACCTTCCTCCATCTATTCCTTGCCAATCCATGGCAACCACTAATCTGCCCTCCATTTCTTAAATTTTGTCATTTCAAATATGGTATATAAATAGACACTTTTCAAAAGTTTTCTGCACTTAGAGTGAGAAACATATGCAGTGCTGCAGTATTTCAAGATGGTAAAATGCCCTCTTGTGTTTCTTCTCCGTTTGAAGAAAAATATTTCCCACCAGTAGAATAAAAGAGTAAAATTGACCAACTCTGGTAAAGTTGTATTTCGGTGATGATAACTAAAGTTCACTAGCAATGGGCACTGCTTCAAGCAGTGATTGCTATTAAATGAAACCCACCCCCCACACCCCAATCCCTGGAGTTCAGACAGATCTTGGGGGCTGAGAGAAAGGAAAGAATGTTTTTGAGCCGGGCGCGGTGGCTCAAGCCTGTAATCCCAGCACTTAGGGAGGCTGAGACAGGAGAATCGCGAGTTCAAAGCCAGCCTCAGCAACGGCGAGGCGCTAAGCAACTCAGTGAGACCCTGTCTCTACATAAAACACAAAAATAGGGCTGGGGATGTGGCTCGGTGGTCAAGTGCCCCTGAGTTCAATCCCCAGTACCACCCCCCCAAAAAAAAAGAATGTTTTTGCCTGAGACTCATATCAAAATTGTCACAGATTGATAAAGGACAAAATTCAAATCTAGCTTAGGGATAACGCTTGATCTATACTCATAGTCTTACATTTAATTTCATAGTCCATGTTGGAGTTAAACATTTAGATACTTTAGGCCATCAGAAAAGGTATGCTTCATTTTGGTTTTGGTTCTTTTGCAGTGCTGAGAATAGAACTCAGGGCCTCATTCATGCTAAGTAAGCACTCTACCATGGAGGTATATTTCCAGCCAGTATGCTTTCCTTTGAACATGAAGATGTCACAAAAGGTCTGAGGATGTGGCTCAATGGTAGAGCACTTGTCTAGCATGTGAAAGACGCTGGGTTCCATCTCTAGTACCACATAAAAAGAAAAAAAGAGGGGCTGAGGTTGTGGCCTGTGGCAGAGCGCTTGCCTCGCACATGTGAGGCACTGGGTTCGATCCTCAGCACCACATAAAAATAAACAAAATAAAGATACTGTGTCCATGTATAACTAAAAAATATTTAAAGAAAAAAAGAAAGGAAAAGGATGTTATCAGGATCCAAGTTTATTAGCAGATGTAAGCATGACCTAGTTTTCCTTGTACTAGGAAAGGATAGTGCATTGTCTTGTTCCCTTCTCTCAAATAGCAAGCTGGCAAAAGGAGTTTGTGGGAAGATAGACCAGGTTAAGGGTCAATGGTTCTTTTTTCAGTTGACTTTGTTGTTTCAGGTTTCCGCTTTGAGAGTCAAGAATGTCATCACAACATGTTCTTATCTCCACTTTTGTTTTCTGCTTGGTCAATCCCAGCACCTTTCCTTTACCAACTCAACAACTGAACATCATGATTTCAGCATCTCTTTTCTTCTGCTGTGTAGTCATCTAAAGAATTCCACCTGCTGTGCATGTTTCCAACACGCCAGTTAAAATGGGGATGGGGGGAGAAGGAAAGGAGAGGAATAAGTACAGCAAACCAGAAATTATCAAGTATTTGCAAAGCAAAGAAGGACCTCTTTCAGGTTTTTTGGGTTTTGTTTTGTTTTGTTTTGTTTTTCAGTGGCACCAGGGACTGAACCCCTGGGCAGTGTACCACTGAACTATACAACTATGCCCTCAGTCCTTTTTGTTTGTTTTAATTTCAAGGCAGGTCTAACTAAATTGCTCAGGCTGGTCTCAAACTTGAGATCTTCCTGCCTCAGACTCCTGAGTCACTGAAATTACAGGCTTGCATCCTTACTCCCAGCATCCTTTAAGATTTCAAGGAAGCCATTGAGCTGATCTTTGACCGTCTTTAGGAATTGCTGTCACAGAGAAGATGAGTGAGCCAAGTTAAGTGGAAAAATTGAGAAATGAAGGAAGAGCAATCTGGAAAATTATACTCTCTCAAAGGAAAGACTTTAAGAAATTTAGCCCAAAGGGTTAGTGGTCCTTACTACTGTGGGCTACATTCTGTTTTAAAGGTACCTTTATCAGTGGTAAATAATGTAATAGTAACTTGAGAACAAGGAAAACCTACTGGAGCTGTGTCATTTTGAATATCTATTAAAGAGTGGGGAGAGGAAACAAGTCTGAGAGACTCACTGCAGGGTGTAATTATACACACTTTGAAAGCAGGACTCATCCATGATCTTAAAGCACATTACCAACCTTAATTATTTTTTATAACACCTCCATGAGACCATTATTCCTTATAGACAGATGAAGAAACTGAGACACAAAGGTCACTAGGAACCTTCAATCACTATGAATCACCTTCTTAGTTGCTCCTATTCCCAAATTGTCATTTGAGTTAATTTACCATTTCATAATGAAGGAGTGCTTGAACAGTGCTTTCTTTTTTGAGGGGTACCAGGGATTGAACTCAGGGGCACTTGGCCACTGAGCCACATCCCCAGCCCTATTTTGTATTTTACTTAGTGTCTCACTAAGTTGCTTAGCATCTTGCCGTTGCTGAGGCTGGCTTTGAACTCACGATCCCTCCTGCCTCAGCCTCCCGAGCTGCTGGGATTACAGGCACTTGAACAGTGCTTTTGAGTGAATTTTGGCTTCAGATTTTTCATTTGTTTGGAAATAAGGAAGGCTTAATTCATTTTAAGATGGAATGCTGTTGGAAGAGCTGTTTATTCAATGGAATGTGTATGGAAACATATTAAAATATTGAAGACTCATGCCGGCACAAACATATAGGTCTGTAGGGAAATAGCCCAAGTGGGTCTTTTTGTCCTCCATCATTAAGGTTGCATAGAAAACAAAGCAACAACAAATGTATCAGATACAATAATAAAGCTTTAGGATATGGAACAACCTTAGATCCTTAAGTTTGAGTGGCACTCCTTCACGAAATTTATTCTGGTTATTGGGCCACACCTTCATTTGTTCTATGTTCCTATTGTGATGATACTTTTTTTTTTTTTGGTACCAGGGATTGAACTCAGGGGCGCTCGACCACTGAGCCGCATCCCCCGCCCTGTTTTGTGTTTTATGTAGAGACAGGCTCTCACTGGGTTGCTTAGCGCCTCGCTGTTGCTGAGGCTGGCTTTGATGATAGTCTATGCCACCCAATCTGTCACAGAAGAGATGTCTCTGAAGAAAAGTCTGAGGAGGTCTTGAAGAGAAGGGATGCTCCACTCAGGACCTGTAGAGTTCTTGGCCTTTGTGATGGAAAGGAATTTCAGCACATACCAGCTAGACACATAGAAGTTTATTTAGGAGAGAAGAGACACATTCAAGGGAGAATGTGGGCTATCTCCAGAGGGAGAAACAACAACCTATTAGTGTAGAGTGTTAATATTTGTAGAGAGATGGTTACTAGGGGCTAGACTAAAGGTGGAGTCAGGGTGGAGTTACACAATTTTGTTCCAGTTTCCTCAGCTCTTGCACATTAACCTTGTGTTACTTTTTACAAACAAGGGCATGGGTCAAGGGTGCAGGCCAAGGTAATGGCTGGATCATTCAGGAGTTACAGTTGTTCACAGGAGTTTTCTGCATTTCAGTGGTTCCTCGGCACTTCCTTTGAGACTGAGTATCTTTCTCTTTATCCTGTCTCAGCACTGTGTAACACCATATTTACACTCTTCCTTTTAACTTTTTTTTGGCACTGTGATGGGGATCTTTCCCAGGGCCTTGAACCAGGGTCTTGTTCATGCTAAGCCACTGAGTTACACCTCCAGCTCCCTAAGTCTTATTTTCTCATTCCTACCTCCCAGAATTTCTAAGTATACAGCAAGTACTTAATACACCATTTGATTTAATGGGATAAAGAAAGTAACAATTGTAGAGGTTGACAATGAAATGAAACAAGGTTTCATTAAACAAGGTGGCTTAATTTGAATACATATTTCAAATAAAAAGGAACCTATATGAGACCCATACAATTCATCCAGCCCCAGCAAAGGCTTAAAACAGAAGATGGTTGCCTGGTGAATGGATATTCTTTTCCTTATCCCCCACTACCTCACAAAACTTGGTTTAGAAAAACTGACTAGTTTCCTGCTCAGAAATTCAAAACCCATTGTAAGAGCTTGAATTTCTCTAATCTGTTGAGGGGAAAGAGAGACCAAATTCATCCTAAATATGAAACCAAGGAGAACTAGCGCACATAAAGAGTTCTCAGAGATTCTCAATAAATGCCTTCAGATCTCTCATCCAAAATGTCCATTTTTTTAAGGCTGAGTATGGTGGCCCACACCTCAGGAGGCTGAGGCAGAAGGACAACAAATTCTTAGCCAGCCTGGGCAACATAAGTGAATAAACAAACCAAACCAAAACAAAAAACCCTCCCTCTTTAGTTCTTCAGACATCCAGAGTTTAACTCAGCTCTGCATTATTTCTCTTCCAGCCTGAAGTCTCTACCTCCTCCAAAAATCTATCCCCAAGACCGTCCTCCAGTTTAAATTAGATTAGCTCCTATTGCCTTTCAGTGCTCTATGACAAATGGTGTAGCACAAAGCCTGCCAGACTCAGTAGATGTTTAATGTTTGTTCAAAAATAAATGAAGCCAGGCCAGGCATGGTGGCACACACCTGTAATCCCAACAACTTGGTGGGCTGAGCAGGAGGATAGCAAGTTTGAGGCTAGCCTCAGCAACTTAGTGTGGCCCTAAGCGATTTGGTGAAGACTTGTGTCAAATAAAAAAGGCTGGGATGTATCTCAGTGGTAAAAGCATCTCTGGGTTCAATCCCCAGCACTAAAAGTAGGTAGGTAGGTAGGTAGGTAGGTAGGTAGGTAGGTAGGTAGGTAGATAGATAGATAGATAGATAGACAGATAGATCGAGCGAGCTGGCTACAGTGGCACATGCTGGTAATCCCAGCTACTGGGAAGACCGAGACAGAGGGATCACCAGTTCAAGACCAGCCTTAGCAATTTAGCAAGATCCTGTCTCAAACGATAAAAAGGACTGGGGATGTGGCTCAGTGTTAAGCACCCTGGGTTAAAATCCCTGGTACCAAAAAAAAGTACACTGTCTCAAAATTTTAAAAAAGGTAGGAGTGCTGGAGATCATAGCTCAATAGTAGAGCAACCCTGAGTTCAAATCCCCAGTACTGGAAAAAAAAAAAGGAATTTGTAGAAAATCAGTATTGATTTATCCAAATTGTATCATATTTATCAATGCACAGCTGTTAGATGGAGAAGTTTTCCCATTTATTCATTTGTTCATTCATTCCTTCACTCATATATCAATAATACTGAACAAAAATTAACCCAGTCTACTAATGGACTAGATGGTTTGCCAGTCATTGGGAACATAATGACTAGGGAATAATGGTTCCTGACTTCCAAGATGGCCTTGACAATGTAGTGGGAAGTATTCTTCCACATTTTCAATTTTTTCCCCTGCTGGGGCTGAAACCTAGGGCCTTGAGCATGCTAGACAAGTACTCTATCACTGACCTACTCCTCAGCCCTCATTTCCAAATTCTTTTTTTTTCAGTATTGGGAATTGAACCAGGGGTGCCTGGACACTGAGCTACATCTCCAGTCCCTTTTAAAAAAAATTATGAGACAGGGCCTCCGTTAAGTTGCTGAGGCTAGCCTTGAGCTTGCAATGTTCTTGCCACAGCATCCCAAGTTAGAGACATGTACCACTGTGCTTGGCCCCATTTCCAAATTCTTGAGATCAGAAATGTAGTTATAAATTTTGTATCTTTGAGAATTACTTTGTGCAATTCTAGTTGGTTAGACAGGTTAAGAACCACATGAACTTACTTATCATTTATAATTTGGTGTTGTGGTTTGGTATCATCTGGTCAACCAGATCTTGCCATCTAAAAAAGAGCCTGGATTTAGATGTGTATATGTCAGACAGTGAGGCAGCCAATTTAGCTAACTCACGCCAAAAATTAGCTAGAAACAGCTCCACTGCCTATAAGAACAGCTTGGCTGGTGATTCACCATATGATTTAGGTGAGTCACATAACCTCTATGTCTGGGGTTCCTCAGCTGTAAATTACAGGATGGTAGGAAAATAATGAATGAGAGACACAATGGCATAGTGCAAGATAAACCAAACTTGTGAGGGTTCTTGTCATGGCTTTGCCTGTATTTATCTGTATGACCTTGGGCAAATCACCTAACTTTTCTGTGACTGTTTCATTATCTGCAGAATTATAATAAATTTCCCATTTCAGAGGGATGTTATGAAATAATAGACTAGGTAAAGTGCTTTGAAAATTAGTTTCAGAGATGTTGTTGACATTGCTATCTTGTATCAAGAGATCCTTTGGGAATACAAATTATAGATTTCTAAATTTATCTGCTTCATATATACTTTTTCTCCTTTTTAAATTTATTTATTTTTTGTTTGTGTATTTATATATGGTACTGGGGATGTAATCCAGGGCCTTGTACATGCTTAGGCAAGTGCTCTACCACTGAGCTATGCCCCCAGTCCCTGTTCATATATTCTTGTTTTCACACACATGTCAATAAACAGCTGACTTGACTGCCCAAGTAAATCTATTTGAGGGTCACTTTTCTCCTCTCTCTCTCTCTCTCTCTCTGCCTCTCTCTCTCTCTCTCTCTCTCTCTTTCTCGGCAGTGATGGCGATGGAACCTAGGGCTTTACTCATGTTCAGCAAGTGCTCTACCATTGAGCTACACACCCAGCCCCTATTTCAAGGCAACCTGAATGTCAGGGTCTAAGAACACCATTTCCACGATTGTACACAGCAGTAATTTCTCCAATTATCCCCAGGGTATTACCCATATATTTCTGATTTAGACACAAAGAGCAACAATGTAGAGTGGAAGGCAAAGAAATTGTGGGGGCTTGCCTTGAGATGGCGCCGAGCAGCCAGCTCCGGGCTGACCACGCTGCCCTGAGAAAGCCACATCTCCTTAGCCTTATTGGCTGAGCTCTGCTTCCATGCTCGTGGACAAAGCATGGCTCTAACCTAAATGAATCTATACAATTACACGTGGACAGCCCCCTTCCGCATTCTTAGTTTAGAAACAGGACACCACTGGACCCCCTCCCCTATATAAGCTTGTAACCTCCCCTCAATAAAACAGTTCTTGCTTGAGACAAGACTCCCTCGCTCGTGCGTGGTGATTTTGTGCCAGGCGGCTTTACCTTTCTCAGTTCGTGTTTGTTGGGGGCTCCTGGGGAGCTCCTCCCACCCGCAGGTCAAGGGAGAGATCTCTACCTGGCTGGGGGAACCCCGATAGAAATAATATATGTGAAGGATTTTGAGAGTTATGGAAATCACCAAGAAACTGTACAAATGAATTTCATCACCCTACTTCCCTGATTAATCAGACTGGTCCACATGATTCATTTGGTGTGAAACTAACCTGTAATTGGTTCAATAAACACTAATTAGAGGCGTGAGTCATCAGGCTTATATAGAGGGTTTATCCATTTTGAATCCTTTCATGTACAATTTCTCATATCCTCACAAAATAGGAGTTATCCCCATATAGTAATATTTTTGTTATGCTTTATTTCATATAACTGAACAAACATTAATTTATAACATATTTAGCACAGGTCTCTCGTCTAATTCTTTTTTAAAAATTTTTTTAGTTGTAGATGGACACAATACCTTTATTTTCTTTATTTTTATGTGGTGCTGAGGATCAAACCCAGTGCCTCACATGTAGTAGGCAAGTGCTCTGCCACTGAGCCACAACCTCAACCCTTTTTCACTTAGTTCTTATAGATCACATAAAATATAGCATATCTGAAAAGTTTACAACAGCCAACTAAGAAAGGAATAAGGGCAGCACAGAGTACATTCGTTTTAGTAATCAAATAACAAAAAAAGTCTAGCTGAAGGAAAAACAGGTTTTTCCAGATGAGTTAGGTCACTCTCTTTACTTAATGATTAACACAGTCTTTTGTTAAATTTCTACTAAGAAATCCATGTATGATGTTTGTTTAATGAAAAATTGAAAAATAAAATGGTTTTAGCAAGTTTTTCTCTACTTCAGATTAATTTTATGGGGTGATTTGGAGTCTTTTGTTTTTAATACTAATTCCTCTGAAACATCAGTTATATGCATACACATAGTCATGTGTGCTTTTTTTTGCTTCAATACAATTGCCAGTAATCTGGCAGAAGCAGAGCCTAATCTCTGCCAAACAAAAGTCCAATATTTAATGAGAAAATACATTTTTGATGCCTTAGCCAAAAAATGCAAAGCCCTTATATAAGCTAATGGAATTAAAAAGAAATCCCTAGTACCTAGTACCTAGTACCTAGTAACAGAATAAAGAAACACAACACACGAAGAAGAAATGAATATCAAAATAAAAGTTAACATAACAAATGGATATCTGTCGGGGGCTGAGGATATAACTCAATGGTTGAGCACTTGCCTAAAATGTGTGAGTCTCTAGGTTCCATCCCCAGCATTGCCAAAGGGAGTCTATTGAAATGAGAATTTAGATTTTGAAGCAAGATCAGTTTTAATATATATTATCTTGATTAATTACATCCTAGTCTTTCTTTGAAAATTTAAATTCTTCTGGGAAATTAAAAGAGAAAAATAACAACTGAAGTTTGATTTCTCTTGGGCTTTTGTTTGTTTGTTGACAGTGCTGGGATCAATCCCAGGGCCTCAGTATGCTAGATGAGTGTCTACCACTAAGCTACAACCCAGCCCTAGTTTCTATTCCTTACTAGTTTTTAACCAGTGTCCTTCCAATATCTATTCATAAATTTCAAATCAACAAATATAGGCCCCATACAAAAGAGTTCTTATGCTGTTGTCATAAATTATGGTACATGTAGAACCTTCAACATCTCAAATTAACTGGAATAAGAGTTAAATTTGAAGTAGACCAAATCTATACAAATGCCTAGGTTACACACGTATTTGTTATAAATAAATCAGTGGTTTAGGGGAAGACAAAAATAAGGACACTGTCTTTTTGCCTCACCTCCAGATTTTTATTTTGGTCACAATAGAGACCAATATAGACCTGCAAGTGTGGATTTATACAACTCTGAAGACCTTTCGTGGCCTAAAACCTTCACCCTACTGTCTTTTGTCCTTTTGTGCTACAGATTACTTTAAAATTTTCAGAACTAAAAAGTACAGAACTGTTGATTATTATGAATTAGAGAGGCTGACTCCAATTCTGAAAGTCTCATTCCAAATTAAAGGCTCATATTTCACCAGAGCTTTGACTCTCTCAAGAAGTACAGATCTGTTCTGTACAATCTCAATTGGTTGCTGTTGTACTAGCACTTATGAGTGAGCCTTCAAATACTTAACTCCTTCATTGCTTGACTGGGGCAATGAAAGGATAGTTTAATGGCAATGAGCAAGATGGGCTATTCTGAACTCAGCAGTGAAAGGGTTGAAGAAATATTCATTACAAAGCTCAAAATGTACTATGTATCCAAGAATTTTTTTTTTTTAAATATTTATTTTTTAGTTGTAGACAAACAGAATATCTTTATTTTATTTTTATGTGGTGCTGAGGATCGAACCCAGTGCCTCCCGCGTGCTAGGCGAGCACGCTACCACTGTGCCATAACCCCAGCCCCTCCAAGAATTTTTTTAAAGTTGTATCAGAAAGGACTTACATGATTTTTATTTATTTATTTTTAGTGGTGCTGGGATCCAACCCAGGGCCTTTTGCATACTAGGCAGTTGTTGCATTTTTATACCTCCATGTTTTGGTAGCATGAGAAAATACAGGACTGAGTCAACAATGAGTTATATGGAAAAGTAAGAAAGATGAGGATAACATTCATACCCTGAGAACTACATCAATTTGATTTGATTTACAAATTGCAATCATTTAGTTCTTTCTGGATTCAGACCCCATATCATATTCCAGTGCTTTCAAGCTTTTTTTTCAGTGTTGGGGATCCAACCCAGATACTTTCACATCCTAGTGTAGGCAAGTGCTCTACCACTGAGCTACACCCCTACCCAAAATATTTTTATGGTAATATCAGGTTTGGGGGGTTTCATTTCCATTAATCTTCAAATAAGGGGAAAAGGGAAATTTTTTTTTTGGCACTGGAGATTGAACTCAGGGGCACTCGACCACTGAGCCACATCCCCAGCCCTATTTTGTTTTATGTAGAGACAGGGTCTCACTGAGTTGCTTAGCACCTCGCTGTTGCTGAGGCTGGCTTTGAACTAACGATTCTCCTGTCTTGGCCTCCCTAAGTGCTAGGATTACAGGCTTGCGCCATTGCAAGACAGGAAAATAAATTTGATTGAGGTAATACTGGAGATTGAACCTAGGGACGCTTTTTATTTATTTATTTTTGTGGCACTGAAGATTAAACCTTGGGCCTGCATGCTAGGCAAGCGCTCTACATCTCCCAGACCACCCTATTTTTTTAAGAGGGTCTTGTGAAGTTGCTAAGGGTCTCACTAAATTGCTGAGGCTGGCCTGGAATTTGTGATCCTACTCTCTCAGCCTCCCAAGTCACTGGGATTATAGGCATGCACCACCATGCCCACCTTAACGTTGATTGTGATGGTTTAAATGTCTATTAAAATTCAGCAATAAGAGTGGTGAGTTAAGTCAGGGCCAGTGGTGCATGCCTGTAATCTCAGTGACTAAAGAGGCTGAGGCAGGAGGCCTGCCTCAGCACCTTAGCAAGGTTCTAAGCAATTTAGTAAGACCCTGTCAAAATTTGAAAAAAAAATTTAAAAAAAAAGTGCTGGGAGCCGGGCGCGGTGGCTCAAGCCTGTAATCCCAGCACTTAGGGAGGCTGAGACAGGAGAATCGCGAGTTCAAAGCCAGCCTCAGCAATGGCGACCTGCTAAGCAACTCAGTGAGACCCTGTCTCTACATAAAACACAAAATAGGGCTGGGGATGTGGCTCAGTGGTTGAGTGCCCTTGAGTTCAATCCCCGGTACCAAAAAAAAAAAAAAGTGCTGGGGAAATAGCTCAGTGGTAAAAGCATCCCTGGGTTTAATCCCCAGTACCCCCTCGCCAAAAAAAAAGTAGTGAGTTAAAATTGACACATTTATGTAAAAAATTTTTCTGAAGAGATAAAGAGGCAATTATATGAGAAATGAATGCTTTAGCATATTCAGGGATTGGGGGAGGTCTAGATCAAACAAGTTTAGCAAAATGTTGAAGCTGACCAATGAGTACCATAGGTTCATTATACTTTCTACTTTTGTGTAAGTTTGAACTTATCTGTCATAGCTTTGAAAATTCACATCTTTTTTTTTTGAGTACTAAGGATTGAACTCAGGGGTACTCGACCACTGAGCTACATCTCCAGGCCTATTTTGTGTTTTATTTAGAGACAGGGTCTCACTGAGTTGCTTAGTGCCTCAACGTTGCTGAGGCTGGCTTTGAACTCATGATTCTCCTTTCAGCCTCCCAAAGTGCTAGGATTATAGGCATGTGCTACCGCTCCAGCTTGAAAATTCACATCTGCTGGGCTTGCTGGCTCATGCGTGTAATCCCAGAGACCAAGAAGTCTGAGACAAGAGGATCACAAGTTTGAGGCTAGCCTCAGCAATTTAGCAAGATTGTCTCAAAAAATAAATTAACTAATTAAAAAGGCTGGTGATGTAGCTCATTGGTAGAGTGTCTCTGGATTCAATCCCCAGTACCAGGGGGGAATAAAGGAAAAAGAAAATCCATATCTTCAATATTAACTGAAAATGTGTCCATCAACAGACTAGAGGCTGAGGCAGGAGGATTACAAGTTTGAAATCTGCCTGGGCAACTTAGTGAGACCTTGTCTCAAAAATAAAACGCCTGGGGATGTAGTTCAGAGGTAGAGCACTCCTGGGTTCGATCCCCAGCACCTCATTCTCCCCCCAGACAGAAATGTACTTGATTTGTAAGCAAAAATATGGACTGCACTCGACAAGGTTTTCCTGGTTTATCCCAGATACAGTGAAAGCACTGTCAAAGATTAGATAACCAGTCCCTACATAGACAAGGCCTGAAATATACCTCTTAATTTAGGAACCTCCATTGTGGGTAGGAAGGTGTAGAGGAATAGCCACTTGGAATATCTACTTCTAAATTTCTCTCTGCCAAAGGATCCTTTATTCCCTTGCTCTTTATCCCATCAGATGGCTCCCAGCTTCTGAAACTCAGGGCAGATGCTTCTTCAAACTCACAAAAAAATCCTTCTTTGCTCCATGCCTCAAAGGGGTAGTGCTTTTTTAGGTTGCTATTTGCTCGTTTGAGCTTTGTTATAGTGACTATCCTACCTGTTGCAATAACCAGACCAATCTTTGCATGAAAAGGGGTGCTAAATATTGCTCTTACTTTAAAGATCTTTCTTTTTTGGTGCTAGGGATTGAACCCAGGGCCTCACACATGCCAGGAGTATATTCTACCAATAAGCTACACTCCAGCACCCACTTTAGCAATTTTGAGATGGCTATTTTTATTGTTTTGTTCTTTTTTTTTTTTGCTACCAACGATTGAACCCAGGGGCGATTAACCACTTAGCCACATCCCCAGCCATTTTTATATTTTATTTTGAGACAAGGTCTTGCTAAATTGCTTAGGATCTCGCTAAGTTGCTGAGGCTGGTTTTGAACTCTCGATCCTCCTGTTTCAGCCTCCCAAGTTGCTGGGATTATAGGTGTAAGCCACCATGCCCAGCTTATTTTATTTTTTTTCTATGACAGTAAAACAAATGCAAAGTGATATCATTTTAAAGAATAGTACTTTATTGAATAAGTTTTATTCACAGAAAAATAAGCTTTAATCTACAACAAATGCCAGATTATACAGTGAAAAGCAATTTTCTCAGTTTTCCATACTGATAGAAAGGTTCCTACTAAGTGAAAAAAAAGCCATAAAATTATATTCACAAATATAGTACTCTGTCTCAAAACATTTCACATGATTATTCACAATACTAATACAATAAGAATCACTGATTCTTGAGGTTAAATGTAAAGAAAAAAATGCAGAATCTAACAGAAATTACATCAAAGCCTTTGTTACATCAAATCAAAAATGCAAATTTGTTACTAAATATAGACAAAATGCCAAAATATACTTATATAGTAATTTTAAATGTTACATTAATGATACACAATAAATGTAGTAAATGCCAAAAATCTGTATGCATATCTGCCAACCTCAGACTTCAAAATACAATCTTAACCACCCAAACACTAATGTAGTATTGTCTAATTTGAAGACATATATATTTAAGATTGTCCTATGTATCAGTTATAAAGTGTCATTTAATATTTAGTGAAAGTTAGGGTATAGCAGAAAGAATAGTTGAAAAAATAAACATTTGAGATCTCCCATTCTAGGACAAGTAGCTTTGGTGAAGTTTCTCACCTTCAAACTATGTCCCAGTCAGGGCTCTGCCACTGATTAGCTATGTAGCTTTGAACAAATTACCTCTTGTCTGAGCCTCAGTTGCTTCACCTGTGAAATGAGGGGGACCTCTCTAAAGTCACTTCCAGCCCTGACATTATAACTCTATTATAGTAAGAAAGAAATCCACATTGTGTTAAGTGTATAAGTATATAAAATTCAAATTGAAACAGATTATTAGAGTGAGAATAAGTCAATTGTTTCTACTAAGAAAGCTCAATTGATTAGTTTTTTCAAAAATTAAAAAAAAATAATTTAGATACTTAAAGGGTTTGACCTATTTAATTATTTCAATTTACACCTACACTATGAGAAACAACAGAAAAGGATAAGTAACAGTTACTGAGAGAGTTATCATGTAAGATTATTTTTCTAAGTTTTAGCTCAAATATCTGGTTCAAGGCAAACATACAGAGGGGTAAAAGGGTGTTAGGATAGCAATTAATGTAGTAAATGCTTTTACAGATAGCCTCCTTGAATTCTCATGACCTTAGAAGATAGGTATTATTCTCATTTCACAGATGAATAAATGACTACCTTTAAAAAATGGCAAATTTGACTAAAAAGAGCTATATCTATCAAATAATTATTTCCAATTCTAATGGCAAGGGCACACCTTATCCAATTTATTCCACTCTCATTCCACCCCTTTCTCATTTGACATGTGGGTCATCAGAAATAAAACCATAATTTGGGTCTAAAGGGAACAATGTATACAACTAATGCTGGGGTGGTATAGTCTCCATTCAGAGGGTTCAAAATGCACATTTTATCCTCTAAAATAAAAACAGAAAAAACAACTACTAAAATTTAAATAACAATGAAAACAACAAAATATCATAATACACATGGCCAAATCATATTATATACACTCACTACACTCACCCCACCCAATCTCAATCCCTAACCAAAGGGAGTGGGAATAAACAAATCTAGCAGGAAAGGCAATATAAAGCCATTAATTAATAAACTTGGAATTTATTTTATCAATGTTAAAACTTATTTTTCAGAAATTAAGCCGTTTTTGATCAGCATACTAAATTATTACAAATTAAGATGACTATTACAAAATAACTTCAATTTCCACATGGCTAAAATGTAGTAAAATAGGTGACTTCAAAATCCTAGAGTGGATGTTGCACAGAAAAGAAACATCTCCATGTAGATAACTGAGAACTCTGTGTGTGTCTGTGAGAGAGAGACACACACAGAGAGAGACACACACACACACACACAGAGAGAGAGAGAGAGAGAGAGAGAGAGAGAGAGAGAGAGAGAGATTTGGATATGGTTGTATTTTTGACCTTGCAAGTGACAAATTTTTGTACAATCAGATGGAAAGGATCCAGTGCTTTTTTTTGTAGTGTGGGTAGAGACAAACCCTGGTAAGTCTCCAAAAATTTGATTAGAAGCTGGAGTGCTGAGTGATTTTAAGAACCTGAAGCAACAGCATTTCTAAACAATTCTTAAAATAAACTTGTTAGCCACCTCAGCTTCATGCATTAAATTTCACAACTCATGAAGAGAGGGAAAAAAAGATCTTGCTTAACTCTAAACACACAAATTTTAAAAGCAGAGTTTTAATGAACTGAGGCTCCCAGAACAGGAAAAGCCTTATGTTAAAACAATTTAGTCCTTGGCTAACAACTAGATTGAGCTACCTACATGACTTGGAGCTTAAGTGTCCTGGAAAACATGTTTTAAAAACGTTAACACTTTTCTCCCCAGTTGAAAGCTTTTAACATACATTTAAATTCAAAGCTTAGACTATACAGATCAAATTTAACTTAATGACTATATCATCAAACCTAAGTAGAAGACAGTGCAAAGGAGAATAATTGAGGACATATATAATAAAACAAATAGTGTAGTCATGACTTAATTTTTAAAGTTCTCACTTTAATTTGAAATGTTTTAAATGAATATCACTTAACATAGTAGTGAACAGAGGTTTGGAGACTGTAATACCTTCTCTTAGAAAATACAGTTTTGATAGTTTCACTCTCAAACCAATCTCTGCAGTAAAATGCCTCTCTTGCCTCTACAATAGGTCTGTCATGACCAGCTTATAATGGAAATCCTGGGTGTTCTATGAAGTATTTAAAAACTTCCATTTTTTTACCCATACTGACTCTCTTTCAAGTTCTTAAAAATATTTAAACAACTACTTTTCTCTTGTCAGTATTTTATTATTTCCAATAGTTAGGATTTCAAGAGGACATTTTTTAAAAAGAAATATGTACTACTATTACTAGTCAAGAAAACAAAAAAAATCTGGTAAAGACTAACATTTTGTCCTATATACATCTTAATCATCCTAACAGTAAAAACTCACATGAAACTTTAAGATACAAGATGATATGGAAACCTCAACATGGAAAGCTGTCACTATAACTACAAGCAGTGTACAAACATGCTTCTACTTTTACCTACATAAGCTGACAGATGTTTAAAATACTGGGTTAACAAAGATCT
>CM053417.1:25392586-25410710 GCA_028644305.1 Xerus rutilus
GCGCGGTGGCTCACGCCTGTAATCCCAGCACTTAGGGAGGCTGAGACAGGAGGATCGCGAGTTCAAAGCCAGCCTCAGCAACAGCGAGGTGCTAAGCAACTCAGTGAGACCCTGTCTCTACATAAAACACAAAAATAGGGCTGGGGATGTGGCTCAGTGGTCGAGTGCCCCTGAGTTCAGTCCCTGGTGCCAAAAAAAATAAATAAATAAAAATAAAAATAAAAAAATAAAAATCAAAAAACTCAAACCCTCTAAAACATCAGACCAATCTGCATTCTACTCCCAACTATCTGAGTCATCTTCAGCAACAGCTCACCTGGCACTTCAAGTTTCTCACTTAAGTAATGAACACTGTGACTTTTTTTTGGTATTGGGGTTTGAACCCAGGGTTACTCTACCACTCAACTGCATCCCCAGCCCTTTTTATTTTGAGACAGGGTCTAAGTTTCCCAAGCTGGCCTTAAACAGCCCTCTTCTAGATCAGGAAGTTTCTGGCACGTGAGCAATAGTGTCAATATCTAGACAACTTTTGATGTTATTTGCTAATATTTTTATTACTTTATTTCATACCTCTTCTAAAATACATTGTTATTCATTTTACTATTAGAGCAGATCCACGTGGAAAGATAGGTAAGAAGTGAATATGAATTGACTGATATTATATACAGTAATACATAAGGATTAAAACAAGTGGGTTAGCATATAGCCTAAGTTAAGGGCTTTACCTCACACTATGTAATCTTTTATTTATTTATTTATTTATTTTACTTATTTATTTAAGTTTTGGTGCTGGGGATTGAACCCAGAGGCACTTACCACTGAGTCACATCCCCAGCCCTTTTTAATTTTTTTTTAAATTTTGAGACAGATTCTCATTGAGTTGCTGAGGCTGGGGGCCTCAAACTTGTGATCCTCCTGCCTTAGCCTTCCAAGTTGCTGGGATTACAGGCATGTTCCACCACACCTGGCATAATTTTTTTTTAAAAAAGAAAAAAAGGCACAGACTTGGTACTATTTTGACATGATAGTTTATTGGGGGTATTCTCTGCCACACAGCCAATGGGGAAAAGCTAGCACTGAATCTAGGATGTCTCTGTAAGAGACAATAGTTTGTTATACTTTTTGTAGTAACTTTCACCTGCTTCACTTTAATTAGGCCCACTTCTTTTTTAAAAAAAAATAGAATTAAAAAGTTCTTGGTAGGGCTGGGGTTATGGCACAGTGGTAGCGTGCTCGCCTAGCACGCGGGAGGCACTGGGTTCGATCCTCAGCACCACATAAAAATAAAATAAAGCTGTTGTGTCCACCTACAACTGAAAAATAAATATTTAAAAAAAAAAAAAAAAAAAAAAAAGTTCTTGGTAAAATTTTTCCTCATCAGCCTTTGGAAAGAGAAACAGGTAGCAGCTCCAGCATGAGTGGATAGCCTGTATTAATTACCTGCCTCTTAATTTAGTGAGACTAAGGAGAAATGGATGGAGGAATTCCAACCCTGCTCCCTGAGAGCTGTCATTTGCTTAAGCCCTCCTTCCCACACCATCCTAGTGTGTAGTCTTAATGATAATAAGAGCCCCACTGACACCTGCTGAACAGAGAAAATACACTCCCTAATGCATTCTGACCCTTCTCTTCCAATTGCAACCCACTAAATACTTCTGTTGCAGACAATGCCTTCAGGTATAAAAACTTATACTTACTTAAGCTTGAGTTGTGTTTAAGATGTAGGAGGGCGCTGGGGTTGTGGCTCAGTGGTAGAGCACTTGCCTCACACGTATGAGGCACTGGGTTCGATCCTCAGCACCACATAAAAATAAATACATAAAATAAAGGTATTGTATCCATCTACAACTAAAAATATTTTAAAAAATGATGTAGGGAGAAATGACAATCCCTTGTAGTTCTATTACAGTAGAAAGATGACCAAGTAAATAGTTTATTTTACTATCACTGAGAAAAGTGGAACTTGTATAAGTTTAAATAAATGCATCTTGAAGGAAAAAGTAGTGGGCTTTCTGTTAAATCTTTTACATCAACTGATATAAATTTATTTACATCAACATCATTAGTAGCAGTATTTGTAGTGCTAGGAATTGAACCCATGGGGGCCACTGAGCTTTATCACTAGCCTTTTTTTTTCTTCAAATTTTATTTTGAGACAAGGCGTTGGACTTGCTATCCTCCTGCCTCAGCCTTCTGAATGGCTGGGATCAGTGTGCCCAACTGGGCCTGGCCATTAATGATATTTAAAACTATGTCAGTTAGCCCAGTATGGTGGTACACACTTGCAAGTTTAAGGCCAGGATTAGCAATTTAGCAAGACTCTCAGCAACTTAAAGGACTAAGGATGCAGTTCAGTGGTAAAGTGCCCCTGGAGGTTTAATCCCCAGTACATAAATGATAAATTTTCATACTGTTTTATGACTCATGTAGTTATCTGAATGTTTCAAGAACATTTGAAATAACAAAGATCAAAAGGTCTTTAATGTGTCAAAAAAGTCAACATTTAAGTTTATTAGAACTAAAAGAATTTTAATCATTTGGAGGAAGGTAGGTGGTCAAGAGCTTCATAAAAATGATTATAAGTGAAGTACCTAAAAGTCCATTCAGTTTGAAACTTTTTCTTTAATCTTCAGTGTTGCTGGCAAGTACTATAATATCTATCACCTTAAATGAGAACTAATATTTTTTATCTTTTTCTTAAAAAGTAGGTTTTATGCATTTCTTCTACATTATTTACTACACTTCCTTTATATGATTCATAGTATTAGGGTGCTTTTTATTCAAACTTTATTTAATAACATGACCCCTTCATATTTTCATATATGAAAAGCTATAGAACAATCCAAAACTCAAACTGTTCAACTATAAAACTTATAGATCCTACACACAATGATAAGTTAGCCTCTGTTGTTCTTTGTCTAGAATAGAGCATAAATTCATTTTAATGAACAAATCAATGAATCTTATGGAGATTCTGATTAGAACAAGCCAATTATGAAAATATCTTAAGAAAATGGGAATGGTTGGGGGTGTGGCTCACTGTGAGCATTTTTCTATCATACCCAAAGTCCTGGGTTTAATCCCTAGCAACATGAAAAAAGGGGTGGGGAAGAAGATAAAAACAACTGGTTTCAGATGATGTTATGAAATTACTGTTAATTTCATTTAAGTATGATAATAGCATATTACAGCCAGACGTGGTAGTGCAGAACTAAATTCCCAGCTGTTTGGGAGACTGAAAAAGGAGGATTGCAAGTTCAAAGCCAGCCTCAGCAACTAGTGAGGCCCTAAACAACTTTGACCCCATCTCAAAATAAAAAATAAAAAGGGCTAAGATGTGGCTCAGTAATTAAGCACTCCTGGGTTCAATCCCTGGTATCAAAAAAAAAAAAAAAAAAAAAAAAGAGTATGCTACAGACCGAAAGTTTGTGTCTCCCAACATTCATATGCTGTAGTCCCAATATTCAATGTAATAGTATTTGAAGGTGGGGCTTCTGCAAAGTACAGTCATATACTACAGAAAGACATTTCAGACAAGGGAACACATATCTAGTAGTGGTCCTACAAGATTATAATGGAGCTGAAAAATTCCTATATTCTAGTGACATCTCAGCCATCCTAATATGCTAGTACAATATATTACACATGTGTTTGGGGTGATGTGATATAAACCAACCTACTTAGTTGCTAGTCATATGAAAGTATAGTATACACAATTAGTCATAGTATATAATACTTGATAATTTTTTTCAATATTTTAGGATGTATTCTTTTTATTTATTTAAAATGTTTCAGAAAACAGTATGCCATGTCAAGCCCATGGCAGCCTCATATCAAACATCTTATATTTACTAAATCTCCTGACTGCATTAGAAGGCCATGTTGAGTGACTGACCTATACCGTCTAGGTTTATATAAGTATATGCTTTCATGTTTGTAATAATGAGACTGCCTAAAAATATATTTCTCAGACTATATTCTCGTTGTTAAGCAATGCATTACTATAATTCAGTTTAGATGAGGTCATGAAGGTGAGAGCCTCCTGATGGGATTAGGGTCCTTTTATGTAGAGGAAAAAAGACTAGAGCATTTATGCACCACCCTGAACCCCTAACTGCCATGTGAAGACACAAAGGGAAGACAGCCATCTTCAGGGCTCTCACAGGGAACTGGTTTCCTTGATTTTGGACTACCTAGCTTCCAGAAGTATAAGAAACAAATGTCTATTGTTTAAGTTCCCCCATCTGTGACATTTTGTTATAGGAGACTGAGCCAACTAATAGACACAGTAAAAGTAGTATTTAAAAACCGTCCTTAGCCTCAGCAATGGCAAGGCGCTAAGCAACTCAGTGAAACCCTGTCTCTACATAAAACACAAAATAGGGCTGGGGATGTGGCTCAGTGGTCGAGTGCCCCTGAGTTCAATCCCCAGTACCAAAAAAACAAAAAAACAAAAAAACCCGTCCTTATCTGTTGGATATATATTGAAGTATTTATAGATCATGATATAGGATGTCTGGCATTTACTTTGAAGTACTGTAACAAAAAAAAATTGTGGAAAATATGAAACAAAATTGTAAAAGTGGTGGTAATTATTGAAGCTGACTGATGGATACCTTACACTGTTATCTTCACTTTGGTATATTTGAAAATTTTAATAATAAAAGATTAATTTAGCACAGCTTTAAGCAACTTAGTGAGACCCTGTCTCAAAATAAAAAAAGGGCTGGGGATGTAACTCAGTGGTAAATTGCCCCTGGGTTAAATCCATAGTGTGCCCTCAGTGTTCATCCTAAAGGGGATGTTAAGGGGATAAAATGAATGAGCTAGAATCATATGAGGTACTATCCATAACTTAGTGGTTAGGTTTTTCTTGCTTTTTAAAAACAGCCATTCATACCTTTCTGCAATGAAGTTTGACTCGATTCATCTTGTGTATTTTCTTTCTGAGCACTCACTAGATCTGCAATCAGAACTTCAAGTGATATATAGTTGCTCCCGGATGTCTGAATTTTTTCCTCCATTATTTTCTTAATATCCCTGAAACTGAATCCCATTCGTATAGCTTCTTGTACCATAGAATTCTGGAAGATGGTGTCATCTGAAATGAAAATTGGAAGGAAAAATAACATAGAAGGAAAAATAACATAGAAAATTGGAAGGAAAAATAAATATTATTAAAACAACTCAATAGAAAATTAGTTTAAAAAATTAAACAGCAAGCAAAAAATAAAACAAACCAACCAACCCCAAACCAACAAACCAAAGCTGCTTTGGGAGGCTGAGACAGGAGAATTGTAAGTTCAAAGCCAGCCTCAGCAATGGTGAGGAGCTAAGCAACTCAGTGAGACCCTGTCTCTACATAAAACACAAAATAGGGCTGAAGATGTGGCTCAGTGTCCAGTACCCCTGAGTTCAATCCCTGGTGCCAAAAAAAAAAAAAAAGCTGCTTTGGAGGGAATTAAAAAAATATTCAGGCACTGAAAGATCAATTTCAGAATCTTAAAATTCACTGAAAGTACAGTTAGTATATATTTTTTAACACTATAGATTATTCAAGTTAAAGGCTTTAAAGATAGTGATAGAAGCTATGTGCAGTGACACATGCCTGTAATCCCAGAGGCTCAGGAGGCTGAGGCAGGTGGATCGAAAGTTCAAAGCCAGCCTCAGCAACTTAGCAAGGCCCTAAGCAATGCAGTGAGACCCTGTCTCAAAATACAATACATAAAAGGGCAGAGGATGTACCTCAGTGATTAAGTGCCCCTGGGTTCAATCCTCAGTAGCAAAAAAAAAAAAAAAAGTGATGAGGCTGGGAATGTAGTTCAGTGGTAGAGCACTTGCCTAGCATATGTGAGGCCTTGAGTTCCATCCTCGGCATGACAAAACAAAAATACTATAATACAACAGTGTAAAATAAGGTAAAACAGGTAAAAAAAAGTTTTGCAAAGCTGAATATTTTTCAAATCAATTGTACAACTAACTGAAGGTACTTAAAAAGTGGATATTATTGCCAAGTCATAAGCAATTTTTAAAAAAAAAGTCATGGGAAATTGGGGGAAGTCCCGGGCTGTGACATCAAATGTCTGTTTCCTAGGTGTCAGAGTTAGTTTCTATCTATGGGGGTTGGATTATGTAAGACAAGAAAGTAAATGGAAATTCACTGTTATAATAATAAAAGTAGAATACAACATATATAGGGAAATGCTTAGGGAGAATTGCAGCTGGGCACTGTGGTACATGCCTATAATGTCAGTTACTGGGGAAGCTGAGGCAGAAGGATTTCAAGTTCAAGGCCAGCCTTGGCAACTTAGTGACACCCTGCCTCAAAATAAAAAATAAAAAGGGCTAGGGATGTAGGTCAGTGGAAGAGTGCCCCTGGGTTTACAATCTCCAGTACTGAAGAGAGAGAAGGGAGGAGAGGGGAGAGGGGTAGGAGGAGAGAGGGAGAGGAGAGAAGATACTTGTACTCTGACTCATCAATTCTACTCCTGAGTATTAGAAACTAGTGTTTATCTCTGCCAAAGACATGCACATGAATATTTATAACACCATTACTTATAATAACCCCAAACTGGAAACAATTCAAATGTCCATCATCAGGTGAAGGAATAAATTGTGGTATATTAAAAAATAATATAGAATAAAAGAGAACAAACTACTGCCATGAACAACAAGGATGAATCTCATAGATACAGAAAGCAAAATTCATCAAAATGATGAACCAGACACAAAGAGTTTAAACTGCACGATTCTATTTATAAGAAGTTCAAAACTAAACTATGGTAATAGAGAAAATTAATTTATGGTTATAGAAGCCAGAATGTAACTTGTAGGTGGATACTGAACGGGAAGCAGCATGAAGGAGCTTTCTGGGGTAGGAGAAATGTTCTATATCTTGATCTACATGATGATTATACAGTGTATATACATGTTAAATTCAAGTTGAAAATATAAGATTAGTGTACTTTAAAGCATTTACTGTGTGTATATTATACCTCAATAAGTATGTATTTAATTGTTTGCAGTGTTAGGGATTGAACCCAGGTCCTTGGGCATGCTTGGCAAGTGCTGTACCATTGAGTTACATCCTTAGCCCTTGACTAAATGTTTTTTATTCATTCAATGAGTCTCTTCGTATTTCTGTGGAGCAGAAAATATGCAATGGTTTTTTAAAATACAACAAAAGTATAAGCAAGAAGCTGGGCATAGTGGTATATGCTTGTAATCCCAGACTTGGGAAACTGAGACAGAAGATTCCAAGTTTGAGGCCAGTGTTGGCAACTCAAAAAAATATGAAGGGCTGGAGATTGTAGCTCAGTGGTAAAGTACCCTTGGGTTCAATCTCCAGTATCCCCATCCACTAAAAAAGCATAAGCAAGAAAAGAAAAAATTGGACTTCATCAAAATTAAACACTTTGTACTTCCAAGAATAAATAACAAGAAAAACAACCCACAGAATGGGAGAAAATATTTCAACATCATAAATCTAGTAAGGAATACACACACACACACATATACACGAAGAACTATAATGTATAATGAGTTCTTACAGTTCAATAATAAAAAGATAACCTAACTAAAAATTGGTCAAAGGAGATGAATAGCCATTTCTCTAAAGAAGATTTTACAAAGGACCGATAAACACAAGAAAAGATGTTCAACGTCAATGGCCATGGAGGAGGAGCAAAACAAAACCACAAGATATCACATCAGGGGCTGGGGTTGTGGCTCAGCGGTAGAGCGCTTGCCCCGCATGTGTGAGGCCCTGGGTTCGATCCTCAGCACCACATACAAAGCAATAAAATAAAGACATTGTGCCCATCTACAACTAAAAATATATATATATAAAAAAAAAAAAAGATATCACATCAACCTGCTAGAATGGCTATAAAAAAAGAGGACAGACAATAACAAGTGTTAGCAAAGATGTGGAGAACTGGAATTCTCACACACTGCTGGTAGAAATGTTAAACAATGTCGCCACTTTGAAAAAATTTATGGTAGTTCATTATAAGGTTAAACATAGTGCTTGGGGGCAGTGGTGCATGTCTGTAATTCCAGCGATTCCGGGAGACTGAGGTAGAAGGATCTCAAGTTCAAAGCCAGCCTCAGAAATTTAGTGAGACCCTTAGCAACTTAGCAAGAACTTTTCTCAAAAAAATTGGGTATTATTTATACAATGAAATATTTTAGCACATGGATGACACCTGTGGCCATACATTGCATGATTCTATTTATATTAAATTCTCAGAACAGGAGAAATCATGGAGAGACAAAGTAGATTAGTGATTGCCTGTGCCCAGCAGTAGAAGACTAGAAAATGACTGCTGATGGGTGGGTATGGGGTTTATTTATTTTGTGATGGTAATGTTGTGCAATTAAATAGAGTGATGGTTGCACAACCTTATGAATATACTAAAAAACATGGAATTACATGCTTTTAATGGTGAAATTTAGGATATATATAAATTATATCTCAATTCAAAAACATTAATCCTAACCTAGAACAAAAGAATCATTCATCATAAAAGAATAGTAAACACTATAAGGATGATTAAATACCAAAACATTAAAAATTTACGTTATTGATTCTTTCTGAATAACTTTAAAAATACACGCTATACTCTTGGGCTGGGGATATAGTTTAGTGGTAGAGTACTTGCTTAGCATGTGTGAGGTTCTGGGTTCGATCCCCAGTACCCCCCCCACACACATATACACACATGCTACAATTTTTTTTTTTTTTTGGCAGTGTTGGGAATGAACCCAGGGCCTCATATATGCTAGGTAATCTCTCTACCACTAAGCTACATCTCCAGCACTTATAGTTGGTTTTTTTTTTTGAGACAGGGTCTTGCTCAATTGTTCAGGCTGGCTGCAAACTTGCAATCCATCTGCCTTAGTCTCCAAGTAGTTAGGATTATAGGCATGTACCACTGTGCCCAAATGATTTTTAAATTGTATTGTTTATGCCCATTACAAAACCCATAGCAAATAATATCAAAGTAGCTCTTCTTCCCAAATGTATTTATGAATATACATAGTATTCTTTCATCTTCTAATACTTAACAAACAGATGATGTTTGGGAGCATAGGGAGTGGGGAATCACCCGACATACTCTAAATTAAACTTTCTATTTTTGACACGTGCTGCTTAAATTAAAAGTGAGATCTTCAGTGTAATAACAGACTCAGAAGACCTTGTTTGCAGTTCTAGTTCCACTAATAATTTATAATGTGCCTGTGGGTAGGTCTCTTAACCTCTGTTTCTTCATCTGGTAAGTCAGGATAACAATACCTTGTTTGCTTAACCTAATATCTTTCTCTGCCTACTTTCTATTTGTTTGGTTTTCATGGTAGGGGGTATCAAACCTAGGGCCTCCTGAATGCTAGGAGTGTACTCTAACACTGAGCTACATCCTCATTAGTTTCTGATTTTTAAAGATGTCTACAATGAGTAAACAATATTTGTGATACAAATTTGTACCTCTCTAGGAGGTAACAGCAAATAAACAAACCAAATCCTACCCCTCTGTAAAGAAGCTGGGTAAGGCACAAAGATAGTATGGGCTAAAGAAGCAGACGGGTTAGGGCTGATCATGGTGATGGCACACTAGCAAGATACTGGGTTCATGATCCTTGCTTATATACTTCACCCTATGTTTTGTGGTTATAGTAAGAATGGTGATAGGACAACCTGGTACTGTTCCTCCTTACCATGGAAAAAACTGCCCAATGGTTATATTAGAGCCTTTTTTATTTTGTACCAGGGATTGAACCCAGGGGCACTCAACCACTGAGCTATATCCCCAGCCATTTTTATTGTTTTCTTTTGAGACAGGGTCTCACGAAGTTGCTTAGGGCCTTGCTAAGTTGCTGAAGCCGGCTTTGAACTTGTGATCCTCTGCATCAGCCTCCTGAGCTGCTGGGATTACAGGCATGCACCATTGTGCTGGGCTCAACAGCCTTTTTTTAGAAAATTGATTTTTTTAGATAGGGTTGCACTCTGTTGTCCAGGCTGACCTCGAACTCCCAGAATCAAGCAACTCAAATAGCTGGGACTACAGGCATGTGCCATGGTGCCCAGTTTGTACTAATATTCTTAATATAAAATTATCTAATTAAATTTATAGGCATAAATGTATAAGCACTTCATTAAATCCTTAAAACTTATAGCAATCTCATCTCTAACAAATATACTATGGTCTTAAGAAAGACTATGCTTAGTTTCCCACCCCATAAATAACTATAATAAATTGGAAGTGAAATTAAAAGTATATTCATTTTAATAAGCATATTTACCAATTTTTTTAGTTAGTGATGGTGTTTTTTCTGCAGTTCTTACCTAAAATAGAAATATGAATTGTAAGTAAGAAATCTTTATGGTAGTAGGCAATTATCTTAATTTGAAAAGTTACATTAATCAAAAATTTGAAATAAAGTGGCTTTATTCCAATTAAAATATGAATATTCATATGAGGTACAACTTGATGTAGTAGAAGAAAGTTAAAACACACCTAATCCAATCCTTTTACTTCACAAACAAGAAACTAAGGCCCAAGGAGATTAAATGACTTCATGGAGACAATATAATTAAAGCTAGAGTCATCCTAACAACTCCAGTCTCTCATTCTAGACCAGTATTCTTTCTAGGTATTACTAATATATTGGCCACCCAGTTTATCCTATCAATTTAGATACTCTTTCTTTTTTTAATTTGTAGTACTAGGGATTGAACCCAGGCCTCACACATGCAAAACATGTGCTCTACCACTGAGCTACACCCCAAGTTTTTTTTTTTTTTTTTGTTTTGAGACTGTTCTCAGCTAAGCTTCCCAGGCTGGTCTTGGACTTATGATTCTTCTGAGTAGCTGGGATAATAGGCATGCACCACCACACCCAGCCTGAGTACGTTTTTGAGATTTTAAATATTGTCTGCAAAAAGGTTAAAACTACTTATGAATGCAAAGTATATTATACAAAGATAATTTCAAAAGAGTAAGGGACTTCAGGGACTTCAATATTTTGGTTCTTCAATCCCAATTTTGTCTGTAGTGATACTTAAGTCATTTCATCCTAATCCCTTTTTCATAAATTTGCTTCAAGAACATTAAGCTCTCCTTGAGTTCTCCCCTTTAAATCTCACCACACTTCATTAACTTACGATACTATACTGTGAAGTTTACATGAGGAAACAATGGTAAAACAAATTATACACTATTCAAAAATATATATTATACAACATGGGACTTACCAGAGACCCTTCAAGTGAATGTGTTAAATGGATATTGTTTATGTATTCTTGTCCCTTTTCTTCCAACAGATATTTACACCTAAACAATATAATAACATTAAACTTTAGTAGCTGATAAATTAGTAAAGATAGAATCTCCATCATATTAATTCCATTAACTTGCTTTTTGTTATTTCTAAGGAGCCACAAAGGAAAATGTTACTCAATTCCCTAGCCGACTGTCATTTTAAGGTTAAAAAATGTTCCTTTTCTTATGTTACTTATACTAATATGTAAGACTTGGTAGAGCCAAAAATACCAACCTGAGAACTTTCAACTTTTAAGCAGGAATTATTGAATTAGCACCTTGACTTATTTTTTAAAGTTTAAAATTGTCAATCCTTTTAATAGGCCTTTATTTAGAGGATTAACCAGTTGTACATTTAAAAATCTTCATTTTCAAGCTTTCCTTTTACGGTCGTTTAAGGGTAAAGTGCCTTTTCAAATGATCACCCTGAAGTTTTAAGCTGTCATTTGTAGGCCAGAAACTCACATCATTTATTATACCTGAGTACATTATTTTAAAGAGGCAAGATGACAAAGAGACATTTAGGGGTATGTCATCATCCTAAGATGCCACTTATAGTAAGAAGCATGATTATTTAATGTACCACCTAAAACTGCTTATTAAATTATGACCCACCACCAGATATGTCCTGATTTCAGAGATCTTAAAATGTGAAAAACCGTGGGTCTTAGAATTAGTGAAATCCACTAGTATTTCCTAGGGCATATGATGACTTCTTCAGGACTCTCCTTGGTAACACAAGCTTTCTTGTGCCCATCATGAAAAAGCCTATTACCAATAAATTAAAAAGTATACGTTTTCTAATTTGGTGTTTAGAAGTGGGACAATCTAAATGTCACAGATATTCAGATATATATGCAGTGAATGTGTGGGCCACAAGAGGCGGCTTAGGTAATTTTTTTTTATAATGTAGGTGATCCCACTTTAATAAACATGGTACAGATTTCAAGCCATACACAGCAAAGGCAAAAATAGTTGAGATGAAAAATAATTCAAATCTTCCCATTGCATACCGTCCAACTTGCCTGTTATTGAATGAACAGTTAAACATCTTCCCTGGGGCTAGGGATGTAGCTCAATGGTAAAGCAACTGCCTAGCATACATGAGGCCTTGGGTTCCATACCAGGCATCACATAAAAAAATCATTAAACATCTTACCCTGGATACCACTTAGCATGTTGTTCCCAAGGGTCTTCACTGGGCTTCCAATCTGTTAGCCCTCCTCCACAATGAAAGCACTTTACTTTATCACCTTCACCTAAGAAAACATACAAGTAAAAATACATGCATTTGTGCAATTAGAAGCTTATACAAAAATACCTATTCTAAACACCCAAAACTCAAGCATATCTAAATTACATAATCTCAGCACTTTCATATTTGCATCTAAGTAGTAGATAAGTTTTTTCCCCTCAATACTGGGAATTGAACCCAGAGGTGATTTACCACTGAGCTATATCCCTAGCCCTTTTTATTTTGAAATAGGGTACCATTCAGTTGCTGAGGCTGGCCTCAAATTTGCCATCCTCCTGCCTCAGCCTCCTAAGCCACTGGGATTACAGGCATGCACCACCATGCCAGGCTGATCTTTATTATTTTAGGAGGAAATGCACATGACACTCAATGAGTTGAGATATTTTACAAAAGACAACTAAAAATAAAATTGATCATTTTTTGTACTGGAAATGAACCCCGGGGAGCTTCACCACTGAGCTACATCTCCAGCCCATTTTATTTTTTATTTTGAGACATGGTCTAAGTTACTTAGTGCCTCACTAAGTTGTTGAGGCTGGCCTCAAACTTGTGATCCTCAGCCTACCAAGTCACTGGGATTACAGGTGTGTGCCACAGTGCCCAGCTAATAATGACCTATTTTTATACTAAAACTATAATTGTTATATTTTTAATGTATGTTACTCGAGCTATTAATATTGCACTTATTTTATCAAATTATGGAACTTTAAAATAAATTATGTTCCAAGCATTAATAACAACAAAGTTCAATATAATGAAATTACAAGATAAGTTGCTCTGGGCTGGGGTTGTGGCTCAGTGGTAGAGCACTCGCCTAGCATGCATGAAGCACTGGGTTCAATCCCCAGCACCACATAAAAAATTAAACAAAATAAAGGTATTGGGTCCATCTACAACTAAAAATATTTTTAAAAACAATAAGTTGCTCTAAGGTGATAGCTGCATGACACTAAACAAACCTTCAAGATTACTATATGATGATTCTATACAAATGTAAAATTTTGAAATAACTTGTATTTTGCATTTTGGCATTATTCAATCCTAAAATGAATGGGTCAGATATATAACAATTGTGAAAAATATTTCTGGAACCCATAGCACTAATGACCCTTCCTGACATGCCCACAACATCTATCTGAAAAGCATTCATTTAAAGCAAAAAATATAATACAGGGAAGCTTTCAAATATATAGTTGATGTATGGGCCCAACTAAACTCTTCAATGTTAACTCTTTCTATATTGTTGTCATGAAGCTTAGAGAACATTCGTGTAATATGTATTGAGCACATATAGTAGGTACTCAATAAATGATAGCTAGTGTTACTATCAGACCCACTTTATATCAGGTATATATATAATTTGCATATTATCACTCTCTTAAAAACATTTACATGAACATAAACATGATTCATAACATGATAGTCTGTTTCTCTTTTTTTCAGTACCAGGAATTGAACCCAGGGCCTTGTGCATGCTAGGCAAGCACTCTACCGCTGAGCTACATCCCCAGCCCTCATGGCAGACTTCTTTTTTGTTACATAAATTTAATAGTGACATTACAGATTCAACATAAGAGATCAGAGAGTAATACTGATACAAATAAGCACACTAGCTCATACCAAAATATTTACCAGTTCAGGGGGTTAAAGGCATCTCTTAACTTTTTAGGAGCCCTGGAATAGTTGGAAAGTTATTTATTGGTTATGTTTACCTAAAGCATAAAATCCAGCTCTTGCAAGCTGCTCCTTGTTAACTGAGTATATCCACGTCCCAAAAGTAATGATCCGTGCTTCATACTCTGCCATGGCTGGATTTCTTGGTGGATTTGTTGGATTTGGGAAATTCCTATCAGAACTTACAACATCAGATTCACTTCGAACATTAACGTTCCGGCCCAAAACAAAGAAGCAGTTAGGAAAGTGCCGTCTGTGTTCTGACCAGGCACGATCACAAGGTTCCCAATTTTTCAGTTTTCCACCACAACAAAAGCACTGCACTTGATCATCAATACCTGTGTAGTATAGTCCAGCACTAGCTAACTCTCTGGGGGTTAAGTGGGCATAGTCTGGCCAGTTCTGAAATGACTTTAATCTAGCTTCTTCACTACACATGGCAGGATTCCTTGGGTATATGGTGTCTGATATATCTACAACCTGTCCAGTTCTCAAAAGATAGTCTGCATGAGTCTCAGATGGCCTGTCTAAACCGAAATGATTTCTGCTTCCCAGATAGTTTTCAACTCTGTAACGACCATTTTGGACACCAGGATTTGGAGGTTGTGCAGTACTATTTTCAAAATAAAAGCCGTTGATAAATCTGCAATTTGGGGATACTTTCCTGTGTCTTCCAACTGCTGAGTCTCCATATTGCCATCTATCTACTGCCGCATGACAACTAAAGCACCGCACAGTATCTCCTTCACCAGTATAAAGAAAACCTGCTCGTGCCAGTGTTGATGCTGAAACAGGACTACTACTTGGAAAATTAGCAAAAGTTTTTAATCTATTAAACTCTTCTACAAATTCTTCATCTTTATTGATGTCTGCAGGTACACAAGATTTAGATCCTTCAAAACTGTTACAAGTCATCTTCTCTTGAAAATAGGACTTGTCCACCTTTTCTAAAAAGAGAACATTACATTAGGAAATCCAAAATGTGAAACATAAGCAATATACTTTTGATATTAGGAGCTAACAAATTATTGACTAAAAATAACTACACAATCAGTACGACACTTTCTAATTCTAAATACTAGAATTCTACATTACCACATCATTCAAATCATAAAATCTGGTACTTTTGCTCTCTCTCTCTCTTTTTTGGTGGTGCTGGCAATTGAACCCAGAGCCTCATACATGCAAGATAAGTACTCTACCACTGAGCTACAACCACAACCTCTTTTTTTCCTCTCTCTTCTCTTTTAAGTGTTGTCTATGGAACCCAGGGCCTCACACATGCTAGGAAAGTACTGTACCACTGAGCTACATCCCCATTCCTTTTATTTTTTGAGACACAGTCTTGCTAATTTGCCCAGGTTGGCCTAAAACTTGTGATCCTCCTGCCTCAGTCTCCCGAGCAGCTGAGATTATAGGCATGGGCCACTGCATCTGGCCTATTTTCTCTTTTTGAGGAAAGTAATATTTAAGCAAGAAGAACAAACTATTAATTTTAAGTGCTTATTTTATATAAATATGGAAACTGTGATACAGAATATATTATAATTATTAAACACCTAAAATTGTTAATTATGAAAAACATGAAAAAAGCACAAAATATACAGATTCTTAAAGTCTATGCATAATTCTTATAATGGATCACTGTATATTTAAGGCATCAAAGTTCAATTTTTACAATTGAAAAAGAAAAAATGTTCAAAATGTTAACAAATTAATTTCTAATATTTCTTTACTTTTTTGCTTAGAAAACAATAAGTTTTATTCACAATATTGGTTGCATTATTAAGAGCATCAAATGCTTCTTATTTTTCTGCATAAATAAACAAGAGTCCATTTTGTTGGAATCAGATCACTCTAGATATCTATAGATATAGCTATATAAAATACTGCCCTCTAGAGGGTGGCTCAAGAAAAATCCTAAGTATTTGCAGACCTTAATTGCAGGCTGACTTCCCATGGCCAAGGAACAATCTGTTCAAATAGAAGAAAATTTGGCAGCCTCATTAGGGCTGCTAAATTATAGCTGTGTAATATTTAACCCAGATAAAATACTAAAAGGAGCCAGTTATGAGAAGGTAGCAAGATAATTTATCCTACAAACCTGGACACTTTTGAAAGTGAAAAATTATGCTACTAATAATTATATAAGGACAAAGGCATAAATCAGGTTTTCCCCAGGCAAACCAGATCAAGTAGTCACCCCAGCTATGAGATAAACCTGGTTCTCCAGAATCTCCCACGTTGCCTGATACTGTGCTTGTCAGAGGCAAAAGAAAAGGGTCACAAACAACTCAACAACACAATAAAAACAAAAAAAACCCCGACAACCAATTAAAATATAGGTGAATTACCTAAATTGATATTTATCAAAAGAGGATATACAAGTAGTCGACAAGCATATGAAAACATGCTTAACATCACTAATCATCAAGAGATATGCAAATGAAAAACACATGAAGGGCTGGGATGTAGCTCAGTAGCAAACCATCTGCCTCACATTCACAAAGCCCTGGGTTTGACCCTCATTCCAAAAGACAAAAATAAAGAACCCCACCAAAAAAAGAAAAAGATAAAAAAAAAACCACATGAAATATCACCTCACATCTTAAGTTAGGATGGCTATTAACTAAAAGACAAAGAACAATAAATGCTGGTGAAGATATAGGGAAAGGGGAACTCTCAAACACTGTTGGTGGAAATGTAAACCAGTATGGCCATTATTGAAAACAATATGCAGGCTCCTCAAATAACCAGAAATAGATCTACCATATGGTCTAGCAATCCCACTACTGGTGAAATCAGTATGTTAAAGAGACTTGCAGGTTTATTACAGTGCTGTTCACAACAGCCACAATATGGAATCAACATAGTTACCCATTGCTGCATGAATGGATAAAGAAAATGTGATGTGATACACACACACACACACACACACACACACACACCTCTCTCACAGGGTACAATTTGAAAGGAGAAATAACTTTTAACGTTTTATAGGGTTAACTATGGTTGATAACAATTAATGAGATGAATATCATTACCCTAGGTACATGTATGTCTGCACATGTGGTGCAACCCTACATAGTGTACAACCAGAAAAATGAAAAGTTGTGCTCCACTTGTGTACAATGAATTAAAATGCATTCTGCTATCATGTGTAATTAATTAGAAAAAATTAAAAAAAACAATTATCTGAATATTTCAAAATAGCTAGTAGACAGGATTTTGAATGTTTCCTATGCAAAGAAAAATAAAGGTCTGAGATGACAGGCCAATATTCCTCATCTGATCATTATACATGTAGTGAAATGCCACATTATATACCATAAATATGTCAATTAAAAACTTAAAAATATATTAAAAGGAATAGTTACAATGACTGTCTCTATTTCATATGTGCATTGATTTCTTGGAAATAATTATCCATATCTCTTCAATGAACTTCAGATTTTCTAGGCCTTGTTAATTTACAGTGGGACTAATCCATATATTCCTCAAGAGCTAAGTTCTATCTGCATACAGTAGATAATGACTTTTAATTAACATTTTCCAGATGTCTGAAAACATTCTAACATTAGTTTCAAAGTCCTTTGTTGAATCAGCAATAATAAACTGGATGATAAAAACCAAGATTCAAAGGAACAAAGACAGGCTGGCTGGCTAGTGAGATAATTTTTTTTTTTTTTTTTGGTACCAGGGATTGAACTTAGAGGCACTCGACCACTGAGCCACATCCCCAGCCCTATTTTGTGTTTTATGTAGAGACAGGGTCTCACTGAGTTGCTTAGTGCCTCGTCGTTGCTGAGGCTGTCTTTGAACTCGCGATTCTCCTGTCTCAGCCTCCCAAAGTGCTGGGATTACAAGCGTGAGC
>CM053417.1:25411210-25433273 GCA_028644305.1 Xerus rutilus
CGGTGGCTCAAGCCTGTAATCCCAGCACTTAGGGAGGCTGAGACAGGAGAATCGCGAGTTCAAAGCCAGCCTCAGCAATGGCGAGGCACTAAGCAACTCAGTGAGACCCTGTCTCTACATAAAACACAAAATAGGGCTGGGGATGTGGCTCAGGGGTCGAGTGCCCCTGAGTTCAATCCTCGGTACCAAAAAAAAAAAAGAAACTGAAGGAGGAGGACTGCAATTTTGGGGCCAGCCTCAGCAACTTAGGGAGACCCTGTCTCAAAAGAAAAAATAAAAAGGGCTAGGCGTATAATTTAGTGGTAGAGCCCTGCTGGTACAAAAATAAAAATAAAATAAAAAGACAGCAAGATGGCAATCTTTACCTTCAAAATGCCTTTATTAGCAATGTTATTTAATATCTCTCAAGTTGGCCCACCTGCCTGGGTCAGGTGCCCACCAAATTGTAGAGGAGGCGGCAGAAAGCAAAGAGGTACATGGGACTACCACACCCCTAGCCTCTCAGCCAAGGCCACGCAGTAGGGCATGCATCAGAGAGCTCTAGGCCCAGACCCAAGTTGCCTCTGCTGATGCTCAATCTCATGGGTTGTAGGTGCCTGGGCCACAATACACATGCAAACTAACTCACTGGCCCACACCCCCAGAGGCAGCCCAGCACTTAGCATGAACTGTGGCCACTGTGGTCAGTGGCACCTGGCTTCCTAGAGATAAAGAGCAGATTTGGTGAATTTTGTTGGTTTCACTAGAAAAAGCAAAATCTGCATGCAAAAGGCCCTGGGTTCAATCCTCAGCACCAAAAAAAAGAGCAAAATTTGGAAGTTTTCAGTTTTATGGATTACTGTAACATGTTCATAAGATATCTAATGTTGGCATTTTTTTAAAAGGTTGACTTTTTTATTATAACTTTATTTTATTTTTTTTTGGTACTGGAAATTGAACTCAGGGGTACTCGAACACTGAGCCACATCCCCAGCCCTATTTTGTGTTTTTATGTAGAGACAGGGTCTCACTGAGTTGCTTAGCACCTCGCCATTGCTGAGGCTGGCTTTGAACTTGCGATTCTCCTGTCTCAGCCTCCCAAAGTGCTGGGATTACAGGCTTGAGCCACCACGCCCGGCTTATTATAACTTTATTTTTATTTATTAATTTGTATGTGGTACTGAGGATCGAACCCAGTGCCTCACCTGCACTAGGTGAGCACTCTACCACTGAGCCACAACCCCAGCCCCTCTAATGTTGACATTTTTATTTTTATTTTTGATACCAAGGACTGATTCCAGGGACACTTTACCACTGAGCTACATACACAGCCTTTTTTTATTTTGAGACAGGATTTTGCTAAGTTGCTTAGGGCCTCGCTAAATTGCTGAGGCTGAACTTGTGATCCTCCTGCCTTAGCCTCCTAAGACCCTGGGATTACAGGAGTGCACCATTGTGCCCAGCTTAATGTTGAAATTTTAGTAGGCTATGTAGACATCCAGGAGACTTAAAAACAAACCTATAAATCAACCTATAATCAAAGGCTGTGACCGAGGCTCAATGGTAGATTGCTTGCCTAGAATGGCAAGGGTCTGAATTCAATCCAGAGTATTGGGCAGGGGTGGGAAACCCTATGATAACTATCACAAAGTTGTTTCAACAGCCAACCCACTGTTTGAGATTTTTATAAAAAAGAAGGAAAAAGCAGGCAACAGTGCCTTTGATACTGGCATATAATAGAGAAGATAAATGCTTTAACTGATGCATTTTGATTTGTCAATCACAGAAAAATGCCATATCCAATCACTGGTATGCTCCAAGACTTTAGACCTTCTATTAGAGATGTGGATGTTCTTTTTTGGTACTGAGGATTGAACCAGGGGTGCTTTACCACTGAGTTACAACCCCAGCTCTTTTTATTTTTTATCATTTTGAGACATGGTCTCACTGAGTTGCTTAAAGCCTTTCTGAGGCTGGCATCAAACTTGCAATCCTCCTATCTCAGCCCCTCAAGTTGCTGGAACATAGGCATGCACCACTGCAAATGTGGCTGTTCTCCCAGAAACTTATGGCAGGGTTCATATTTACAAACACAATACTAAATATTCCCTACATCTGGAATGATTTCAGCCTAAAGGAGACACCACATGGCTTAAAAAAAAAGTCTCAAGGATCTTTATCTTGGATTGTTACAGAAGGTGTGGCTCATTAAACAGAACCATGAACTGTTAATGATGACATTTTAGAAGTTAATGGCATAAAATCTTAAGGGAAGCATCTCAATCAAAGCACAGCCATGATGACTGCAACCCACAGTAACCTCATCTAAACAGTGAGACCAGTAAACCAGAATAACATTGCTGCAGTCAGCCTGCCTCTGGCAGATGTAACCAATCTACTACTGATAATAGCCTTTTTGGCTATCCATAGAGCAAACTGAACCAAACTTTGAGCCAAAGGATGAAGACAGTGATGAAGATGACATTATTATTGAAGGTAATGGTATGCCACTGCTAAAGCTGTTCCAACTGAAAGCAGCCTGGAATACTTAACACAAATAGAACAAATTGTTTTGAGTCTGGAAAGAATGGTTTTACTCCTTCTAATTAAGTGAGCTTAGCAAGTGGTGCAAACATAAAATTTGAAACACATGCTCCAGATCACAAACTCCCAAAAGATGAACAATCATAACATGAAACCATCTTTTGAAAGTTTTCTAATTAAGAATTCACAGGACTTGTAAATCATGCTAGTATAAGAGCTTTTAAATCTCTGAGCTAATGACCTAGAATAGACATGAGAACAATACTGTACCCTTATAAATATATATTTTTGTACAAGGGATTGAACCCAAGGGCACTTAATTACTGAGTTACATTCATAGTCCTTTTTAAAAAATATTATTTTAAGTTACTTCGTGCCTTGCTAAATTACTGAGGCTGGCTTTGAACTTGGGATCTTCCTGCCTCAGCCTCTGGAGCTGCTGGTATTACAGGCATGTGCCACCATACCCAACTAAAATATTAAAATTAAAAAAAAAAACACAAAGTAGACTAGAAGTTGCCTGGGCTGGTGAAGGGAGTAACTGGGGAACAACTGCAATGGTTGCAGGGTTTCTTTCTGGAGTAATAAAAATGCCTAAAGTTAGATTGTGATGATGGTTACACAACTCTGAATATACTAAAAAGGCACTGAATTGTATATATGCTTTAAATGTTTTTATTATTTATTCATTTATTTTTTGTTGGTGCTGAGGATTGAACCCAGGGCTTCAAGCATGCTAAGCACAGGATCTACCACCAAGCTACATTCCCAGCCCTGCACTTATGCTGCAAATGAATCTTATAGTATTTAAATTATAGCTAAATAAAGCTGTTAAAAGTTATTAAAACAGTAGTTTAAAATTTTTTAGTGAACATTTTGGGGAGCCAGGCGTGGTGGCACAAGCCTGTCATCCCAGCACCTAGGGAGGCTGAGACAGGAGAATTGCAAGTTCAAAGCCAGCCATCAGCAATGGCGAGGTGCTAAGCAACTCAGTGAGACCCTGTCTCTAAATAAGACACAAAATAGGGCTGGGGATGTGGCTCAGTGGTCGAGTGCCCCTGAGTTCAATCCTCGGTACTAAAAAAAAAAACCAAAAAACAAACAAAAAAAACATTTTGGGGGATACTAAGGATAGAATCCAGGGACACTCTACAACTGACCTACATCTTCAGTCCTTTTTATTTTTTATTTTCAGACAGGGTCTTGCTAAATTGCCCAGGTTGGCCTCAAAGTTGCTATCCTCCTGCCTCACCCTTCCAAATTGCTGGGATTATAGGCATGTACTACTGCATCCAGCTAGTATAACAAGTCTAAAACAAAGGGGCCTTTGCTAATGAAATTATGTGCTTTTTGCTTGGAAAATGTGATAGTAAAACATTTTAATAATTATGTGAGAAGACTAAATTATTTGTTTGAAGCAGTTACATATTTTTTTTATCCCTAGGTAGTAAGGATTGAACCCAGGGATGCTCAACTGAAATATAAGCCCAGTCCTTTCATTCTTTTGAAATTCTGAGGCAGGATCTCACTATGTTGCCCAGACTGGCCCCGAAATTGTGATCCTCTTGCCTCTGCGTCAGAGTAACTGGAATTACATGCCCAGTTTGAAGTGGTTACATTTTTAACCTGTTTCACAGAGCCCAGTTTATTTTTCCTTTAACTACATTCTTTAAATTCTACTGTGAAAAAGTTTGATTGTATCTCTTTTGGTACTCTGATAACCTTGATTCTCATGTTCCCAGTACTTTTATTTACAAATGTAGTTCTTCTGTTCCTAATAGTACAAATCACTCCTTTTTTTTTTTTTTTTTGGTACCAGGGATTGAACTCAGGGGCACTCGACCACTGAGCCACATCTCCAGCCCTATTTTGTGTTTTATGTAGAGACAGGGTCTCACTGAGTTGCTTAGCGCCTCGCCATTGCTGATGGCTGGCTTTGAACTTGGGATTCTCCTGTCTCAGCCTCCCTAAATGCTGGGATTACAGGTGTGTGCCACTGCGCCTGGCACAAATCACTTAAGTGCATTTTTTCCCTAACTTCTAAGAAATCAAAATAATTGTCTGCTTTTAAGGAGTAGCTTTCCATATTATGAAGCACTGAAGCTATGTTTCTGAATTATGAAATCCTGTGATAGTTGTTCATATTGGTGTTTGTCTGCCCTAAAGCTTATATGTTTAGAAACTATTTCTGAACAAGTAAATTTTGTTTTAAAAAGCAGTCAAGGGCCAGGTGTGGTAGTGTGTCCCTGTAACCCAGCTATTTGAGAGGCTGAGGCAGGAGGCTCCCAAGTTTGAGGTCATCCTGGACAACACAGTGAGACCCTATCTCAAAATAAAATAAAAAGGGTTGGAAGCCGGGCGCGGTGGCTCAAGCCGGTAATCCCAGCATTTAGGAAGGCTGAGACGGGAGAATCGCGAGTTCAAAGCCAGCCTCAGCCATGGCGAGGCGCTAAGCAAATCAGTGAGACCCTGTCTCTACATAAAACACAAAATAGGGCTGAGGATGTGGCTCAGTGGTCGAGTGCCTCTGAGTTCAATCCCCAGTACCAAAAAAATAAATAAATAAATAAATAAATAAACAAACAAATAAAATAAAAAGGGTTGGAGATGTAGTTTGGTGGTAGAGTATTCCTGGGTTTAATTTCTAGTACCAAAACAAACAAACCATTAATTTCACTGCATCTGATAATGTAAAAAGCTTTCTCCTTTAATTTAAGACTTTAAGACTTGTTCCCAGTCTTACTGGAAAGCATTCCCCTTGTTTTGTGTGTGTCTATACGTATGCTAGTGTGGTATTAATCTTTTAACCTATAATATTCCAGTAGTATGGATATTTTGGACACAAGTTCAAGGCTACTTGCCAACTTAGCAAGATCCTGTTTCAAAACAAAAAGTACAGAGATGTAGCCCAGTGGTAAACTACCCCTGGGTTAAATCCTCAGTACAAAAAAAAAAGCAAAACAAAACAACAACAATGAAGAAGCATGTTGTGGTGGCCCACACCTGTAATCTCAGCATCTCAGAAGGTTGAGGCAGGAAGATCTCAAATTCAAGGTTAGCTTCAGCAACTTAGTAAGACTGTCTCAAAATTAAAAAAGAAAAAAAAAGAGCTGGGGAGATAGCTCAGAGGTAAAGTACACCTGGGTTTTAGCCTCAGTACAAAAACAAACAGAACCCCTCAATTTTAACAGACATTTTCTCTATATGGTAAAAATATATATAAAAAAAAAAGTTTTGCCGGGCATGGTGGCACACGCCTGTAATCCCAGCACTTTGGGAGGCTGAGACAGGAGAATCGCAAGTTCAAAGCCAGCCTCAGCAATGGCGAGGCGCTAAGCAACTCAGTGAGACCCTGTCTCTACATAAAACACAAAATAGGGCTGGGGATGTGGCTCAGTGGTCGAGTGCCCCTGAGTTTAATCCCCGGTACCAAAAAAATAAATAAGTCTTATAATGTAAAAAATGAAACAGCTTTGATTAAATGAATCAAAGGGTTTTTAAAGCCAGGCGCGGTGGCTCAAGCCTGTAATCCCAGCACTTAGGGAGGCCGAGACAGGAGAATCGGGAGTTCAAAGCCAGCCTCAGCAACGGCGAGGCGTTAAGCTACTCAGTGAGACTCTGTCTCTACATAAAACACAAAATAGGGCTGGGGATGTGGCTCAGTGGTCGAGTGCCCCTGAGTTCAATCCCCAGTACCAAAAAAAAAGGGGGGGTTTTAAAAAACCCCTCTAAGGTTAAAGCAATAGAAACAAACTCCTATGTAGAGAATGATTTAATATTAGAACACTGCTCAGAAATGTACTTAAGTATTAAGCTTCCTAATAAAAATCTGCATTACTTGAAATGAAGATGAAGATAACAAGACAGGCAAAATTGTGTGTTCTTACAGTACCAGCTACTCTGGTGGCTCAGGCAAGAGAATCACTCGAGCCCAGAAGTGTGAGACCAATCTGTACAACACAGTAAGCCCCTGTCTCAAAAAATAAAATGGTTTAAGAGGGATGGGGGTGTGTGGCTCAGTGATAGAGCACTTGCATATGCGAGGCTGAGTTTGATACCCAGCACTGAACAAAAAATTAAGTAAAAAATATTTGTGGGCTGGGACTGTAGCTCAGTGGTAGAGCACTTGCCTTGCGTGCGTGTGGTACTGGGTTCCATCCTCAGCACCACATAAAAATAAATAAAGATATTGTGTTCATCTACAACTAAAAAATATTTTTAAAAAGTTTGTGTGTCAATTACCACGGGCTTAAGCAACTTTAAAAAGCAATCTAGGGCAGGGGTATATAGCTCAGTGGTAGAATGCTTGCCTTGCACACAGTATCCCTGGCTTCAAGCCCCAGTACCATACAAGAAAAGTCTATTTTATAATACCATGAATTTCAGTTATTTTAGCATCTCAGAAGAAATTTAAAAAGTAGTTTTCACATATATACCAGGTACTGAAGAAAGTAATTCCCCCCGCAGTGGTAGGGAATCAAAGGCCTAGTTACGTATGATGGCACTTTCCTATAATCCCAAATTTAAGGCCAGCCTCAGCAATTTAGTAAGACCTTGTCTCAAAATAAAAGAAACGTCTGTGAAAATAACTCAGTGGAACAGCGCCCCTGGGTTCAATCTCCAGTACTAGGGGGAAAAAAGTGACAGGAGTTATGTAAGAAACATAATCCGACTAGTTTCCATTCCATTACTATTATGCTGACTGAAATACATTATGTAATTAAAGGCATCTGTTTAAAACTCAGAAAACATGGATTTAAAAAATCTCATCTATGACATCTTTGCTGATTCTTCCTCTCAAAACTCCAGTGAATGACTACTCTTTGCACCCTTATATATTCTCTAGTTTTCTGATTACCCAAGCCATATGAGAACAAGATTTAATCATTTCTGCATGTGCATATGTTTACATGTATTTAAATATGTATATGTGTATGTCTTTGTTATACTGAAGATCCCTTATGGCAAGGGCTACTATATCTTAATATATTTGTATTCCCAATGCCTATAGCAATGTATGAAACACAACAGTGCTTAATAAATGTTAGACAAAATAACAAATAATTGAATCACTTCTATTAGGCTACTGTTATCCCACATCCCACTCACCACCTCCCCTGGACTCTTGATAATGCTGTGGATACTAAAAGTTGTATGCTACTGTTCCTAGGAAATGTGATCAAGTTAGTCTTTTTTTTTTTTTTTGGTACTGGGGGATTGAACTCAGGGGCACTCGACCACTGAGAAACATCCCCAGCCCTTTTTGTGTTTCATTTAGAGACACAGTCTCACTAAGTTGCTTAGGGCCTCACTAAGTTGCTAAGGCTGGCTTTAAACTCGTGATCCTCTTGCGTCAGCTTCCTGAGCCATGCCATCGCACCCATCAAGAAATGTGATCGAAATAAGAAATATGTGAAGACAAACACACACTATAATTCTGTTAGTGATAAAAACCTACAATAACATCACATTTCAAAAATATTACAGTATTCAACTGGGTATATTAGTGTGCATCTGTAGTCCTAGCTACTTGGGAGACTGTGGCAGGAGGGTCACTTGAGCCCAGGAGTTCATGGCCAGCCTGAGAAACACAGTGAGACCTCATTTCAAAAAACAAAGCAAAAAAAAAGTTACATAGTATTCACAAAAATTTTCATAGAAACATAAAAAATGTCTTAATAAAAATAGTCATCATAACTTAAAATTTATCTTGACATTCTTTTTGCTCATTACTTGCAGAAATAATACAAGTTTTTGTCCTCAGCTCCTTTCTTCCAGGGTAAAGACACTTGAGAAATAAGAAGATCCAGGGTAAAGACACTTGAGAAATAAGCAGCATTCTCCCTGACCCTATGGAGGTTAATCCCTTTTTTAATGATCTTAAAGTATTAGTCATGGACAGTTCCCTGAAAGGAAACAGCATTTTGATTTACAAAGTACACATTGTTCCCCAGTACCACCACCAAAAAGAGTACTTTCTTGCAGTATCTGGGAAATCTATCTATGGAAATAAATCATAACATAATAGTTGTATTTTTTAAATGATATGCCCTGAAAAACAGGGCATACATATCATTTAAAATGATATGCCCTGAAAAACAGGGCATACATATCATTTAAAAAATTCAGCTTTGGGACCTGGAGGTGTAGCTCAGTGGTACAGCATTTGCTTCGCACATGTGAAGTCCTAGTTTCAATTCCCAGGAACACCAAAATAAAGGGGGGGGCACTTTTATATGATACATTTACATGAAAAAAAACCTTTTAGGCAAATTATTAATACAAAGGATATTTCCTTTTAACTGTGGTCAACAAAATATTTTAAGGTTAATTACATTTTAGTCAAATCAAAACTATTTCCCACTCTCACAACAAAACAGTTAACAATCCAGCCAGGTGCGGTGGCTCAAGCTGTAATCCCAGCACCTAGGGAGGCTGAGACAGGAGAATCACGAGTTCAAAGCCAGCCTCAGCAATGGCGAGACACCAAGCAAGCAACTCAGTGAGACCCTGTCTCTACATAAAACACAAAATAGGGCTGGGGATGTGGCTCAGTGGTTGAGTGCCCCTGAGTTCAATCCTTAGTACCAAAAAAAAAAAAAAAAAAATTTAACAATCCAAGATGGTGGACATGTTAATTTGCTCTTCAGTAATTACTTCATTATGTATATGAAAACATGAAGTTGTATACCATAAACACACACACACACATATAAATATATAAATTAAAAATAGGCTGGGGGTGAGCCGGGCGCGGTGGCTCAAGCCTGTAATCCCAGCACTTAGGGAGGCTGAGACAGGAGAATCACGAGTTCAAAGCCAGCCTCAGCAACTCAGTGAGACCTTGTCTCTACATAAAACACAAAATAGGGCTGGGGATGTGGCTCAGTGGTCGAGTGTCCCTGAGTTCAATCTCCAGTACCAAAAAAAAAAAAAATAGGCTGGGGGTGTAGCTCAGCAGTACAGCCTTTAACTACCATGAGTTCAATCCCCAGTTACTTGGTAGGGTGGGACTGTAAGCTTGAGGCCAGCCTTGGCAATTTAGTGAGACCCTGTCTCAAAAAGTAAAAAGGGGTACGGATGTAGCTCAGTGATAGAGCACTCCTGGGTTCACTCCCCAGTTTTGTAAAAATAAGTACATAAATAAAAAGGGCTGGGGATGTACCTCAATGGTACAGTGCCCCAGCTTCAATCCCCAGCACCACATACATACATATATACAGAAGTAAATAAACACATGTGTATAAAACAAAAAAATTATTTCTTTAAAATTAAGCACTAAGCTGGGTTTGGTGGCACATACTTGAAATCTCAGCCATTTGGGAGGCTGAGACAGGAGGATCACAAGTTTGAGGCCAGCTTTGGCAACTTGGCGAGACCCAAAATAAAAAAAAAATTTTAAAAGGACCGGGGGTATGGCTCAGTGGTAGGGCTCTCCTGGGTTCAACCTCCGGTACCACAAATAAATAAATAAGCACCAGATCCTTTAGTATAACTGAATGGCATTAATGAGCACTTAGCCCACAAATTCACTAACAAAGGGATCAATAGTGCAGCGTACAATATATGCTTGATCATTAAACATACTTCTGCAAGTACCTGAAAGGGCACACTGAGAATCAACAAAGGGAATATTAATTACATAGTTGACACTTAATTTAGAAAATCATAACTATTCATATTTGTTCAGATTCCCTTCAATCTTTGCCAACTTATTTATAATAATTACCTCCACAGACACAGTTTCCTCAGGACAGACACAGTAAGGTATTCACTTAGCTTCAACAAATTCTGGGACCATGTTCCTCAAAAGAATGTTTTCCATGAATAATACACAGGTTTCTGGCTCAAGAATTCACTACTGATTACTATTATACCCTATTCCATTTAATTGAAAACTGTTTAGAACTTATGACAATTTACAACGATCATTAATCAGTTGTCATTGATTCAAAAACCATTTACAATGAAAACAGTGGAACCATACCACCACTTATGCTTATTCAGAGCCCAGTTCAAAACTATTATTAAAATCAGAGCAGGTAGAAAAAAATCTCAAGGAGGTTATTAACCCAATCTTTAATCCAAACAACTGTTATATTTTTTAAGAGAAGGGAGGAGAATCCTACAACTCAGACTTTCAACACTTTAGAAAATATCCTTCAAGAAACTTCTCTGGCTTGGAGCCGGGCGCGGTGGCTCAAGCCTGTAATCCCAGCACTTAGGGAGGCTGAGACAGGAGAATTGCGAGTTCAAAGCCAGCCTCAGCAATGGTGAGGCACTAAGCAACTCAGTGAGACCCTGTCTCTACATAAAACACAAAATCGGGCTGGGGATGTGGCTCAGTGGTCGAGTGCCCCTGAGTTCAATCCCCAGTACCAAAAAAAAAAAAAAAAAGAAACTTCTCTGGCTTGGGAGGCTGAGGCAGGAGGATCACAAGTTTAAACTGGCCTCAGCAACTTAGTGAGAGCTTGTCTCAAAATTTTAAAAAAGGGGGCTTTGGATGTGGCTCAATAGTTAAGTGCCATTGGGTTCAATTCCTGATATCAAAAAAACAAACAAACAAAATAAAACTTCCTTGTATGTTCCTGCACGTGCCTTTTAAAAAATATTTACTTATTTATTTAGGTTCTGGGGATTGAACCCAAGGGCACTTTACCACTGTGCTATATCCATAGCCCTTTTTTAATTTTTCTGAGACAGGCTCTCACTAAGTTGCTAAAGCTGGCCTCAAACTTGAAATCCTCTTGCCTCACTCTCCCTAGTCACTGGAATTATAGGTATGCGCCATGCCCATCTGATGCCAGTAATAGTCTTAAGCAGAAGCATGCAGCAAAGCCTTAAGAAATTTAGTGAAACCCTGTCTCATAATAATAAATAAGAAGGGCTGGGGTTGTGGCTCAGGGGTTAAGTGCCCCTGGGTTCAATCTCAGGTACCAAAAGAAGCCTCAGCATGAATGCATTTACAAATCTAAAAAAAAAAAAGATGAACATCTTGATAGAAAATAGGCAAATTTATAAATGGGAAGTATTAATGGTCAGCAAACATACATAAAAATATTAAATCTCATTAGTGATCAAAGAAATGAACATTTTAAAAGATACCATTTGTATACTATTTGACCAAGATCACTATTCACTACCAACAACAAAAATCACAAAGGTGGGGAAGATAGAACTAAAACTTGGTACATCTGGAGTGGGGTTGTAACTCAGTGGTAGAGTGATAGTCTAGCATGCACGAGGCCCCGGGGATTGATCACCAACACTCAGAAATCACTGGGGAAAAAAAAAGCAGTACATCTTTTCTAGAGGTAATCTGACAATATATTCTTTTTTTTTTTAAAGTAGTGCTATGGATTGAACCCAGGGCTTTGCGTGTGCTAGGCAAGTGCTCTACAAGATCCCAGCCTTAATTTTCTAAATTTTATTCAGTGTATACATTAGATTCTAATTAAAGGAAATAAACAGCTGGGCACAGTGGCATACTCCTGTAATCCTAGCAGCTCAGGAAGCTGAGGCAGGAGGATTTAGAGTTCAAAGCCAACCTCAGCAACTTAGCAAGGCCCTAAGCAACCCAGTGAGACCTTGTCTCTAAATAAAAATATAAAAAAGAGCTGGGGATGTGGTTCAGTGGTTAAGCGCCCCTGGGTTCAATCCCTGGTACAAAAAAGAAAGACATGGGGGAGGAGGAGCAAGCTGGGCATAGTGGTGCATGCTTGTAATTTCAATGATTTAGGAGGTTCAAGCAGGAGGATCACAAGTTTAAGGCCAGTCTCAGCAACTTTGCAAGATCCTATTTCAATAAATAAAAAGGGATGGGGATATGGCTCAGTGGTAAAGTGCCCCTGGGTTCAAGCCTCATAAAAAAGAAAAAAAAAAAAGCAGCAGCAGCAGCTGGACTCTTCACTAGTAAGAGGACCATGGTACAATCCTGCCTATCAGACTGGGGGCATTCATTATTTGGCTATTTGCCATGTCACAATGCTTCCTTCATCCATGAATACATTAGCCTAGAAAACACTGAATATTAGGGCCTGGTATAGCAAGGTTTGGCTTTTCATTGACTGAAGATAATTTTCATAAATTACAGCACAGAGGAAGGATATGTTCATTGGTTCTTCTCTTTCTGTCTATCATGAGAATTTTTCAGTTTGCTACTTAGATAACTACCTCTGAGCAACTGAAATAGAGGAGCAATTGTAAATTGATGTTGACACTGTTGATCAGGTTTCAAAATACACAGAAGGAGGGATCAGGTGAAGTTCCAGATTTTTGTTAAAAAATGTTTGAGTGATGGCTATCTCAGGAGTTCTGAACTATTCATTCAATGCCTTGTAAAAACAATGAACATGGGACCTAGCAAGAACAAGAGTCTCCCCACGTACAGCCAAAAACTTCCCTAAAACAATTCTTAGAAAAGGGGCAGGTTGCTCAGAATCAAGTATACTGAAAAGTATATAGTACATTATATTTTATAGAAACAAGCAAAAATTTTTCACAATAATGGATGATGTGCTAAAGAGGATAGCAGAAATCACTCTTTTTATAGATTCATAGAAACTAAGGCATAAGGAAGTTTAAGATTTAACTAAGGCAATAGAGCTGATTACTAGCACAGAACTGGAACTTATTTTGGTCTTTGATAAATGACCAGATAACTTACTCCAACAGACTGACTAGGATACAATACTTACAAAGAGATGGTTCCACAAATGCCATGCTGAGGTTCTTTTAATGGATGACTCGGTAATTGGGTAATATATATCCTACATAATTCTCAGAATGAAAGTATTCTTTTTTTCTTTTCAGTACTGGGAATTGAACCCAGGGCTTTGCTCATGCTAGGCAAGCACACTACCACTGAGCTACACCTCCATCCTTTTTTATTTTGAGACAGGGTCTAAGTTGCCAAGGATGGCCTCAAACTTGTGATCCTCCTGCCTGTTTCCCAAGTAGCTGAAATTATGAGTATACTGTGCCCAGCTAAAACAAGTCTTTTTTTATTGGTGCATAATAATTATAAAGATCAGTGGGTTTCATTGTGGCATATCTGTATGTGTACATAATATCATTTGAAGAATTTCATTCCTGGTACCTCCACTTGTCCTCCCCTCCTCCCTTCCCCCAGCCCTCTTCCCCTATCCTAACAGTCTCACTTATATTAAAACAAGTTCTTGATTAGAGCCTATATCTTTTCTTTTTCCATATTAAAAATATTTAGCTCTATCTGAATACCACTCTGCTGTCTATACTTCAACAGTTAGATTTGTTTTCTACCTGGGCAGAATTTTAAAATGAACAAAGTAAACTGTACCACAAATAAAAGACTACAAACCAAATTAAATAGAACATATTTAATGTTCATGAGTATCAAACACTATGTACAAATGAATTTTCATTTTCCTTGGTCTCATATTATAGCTAAATATTTAGCTACATGTAAATTTTTTTTTCTAATCTACTAAGCATGCTAAAAATTTCCAAAAAAAATTTTTGGGGGGGTTCTGGGGATTGAACTCGGGGGCACTTGACCACTGAGCCACATCCCCAGCCCTATTTTGTGTTTTATGTAGAGACAGGGTCTCACTGAGTTGCTTAGCACCTCGCCGTTGCTGAGGCTGGCTTTGAACTCATGATTCTCCTGTCTCAGCCTCCCTAAATGTTGGGATTACAGGCTTAAGCCACCGTGCCCGGCTTTAAAATTTCCAAGATTTAAAGCATGGGTTTGGATGATTATACAGCCCATCCTCTTTTCAGTATGTTACCCTTTTATAATAACTAAAATTTGTAATATGTTTTACTTTTGTTTTTTGGTATTGGGAATTGGACCAGGGCCTCTTAGATGCTATATAAGTACCACTGAGCTACATCCTCAGCCCTTTTTATTTTATTTTGAGACAAAGTCTCACCAAATTGCCCAGGCCAGCCCAAGATTTCCAATCCTCCTTCCTCAGCCTTCAGAGTTGCTGGGATTAGAGGCACTCAGCTCAACAGGCCAGCTTTTAACACAGTATAGAAACATGTATCACTCATACCTCCAACAAATTAAATACCTAGCATGTGAAATTTATTTATTTGCTGTGCTGGGAACTGAACTCAGGGCCTCATCTATGCTAGGCAAGCACTCTACCATTGAGTCACATTCCCAGTCCTAGTACATGAAATTTATAAACAAACCACAAATTACCAAGTTTTGTAACTCCACCTTTTTTGAGTGTATGATACTGGGGACTGAATCCAGCATGCTCCACCACTGGGCTACACCTCCAGACCTTGATATTTTTTATTTTATTTTTTTGGTACCAGGGATTGACCTCATGGGTACTCAACCACTGAGCCACATCCCCAGCCCTATTTTGTGTTTTATGTAGAGACAGGGTCTCACTGACTTGTTTAGTGCCTCACCATTGCTGAAGCTGGCTTTGAACTTGCGATTCTCCTGTCTCAGCCTCCCAAAGTGCTGGGATTACAGGTATGTGCCTCCACACCCGACTTATTTTTTGAGACAGGGTCTCACTATATTGCCAAGGCTGGGCTCCAACTTGGAATACTCCTGCTTCAGCCTCCCAAGTAGTTGAGATTACAGTTATGTGCCCCCATGCCAAGCCTCCACCTTGTTTTTAATTTTTTGACCCTTTAAGATATTTACTGCAAGCCGGGCGTGGTGGCTCAAGCCTGTAATCCCAGCACCTAGGGAGGCTGAGACAGGAGAATCGCGAGTTCAAAGCCAGCCTCAGCAACGGCGAGGCTTGCTAAGCAACTCAGTGAGACCCCGTCTCTACATAAAACACTAAATAGGGCTGGGGATGTGGCTCAGTGGTCAAGTGCTCCTGAGTTCAATCTCCAGTACCAAAAAAAAAAGATATTTAATGCAAATAGATTTGATATGGTTAAGAGACTTTTTTGGAGGTGAGACAGGGTCTTGCTTTGTTGTCCAAGCTCGTCTCAAACTCCTGTGCTCAAGTGATCTTCCTACTTTAGCCTCCTGAGTAGCACATCTCTTTTATAACTTAAAATATTCAAATACCTTTATATGTTTGGAATCCAGTAGAATAAACACATCAAGTTGTAAAAGAAAAAAAAAACATGAAATTGCTAAGAAACACAATTCTATGGCCAACTGAAAACAAAGTCAAGACAAAAACCCAGGTCCTGTGGCATTTAATCCAAGGTACTTTCCACTGTATCATATATTTGTTCAATTCAATATAAATCTATTTTCATTTTACCAATTGTTTCTGTCCACTCAAATCTATCTACACAATGACCTTAAAAAGTGCTAACAGATTACATTTTCTAACACCATTACCAGATTACCCCAGAGATAAAATTTAAGAATCAACAGCTAATGATAATCTCCCAGCCTCAAGATAACAAGGACATCTATTTTACCATATTCATCTTGGAAACTCTACCAGAAAGCACAATGCTCCCCATACAATAGGTGCTCAGTAAATTTTATTTTATAAATGATAGCTTCCCCCGCAGCACGCACTAGCTAACAGACTTAAATATTAGACTAAACAAAAACAGCAAAATCTCATCATTTTACATTTGGGGTGTCCAAGCATTTAATATAAATAGAGTATTTTAATTTTACAATGTAATGTCAGGGGAACATTTACATTAATAAAAATATTTCAAGCACTATACAAATGAACGTGTACATTAATTACAATAATTCTTGCCCATTGAAACTGGCCTAACCTTTACTTTGTTAGCCTGGTTGGAATCATGAATGCAAAAGCAATAAAATTATGAGTGTAGTACGGGGGCACTGGACTAGAACCTAGACCATAGTCTAAGATTCACTCATAATCAGATATCATTAATTATTTATTATTAACTTTGGGCAATTCACTTTTTTGTCTTTCAATCTTAATATATTTGTTTTGTTTTTATGGTGCTGAGGACTGAACCCAGGGCCTTAGGCATGTGAGGCAAGCACTCTACCAACTGAGCTATATCCCAAAAGCAAGAAAACTAAACTCCTAATCACTGGACACCTTTCCAGTGTTAACTTTCTTTTCTTTTCTTTCTTTCTTTCTTTCTTTTTTTTTTTTTTGGTGGTACTAGGGATCAAACCTAGCACCTTGCACATACTAAGCAAGTGCTCTACCACTGAGCCACATCACAAGCCCCTAATTCATTTTAAAAGTCAATTCTTATCCACAAAGATTCTATAATTCATTCTTTCATTGTGTCAAATTTGATATTCTGAATGTTAGTTTGCTGCACTATTTAAAAAATTTGAAATTTAGCACATTTTCAAAAATACATAGACTATTAACATTTCTTGCCGTGTTATATTAACAAGAAGCAATAAGAGAAAACTGAAGAAACATGAGCATCCCATAACTGAGCCTGCTTTGTCAGCTGAGCTGACATAAACCATACTGGATTTTAGAGTACAAATCATTAATATACTAATACATATGAATATAAGTATGCATACATGTACATACCAATGGCATATTCTTACTTATGTTGATGTGCATATAGATGTGTGAAATTTAAAACTTGTTTTAAAGGAATTTAAATGTACATTAGGCCACATGTGAAGTATAAAGTCTCCCATCCTGTGTCTCTTCCATAAGTAACCACTTTTCATTTAACATTTTTCCTGTGTATCTTTCAAGACATTATCTGAATAAGTGTAAGTATACCTCTATGTATGTGCCTGTGTCTGTGTATAAATCATCTTAACCTAAATTTTCCAGTTCAAAAAAAATCTCCAGCACCAGCTTCACATGCATTTTAAATACATCGAAGGCAGAGCAGTCACTGGCACAAAGTAGTATACTTTTCAGAACTGTTGACTTGAATACATTTTAATTTTTGTGTTTGGAGGCTATGGGAAGCAATTGCACAGGAGTGGTAGCCAAGAAGCCAGACTACCTGGGATCTAACTTAACTAGTCCGGTAGCCTTAGGCAAGTAATGAAATCCTGAGCCTTATTTTCTGTTTTGTAAAACAAAAGGGTTGGGCTAAGATCCTTTCAACTCCAAAATGTTATAATTCTAAAATGGCCGTCTGTAACTGTGTTCTCTTGAACTGGCTGTAACAAATGTTAAGGGGAAAAAAAGGAGAAATAAAGGAGTATGAGTGCAACCTCCAGTTTTACTAGAATAAATTTCTATGAGTTATTAACTACCAAGGTATAGTGGAGACAGAACTAGTGACATAATTATATTTGAAGGCCAAGTAGTAGATTATTAAAATCGAATACGTTTTTACAATGCGTTGACTAATGTTCTTCTTTTTTTGGGGGGTGGACAGGGCTATTGCTTAGTTTTGGCAATAACTACTCTCCTCCCTCAAAAAAAATTGAGTGAATTGTGGAATTAAAATACTAAAAATGAAAGTCAAATTGACATTTTGTTTTACAGAATATGCTGGGAAGGTGACGAGGACAGCAAAGGTTGGAAAGAATTACTAGCTAATTTCCTCTTCCGGAAGCTCTTTGCCCTCCATTCTTTCAGTTTCACAAGCCCTTGCCAGACACGCTCCACCCTGCCCCATACGTGCCAGACATCGGACTGGGAAGGGGGGGCGTCCCTTTGATCATATTTTTTAAAAAGTTCTCAGACTCAATTTACCTTCAACGTCTAGAGTTCAAGGAGCGCAACCCCAGGGCCTGAAGTTACCCACTACCTACCCACCGCCTTCCTTTGGCGGTCCTGGGAACCTGGACTAGGAGCCCCAGTCGGGCATCCCCCGCGGGCAGGCGCGGCCTTCCCGCCCTCCCTAGCAGAGCCGGCCCGAGGGGAGGGGGAGGGTGGGGAGGGGAGGGGAGAAAAGGCAAAGGGGGGGAGGAGGAAAGGAAAGCTCGCACAAGCAGTACCCACCGCTCCAAGAGCCGGCCCCAAGCGCCGGCGGCGATCGGCTCCGTCCCGGGAGGAGGATCCCGGAGGAGGGGCGGCCCTAGCCCCAATCTGGAAATGCCAACTCCGCTCTGCGGCCGGGCCCCTGCCTAGAAGGAAACGGAAGTTCCTTCGTCTCTCGCACTGGCCTTCACCAGCTAGCAGGTCCCTCCGAGGAACCCCAAGTCGGGAAACCCGAAGTGTGTTCACGTCAGGGCCTCCGAGAGGCCTCGGGCGCAGTCCGTCCTCCTTAGCCAGGCTCAGGCCACTGGGCCCTGACCGTCTCCTTCCCACCTTCCGGCTGCGAGGTCAGCCTTGCAAAGCTCCACCTTCTTCCCCCCTCCGCCATTTTCGAACTTACCCTACAGGCCCGGGTGTCCCTCGATTAGCTCGGCGCCCGCTCAGGACGCCCGCCAAGGTCCCTCCACTTCCCGGAGCCGGAAGGGGGCAGCCAGAAAAAACGAAGTCCTCTTCTCCCCCCACTCCACCCGCCCCCCCCCAGCTGGAAACCAGAATCTGACCAAGCGGGCGCACATGCGCAGTGAGCATCACGCAGTCCCCGCCCCTAGCTTCCCCGTTTCCTCTTTTAGCCTCGAGGATTTTTTTTCACATGCCTCATTATGTGCTGGACGCTGGCGATTGAGAAATAAGGGGGAAAGAGGAGGGAGAAGAGGTCGAACATGTTCAGTTCTTACTGTAGACCAGGCACAGTGCTAGGCATATAGCATGTTCTTTGTTGTAATTTTAACAACCTGGTAAGCACTCTCGTTAAACCCATTTTACAGAGGAAACTGAGGCTACAGAGAGGATAACTATCCCCAAATCCCCTGACCAATAAATAAGGGAACTGAGATTAGAATCCCACAGGGAGAAAAAATGAAAGGAATGACCGGAAAGGAAGACATAGGAGTTGGGGTTTGTACAAGAAAAAACTAGTGGAAGAGGAAGAAGAAAGGAAACAGGAACTCATTGTACATAAAATGCTGATCATACCCCGAGTTTATTTCAAATATGCTATAGGACTTTCAGATTGACCTATGAATTTTTGTTTAAGGGACTCAGACTCTTATAGGCAAATGTAGCAAGATGATGGGTTGTGAATATTTTAGGGGAAAGATCATAAGTATCACCTGCATGTTAAATGATGCTGCCCTTCATTAGAAGGGAGTTGGAGGGAAGACAGGAAAGAATTTCCTTTTTGGTCCATGGGGTTTGGTTTTATTTTGTTTGTGTTTTGGTACTGAGGATTGAACCCAGGGATGCATAACCACTGACAAATATCCCAGGCCCTTTTTATATTTTATTTAGATATAAGGTCTCACTGAGTGGCTAAGTGCCTCACTAAGTTGCTGAGGCTGACTTTGAACTTGTAATCCTCCTGCCTCAGCCTCCTAAGCTACTGGGATTACAGGCGTGTACTATCACACCCAGCTGGCCCATGGGTTTTTGCTAAATTATTGTACCTTCTGATCTCTTCTTACTGTCACAGTGCTGGGCATCTCACATCTGATTTATTGTAATAACAGTAATTGCAAGCAAATAATCAACACATTTAAATCTCACAGCAATCTTATTTAGTATGAAACTCATTATCCTCCTTTCTTTTTTTTGAAATAGGATCTTACCGTGTTGTGCAGGCTGCCCTCAAACTTCTGGGCTCAAGCAATTCTGCCTCAGTCTCTTGAATACCTATGACTATCATTATCCCCCTTTTACAGTCAAGAAAACTAAAGTTTAGAGAGGTTAGATGACTTGTGGAAGCTGGAATAGTAATTCAGCTGTAGATCTGTCTGATCACAGATCTCGTTATTCACTTGTTCATTGACTTCTCTGTCCCTGGACTCGTTCCTCCAATCCAGCCTGCACAAGGCTATCTGAGTTAAATACTCAGTACTGCCTCCAGGATAATATTAAAACTCCTTCTGGGCTCAGTGGCACTAATCTGTAATGCCATTTACTGCAGAGGCTGAGACAGGAGGATTGCATGTTTGAGGCTAGCCTCAGCAACTTTGCCAGGCCCAAAGCAACTTTGTAAGACTCTCTCAAAATAAAAATTAGAAAATGCTGGGGTTGAACATTTTCTCAGATATGTGGAAGCTAACCCACAATAAGGAAGGGGATTAAAAGAAGAATAGAAGTTCAGTGGATTAGACAAAGGGAAATGAAGAGAAGGTAGGGGGGGATGGGAAAAAGGAAAGACAGTGGAATTAATCTGACATACCTTTCCTATGTACACACATGAATGTACCACAATAGATCTCACCATTACGTACATCCACAAGGAATCAATTTAAAAAAATAACCATAGGTAAATGGCAGAAAGGTCAGTAGAAGGAAGAGAATAGGGGTTGGAGCAGTAGAGGGGAAGGAGAGGTACTAGGAACTGAATTAGAACAAGATATAGTCCATGCTTTTATAATTATGTCAAAAAGGATTCTACTGTCATGTGTAACTAAAAAGAACCAATAATATAATTTTTTTAAAAAAAAAGAGATGGGGATGTGGCTCAGCGGTTAAGCCTCTCTGAGCTCAATCCCTGGTACAGAAAAAAAAAAAAAAAAAGAAGAAGAAAGAAAAGAAAAATATTGAAAATCCTTAAAGCCTGGTGTGGCGGCACACACTTATATTCCCAGCAACTTGGAAGGCTGACACAGAAGAATTGCAAGTTCGAGGTCAGACTCAGCAAACTTAGTGAGGCTGTTACACAAAATAAAAATAAATAAATAAACAAACAAATAAATAAATACATAAATAGGGCTTGGGATGTAGCTCAGTAGTAGAGCACCCCTGGGTTCATTTCCCAGCACCACAAAAACCCAAAACCAAAACCCCCCACCTCCTTAGCTTTATGTTTACTCTCACCTGCCTTGTTCCCAGGGTTCCTGCTCTCCATTAGTTTGTTCAAACTGCTCCCTTTGCCTAGGTCTATTCTAGTCTCCTCAGATTGTCCCTACACAAAGCCTTCTCTAATACCCTGGCTAAAGATTATCTCTTCATCCTCTGAACTCTTGGCACTTGAATTTTTTTTAAATATATTTTCAGGGGCTGGGATTGTGGCGCAGTGGTAGCGTGCTCACCTACCACGCGTGAGGCACTGGGTTCGATCCTCAGCACCACATTAAAAAAATAAAATAAAGATATTCTGTCCACCTACAACTAAAAAAATAAATATTAAATATATTTTCAGTTACACATGGACATAATACCTTGATTTTATTTGTTTATTTTTTATGTGGTGTTGAGGATCGAACCTGGTGCCTCACACATGCCAGGCAAACGTTCCACTACTGAGCTACAACCCCAGCCCAGCACTTGAATTTTTATAGCACCATTTGTTTTTTAAGATGGACACAATATCTTTATTTATTTATTTATTTATTTATTTTATGTGGTGCTGAGGATCGAACCCAGTGCCTCACACATGCAAGGCAAGCGCTCTACCACTGAGCTACAATCCCAGCCCCTAGCACCATTTTTTTTTTTTTTTTTTTTTTTGGTACTGGGGATTGAACTCAGGGGCACTCAACCACTGAGCCACATCCCCAGCCCTATTTTGTGTTTTATGTAGAGACAGGGTCTCACTGAGTTGCTTAGCACCTCGCCATTGCTGAGGCTGGCTTTGAACTCGCGATTCTCCTGTCTCAGCCTCCCTAAGTGCTGGGATTACAGGCTTG
>CM053417.1:25433773-25438773 GCA_028644305.1 Xerus rutilus
AAGCCTGTAATCCCAGCACTTAGGGAGGCTGAGACAGGAGAATCGCGAGTTCAAAGCCAGCCTCAGCAATGGCGAGGCGCTAAGCGAGTAACTCAGTGAGACCCTGTCTCTACATAAAACACAAAATAGGGCTGGGGATGTGGCTCAGTGGTCGAGTGCCCCTGAGTTCAATCCCCAGTACCACAAAAAAAAAAAATAACTTGTTATCCTACTACCTCAGCCTCTTGAGTTGCTGAAATTATAGTCATGTGCCACCACATCTGGCTTAAAATAATTTTTGGAAAGGATGTTACTACAGCTATTAGAAAATAAGGGGTTTTGGGGGGAGTGGAGATATTGAAGCTAGGTGCAGTTTACCACTGAGCTACATCCTAGTTCTTTTTTTAATTAATTAATTAATTAATTTTACAATAGAATGCATTTTGACATATTGCCAGTTCTTTTTATTTTGAGACAGGGTCTTGGTAAATTGTTCAAGTTGGCTTTGAATTTATGATCCTCCTGCTTCAGCCTCCTGAGTTGCTGGGATTAAAGGCGTGCTTTACCATGCCTATCTAGATAGTAATTTTTCTATATTCAGAAGAAGTAGCAATATCTTGTCCCATCACCATTTTTGTTAAAATCACAAAAGGAAAACTAAAGCATATTTTTGTCCATGAGTTTCCTTAAGTAAACCAGGATCATGGACTGGGGATTCAGCTTAGTGGTAGAGTGCTTGCTCAATGTGTGACAGGCCCTGGGTTCCATCCCTGGCACCACATAAAACAAAAACAAAAAAATGAAACTAGCCTGGGCAACATGGTGAGACACGGTCTCAAACAAGAAAAAATATTGGTGGAGGGGCTGGGGCTGTAGCTCAGTGGTAGCGTGCTTGCCTAGCATGCGTGAGGCACTGGGTTCGAGCCTCAGCACCACATATAAATAATAAATGAATAAAAATAAAAACACATCAACAACTAAAAAATATTTAACAAAAAAAAAAATATTGGTGGAAGTGATGGTGTGTGACTTACAAGGCTAGGTCATAAAAGGCATTGTGGTTTTCTGACTTGCTGTCTGTTAGGTTTGTTGCTCAGGCATCATGTCATGAGGATACCAAAATAGGATATGAAAAGGCTCACACAGGGAGAAACTGAGTCTTTCCCTTTCCTCTTCTCCCCCTACCCTAACAGCTACCAGCACTTGCCAGCCCTGTGAGTAATCCACCACAGAAGGGATCTTCAGGCCCACAGTTCAGATAACTGCAAATCTGCGGACCCAGAACCAGAACTACATAGCGAAGCCACTCTTGAATTCCTGTGTATTGTTTTCAATGGCTAAACTTTAGGGCACTTTGTTATACAGCAATTGATAACTAATATAAAGATGATGATGATGATGATGATTACTATTATTATTTTGGTATTGGGGATTGAACCCAGGGGCACTTTACCACTGAGTTACAACATCTCAGCACTTAAAAATTTTTTTATGGCAGGTACCAGGGATTGAACTCAGGGGCACTCGACCACTGAGCCACATCCCCAGCCCTATTTTGTGTTTTATGTAGAGACAGGGTCTCACTGAGTTGCTTAGCGCCTCAACCTTGCTGAAACTGGCTTTGAACTCACAGTCCTTCTGCCTCAGCCTCCTGAGCTGCTGGGATTATAGGTGTGCACCACTGCGCCCAGGTAATTTTTTTAAAAAATTTTTGAGATAGTATCTAAGTTGCTTGGGGCCTTGCTAAATTGCTCAAGCTGGCCTCCACCTTGTAATCGACCTGCCTCAGCCTCCTGAGCTGCTGGGATGATAGGCTTGCACCATCGTGTCTGGCTGCTACACACACTTGATCTTTGTTACCTTTATACCCTGATCTCCTACTATTCTCCCCCTTGTTCCTTTAGCTTTCCTGCCTTTGTACTCATTGTTCACTCTTCCAGAAACACGGCCCCCAATATTTCCATGGCATGGCCTTCACCTCCTTCAAGTTTTTGCTTAATTGTCACCTCCAAAAGGCCTACAGTGACCATCATATTTAAAATTGTAGTTCCCAGGGCTGGGGATGTAGCTCAGTGGTAGAGCACTTGCCTGACATGTATGAGGTCCTGGGTTCAGTCCTTAGCACTGCCAAAGCAAGCAACCAACCAACCAGCAAATGAATAAAATTACAACTCCTCCTCCCATCAATCCTAGTTTCCTTTTCCCTGTTCTATATTCTCCTTTTTCCATGGCATCTACCACTTTCTAACATGCCATATGGTTCTTTTATTTACTGCTTTTCTATTTATCTCTCCTTTCCACTCCTGGTAGAATATAAGCTCCAAGAGCACATGAGTCTCTACTTTGTTCACCCATATATTTCAAGTGCTTAGAATAGTGTCTGACAGTGTATGGACTCAGAAGATATTTTTTAAATGAGTGAATAAACATTTCATGAACATGCCAGACTCTTGGTAAATATTTGCTGGGTGAATTGTCAATAGAGGGATATGAACATACCTGGGGAATAGTGTCTAGGTTTATATGCAGAGAAATGTATAGGTGTGAAATTAGGAAAAAAGCCCATAATATACAGAGAGCTTACTCTTACTTGCACAAGGATGATTGGTTACAATTGTTTTTGTTTTGTACACTTTACCACTGATCTATATCCCCAGTTCTTTATTTTTGGTACTGGGAATGGAACGCAGAGTTACTTTACCACTGAGCTATATCCTCAGTCCTTTTTATTTTTTATTTTGAGACAGGGCCTCATGAAATTACTTAGGACCTCTCTAATTTGCTGAGGCTGGCCTCAACTTGCAATCGTCCTGCCTCAGCCTCCCAAATTGCTGGGATTACAAGTGTGCACCACTACACCCAGCTATTTTTTATTTTGAGATAGGGTCTCACTAAGTTGCTGGAGCTGGCCTCAAACTTACAAACTTCTTGCCTCAGGCTTTCCAGTCACTGTAATTGGTTTTGACTGAGATAAAGAATAGTTTGAGCAGAAAAGACTAGTCAGACGCATGCCTGTAATTCCAGCTACTTGGGAAGCTGAGATAAGAGGAAAACAAATTTGAGGCCAGCCTGGGCAATTTAGCAAAATCCTGTCTCAAAAAAAAAAAAAGAGCTGGGAATGTAGCTTAGTGGTAAAGTTCCCCTGGACTCAGTCCCCAATATCAGAGAGAGAGAGAGAGAGAGAGAGAGAGAGAGAGAGAGAGAGGAAGAAAAAGACTGAGATATATTAAACCATATGAAAATTGCCGGTGTTCCAATACCAAATATTACAAACAGCAATTTAACATACTTCCACATAATAGGAGAAGGGAAAATTGATGGCATAAAGACTCAGAGGAAATGAGAGACAGAATCAAACTTGAATAGAGGCATTAACCATGAACGGAAGAAAGGATACAACCTTAGAGATTGAAGAGCATAAGATGTAATATGTAGAGAGGAATTTTGAGGGTGATCACCACACCTTGGTAGCAGCTGGGTTCTATGGAAAGAAAAAGATGTAGTTATCTGCTGAGGGAAATAGCAGAGGTTTAGCACTAGAACTCCTTTTGCAAAGTCATTGTAAGTTAAAACCCAAATAAACAGAGTAGATAAGAATCACAGATATTTCAAGTGAAGGGGTGTGGTGTGAGCTCTGACTTGCAGGCCTTACCCTAGAGCCATTGGCCTGATGCACTTCTTAGCAGGTAGTGGTGCATTCATGTAGATGGTTGTTCCTGACTCAGTCAGAGAACAGCTGTTGTAAAGATATTTCATGTCAAATAGCTTCTATCTGCAGCATCTGCCTCTCAGTCTCCTGACTTTTACTCTGGTGTATGGATCACTGGCCTCTCACTCTCTCCTTGCTGCCAGAAAGACTGCAACTGTATTTCCCTGTCTTTGTGTAGTCTTTCAATGCCTGCCTTTATCTTGTGCTGGTAAAACTAGCATCTGCAGCCAGCCCTCTCTTTCCTTTCTTTGCGTTTATCTTCTAGGGACACTGTCATACACAAGAGACTTGTTGCTTGTTTGGAGTGGTGACAGAAGAGTACACCGCCATATCAAGCTAATGGAAACTTCCATGTGGAAAATGACACAATTTTCTCTCCTTTCTTCCTTTCCCCTTCTTTCTTCCTTCCTTCCCTCCCTCCCTCCCTTCCCTCCCTCCCTCCATTTCTTCCTTCCTTCCTTCCTTTCTTCCTTCTTTCCTTCCTTCCTTCTTTCCTTCCTTCCTTTTGCAATACTGTGGACTGTACCCAGGGGCACTCTTACCACTGAGCTATATCACCAGCCTTTAATTTTTTTTTTTATTTTGAGACAGGGTTTTGGTAAATTGCCTAGGTTGGCCTGGAACTTGCTTCAGCCTCCTGAGTCCCTGGGATTACAAGTGTGTAGCACCACACCCAGCTTCCACCTGGGCTTTCTATCTACTAATCTATTTCTATGGTTATAGCCAATCTATTCAGTGTGCAAAAGGTCAAGAATCCAACAACAATGTCAGGGTAAGGGAACTGTCATTGTGTGTCTGGAGTTGGCAAGGGTAAAAGCTAGATCCAGTGGAGAGGTTGGCATGTTGGAGGATGTTCACTTAGGATGGTAGTGGGAGGAGTGTTTAGAGAGGTAGACTATGAGCCTGAAAGCATTCAAGGGAGTGTCCTGAATATGGGTAATGATAGTATCTGAGTGTTTACCATATGTCAGGCACTGTCTTAAGTGCTTGGCACACCTTATCTCTCATAATCTTCTCAGTAACCCCATGACCTTTGTTCTTCTTATTCTTTTTTTTTTTTTTTTTTTTTTTTTGTGCTAGGGATTGAAACCAGCGGCACTCATTTTACCACTGAGCTACATCCTCAGCCTTTTTGTTTTAGTTTTGCTGTACTGGGCATTGAACCCAGGGCTTTGTACATGATAGGCAAGAGCTCAACCACTGAGCTATATCCCCAGCCCCTGCCCCAGCCCCAGCACCAGCCCTTTTTATTTTTAATTCAGGTCTCATTAAGTTGCTCAAGATGGCCTTGAATTTGAGATTCTTCTGCTTC
>CM053417.1:25441273-25451308 GCA_028644305.1 Xerus rutilus
TTGCTATACAGATTTAATGCAATTCCTATTAAGGTTCTGATGACATTTTTCACAGACATAGAAAAAGCAGTCACGAGATTCATTTGGAAACATAAGAGGTCCAGAACAGCCAAAGCAATCCTCAACAAGAAAAGTGAAACAGGAGGCATCATGATATCAGACCTTAAATTATACTACAGAGCTATAGTAACAAAAATGGCATGGTATTGGCACAAAAACAAGCATGAAGACCAATGGTACAGAATAGAAGACACAGACAAACCCACATATATACAGTTATACTAAACAAAGGCGCCATAAACATACATTGGAGAAAAAATAGCCTCTTCAACAAATGGTGCTGAGAAAACTGGAAATCCATATGTAGCAGAATGAAATTTAATCTCTATCTCTCACTCTGCACAAAACTCAACTCAAAGTGGTTCAAGGACATAGGCATTAGACCAGAGACCCTATGCCTACTAGAAGAAAAAAATAGACCCAAATTTCCATCATGTCAGTTTAGGAACTGACTTCCTTTACCAGACTCCTACAGCACAAGAAGTAAAATCAAGAATCAATAAATGGGATGGTATCAAACAAAAAAGCTTCTTAGCTGGGCACAGTGGTGCACACCTGTAATCCCAGCACTTTGAGAGGCTGAGACAGGAGAATTGCAAGTTCTAAGCCAACCTCAGCAATGGTGAGGCACTAAGCAACTCAGTGAGACTCTGTCTCTACATAAAACACAAAATAGAGCAGGGGATGTGGCTCAGTGGTCGAGTGCCCCTGAGTTCAATCCCTGGTACCAAAAAAAAAAAAAAAAAAAAAAGCTTCTTCACAGCAAAGGAAACAAGAGTAAACAATCTTTACCACCAGCACCTCAGAAAGAACATTAATCTCCAGGATATGTAAAGAACTCCAAAAAACCAACACCCAAAAAATCCAATCAATAAATGGGCAAAGGAACTGAACAGGCACTTCACAGTTGAAGAAGGGCGATCAGTGAGTAAATATATGAAAAAACGTTCAACATCTCTAGCAATTAGAGAAATGCAAATTAAAACTACACTGATGTTTCATTTCACTCCAGTCAGAACGGCAATTACCAAGAATACATGTAACAATAAATGTTGGCAAGGATGTGGGGGAAAAGGTACACTCATGTATTCCTGCTAGGACTGCAAATTAGTGCAATCACTCTGGAAACCAGTATAGAGAGTCCTCAGAAAATTTGGAATGTAGCCACCATTTGACCCAGCTATCCAATGCCTCAATTTATGTTCAAAAAATTTAAAATCAGCATACTACAGTGACCCAGCCACATCAATGTTTATAGCAACTCAATTCACAATAGCTAAGCTATGAAACCAACCTAGGTGACCTTCAACAGATGAATGGATAAAGAAAATGTGGTACATATACACAACAGAATATTACTCAGCCATAAAGAAGAATGAGCCTGTAATCCCAGCACTTAGGGAGGCTGAGACAGGAGAATCGTGAGTTCAAAGCCAGCCTCAGCAAGGGCGAGGTGCTAAGCAACTCAGTGAGACCCTGTCTCTACATAAAACACAAAATAGGGCTGGGAATGTGGCTCAGTGGTCGAGTGCCCCTGGGTTCAATCTCCAGTACCAAAAAAAAAAAAAAAGAATGAAATTATGGCATTTGCCAGTAATGGATGGAAGTGGAGACTATCATGCTAAGTGAAATAAGTCAATCCCCAAAAAACAAAGGCCAGATGTCTTCTCTGATATGCAGTTGCTGACTCACAATAGATAGGAAAGAGGGAGGAGTGAAGGTTCACCAGACTGCACAAGGGGGAATGGGGGGAAGAGAGGGGGTGGGGATGGGAAAGAGAGTAGAAAGAATTCGACATTATTTTCGAATGTTCATATATGAATACATGACAGTGTAACTCCACAGCATGTACAACCACAAGAATGGGAAGTTAAACTCCATGTATGTATGATATGTCAAAATACATTCTACTGCTGGGCACGGTGGCGCACACCTGTAATCCCAGCACTTTGGGAGGCTGAGACAGGAGAATCACAAGTTCAAAGCCAGCCTCAGCAACAGCGAGGAGCTAAGCAACTCAGTGAGACCCTGTCTCTACAAAAAACACAAAATTGGGGCTAGGATTGTGGATTAGTGGTAGAACGTTTGCCTCGCATGCATGAGGTACTTGGTTCGATCCTCAGCACCACATAAAAATAAATAAAATATCAAAAAACACAAAATAGGGCTGGGGATGTGGCTCAGTGGTCGAGTACACCTGAATTCAATCCCTAGTACCAAAAACAAAAAACAAAAAAAATTCTGCTGTCATGTATAACTAAAAAGAACAAATAAAAATAGACTACATATAACAAACAAATAGCTAAGATTATACTAAATGAGGAAAAGCTGAAATTTTTCTCATTGAGAACTGGAATACAGTGTACTGGTGCTGGGATGCCTGTCTGCTGCTGCGTCTGGCCTCTGCCCTGGCCTGAAGTGGGTCTGAATCCCTCACAGTCCCAGAGTGCAGCTAGTCTCATTTGAGAAGGAGCAGGAGGCTGAGACGATGGCAGACTGAGCACCAGCTGGTCCTGGATATCAAGAAAGCAATGTCCTTCTTGGATATCTCTGTCTTCCAGAAGTAGTGGAGTGCACACCTCTTGGAACCATGGCCAACCAAACACTCAACACTTTCCTCAGCACAGAGATGTTGGGGACCTTTTTGGTGTCTTCTGAGGCACCGGGCAGAACATGGGTGAAATGGGGCCACAGTTCAGTATGTTACTACCTGAACACTGTGTGAACTGTTGCCCCCAAGCGGCTCTCATTCTTTCCCAGATGACTTACTCTCTGGGTGTGTCTCCCTCCCAGCCAAGGATGATGATGTGCAAGGAGCCCCAGATGATGACACCCTTAGAAGAGCCCAGTATTTGAGGAATGGCTGGGACCTTCAGTGAGAACCTAAGGATACCCCCCAATAGGCTGCAAGTGGCATCTCAGTGTCCCACAATGGTGCCCCAACAATGCCTTATTCTGATCCCCAGTTAGTACCTTCTATCAGACCCTCTTTAACTTTTAAAATGTTATAGGCCCCAAACATGCCCTCCACTGAGACCCAGGCTGTGCTCCCCTCCATGGTTCAGATGTTGCCACCTAGAGATCCCTATGACCTTGGGATGCCCTCAGGTAGGTCCCAGTCTTTGATGACTTTAGAATCCTGTGGACCAGAAAGACTGCTTCCTACCTGAGCAGCTCACCCAGGCTCCAAGGAGAGCAGAGAACTCTAGTGTCCAGAAAGGGGCACCCAGGAGAGAATCCCCACTTTCAAGGCCTTATTGCTGCCAGTATAAGAACTGCAGAAAAGCTTATACCAAGCACTCTCACCTCGTGAGTCACCAGCACAAACACACAGGTGAGAAGCCCTATAGATGCAGCTGGGAAGGCTGCATGTGGTCTTTTTTTTGTTCTGATGAGCTTGGATTACATATGTAATTACACCAGATATCCACCACATGGATGTGTGGCCGACAGTTCATGAGATCTGACCATCTCAGGCAACACGAAAGGATTCATCAGTGGCTGTCAAGATCCCCAGACCCGCAGGCCACCAGTGGACAGACAGATGGTCCTCTTGCTGCTGGTCTTTAGGTCCGTCTCTTCCTTTCAGTTTTGCTTTTCTACCCAGATGCTTCCTGCCTCCAACCAACTCATCTCTTGGTAGGAGCAGCTAGATGAAGACAAAGTTTAAGAGGCAATGTCAAAGCCCAGATGAAGCTCTGGACTCCATCAGTTTCCTTAAAACCCTCCAAGCCTGTCTTGAATGCTCTTGCCTCACTGGGAACACCTACTTTTGAAGTTTTGCCAGACAGGAAGATGAGCAAAATGGAGATTGAGAGCTTTATTTAAAAGCTCTTTATCATGTCACTCCCTGACTTGAAACCTTTCAGTGACTCTTTTGCTGCTACATAAAATCCAAGGTTTGGTCTTCCACAGTTTCCAGAGTCAGACTATGTTCAAATTTTGAACTTTCCACTCACTAGCCATGTGACCTTAAGAAGGATCTGTGATCACTATACTTTTACTTCTCCTTCTTGAAAATGAGAGAGATGGTACTGCCCTGTATTGGACATGTCATATGTATTGCATCAGGTTATTTTGTTTGTTTGTTTGTTTGTTTTTTGGTACTGGACATTAAACTCAGGGGCACTTGATCACCGAGCCACAATCCCCAGCCCCCTTTTTTTTTTATGTGGAGACAGGGTCTCACTGAGTTGCTTAGTGCCTCGCCATTGCTGAGGCTGGCTTTGAACTTGTGATTCTCCTGTCTCAGCTTCCCTAAGCGCTGGGATTATAGGCTTGAGCCACCGCACTCAGCTGCTCTTTTCTTTTGTTTTTTGTTGTTTTGTTTTGTTTTTGGTACCAGGACAGGGGCACTTAAACTGGGTCACATCCCCAGCTATTTCTATTCATGTTTTTAAAATTTTGAAACAAGGTCTCACTAAGTTGCATAGAGCCTTGCTCAGTTCCTGGGGCTGGCTTTGAACTTTTGATCCTCCTGCCTCAGGCTTGTAGCTGCTGGGATTACAGGCATGTGCCACCACACCCAGCTGCATCAGATTCTCTTTGTCACTCACCATCCACATGCTCAGAGTTTGTCTCTTCCTACCAGACTCATGGAATGTCCCACCATAGGCCATGGGGTCTGGCATGCCATATAGGCACAGCAACCTTGAAGTGAGGGGCAATTAATGCTCTAAGGGGAAGATTTTGACTAATGGCAAATGAGAGGTAGGAGAACACCATGAAGATGAATTCTGCCTTCTCTAGCTTCCATGAATTGCTATAAGGCATTATTTCTCCCAAACAGTATAACCTCTAGGGAAATTCCCAATTAGCCAGTGCACATGCATGCCCGGCCTCTTCAAGGCCTGTCATGGAGCAGTGTCCAGCTTGGAAATAATCACTGCATTATCTCCTACTCATTCCTGCCTTGCTTCCATTTTATCACTCCTAATGCCTTGTGATGGATGGTACCTCCAAAATAAAACATCAGTATTTCAAAAAAGTAAAGAACTAGAATAAGACAAATATGTCCAGTTTCAGTTTTATTCAGCATAGTGCTGGAAGTTCTAGCTAGAGCTATCATGCAAAATAAGACATAAAGAGCATCCAAATCAGAAAAGAGGAAGTTGCAGATGATATGATCTAATATATTTTAAAAAACCCAGCCAGGCATGGTGGCACAGGCTTGTAATTCCAGCAGCTCAGGAGGCCGGGGCAGGAGGATTGTGAGTTCAAAGCCAGCGTCAGCAAAAGAAAAGGCACTAAGCAACTCAGTGAGAGACCTTGTCTCTAAATAAAATACAAAATAGGGCTGGGGATGTGGCTTAGTGGTTGAGTGCCCCTGAGTTCAATCCCCAGTACCTCCACCTCCCCCCAAAAAAACTAAAGACTCCATCAAATAGCTATTAGAACTAATAAACTAATTCACCAAATTTGCAGGATATAAAAACATCTTAAAAATCAGTAGTGTTGTTATATGCTAATATGGAATTATCTGAACTAGAAATCAAGTAAACAATTCCATTTGCAATAGGTGTAAAAAAATAAAATATCTAGGAATAAATTTAACCAAAGAAGAGAAAGATCTCTACAATGAAAATTATAAAACATTGATGAAAGAAATTGAAGAGGACACAAGAAAGGATGGAAAGACATCTTGTGTTCATGGATTGGAAGAAGCAATATTATTAAAATGTCTCTACTACCCAAAGTGATCTATAAGTTCAATGCAGTCCCTGTCAAAATATCAATAACACTCTTTGCATAACCTCAAAACCCAACCCTAACTACTTATGTGGAACCACAAAAACCCAACAGATATGATTCTTTTTGCTTAAGAATGCAATGTGCCACATAAAAATAAATGAATAGGATAGAGGTATGTGTCCATATACAACTAAAAATATTTTTAAAAATATAGGAGTAATGTTTCAGGACATTGAAATGGGCAAGGATTTTGTTAACAATACCCCAAAAGTACAGTAAACAAAAGCAAAAATAGATAAATGGAATTACACTGAACTAAAAATCTACTGAAAACAATCAACAGAGTAAAGTGACAACCTATAGGTTGGGAGAAAATATTTATAAACTATACATCTGACAAGGGGTTAATATCCAGGATATATAAGGAACTTAAAAAGCTCAATAGCACAAACCAAATAAACTGATTTTAAAAATTGGCAATAAGCCTAAATAGATATTTCTCAAAAGAAGACATTCGAATGAACTTGTTGCAGCAGGGCATGCCTGTAATCCCAGGACTTGGAAGGCTGAATCAGGAGGATCGTAAATTTCAGGCCAGCCTCAGCAATTTAGTGAGACCCTATCTCAAAATAAAAAATAGTAAGAACTGGGGATGTAGTTCAGTGTTAAAGTACAATAAACAAATCCATAAAGAGATATTACCTCTGTCTAGTAAGAATGGCTATTATCAAAAAAGACTAAAGACAACAAGTGCTAGCAAGGATGTCGAGAAAAGGAAATTCTTTTTTTGGGTGAGAGGCACCAGGCATTGAACCCAGGGGCACTTAACCACTGAGCTACATCTCCAGTCCTTTGTAAAAAAATGGTTTTTAAATTTTGAGATAGGGTCTCTGTAAGTTGAGTAAGGTCTCACTAAGTTGTTTAGGGTCTCACTAAGTTACTGAGGGCCTTGCTAATTTGTTGAGGCTGAATTTGAACTTGTGATCCTCCTCCCTCAGCTTCCAAGTCACTGGGATTACAGGCATGCACCACTGCGCCCAGCAAGAAAAGGGAATTCTTGCACGCTGTTTGTGGGAATGTAAATTAGCATGGCCACTGTGGAAAAAAAGTATGAGGCTCCTTGAAAAATTAAAAATAGAATTACCATATGACTCAACAATCCCACTCTTCAGTGTAATCCAAAGGAATTGAAATCAGTGTGTCAAAGACACAACTGTGCTCCCATGTTCACTGCAGCACTCTTCACAATAGCCAAGAAATGGAAACAACGCAAATGTCCATCAACTGATGAATGGATAAAGAAAATGCGGTCTGTATACACAAAGGAATACTATTTGGCCATAAAAAGAATGAAGTCTTGTCATTTGCAACAACATGGATGGAAATGGAAATCACTTACAAGTGAAATTAGCCAGGCACAGAAAGACAAATATTACATGACCTCATTTACATATGGAATCTAAAAGAGTTGATCTCACAGAAGTTGAGAATAGAACATTGGTTACCAGAGGCTGAGGAGATTGGGAAGGGGGTGGGCTGGGAAAGGCTGATCAATATGTACTATGTTACAGTTAGACAGGAGCAAGAAATTCTGTTATGGGAGGTTGATATTTTACTATGGATTGATACTTGGGCCTTGGATGAAATGTCTGAAATCAGGGCAATTACTCTAGTGCAGAAACCAAAGTATAGCAAGCAGAGGTAGTGTTTACATCAGCTTTACTACAAGGTGAGGGAAAAGCAAGAGAAAATGAAATACATCCTGCAGAGAAGGGCAGGCCAATCTGGTAGGGATAGAAATGGGCCAAAATGCCTAGGCTTTTTGCTTTTATTAGAACAGGGGGTAGAAACTTTGCAGTGGTGTGAAACCTTAGGATGGCAGGTAGCCATACCTCTCTGGGGTTGGTGCTTTGTGTAGCTGTTGCCCATTGTGTGAAAACAGTGTGGCCTGAGTACTTGGGACAGTTTGCCCTCTCTGGACTAGTGCCACCAGCGGAAAGTCATGTAACAAATGACTCTTGTCACAGGTTGTGGGTGCATGTGTGACTTTGGGAACATGTTGTATGCCCATTGCCTGTAAATCTATGGGAGATAGTGCTGGGCCTCTTTCTGGAATGTGGCAGAAGACTGATAACTCTGGGTCAGTTCCCAGCCAGGGCCTCCATAGCCACTCTTTCTCATCTCTGCCTTCTCCTATTCCTGGTCATCTCTGGCTAACTACCTATGTCAACAGATATCTGCACTATATATTTTGAAAAGCTAGAAATAAGATTTTGAAAGTTTTTACTATAAAGAAATGGTAGTTATGCTGTCATGTATACCTAATTCAAATAAATAAATTTTAAAAAAAGAAATGATAGATGATTGAGAAGATAGATATGTTTTACCTGATTTAAACATTATACAATGTATACATGTATTGAGACATCACATGGTACTCAATTAATGTGCACAATTTTTATGTTTTTAGGTATCAGTTAAAAAATAAATTTGAGCACAGTGGCACATGTTTGTAGTCCCAGTTCTCCAGAGGCTGAGGCAGGAGGCTCTCTTGAGCATAGGAGTTTGAGGTCACCCCAGGTAACAGTGAGGCCCCCCCCCTTTTTGGTACCAGGGATTAAACCTGGATGAAACCCTTTCATTAAAAAAGCAAAATAAAAATAAATAGATAAATGAATGAAAATAATTAAAGAACTTTCAACAATACATTTCCCTCAAAATAAATTTAAGCTGGGTGTGGTAGTACATGCCTATAATCCTAGGAATGGGGAGGCCGAGGCAAGAGAATTACAAATTCCAAGCCAGCCTCAGCAACTTAGTGAGGCCTGAAGCAACTTAGCAAGACCATGTCTCAAAATAAAAAGACAAAAAAGTGCTGAGATGTGACTCAGTGATTAACCACCACTGGTTTCAATCACTGGTCCAAGCAAATAAATAAATAAATAAGTAAAAATATGATGATGTCAATTTTTCATTCAGAAAGAAGCATATTTCTCTACTTGATGCCCTATTCAAAAATCAATACCAGGTTGATTGGAGAGTATAAATGTAAAGGACAAAAATTTTAAATTCGTTTTTACATCATCTTTTTGCAGTACTGGGGATTGAAGCCAGGAGTGCTCTACCATTGAGCTACATCCCCAGCACTTGTTATTTTGAAACAAGGTCTCCCTAAATTGCCCAGGTTGACCTTGAGTTTGTGATCCTTCTGTCTCAGCTTCTGGAGTAACTGGGATTATAGGCATGTGACACTGTGTAGGGTTACCAGCTCTAAATTCTTAAAGTAAATACAAGAAAACATATTTTACCCTGCAGTAGAAAAATAATTCTTATGCTAGTAGTTTTCATGCTTTTTGCTCTCATATCTCTAAAAGAATTTTGAGAATCATGAATCTTCTTGCACATATTTAATTTGACATAAAAATGGTTTCATTATAAGTTCAAATAATTACAAAGTATGTAATTTCTAATCTATTGCAAATGTTGGTGGAAAAACTGAATCCATCATTGTTTTAAATGAAACCTAAACACTATGGTGTTTTGGGGACTACTATCATCCATTTAAAAATTAAGGGAATATACAACTTAGCAAGGCCCTAAGCAACTCAGCAAGGGCCTGTCTCAAAAACACACATACACCAAAAGGCTGGAGATGTGTCTCAGTGGTTAGGTGACCCTGGTTCAATCCCTAGCACCCCCTCCAAAAATTAAAATTAAAGGAATAAACTCTGTGTTAATAGCTATATAGTTTATGTATATATATTTTGTCATTAATTCATTTCTCTATTCTACCTCCTTATTCAATTTTATCTTTTGTTTTTTTCCTGGTGCTGGGGATTAAACCCTGGGGGCACAGACCTACATCCACAGTCTGTTTTTTTTTTTTTTGGTACTGGGGATTGAATTCAGGGACACTCGACCACTGAGCCACATCCCCAGTCCTGTTTTGTATTTTATTTAGAGACAGGGTCTCACTGAGTTGCTTAGTGCCTCACTTTTGCTGAGGCTAGCTTTGAATTCATGATCCTCTTTCCTTAGCCTACTGAGCCACTGGATTACAGGCATGTGCCAGCACCCCCAGCTTGTAGTCCTTTTTATTTTGAGATAGTCTCTTCCTAAATTGCCCAGGCTGGCCTTGAGCTTGTGATCCTCCTGCCTGAGCCTCCAGTCTCTGGGATAACAGGTGTGTGCCACTGTGCCCAGCTCCCATTATAGTATTTTAAGATAAAGTGCTTCTATCCTAACTTTAAATACATTTGTTTGTGCTTTAAATACATTTTCATT
>CM053417.1:25451408-25473015 GCA_028644305.1 Xerus rutilus
GTAATCCCAGCACTTAGGGAGGCTGAGACAGGAGAATCGCGAGTTCAAAGCCAGCCTCAGCAATGGCGAGGCGCTAAGCAACTCAGTGAGACCCTGTCTCTACATAAAACACAAAATGGGACTGAGGATGTGGCTCAGTGGTTAAATGACCCTGAGATCAATCCCCAGTACCAAAAAAAAAAAAAAAAAAAAAAAAATAAATACATTTTCATTAAAACTTTGAATCTGCTGATTTAAGTTCATTCAATTTATGGAAAATGTCTACCATGTAATCTAATTGCCAGAGTCAGTCCTACTCTTGAAAAAAAAACTGTCAAGTAAGACATATTGTTTTAAAAAGTCTGACTTTTTCAATTCCAGTAAAAACATGTTGATGCATTCTTTGTAACAACTATTGCATTTCTGAATTCTAAGATAGATGAAGCACAGGGTCTTGCCATGAATTTGTTGCCTGGATAAAATGAGGCTCTGACACCTTCAGTATTTCTTACCAAAACTCTGTTTTTTCACTTCTCTCAGGAACAGAGAAGACATGAGTTTAATTAGAGGAGGCTTCCTCAGCATCAATAAGTTTTGTCCTTTCCCCCTTATGTATTATTATAAAAAATTTTAAACAAATAAGTTGACAGAATTGTACATAATTATCCATTATTTCCACCTAGATTCTACAATTACAATTTTGCTTTCTTACCTATCTTTCCATCTACTCATCCCTCTATCCATCCATTGTATTTTTTTTTTTGGTACTGGAGATTGAACTCAGGGGCACTCGACCACTGAGCCACATCCCCAGCCCTATTTTGTGTTTTATGTAGAGACAGGGTCTCACTGAGTTGCTTAGCGCCTCGCCGTTGCTGAGGCTGGCTTTGAACTCATGATTCTCCTGTCTCAGCCTCCCTAAGTGCTGGGATTACAGGCTTGTGCCACTATTCCTGGCTAATACACTTCACTTCTAAATACACCAGCATGCAAATTATTTACTTTGCTTTCTCCCCATACACACCATTTTTTGGAGGTAGTTGAGTATCAGTTCCACCCAGAAGCAATCACTCTTCTGATTTTTCCACTGGAAATGAGTTATCCTTTCTTACAATTTTATAAAAATATAGTTTGTGCATTTTAGAATATTAGTATTTTAATTTGCCCCTTTCTTCAGCTCACCAGAGCTTTTATACTTGGAGTAATGAAGAATACTGATTCAAGCTGAGGAAAAGTGATACAAGGACTTGTGGAAGGAAAGATTTGGGAAAGGAAACCCAAAATGAGGGCACTACACCGACATTCTAGGATACTTTAGTTTAGGAAAAAGAAGAGATATGGAGTTGGCTATGGTGAAACATGCCTGTAATCCTAGCGACTTGGGAGGCTGAGGCAGGAAGATCACAAGTTTGAGGCTAGCCTCAGCAACTTAGTGAGGTCCTAAGCAACTTGGTGTGACCCTGTCTCTAAATTTAAAAAAAAGGACTAGAAATCTGGCTCAGTTCAACCCTCAGTACCAAAAATAGAAGAAAGAAAAAAGAGATAATGGAAGTTGAGGATATAGAAATCAAGTCCCTCAAAGTCATTCATACTCTTGAACTTCATAGACAATCTTCATGTAACCCTTGGGACTGTGTACCTCAGATTGAATATCACTGTCTTAAATAAGATGAATAAAGTACAAATTGTAAAACAAAAATTAATGAATTTAAGTACATTAAATTTTAAAATTTCTGCATAAAAATAGATACCATAAACCAAGTGAAAAGACAAGATATTTACAACATGTAAGAGACACATGATTAGTATCAGAAATAAGAGCTTTAAGAAAAATGAATCAACGACAAACAACCCAGTTGAAAAATGAACAAAAGATATGAATAAAAATCTACAAAATGAAATATGTGTACTATAAAGATATGCTCAATTTTACTAGTAAGCAGGGAAATGCAAATTAAACAATAAACCAAAGAGAGATGAAAGGGATATATCCACAAAAAGACTACACAAATATTAATAGCAGCTTCATTCATAAAAGCCAAAAACTGAAAAGAGACCAAGGGTCCATCACTGGAAAAATGTGTAAACAATATTCATATGATGGAATTCTAATCAACAGTAAAAGGGGACAAACTACTGATGGTGGCACCTCCTGGCAATCCCGGCAATTTTGGAGACTGAGGCAGAAAGATCTGAACAATTTAGCAAGCCTCAGCAATTTAGCAAGGCCCTCAACAACTTAGCTAGATCCTGTCTCAAAATAAAAAAGGGCCAGGCACAGTGGCACACACCTGTAATCCCAGTAGCTTGGGAGGCTGAGGCAGGAGGATCACAAGTTCAAAGCCAGCCTCAGCAACTTAGTGAGGCCCAAAGCAACTTAGACTCTCTCTCAATACAATATATTTTTTAAAAAATATTTTTTAGTTGAGATGGACACAATACGTATATTTTATTTATTTATTTTTATGTAGTGCTGAGGATTGAGCCCAGTGCCTCACACATGCTAGGAAAGTGCTCTAGCACTGAGCCAAAATCCTAGCCCCATAAAATATATTTTTTAAAAGGGCTAAGGATGTGTTTCAGTGGTTAAATGCCCTTGGGTTCAATCCCTAGTACCAAAAAAATAAAAAAATAATAAATAATAAATAGCTGGGTGCAGTGGTGCACATCTATAATCCCAGTGTCTTGGGAGGCTGAGGAAGGAGGATCATGAGTTCAAAGCCAGCAAAAGTGAGGTGCTAAGCAACTCAGTGAGACCCTGTCTCTAAATATAATGCAAAATAAGGCTGGGGATGTGGCCCAGTGGTTGAGTGCCCCTGAGTTCAATCTCTGGTACCAAATAAATAAATAAATAAGGGCTGGAGATGCAGCTTAGTGGTAGAGTGTTCCCGGGTTCAATCTATAGTACCCCGCAAAAGGAAACTACTGACAGGTGTAACAATCTGGATGAATCTCAAAACATTATACTGAGTGAAAGAAATTATCACAAAAGAGTACATGTTGTATTTGAAACAGACAAAACCAGTATATCCTGAAAAAGAAACCCAAAACAGTATTGTCTGATGGGGTTGGGTTCAGGAATTGGCTCGGAGGGCAATTACGTAACCTTCTGGGAACAATGGTAATGTTGTATATTTTGATGAAGGTTTGGTTCATGCAGGTGTTTATGAATTTGTTAGAACTCAGAGAGTATATACTTATTGATGGGTATTTGATTACAAATAAATTTTAAGAATTTGTAAGGAAATGTCAAACTCTAAATGATATACTTGCTTATACTTAAGGGTGAAGTATACCAATGTTAATATTTTGCTTTGGAATATATAACAAAATATTGTAGATTGAATTATGAATATTGAGATGGATAGCTAAAGCAAACAAGAAAAAATGCTCATATAGCCACCATCTGGAGTTGAAATGTTGCATATGTTTAAATTTTTTAATAATAAAGTGTTGGAGAAAGCAATCATCATCAGATTGGCAGAAAAGAGAACCAACAGTATCAAGTGTTGAAAGTATAGTGAAATGTAGTGGAAGTACCAACTGGAAAAACTACTCTGGAGAGTAATTTAGCATTATCTAGCTACACCCTCCATCCTGACAAACATCTGACAGTCATTCAACTGGGGGGCTATGAAGCTCAGTGGCAGAGTGCTTCACTAACATGCATGAGACCCTGGGTTCTATCCCTAGCACCGCAGAAAACAAAACAGGACAAAAATACTCCACTCAGAATCCACTCAAGGGTCACACTTTGGCCGGGCATGGTGGCTCACGCCTGTAATCCCAGCACTTTGGGAGGCTGAGACAGGAGAATCACGAGTTCAAAGCCAGCCTCAGCAATGGTGAGGTGCTAAGCAACTCAGTGAGACCCTGTCTCTACATAAAACACAAAATAGGGCTGGGATGTGGCTCAGTGGTCGAGTACCCCTGAGTTCAATCCCCAGTACCAAAAAAAAAAAAAGAGTACACATTGCATTTAGTTCCTATTTCATTTAATCTCAAATCTAATGTGTTATAGCCATTTTTCTGGTACTAAGGATTGAATCCATGGTGCCTTATCCCTGAGCTACACCCCCAGACCTTATAATTTCTCATTTTGAGACAGGGTCTCACTAAGTTGCTGAGGGTCTCGTTAAGTTGCTGAGGCCAGCCTTGGACTTGTGATCCTCCTGCCTCAGTCTCCGCAGTCATTGGGTTTACAGATGTGTGCCACTGCACCTGGCCTCCCTCATTTATTTTTTTTCAATTATTTGTTTCCACCAATATAGACTGATTATAAATACTACTTTATTGCTCAAATTATCCAGCTTTGACTGAAAGGAGCTATTTCATCTAACTCTTCTGCCCCTTTATACACCTCCACCATTGTGAGTTTTCTTTTTCTTTCCCCCTCTTTTTTTTATTTAGTACTTTCTTATTTTCTGGGAGTTCACAATGGTCCAAATTCTTCTTGTGTATTTCCTTCTCTATTTATAGAATTAGCCATTTTCTCATAGAAACGGTGTTTTCTTTTATTGGAGAATGGGATTTGAAACCAACATGTAAGGGCTAGGTGTGCTTGTTGCTATTGGGTTGTCATTGCTTCTAGACTCTTTCAGCTGACAGAGCAAAGACATACACGTGTGCATACTAACCCATGTATATACACATATTCATAAGTATTGTAGATGTAAACATCAGTATCTATATTAAGTTAAAGATGAGTTCATACTGTTATGGGCCAGGCTATATAGGCAATGACCAAATAGACTCTGTTTTACCCTGAGACTCCATGTCGTGTAAGAAATGTTCTCGGGCTGGGGTGTGGCTCAGTGGTAGAGCACTTGCCTAGCATGCATGAAGCACTGGGTTTGATTCTCAGCACCACATAAAAATAAATAAATAAAGATCCATTGACAACTAAAAAATATTTTTAAAAAAAGAAAAGAAATGCTTCTCTCATGGGAAAACTCCGCCTCTGTAGCCACCAGCAGTTGCTTAGCATAGCATATGTGGCAACACAAAATGACAATTCTTATGCACTGTACTTGTGCAATGAACCCTAACTGCATAGAATGTCAGAGAATGTTTGTCTAGACGTTAGTAACCATTCTTTAAATTGTACTCAGCTAGGGTCATTTTGATCCACTTCCCCTCTGCTTATCATTTTAGATCTTGTGATTTTTGGTTGTAGTTTTTTTTTATATATATACTATTTTTTTTAGTTGTTGATGGATTTTCATTTTATTTATTTATTATTTATATGTGGTTGCTGAGGATAAAACTCAGTGCCTCATGCATGCTAGGCAAGCGCTCTACCTCTGAGCTACAGCCCCAGCCCCTTGGTTGTAGTTTTGAATCATAGGAACAGCTACTTACGATTAATGTACTGACAAACTTTACTTGTGGTTCTGAACTATAAAAGGTTTGCTCTAACCCCTGGAGGGGGTTGAGGAGTGCAGACTTGGTTCCATCTCCTGCTTTAAGATTGACTTGGTGATTTATTACAATCTCACCATAACAATACTAATGTCTCCAACTCTAAACCATTATCACATAAATCATTCTAGTCTCTTCCTTATCTGTATTCTTCCATTCCAATAGTGCAAGAAATGACTTCCACCATACTTATTTTTTTCTTTCCATACTTTTTACTAGTACATTATAGTTATACATAATGGTGGGATTTCTTGTTATGTATAAATATATGCATACAATATAACAATATAATTTGACAAATATCCACTTAACTTAGTGTTTAATCCTAGTTTCAGAATTGTTATGCCTCATCTTCCAGAAAACAAATTTACTAACCAGAGTACAGTGCTTGTGTAGAGTTCATTTTTTCTTTTTTTTCTTTCTGGTAGTGAGAATTGAACACAGGGATGTTGTGTGATATATATTATTTATATACAACTTTAAAACATATACTACATTTTAATATATTGTTTATAAACCTATGACTATGTATAAAAGTGATACATGGCCTATTGTAGTTTGGATTTTACATACCCTCAAAGGCCCATGTGTTGAAAGCTTGGTCCCAAGCCTATGGTGCTACTGGGAGATGACAGAACCTTTATTAGGTACAACCTAGTTGGAGGGAGGTCACTGGGAACATGCCTCGCCCTCCCAAGTTACATAGGTATAAATCTAATGAAATGTGTATATGAGAACTACAAAAACTCAGGAAAGGAATCAAAGAACTAAATGGATAGAAAAGTATTGAAAGTTCAGCCGAGCGCGGTGGCTCAAGCCTGTAATCCCAGCACTTAGGGAGGCTGAGACAGGAGAATCGCGAGTTCAAAGCCAGCCTCAGCAATGGCGAGGTGGTAAGCAACTCAGTGAGACCCTGTCTCTACATAAAACACAAAATGGGGCTGGGGATGTGGCTTAGTGGTTGAGTGCCCCTGAGTTCAATCCCCAGTACCAGAAAAGAAAAAAAAAAGAAAAATATTGAAAGTTCATGGGTACGAAGACTCAATGTTATTAAGATGTCAGTTCTTAGCTGGTTGCGGTGGCGCATGCCTGTCATCCCAGCACTTTGGGAGGCTGAGACAGGAGAATCGCAAGTTCAAAGCCAGCCTCAGCAAGGGCGAGGCACTAAGCAACTCAGTGAGACCCTGTCTCTACATAAAACACAAAATAGGGCTGGGGATGTGGCTCAGTGGTCGAGTACCCCTGAGTTCAATTCCCAGTATCAAAACAATAAATAAATAAAAGGTGTCAGTTCTTTCCAATTTAATATATAGATGATTCAATGAAATCTCAATCAAAATCTCAGCAAGTTATTTTGTTGATATCAACAAATAGATTCTAGAGTTTATGTGGACAGGCAAAACCACAATAGCTAAACGACATTGAAAAAGAACAAATTTGGAGGACTTTGTTCCAGAAATATATCCACTGTGGTCAACTGATCTTGTTTTTGTTTTTTTAAGTACTGGGGATTGAACCCAGGGATGCTTTACAACTGAGCTACATCCCCAGTCCTTTTTACTTTTTCTTTTGACATAGGGTGTCACTATGTTGCTTAAGCCCTCATGAAGTTGCTGAGGCTTGCCTCACACTTGCAATCCTCCTGCCTCAGTCTCCTGAGTCATTGGGATTACAGAGTGTGCCACTGCACCCAATGTCAACTGATTTTTGACAAAGGAGCAAAGGCAATGCAATGGAGCAAAGATGTCTTTTTAATGGACAACCATTTGGAAAAAAAAAAGAATGAGTCTAGACACGAATCTTCACAAAAAATAACTCAAAATGGATCATGGACCTAAAAGTAAAACACAAAACTTGAACAGTTCTAGAAAATAATATGAGAGTCAGGTACTGTGGCACATGCCTGGAATTGCAGCATTTGGGAAACTGAGGCAGGAGGATCACAAATGGGAGGCCAGCATCAGCAACTTAATGAGACCCTGTCTCAAAATTTTAAGGGGCTGGAATTGTGGCTCAGTGGGAGAGCGCTTGCCTCGCATGCGTGAGGCCCTGGGTTCGATCCTTAGCACCACATACAAAGCAATAAAATAAAGACATTGTGTCCATCTACAACTAAGAAAATATTAAAAAAAAATTTTTTTTAAATGATTCTAATTAGAATAAGATATATTCCACATTTGCATAAATATATCAAAATACTACTGATATATCAAAATATATCAAAATTCTACTGTCATTTATAACTAAAAAGAACAAATAAAATTTTAAAAAATGGCTGGAGATGTAGCTCAGTGATCAAGTGCTTCAGGGTTCAAAACCCAGTATCACAAAACCAAACCAAACCAAACGAAATGGCATGAGAGAAAATTTTAGATGACCTTGAGTATGATGATGACTTTTTAGGTACCAAGCCATGATCCATGAAAGAAATAATTGATAAGCTGAATTTCCTTAAAATTAAAAACTTCTGTTGTTCTGCAATAGACTGTGTCAAGAAGATGAGATAGTGACAAGCCACAGACTAGGAGAAAATGTTTATAAAAGACATATCTGATAAAGGACTATTATCCAAAATATACAAACAACTATTTAAAATCAAGAATAATAAATTAACAGTCCAATTCAAAATGGGTGCAAAACCTTCAAAGTTACTTCACCAAAGAAGATACACAGATGATTATTAAGCATATGAAAAGATATTGCACATCATATGTCATTTATAGAAAAGCAAAATAAAACAATAATGAAATGCAAGTACATACCTATTAAAATGGTCAAAATCCAGAACACTAAGAACATCAAATACTGATAAGAACATGGAACAATAGGAACTCCCATTCATTGCTGGTGGGAATACAAAATGGTAGAGGCACTTTGGAAGACAGACATTTTCTTATAAATCTAAGCATATATTTACCATACAATCCATTATTCACATTTCCTGGTATTTATTGAAATGAAAAAATCTATACATATGTTTATAGCAGCTTTATTTAAAATTGCCAAAACTTGGAAGCAACAAAAATGTCCTTCAGTAGGTGATTTAATAATAATAATAATAAAGCTGTACTACATCCAGACAATGGAATATTATTCAGCACTAAAGTTAAATAAACCATCAAACTATGGAAAGTCATTGAGGAATTTTGAATACATGTTACTAAGTAAAAGCAACCAATCTGAAAAAGCTAGTATATGATTCCAACTATATGACATTTGAGTAAAGGTAAAACTATGGAAACAGTAAAAAGAACAATGGTTGTCAGAGTCTGGAAAGAAAGGAGGAAATAATAGGTGGAGCTCAGAGGATTTCTAGGGCAATGAAACTATTTTGTGTGATATGAAAGTGGTGGATACATATCATAATACATTTTTCCAAACTCACAGAATACTCAACACAAACTGAGAATCACACATAGTGTTAGAAGCAGCAATAGCCTCCAGCATGTAGGGAGATTCAGATCTTGTCAATGCAATTGATTGTGGTATCACTCAATCATGATTTTTTTAAAAAAATTTTGTATCAGGGATCGAACCCAGGAGCACTTAACCACTGAGCTACATACCCAGCCATTTTAATTTTTTAATTTATTTTTTTATTTTTATTTTGAGATAGGGTCTCACTAAGTCCTTAGGGCCTCATAAAGTTGCTGAAGCTGGCCTTGAACTTGTGATCCTCCTGCCTCAGCCTCCTGAATTGCTGGGATTACAGGTGTGTGCCACTGTGCCTGGCACCAATCATGCTTTGAATTCAGTCACAGCTGGGTTGTGTGGACTGGGTTAAGAACTATAAAGCTCACTCACACATAAGAGAAGGCAGGGCCAACATTTATATTATATTGGTTGATAAAAGATACAATGAGTCACTTAGAGATTTAGACATTTTATTACTTAGACAGCAAAAAGTGGCATAATCCTAAGGTGCCAGCACTCTGTGATCTTTGTCCCATGTAGTAAAAAGGAGTGCACTGAAGCAAACGGTGCTAATGACTGCACTGTGACTAGTGGTGTATTCTCTTTGATAGGAGCCCATTCTAGACTGCCTGTAGGGGGCCTTATGTAGCTTTACATTCTGCAAAATATATTTATGTACAGTTATATTTATAAGTTATATTTTATCTTATATTTACACAAGTTACCTTTTGTAAATTTATGTGTAAATATTATATATAAAACAGTTTTGTATTCTGTAGGGGCAGGGCAGAAAGCTCCATTCCTCAGCAGAAACTGTGAGTTGATGAGAAACTAAAGAAACCAGTTTATGATGCTTTCGCAGGGGAGATAGACTAGTGAGTGGGAAATGGCCTTGTAGTAGCTTCTTACATCCTTCTGTCCTCTTGTGTTCTAGAAGGCTCACAAATATTCTGCCAAAACTTGGACTGTGGTTCAAGCTTTTCTCTATGTGGATTTGAGCAAGGTGGCCAGGGTGCCAGGATGGAGTCATTTCCCTCTGTCTATTTCTTTATTGACAATGGATAGTAACAGTAACAGCTTCAGCCTTGGGTGTGTGGAAGGACTCAGGTCTCTCCTGACTGATTTGGCAATGACCTAGATTGAGCAAAATTTGGAGGAAATACAAGTTCTGATTTTTCAGGTAACTGGCTGTTAGTTCTTAGAATAGTTATTTTGTCCTAGAAATAACTTCACTTCCCGTAGCCAAACCTTGCCAAGAGAAAGGAAGAATTAGTGGCAGTTTACAAGTTTTCCCTTTAGATGAATTACAATATACTTTAATTTTTACTATATTGTTCTTTCTACAGTCTAGGTTCAGTTTTCTCAGTCCTTCAAGTTTTCTTTAGAAATTCTTGGGCTGGTGGTGTCACTCAGTGGTAGAGTATGTGTTTAGCATGTGTAAGGACCTGGGTTCCATCCCCAACACACACAAATGCACAATCTTGAGTAAAGATATTTTTCTGTGTGAAGGAAAGAGCTCTTAACTGGTGGTTGGGCCTAACTAACATTATAGCCAGGTTTCTACCAGAAAGAGCAGGCTAAATCAACAGTTCAACTTCAGGATGGTGTCTGAACAAGGCCTGTTCCTATTCGGGTATGCCACATGTTACAAGACATTAGGAAAACTTAAGACTAACATTCAATAAGGACTGTGAACTATTTTTAAAAATATCTTATTGGAAGCCTAAAAAATGTATGCCAATGATTAAAAAAAAAAAACCCAAAAAATGAAAAAAACAAAAAACAAAAGAACCCAAAAAAGTAGGCACTTGAGAAATAAAATATGCTGCATGGTTAAGGGCAAAGTCAAAGAGGCTATTGTAAAGAGGAAAACAGTCTTTCAAAAAAATCCAAATAGTTTCTAATGAGGAGAATAGGGAAGTGTGGAAAATATGGCAGCTCATATACAAAGGAAAAATTACATGGGCTAAAAAAGAATGATGGGTTCTTTGCCAGGGACTCTAAAGCTCCTCGCTGAAATATATCTGAGAGAAAGCCAGCTAGAGAATCAGTGGGATTACAAGGATTAAAAAAGGATTTGACATGTGGCAGGAGCCTGGGAGGTGGGGGTTTCAGGTTGCTAGTGGCTTAAATGAAAGGGCTTTGGCAAATCTTTGGATGTGAGAGGTGACTGAGAAAAAAGTTTTCTCTCTCTCATTCTCTACTTTCCTCCAATTTCATTCTCTCCCTGACCTTTTCTTGAATCAGCTTGCCTTATTCCTCTTTTTCTTCAATATCCTTTTTCTGCTTCTTGACCTTACTTTGGTCATTTTCAAATTGTGGTGCCTAGGGAGACTGCAGAATGCTTTGAATTGGGTTTACTTTATAGGCAGACAAGTTCTCATCCAAAATTAGTCCCACAAAATTTCTGTACCCAAGTACCTCAGATCAGGAGTGGGTGAAGGGCAAATTGTATCTTCAAGGTCCTTTGCCCTTTTCTCTGGTGTTGGAGAGGATAGACAACAGGGCGGTCCTTGGACTGTAGGGTTTAACAGGGGAAGACTGACACCTGGTGGTTATATTTGGGAGGTGCAGAGGATTCATAATGGCCCCTATGCCTTTACCATTTACTGGCCATTTATTGAGCTATTTGCTTTACATGAATTATCTCACTTAAAGCCAGCCTCAGCAACGTCAAGGCGCTAAGCAACTCAGTGAGACCCTGTCTCTACATAAAACACAAAATAGGGCTGGGGATGTGGCTCAGTGGTCGAGTGCCCCTGAGTTCAATCCCCTGTACCCAAAAGAAAAAAAAAAAAAGAAAAACAAAAACTCACGACAGCGCTGTAAAATGTGTATCATTATTTCAACTTGACATATGGATAGTTTATGTTAAACAGTTATGAACTAATTTAAGAATAAGGTGAGGATTTTTTTTTCTTTTTTGTTCTCAGCTGTCAGGACAGAACCTGGCTCTCAGGAAATATTTTTTGAAATAATATTTTACTTATAAACAACGTGGAATTTTAATTAATACAGTAGTCATCGCTGGGCACGGTGGCACATGACTGTAATCCCAGCACTTGGGGAGGCTGAGACAGAAGGATCAAGAGTTCAGACCCAGGCTCAGCAATGGTGAGGCACTAAGCAACTCAATAAGACCCTGTCTCTAAATAAAATACAAAATAAGGGTGGGGATGTGGATCAGTGGCGTGTATCCCTGAGTTCAATCCCTAGTACCAAACAAAACAAAACAAAACAAACAGTAGTCTTTTGCCATCTCTTTGTAGTAGAGTTGATTTGAATACATTGCCACTGTCCGGATAAATCTAGACTCAGTCAGTTGCAAATCTTGCTTAAATACCTCACAGATACCTTTCCCAAATACCTCACAAAATACTTGGAGATCAAGTCAGCTGTTGAGGAATATTCAAATATGTTGACATTCTCCTCAAGTGTGATCATCCTAGACTCTATCATGGACACAATAAGGTTGAGTCTCTATCTAAATGCAGCCATTTTATATTGAAAAAAAAAACCACCAGAAAACCAAAGGGTGAGTCAGCTAAGGTTATTCAAATGCTGCCATCTTGGGTTGGGGATATAGTTCAGAGGTCAAGTGCTTGCCAACACACAGGAGGCCCTGGTTTTATTCTGAGCACTGTAAAAACCCAACCAAAACAGAAAAACAAATGTTGCCATCTTAGACTGTCCTGAGATAGGGATTTGGGGATATAGAAAAGGAAAGATAGACTGAGTCTTAAAAGAGAAATGCCCCCCTGAGCTGTTGGAATGCAGGAAATGTCCATAAACCTTTGAAATGCAAAATAAGCATTCCAGAGCAACCCAGCCCACGTCTCTGACCTATGCCCTGACCTAAGCCCTGACCTATGCCCTGACCTATGCCCTGACCTATGCCCTGACCTATGCCCTGACTTATGCCCTGACTTATGCCCTTGCCTGCAAAAAGTAACAATGAGGGCAATGCACAAGTGCTGGAAAAAACTGGTGTCAAATTGTGTAACTACACCCTGGGTTCATCTCTAGTTCAGTCCTGAGCAACTGTCTCACTATAAATATTAACACCCCATACTGAGGGGTTACTGTATCTACCTTTGGAGATGACCCATATTCTCCTCTGAATGTGTTTTTCCTTTCCCAAATAAACCTTTGTCTATGTCTCTGACTGGCTTGTGCTGAAATTCTTTTCTGTCACGTATGTCAAGGAATCCACTTGTCCTGAATTGAGGTCCCCCTTTCCGGGAACTCCTCAGACCTCTGATGACAATCCTACCTGGATATCAGGTTCCCAAGATGTATTTTTGGTGCTACCAGGTATTGAACCCAGGGATGCTTAACCATTGAACCATATCCCCAGCCCTTTTTGTATTTTATTTAGACACAGGGTCTCACTGAGTTGCTTAGGACCTCACTAAATTGCTGAGGCTGGCTTTGAACTGGAAATCTTACTGCCTCAGCTTCCCAAGCTGCTGGGATTACAGGTGTGTGTCACCACACCCAGCCCAAGATGTGTTTTTTTTTTAACCTTCATTTTATTTATTTATGTATTTGGTATGTGGTGCTGAGAACCGGACCCAGTGCCTCACATGTATGAGGCAAGCGCTCTACCACTGAGCCACAACCCCAGCCCCCAAGATGTGTTCTTATTGATAAAAACCATGAAGTCATCTGGGCTGACGGACAATAGATGGCTTCAATAAAGAGAAGCTGCTTCTGAAAATTTGTTTTTTTCTGTTATGTTTGATAACATGTATTAAAATGCAATTTTTGAGAAAAAATAAAAAAAGAAATTATGTAGCAAAAAAATAAATTGAAAAAAAATAAAAAGCAAAAAAAAGAGAAGCTGCTTGGCATGAATCTTAAAGAAGAAATGTTGAAAGTGTTATAGCTTGGAAGTAGTGACAAGGTAGGAGAGTGTCAACTCCACTTTGTATATGATCCTCTGATGTGTAGAAAATAAAGAGCATCCTCCATGGAAGGGAGACACAGGGTAAGTGGTATCTTGAAGGAAGAGACTGTTTTCATTTAAGGGAGAAAGTGGTAGTTTCCTTGGAAGGGAGTTTGTCTCTTTGAATGAGAATTCCCAAAAGGGAATTCCTTAAAGGTCTAGGCGGGAGAGGTGCCCTGAGGGTTTGGGTGGAGGAAATAGCACAGAGCAGTAAGGAGATGAAAGGAAGATAGACAGAAAAATGACCAGAGGGGTATGTCTTGGTTGGTGGCCAAACAAGATAAGAAGAGTGGTATTAGATTTCCTCAGAGTTGAGGCAGAATGAGGCAATTGGCTGTGGTGGGGGAAGAGACATTTGGAGTAATCTTTTTGACTCATCAGGGAGGAGCCTGGAGTCATCAGGGTGGAAATGGTGGTTATGGAGATAAGATCGAAGACATCTGGGTGACAAATCGTGGCAGGTAGAAGGCAAGGATCAGAAGGTGAGGATTACCTTTAAAAGGCCGGAGAGTGAAAGTTTTTGCACATTGGCTGACCCCTCATGAGAAAGAAGGGGGTTTTCCAGAAACCAGTAAGCTTTCCTCTAAAAAACAAAACAAACAAAATCAACCAAAACTTTGCTTTTAACCCACAAACCTTATCAGGCTCCTTACCTTCTGATGTCAGCATCTCTTTGGATGTCAACTTTCTGAACTTTCTTGGAAGGCTCTTGGTGCTTTCTTTTAGATATCTCTTTTTATTTATCGGTTTGTTGTCCTGGGGATGGAACCCAGGGTCTTGTACATGCTAGGCAAGGGCTCTATCACTGAGCTACACCCCCATCCCCTTAGATATCTCTTTCAGTCCTCAAGGACTTCATTAAGGTCTGTGCTCATCAAGACCATGGACTGACTGCATCTCTCTTTCAGATGCCCCTTTAACATGTTTCCATGCTATAACATGTGATTTCTGCCGCTGCCCATTTGACACGTTTTCATAGTTGGAGTAAAGGAAAGCAGTTGAAAGTACAGAGAGATTTTGCAGTGGATAAGGGGGAAACTGGGGCAGCTCAGTGTAGCTGAATAAAACAGAGGCTTTTTTTTTCTTTGTTGTTGTTTGTTTGTATGGTACTAGGGATTGAACCAGGAGTACTTAACCACTGAGCCACATCTCCAGCCCTTCTTATATATCTTTTTAAAATTTTGAGACAGGGTCTTGTTGAGTTGCTGAGGCTTGCTTTGAACTTGCGATCCTCCTGCCTCAGCCTCAGAAGTCTCTGAGATTACAAGCATCTGTACCACTGTGTCACCCTGTGGAGAAGTCAAAGCCCTGGCCGAGCATAGGTGTAGTCAAGATAATCAATAAAGGTTGGGCAAGGCTCAATATGTGGAAAAATTGTGTGGGGTTGTTACCAAAGTCTCATTCCTTTTCCCTGATGCCAATCCAATAACAAGGACATGGTTTTGAGAAAAAGGGGAAAGGTCATTGCTTTGCTAGCAAAGGAGAAACACAGGGGACTCTGTGATTCTGCCCATCAGCAGGAACACGGGGCTTTGGAAGAGGTGATTCAAAGGGTATATTCCACATGTTCTCATTGGAGTTGTAATTCACTTGTTAATTTGGGAGATAGTCATCACTGAGATCTTCTGGTACCATCCCCAAAGTCTGGGTTACTTCATTTCATTTCTTTTTTTTTTTTTTTTTTTTTTTTTGGTACCGGGGATTGAACTCAGGGGTTCTCGACCACTGAGCCACATCCCCAGCCATATTTTGTGTTTATTTAGAGACAGGGTCTCACTGAGTTGTTTAGCGCCTCAGTGTTCAGCCTTTTGCTGAGGCTGGCTTTGAACTCGAGATTCTCCTGTCTCGACCTCCCAAAGTGCTGGGATTACAGGTGTGCGCCACCACGCCCAGCTGGGTTATGTCATTCTATAGGGGGTGTGTGCTCAAGGACAGGTAACTCTGCGTAGGATGGGGAAGAAAGGTAATCCTGTTTCCCCTGAGATTAGGAAGGAGAGAGGAGAGAGGAAGAGAAACATGTCCATTTAGGGGGCAGGTACTGGGGATTTAACTCAGGGGCAGTCAACCACTGAGCCACATCCCCAGAACTATTTTGTATTTTATTTAGAGACAGGGTCTCACTGAGTTGCTTAGTGACTCACCCTTGCTGAGGCTGGCTTTGAACTTGCGATCCTCTTGCCTCAGCCTCCCAAGCCACTGGGATTACAGGCGTGCGCCACTGTGCCTAGTGAGAAATATGCCCATTTTAAAAATAAGTTGCAGTGGCAGAGCAGCAAGGGCTATATTCAAACCATAAAGTGGAGCCAGGTGCGGTGGCGCATGCCTGTAATCCCAGTGGCTTGGGAGGCCTTGAACTTGTGATCCTCCTGCCTCAACCTAGGATTATAGATGTGCACCAATGCCTGGTAAAATTAATTAATTTTTTGTGGTCCTGGGGATGGAACCCAGGGTCTCCTGCATGCTAAGCAAATGCTCAACCCCTGAGCCACACTCCCAGGCTCCCAGTAATTTTAGAAGTTGATTCTTTCTCAGAATAAAAGATGTTTGTGGGACTGGTGGCAGGTGGCTCAGTGCTAGAGTACTTGCCTAGCATGTGCCAGAACTGCAAAAAAGAAACAAAAAGTGTGTGCTTTAAATCAGGAGGAGAGTTAAACATTCCTTTGTCCTGCTATAAAAACAAACAAAAAACCAAAGTCCTATTTTAAATAGGTAACACTTGCCTAACATGCCCCAGTACTACTTCAGCAGTTATAGTTGCTTGACAGATGTAGATGTTTGGTGAAATCTCATTGACTAAATTATATTCACTTGTCCAAATAGGAACGCATTAAAGAAATGAAAAGAAACCCTTAGCATCTAGCCAGGGGCTAACCAAAAAGAAGGAAAATAAATATATTAGTTTCCTAGGGCTTCCATAACACATTACCCCTAACTGGGTGGCTTGAAACAACAGACATTTATCCTCACACAATTCTGTAAACTAGAAGAAATTTAGAAGTCTGAAATCAAGGTGTTAACAGGGTCATGCTCCCTCCAAAGGCTCTAGGGGTGAATCCTTCCTTGCCTTTTCTCCTGGTAACCTGCAAGCTTTGGTCTTTCTTGGCTTATAGATGTTATCACTCCAATCTCTGACTTCTCCACATGGCATTTTCCTCTCTATGTTTGTGTCCAAATTTCCTTCTTCTTAAAAGGACAGTAGGCCAGGTGTGGTGGCACATGCTGATAATCCCAGTGGCTCATAGGCTGAGGCAGGATGATTGCGAGTTCAATGTCAGCCTTAGCAATTTAGTGAGGCCCTAAGCAACGCAGTGAGACTCTGTCTCAAAATAAGATAAAAAAGGGCTGGGGGCGCTGGGGTTGTGGTTCAGTTGTAGAGTGCTTGCCTCACATGTGTGAGGCACTGGGTTCAATTCTCAGTACTGCATATAAATAAATGAATAAAATAAAGGTCCATCAATGATTAAAAAAATAAAAATAAAATGGGCTGGGTATGTAGCTCAGTGTTTACGTGCCCCTGGTTTCAATCCTTGGTATCACAAAAAAAAAAAAAAGGACTCCAGTCATATGGAATTTATGGCATACTCTAACCCAGTATCACTTTATCTTTACTTGATTATATCTTCAAAGACCTTATTTCCAAATAAAGTCACATTTATAAGTTCCAGGTGGATATAAATTTTAGGGAGCTCTATTCAACCCAGCACCTAGGGCAAATGCACTCTCTTGAGAGCTGGTATGACGAGGACAGTACGTGTATTCTGAGTTTCTGAGACCACCACTGGGGTTGACAGGGGAGACACTGGCAAGAGAAGCTCAAGAAGAAAGGCAAAGAGTTAAAGACAGCAGAGAAAGGGAAGGTTCATTACTATTTGTTTGCCGTCCAGATTTCTTAGGATATGGGCAGAACAAATGTTTGGGAGGACTCCCCAGCCTGCCCGTTGAAGCTCCTGATGTGACTGGTGTGGACAGAGTAAAGTGGTGCTTGTGGAAACCATAGTTGCTTCAGGATGGGCCTGCTCTATTGAGGAGTGAGTTATGCTGTTCAAGCAGAAATTGAAGGTGTAGAAGAGAGCAGCTTGGTTGTACTGCTGATGGAAAGTGTAGCACCCACCCAGACAGGGACCCATCCTGCCACCACTCAGCATATTAGAATATGGTGCCTTCCTGTGCTGAGCCTGTAACTATATAACTGCTTCAAAAACCATGAGGCTAGAACTGGGAGTGTAGCTCAGTGATAAAGTGCTTGCCTAACAAGTGTGAGGCCCTGGGTTCAATCCAACACTGCCAAACCAAAAAGAAAAAGACAAAACAATGAAAGACCAAAGCTTACCCTCACCCAAATTTGGACCAATGCCAGTACAGAAAATGCCATTCAACTTTTTAGGGCCACGTTGGCACTGTATCCTATCTCTCGTCAATACAATGTCAGGTAGTTCATGTAGTATCCCTACCACTACTCAGCAAACCTAAGTAAAAGCTCATGCACTGACCAAAATATGTACATATTTTGTCTCTCAAAACATGTGGAGAGAGCCGGGCGCGGTGGCGCAAGTCTGTAATCCTAGCACTTACGGAGGCTGAGACAGGAGAATCACAAGTTCAAAGCCAGCCTCAGCAACGGCGAGGCGCTAAGCAACTCAGTGAGACCCTGTCTCTACATAAAACACAAAATAGAGCTGAGGATGTGGCTCAGTGGTTGAGTGCCCCTGAGTTCAATCCCTGGCACCAAAAGAAAGAAAGAAAGAAAGAAAGAAAGAAAGAAAGAAAGAAAGAAAGAAAGAAAGAAAGAAAGAAAGAAAGGGGTTGAGATGTGGCTCAGTGGTTAAGCTCCCCTGCATTCAATATCTGGTTCAAAAACAACCAACCAACCAAACAAACAAACAAACAGAAAACTTCAATGTACCTTAACAGAGCTCTACTCAGAGCTTGCTGCTCATACCAACACATTCCTTAGAAAATCATGAGAGAGCTCTTAACATAGAACCAGGCCTCTACCTATGTATCTTTAAAATTTTCCATGAAATAACCCTCTACCAGGCCAGAACTCATATTAATACAAACATTATAGCAGAGGACAGATTTGAATTCAAACAAGAACGATAGCCATACCACTCCTTAGAAAGGCCATAACAGACTTGCTTCAGCATCTGATTGGAAGGTTACTACAAGGACCAGCGACCCTTCTGTACTTTCTTCAAATCTCAGTATTCTATAGAATGAATGTGCAAAGCAGAGACCAGGAACACATATTCCATCATTTAATAAATCAGCTGGAGCCTCATATTGAGAGCAATAGTCCAGAACCCTTCTAACACTCATCATAGTAGACCTTTCCTAATAAGGCTATATTGTAGATCACTTCTTAGCCAATCAAGAGAAAAAAACTTTATACAGAAAGGGGGTTATATATGTCACCACTGAATACCATGCCAGAAAGTCCTTCCTGATCAAGACTGATAACTATACTTGCACTTAGCCTGTTAGGAAACAGCTCTCATTTGGACAGGGTTTATACCTATTAAATTATATATATCAAAATTGAAATCTGGCTAGGTGTGGTGGTGCACATCTGTAACCCTAACAATTTGGGAGGCTGAGGCAGGACGACTGCAAGTTCAAAGCCACCCTCAACAACTTGGCAAGGCCTGAAACAACTTGGTGAGAACTGATCTCAAAATAAAAAAAAATAAAAAGGGCTGGGGACTTAGCTCAGTGGTTAAGCACCCGTGGGTTCAATTTCCAGTATCACAAAAATAAATAAATAAAGACAGCATCTGTCCAGGGAAAGGCCATTCTTTCCTTTTCATGCCAATACTTCACACATATGGAGATGGCTCACACCAAACCAGGACCTACATGACATCATAAACAAACACAGTACTCACCAAAACCATAGCCCATGAAAATATCTCTATTCAGTCAATCCCTGGAAAATTGGGGTGATCAGATCTGCTCCCTAAGAACAGACTCCTCCCAGGATAGAACCTAAACAAGTGATCATTTAGTACAAACAATGCAACTTCAGAGGTTATAGGGCTCAGTCCACACACTGCCACTAGGCATGTCTAGAACCGTGAAGCTGGGTGCGGTGGCTCACGCCTGTAATCCCAGCACTTAGGGAGGCTGAGACAGGAGAATCGCGAGTTCAAAGCCAGCCTCAGCAACAGCGAGGTGCTAAGCAACTCAGTGAGACCCTGTCTCTACATAAAACACAAAATAGGGCTGGGGATGTGGCTCAGTGGTCGAGTGCCCCTGAGTTCAGTCCCTGGTGCCAAAAAAAAAAAAAAAAAAAAAGAACCGTGAAACATATCTAGGCCATTACTCCAGACTCTATGATAAGGGTCTCTCAGTCGGACTTGGACATAGATTATGCCTTATCAAACCATGATTCAGCCTTAGCCATAATCCATGCCACTACTTAGCAGAACAGAACATGATAATGGTTCCAACACCTAAAATAACTCTCTGCAGGACAGGGACCACCCTGTACCCCTTCGCAACATGGCATAGGAATTTACTTAGACCAAGATCTGTACATATGCTACCACTCAAGCAGCCTTTGACAGCCAGGGCTGTTTTCTGAGAATAGGGCCCCATTATTCTCAGCTGCTCAGAATAATAAATAAGAATTGGTTCAATCTGTGACCTTGACTCTTACTACCACGCAGAATATGTAGACCTAGCCCCCAAACAGGACCCTCTCCTCTCTCTCCAATCTCCACTCACTGCTTTGTACTGTGACCTCCCTTAACATCTCTCTTATAACCTGCCACATTTTTTCCACCCTAAATCCCGTTTCTATTTCTATTCAGGTTAGAGTCAAGCTCGTTTAAGAGCAGTCTGAAACCCTTCTTTCTACCTCTTTACTTCCCAGGCACCACTCTACCTGGTCAGCTGGCCTCTGTCCTCATGCCTCGCCTATGAAACCCCTCTCCTGAGATTACCAATTGCCACACCCAAAGGTTGTTTTTCCAGCCCTCACATACTGAACCTGTTGAGGATGGGACATGTGGTTCCCACTTGCCTCCATGAAACTTTTCCCTCAGACCCCAGACTCTGCTCCTGTCTCTTCCCTCTTCTGCTGTTATGTATCCCCACGAATGCTATTCTCTGGGACTTCAAAGACCTCCCATAAAGCTCCCTACTTCGCACAACTTGCAGGTGGCCTGTGAACCTCTGCTCAGGGGTCCCCTTCCCAGGAAGCGTTGGCCTATCCCTCCCACAGCACCTGAACTTGCCCATCACAGTGTGACCACATGTTCCTGGGGGCCCCTCTGTGCCCCTCCAGATCTTAAGTCCTCAGGACAAGGACCTTCTATCACTCACCTCCCAGGCTCCCAGGACAGGGCATGGGACCTGGCTCTGAGCCACAGCTCCATAAAAGTGGGTGCCTTTCAAGCTGGAGGCCCGTGTGTTTGGAAGCACAGGGAAGAGCAGGACCTGCATCTGGGGCTCCTCAGCTCCCGGGCACAGGCAAGACAGGACATTCAGGCCTTGCACATTGTTGCAGAAAAGCCCTGGTAGAAGGCAGCAGGGACAGTCAAATCAGGTCTGCTCCCAGCAAGTGGCAGCAAGGGCCACCTCTAATAGCCCCAAAAGGGCTCAGCAAATGTGTGTTGAATCAGCTTAGATGCGTTGGTGCAGACTTAGCCATCCTGAGAGGCATGAAGGGCCCTTGAATTCCTGCTGTCCCTGAGGATGATTTGGCAGGCAGGAGAGAGGGAGGCTGCATGGGTAGCTTGCAGGGAGAAGCACTCAGCTGCAGCAGGACTGGCAGTGATGGCCCTACAATTTCAGGTCAAGTGATGGCTTCTGGACACGGAGGAGAGCCAGCCCCTCCCTGCA
>CM053417.1:25473515-25494361 GCA_028644305.1 Xerus rutilus
TTAGCCATCCTGAGAGGCATGAAGGGCCCTTGAATTCCTGCTGTCCCTGAGGATGATTTGGCAGGCAGGAGAGAGGGAGGCTGCATGGGTAGCTTGCAGGGAGAAGCACTCAGCTGCAGCAGGACTGGCAGTGATGGCCCTACAATTTCAGGTCAAGTGATGGCTTCTGGACACGGAGGAGAGCCAGCCCCTCCCTGCATGCCTAGGCAGGAGGAGCGCTGTCTGCTCTCTAGTCAGTGATACATGTTCCATCCCTGGGATGAGGGGTGGCTGCAGGGCGGCAGCCATCTCAGCTTTCCTGGGACTGGGGAATTCGCCAGGGAGGCAGACTTTCCAATGTAACAGTCAGGACCTTCCTGGGCACAGTGGGACAGTTGGTCCCTGTAGGTGGCACTGGAGGGCATGCCAGTCTCGGGCAGGGCTCCCTCCCTTCCCTTGTGCTGAGGAACAGAGGAAGTTTAGGAGGCTTTGGTCTAAGTTATAGCCCAGCAAGATGCGGCCAGTGGGTTTATTGGCCTGCCTTTAATTCTTTTTTTTTTTTTTTGGTACTGGGGATTGAACTCAGGGGTACTCGACCACTGAGTCACATCCCCAGCCCTATTTTGTGTTTTATGTAGAGACAGGGTCTCACTGAGTTGCTTAGCACCTCACCGTTGCTGAGGCTGGCTTTGAACTCGCGATTCTCCTGTCTCAGCCTCCCTAAGTGCTGGGATTACAGGCTTGAGCCACCGTGCCGGGCTCTGCCTTTAATTCTAATGGAGGACTGCCTGGTGGTGGCATGGGTTGGGCCTGTTTCTGGAGGACTCACCTTAAAGGGGTTTGGCCTCAGCTGTGGTTTAGGGGCACTTCTTGGCAGGTATACTCATAAGGGCCAGAGACTGAATTGAGACCACTCTTTGTGGTTTTGAGCTGGGCTTTCATGTAGCTCAAGAATGTATTGGGGAGTCTCCAATGCTTTTTTTTTTTTGGTAGATGGACACAATACCTTTATTTTTATTTATTTATTTTTGTGTGGTGCTGAGGATCAAATCCGGTGCCTGACATGTGCTAGGCAAGTACTCCACCACTGTGCTACAACCCCAGCCCAGTGTTCCTAATCTTGGTATGGTTATGTACTATGGACTGAATTAGGCATGAGTATATGCTCAAACCTGTGTCAAATCAGTGTCTGGGGAAGGGAGGAGGTATTCACATCCTGGTCTCAGAAAAGCCTATCCCCTCAGAGGAGGCAGGATCCTGAATCTAAGGGAAACTCAAATATGTCTAGCTGAGGAATGGCTATAAACCCTGGTCTAGCCATGGACTGGTCTGGGAAGTATTCTCTGTAAGCAGGTATGTGGGTCATATCTCTGGCAGTTATATTATATTGTACCATGATATCATCCTTGCTGGTAATGTCTCCTGACATAAATGTGAGAGATTAGGGGACAGACCATGACTATCCCCTGGCACAGTGGTATGTGGTAGATTTTTACCTGGCCGTTGCTAGACAGCGGTCTTCTCAAGTGTGTGTCTGGCCCCTACCAAACTAAAGGCTGACTCATGCTGTTATCTATGATAGAATTTATGTGAGCTGTGCATCCTACATTCTGAGCAAGGTTTGAGTGCCCTAGTTAAAGGCTCCCCATGTATCAACAAAGATAGCAAGTGTTCTCAAGTAGTGATGGTGCAACTAAAGAGAGCCTCTCAGTGGGGAACTCTTACAGTGATGCAATTGGAGCATCGCAAGCAGAATCTGATTAGGTGGGTAGAAGTCATGGAGATGTGGCTCTGAGCATGCATTAGGAAACAAAATATTTTATTTCTTTAGAGATGAAATGTCAGTATGTTGCTCAGGTTAGCCTTGAATCCCCGGGCTCAGGAAATCCTCCTGCCTCAGCCTCTTAAGTGCTGAAATTATAGGAATACTTGACACCTGGCTCAAAATTTTTCTTCCCTTCCTTCCTCCCTCACTTCCTTCCTTCTTTCCTTCCTTCCTTGTACCAGGGATTGAACCCAGGGTTACATTACCACTGAGCTACATCCCTAGCCCTTTCAATACTTTTATTTTGAGATAGGGTCTCAGTAAGTTGCTGAGGCTGGCCTTGAATTTGTTTCCTGCCTTAGCCTCCTGAGTACTTGTATTACAGACAAACACCATTATACTCAGCAAAATTTTTCTCTTTTTTTTGGAAGGGAGGCACAATATGGCATTTGTTAAGGAGCCTAGGAATGTGTGTCACTCATTCCAAATAGTCTATGCCTCCACCATTCTTTTTTTTTTTTTTTTGATACCAGGGATTGAACCCAGGGGCACTTAACCCCTGAGATACATCCCCAGCACTTTAAAATTTTTATTTGGAGACAGGGTCTTGCTAAGTTGCTTAGGGCCTTGCTAGTTTCTGAGGCTGGCTTTGAACTTGCAATTCTCCAGCTTCAGCCTCCCCAGCTTCTGGGATTACAGGCAAGCACCACTGTGCCCAGCTAGGCCTCCACCATTCTAAGAGGTAAATGGAACATCCAGGCATTTGAAATGCTAAGACAAAAGGCTGGCACACTGCAGCTCATGGCCTTGCTGCATGGTTTTATAAATAAAGTTTTAGTGAAACACAGCAGTGTTCATTTGTTTATGTATTGTCTATGGCTGCTTTCTTCACTATGACATCAATGTTGAGTACTGGAGACAGAGACTATATGACCTGCAAATCCTCAAATTTTACTATCTGGCCCTTCCTAGACAAACTTTGATAATTCCTCTGTTCCCATGTGTTCAGCTAATCTGGGAGAATAACATAGCATCAAATAACATAAAATTCAGTCTGTGGTCACAATAACCCTTTGACATGGGTTAACATTCTCATCACATTTCACACATGAGGAAATTGAGATACAGACAGGTGAAGTTAGACAGTAAGTACCAGAATCAAGACCTAACCCAGATAACCTAGCTCTACAGACTGGCTCCTACTTATTACAGGGAACCATCTCTCTTGTAGAGGAAGGCTAGGGATGCTGACTTCATACAACCTTCATACAGCTAGTGTCATCATGATTCCAAAGTCCCAGGAGACCTCAGCTTGTCACTGGACTGAACACCACTTAAAACCTTAGAGACACATAATTGTAGTATTCTTTACATCCTGTATGCTTTGCTGGGTAATATCTGTAATGTTTGCCTCTCCTCACTTATACTCTCCACATGTGGAAAAATACAGAGAACTTTGTGTAGTGGTACACACCTGTAATCCCAGGTACTTGGTAGAACGAGGCAGGAGGGTCTTAAGTTTGAGGTCAGCCTCAGCAACTTAGCAAGAGCCTGTCTCAAAATAAAAAATAAAAAGAGTTGTTATACAGCTCAGTGGTACAGCATCCCTAGGTTCAATCCCTCATACCATGAAAAAAGAAAAAAAGTACAAAGAATTTCTTAGTTAATACCCCACTTATCACTATTGTTAAATTCTGGCATATCCTTATATCTGTTTTAGAATTTCATTTATTAAGAAATAAAAATAAATAAAATAAGGGCTGGGGATGTGGTCCAATGGTAGAACACTTGTCTAGCATGCATGATGCTGTGTGTTCAAATGCCAGCACTTTAAATAAAGGAAGAAAGAAAAAAAATATTGAGTCTCTCTGTACTTCCCTTCTTACTCCAGAGGTAACCACTATTCTGAAATTAGAATTTATCTCCTCCTCTAAAAAAAGAGTTTATCTTTCCCATACATGTCAGGACTTTTTTGGGTTGGGGATATAGCTCAGTTGGTAGAGTGCTTGCCTTGCATGCACCAGGCCCTGGGTTCAATCCCCAGCACAACACACACAAAAATTGTCTTTTTAAAAAAATTATTTATTTTTATTTGTTCTTTCTAAATGTACATGACGGTACAGTGTATTTTGACATATACATGCATGGAGTATAACATATTCTAATTAGGATCCCATTCTTGTCTTTTAAAAATTTCATCATCCAGCACGGGCAAGAAATTCTAGTTCTTCCAGTTCATGTAGTCTCCCCAATCATTTTCATCTCTTCTCTGATGAGGTATACTTTGAACTTGGTTGTTTGGAGTCCAGTGTCTTTGGTCTTGGTGATCTTAATCTATTTATGAGTGTGGTTGCCAGGCAAGAGAGGGGGATGGAAATAAACAGAACCAAAGTTATACCTGAGCTGTTAATCTGCCACAAATAAGTGCTTTCTTTCTTTTTTCTCTTTTTGTACTGGGGATGGAACCCAGGGATAGTCCACCACGGAGCTACATATCCAGCCCCTTTTTATATATTATTTAGAGATAGAGTCTAGCTAAATTGCTTAGGATGTCACTAAGTTGGTGAGGCTAACTTTGAACTTATGATCCTTCTGCCTCAGCCTCCCAAGCAACTGGGATAATAGGCGTGTTCCACTGCGCCTGGCACCAAACAAGTGCTTTCCACTTCACTCTGTGATATCCAATTACAACTCACAGGGTCAAAGCAAATATAACAGGGACACTTGCTGTGAGGGTCTTTGTTCAAATCATGTTGCAGAGTGCATGCTGAACTGGGCAGTTACCCAGAGCAGATGAAATCATATTATTGAAAGTGGTGAGGGTAAGCTGGGCGCGGTGGCACATGCCTGTAATCGCAGCACTTAGGGAGGCTGAGACAGGAGAATCGCGAGTTCAAAGCCAGCCTCAGCAACGGCGAGGCGCTAAGCAACTCAGTGAGACCCTGTCTCTACATAAAACACAAAATAGGGCTGGGAGTGTGGCTCAGTGGTCGAGTGCCCCTGAGTTCAATCTCCAGTACCCCCCTCCCAAAAAAAAGAAAGTAGTGAGGGTAGAAGGAAGCCAGAAGTCACAAGTAAGAAGCAGTGAGAAGCATTAATTTCCAAGGATGATCTTCACTTTTACATAAGAAATTAGTTAAGAGGTTATAAGATGGTAATGTCAGTATCTGGCCAGAAAATACACTTTAAGATAGATTGAGGTAAACAAGTCAAGGACTGGGCTGAACTGAAACAAGGGGGAAGGATATCAGGGGACTGTGTTGTATATCCTTTCTTGGTTCACTCCCCTAGATTGACTGTATTCTGCTCTGTAGTCTGGGAGGCTGACCTATATATACTACACCTCTGAACTCCATTGCCTATGATGTCCAGTTGAGCTTGTCCAATGGGGAGAAATGACAAGAATTTGCAGGGATAGCTGGGTGTGGTGGCACACACCTGTAATCCCAGTGACTCAGGAGACTGAGGCAGGAGGATCACAAGTTTGAGATCAGCCTCTATAATTTAGCAAGGCCCTCAGCAACTTAGTGCCCCTATATTCAATCCCTGATACAAAAAAAAAGAATTTGTAGGAATAGAGAATAATGTTAGGGTGCATCTTTCCATGACTTTTTACCTGAGAAGCTTCTGTAGGCTGATTGGCTGTTCCCCTCAACTGAAAGTTATAGTTCCTCTAATAGCCTGTTCCACATGTCACTTGCTGTCCACCAAGCCAGGTGCAAGAAACCACTCCCTTCCTTTGCTGCCTCAGGTAGAAGGGAGTTAACAGCCTCCTACTTTGTTAGTCCTACATTCTGCAATTATCACCTATGGCTTTTCTACATCCTACCTGAATGTTGTATAGTTGCTTTATTAGATACTACTTTAAAAAAATTAGTGTGATATTTGTTCCTGCTGGAAAGTAACTAATATAGGGCTACTTCTTATATTACTGTGAAAATTTTTAAAAAGAAAATTAATTCTATTACTTCTACTAATGACAAGTCATTAACTTTCAATTCAAGAAGATATATGGAAAGCCTAAATAATCATGCTGTGAAAAGACAAAATGAATGCATCTAAACTTCCTTTAAAAATCCTATCCATAGGACTGAGGTATAGCTCAGGGTTAGAGTGTATGTTTAGTATATGCAAAGTGCTGGTTTCAACCCCCAGCCCGCCCTCCACCACCAAAAAAGAAAAAAAGTTAAAAAGAAATCATATCCAGGAACATTGAGTCCTAAGCCCAGGAATCTCTAATACCTTTCTTTCTTTCTTTCTTTCTTTCTTTCTTTCTTTCTTTCTTTCTTTCTTTCTTTCTTTCTTTCTTTCTTTCTTTCTTTCTTTCTTCCTTTCTTTTGTACCAGAGATTGAACTCAGGGGCACTCCACCACTGAGCCACATCCCCAGCCCTATTTTGTGTTTTATGTAGAGACAGGGTCTCACTGAGTTGCTTAACACCTCTCCCTTGCTGAGGCTGGCTTTGAACTCGTGATTCTCCTGTCTCACCCTCCCAAAGTTCTGGGATTACAGGTGATACCTTTTTATTTCTTATTTTTATTTTTTGGGTATTGGGGATTAAACTCAGGAGTACTAGGCCACTGAGCCACATCCCCAGCCCTATTTTCTATTTTATTTAGATACAGGGTCTCACTGAGTTGCTTAGGGCCTCACTTTTGCTGAGGCTGGCTTTGAACTCACAATTCTCCTGCCTCAGATTCCAGAGCTGCTGGGATGACAGGCATGCATCACCATGCCCGGCTGAAAAGAAAGCCAGGCTCGTCTGGGGTTTGAACTCAGGACCTCTCACACCTAAAGTTAGAACAATGAGCCACCATTCTAATATCATTTTTTTTTTTTTTGGTACCGGGGATTGAACTCAGGGGCACTCAACCACTGAGCCACATCCCCAGCCCTATTTTGTGTTTTATGTAGAGACAGGGTCTCACTGAGTTGCTTAGCACCTCGCCGTTGCTGAGGCTGGCTTTGAACTCGCGATTCTCCTGTCTCAGCCTCCCAAAGGGCTAGGATTACAGGCTTGCGCCACCGCGCCCGGCTTCTAATATCATTTTCAAATGTTGAGTTTTACAAAGTTGATCTCTGACATGCTTACTTGTGTAACATCTGTCTCCCTCACTAGACTATGAGAATAGAGACTTACCTATTTTTTGAGGCTATCCCTCAAACAGTAGATACTCAACAAATATTTTTTAATTTAAGGAATGGATGAAAAAAGTTATTAGCAGTAGTAACAATTAACCATCATGGATTACTTATGAGTCATTCTCTTAATTATAGGCCTACTTAATGAGTCAGGCACTCATCTGGATATTGTTCTCAGGAGATCATATGACCTTTTTGTGGCTTAAAATCATATCATTTTGTGAAGGTGGTGTGGGAGTGTTCAAGGTGTCTGCTCAATTATAGAGATAACAGGGAATGGTAAATTTCAACACAGCCTACACCAAATTGTTTAGGTTTTAGGAAACCCTCAACATATTCAGAGCTGAGGAATTCAGGATACATGCTTCTGCAAAGGTGTGCCTGTAATATCTAAGGAGTTCCTAAAGGGGAAAGGCAATAACATCAAGAGACCTATAAATGTTACTTGGTGCACTTGCAGAAATTCCTTAGCATACCTGAACCCTTATCTAACCTATCACACAGGAAATAACCCTCATCAGTAATCCTCTGTAAGGTATTCATTTTTGGATGCTTCTGGTCAATCAACAAACGTTTGTAACCCACACACACTATGTGTCAAGTCCTGTCCTGCAAAGGTACTCTCCCACACCCAGGTCTTGGCAAAATCCATATCTGTGATTGCTCACAGACTAGTGGAACCATAGTCACAATATAATATAAGTACATTTGTGAAGGTATTAATATTTTGCCTTGTTTTTAAACATTTTATTTGCAGGCAATTTCAAAGTTACACAAAGAGTGCCAGAATAAGAATAGTATAAAGAGGCCAGGCATACTGGCGCATACCTGTAATCCTAGCAGCTGAAGAGGCTGAGGAAGGAGGATCATGAGTTCAAAGCCAGTCTCAGCAACTTAGTGAAACTCTGTCTCAAAACAAAATATAGAAAGAGCTGGGGATGTGGTTCAGTGGTTATGACCACTGGGTTCAATACCTGGTACCAAAAAAAAAAAAAAAAAAAAGAATAGTATAAAGGACACCTGTGTACACTTTACCCAGGTTTACTTGTTAATTTTTGAGGCGAGTGTACTAGGGATTGAATCCAGAGGGGCTTTGCCACTGAGCCACATCACCAGCCTTTTAAATTTTTTTATTTTGGGACAGGGTCTTGCCAAGTTGCTTAGGACTTTGCTAAGTTGCTGAGGCTGGCCTCGAACTTGCCATCTTCCTGCCTCAGTGTCTTTAGTCACTGGGATTATGGGTGTGCACCATTGCACCCAGCCCAGTTATTAGTTTTTTATTGCATGAGATTTATCATTTGTGTTTGCTCTTTTTCTCTATTTTCTCTCAACTATTGGAGTGTACCATATACCATAGCCTTTCCCCCCAAATATTCCAATGTATATTTCTTAAAGAATATGGTAAAAGAAGCTGTGTGTGGTGGTCCATTCCTGTAAGCCCAACACCTTGGGAGGCTGAGGCAGGAGAATTCCAGGTTTGATGCCAATCTCAGCAATACAGTGAGATCCTATCTCAAAATAAAAAATAAAAAGGGGTGAGGGTGCAGTTCAGTGGTAGAGTGGCCTAGGTTCAATCACCAGTACACACATACACACACTCACACACAAAGTAAAATAGGTTTCAAATAATAATCTAGGGTTTATATATTCTTATATTAATATTATTGTAGTTGCTATATTATAATTACATTTTCCTTCTATTATATAAACATTATATAATATATGTTATATATTGTATACTATATTTAAGTTTTTATAGGTGTTCCACATCTGGGATGATGGGACCAATGGGTAAAACAATAGCTTCCCATTACCTCATCTCCATAGCCCTTGGTAACCACCTTTCTCCTTTCTCCACAAATTTGTGTATTTTAGGTACCTTATGCAATGTTTGTCTTTTTGTGTGTGTGTCTGGTTATTTCACTTTGCATAATGCCTTCAAGATTCATCCATGTGGTAGCATGAGTCAGAATTTCCTTACTTTTTAAGGCTGAGTAATATTCCATTGCATGTATATAAAGGTATATTTTTTGGACTGGAAGCTTCCATGGGTAATGTTGAATCCTTCTCAGGGTATCATATCTGGAGGAACATAATGTTCATCTGTTGTTCATTGGCAATGTTAATTTTTCGTATCAATTACTTTATTTTTTATTTGTTCTTTTTAGATATACATGACAGTAGAGTGTTTTATTTTTTGTTGTTTTTTGGGTACCGGGGATTGAACTCATGGGTACTCGACTACTGGGCCACATCCCCAGCCCTATTTTGTGTTTTATTTAGAGACAGGGTCTCATTGAGTTGCTTAGCGCCTCGCAGTTGCTAAGGCTGGCTTTGAACTTGTGATTCTCCTGTCTCAGCCTCCCAAAATGCTGGGATTACAGGCGTGTGCCACCATGCCTGGCTAGTAGAGTGTATTTTGACATATTATACACACATGGAGTATAACTCATTCTAATTAGGATCCCTTCTTGTGGTTGTACATGATGTGGAATTTCACTGGTTGTATATTCAGGCAATACTAATTTTGATAACCTGTTCGAGAGATTGTCAAATCTTTGTTGTATAAAAACTATTTTTCTCTCCTTTGAAAGCAATAAGCAATTCTGTAAGGGAATCACCTTAAAACAATGCAAATATCCTTCTCTTCATAAAAAAATTCTCCCTGGATTTATCCTTTGATAATTGTTGCCTGATCCAACCTTTTTTATGGTGGAAATAATTGCCATTCTATCCAAGCTTATGACTTAAAAAGTTAAGTACCTACTAAGATACTTACAAAACTGAAATTTCTTACTGCATGCAGAATTATCACTTCATTAATCATTTGGCACTTGATGTTCCACTTTAAGCAAGAAACCTCTTCCCTCCCTTATTGATTGGTTGTCAGTATATTCTATGGATTTATATTTTTCATTGATCTATAATTCATCACTGTAGTTAATTATTTTGGTGTTCAAATATTCTCAAAATTGGCTAATAGAGGAGGCTCCTTAAAGCTGGCTCCTGCATACTTATGACATACCCTCACTGGTTTGTTTCTGTTGTTGCTGCAACTGTTTGTCTGGTATCAGGGATTGAACCCAGGGGTGCTTAACCACTGAGCAACATCCCCAGCCCTTTTTATTTTTTATTTTGAGGCAGGGATTCACTAAGTTGTTTAGGGCCTCGCCAAGTTGCTGAGGCTGGCTTTGAACGTGCAGTTCTCCTTCCTCAGGCTCTCAAGCCTCTGGGATTACAGATGTGCACCACTGAGCCCAGCTACTGTAGCTGTTGTTTTGAGACCAGGTCTTCCTATAGTGTTCCACATGCGGAACTCATGTGCTCAAGAGATGCTCCTGCTTCAGCCTCCTGAGCAGCTGGTACTACATGCATGCACCACTGCACGACTTTCCATCACTGTCCTTAGAGCACTTCCTGACTTGATGACACTGAAAGATAATCTGGGTTCATTTTCCCCCTACACTGTCTTATGCCTGAAACTGGCCAGTACTCTCAAGTGCTTTGCTTCCTTTTAATGGGGAAATAGTATTAGAGACCAAGATCTGAGCATTCGTCACACTCATTGCTATTGGGATGTCATTGCCTCTGGGCCCTTCCAGTATACAGAGATAGGAAATATATGCACACATGTATACATACACATGAACACATAAACACATACACACACATATGTACATATTTCAGAAATCACGAGTTCACATTGTTACTTCCAATTCATCTTCACAGAGTTCTCTCCTGTCCGTCCCCATTTCATATTTATATGTCCCTTCCTCCACAGTGAGAACCTCACCAACTACATCAACAAGATTACTCATTTGCTCAATCCTGTGATACATCCAACATAGCTTCAGATGTGCACACTGAATATGTAAAACATAGCCCACTATTATGTACAATTATAAGCATTAATTTTTAAAAAGCCATGTGTGGTGAAGCACTCCTATAATCTCAGTGATGGGAGGCTGAGGCAGGAGGATCACAAGTTCAAGGCCAGCCTGGGCAACTTAGCAATATCCTCTCTCAAATAAAAAGTGAAGGTCTGTGGATATAGCTAAATGGTAGAGTACCCCTGGAGTCAGTGCTCAATACTGAAAAAAAAAAAGAATTAGTAAGACTTGGGTACTGATTACATATAAAAGATGAAGAAGAATGAAAAGCCCAGGATGTCTTTCCAGTTTTTGACTTGGAAGATGAGGTAAGCAGAGGCGCCACTCAATTAGGTAAGGAATATGAGAGCAGTAAGTTTGAGGAAAAATAAAATTAAGTTCAGTTTTGGATGTATTGAATTAGAGTTGGCAGAAAGATATCCAAGTAGAATTTTTCATTAAGAAGTTTTGTGATACTCTTAGTGAAATTTAGACAGGCTCCCTTTTCTGATTTCCTTTTGCCTTTTGCAATCAAGATCAAACCAGGAAGCCAGGCGCAGTGGCGCACGCCTGTAATCCCAGCACTTAGGGAGGCTGAGACAGAGAATTGCGAGTTCAAAGGCACCCTCAGCAATGGCGAGGCGCTAAGCAACTCAGTGAGACCCTGTCTCTACATAAAACACAAAATAGGGCTGGGGATGTGGCTCAGTGGTCCAGTGCCCCTGAGTTTAATCCTCAGTACCAATAATAATAATAATAATAAATAAAACCAGGAATCTTGGGTAGAATATTTGTTTCACCATGTTATATCTGGGAGTCCCTAGCAGGTGTTTTTAATGTCCTCATGAACCTGTTAGCTCTACTTAGGATGCAGTATCCACTATTCTCCTACCTATTTCAGCCCCCTCATTGGTTTCCATTGCTCAATAAAATACCTTAGTGTCTCACTCTTGCCACAGCTGCCAGTGTCCACTGTCAAAGTTTAATTTTTAGCCAACCAGTTACAATGATTCAGTTCTCTAATCTCAACTATTTAGGAGACTGAGCAGGATGACCATAACTTCAAGGTCAGCCTGAGTAAACTAGCGAGACTGTCTCAAAACAGAAGGGACTGGGCTTTCTCTCCCTGACGTGTGAGCTGGCAGTCATGCTTTGGCTACTCTCTACCAAGCTGGTTCCTGCCGTATCAAGCGCCCGCGGCCTCTGAGGATGCATGTCATGTTTATGGTGAAGATACTCCCTCCAGGCTGTGCCAGAGAGGAGGATTCCAAACCAATATTTAGGCCAGCCTAGCCCCTTTACACATCCACACCTCCTCAGACCAGTGAATGATACCAGTATGTCTCAGTGAGGGCTTCCTTTTGCTGATTCTCCATCAGACTGGAATTCCTGCTGGGAAGTTGGCTGAGACTCAGGAAATGCAGCTCACCACTGAAACACAAGAAATCAGAACTTTTCAAAGCTGTAAGACACAATTTTGCTAAGTTGCTGAGCCTGGCCTCAAAGTTATGATCTTCCTGCCTCAGCCTTCCAGATCACTGGGATTGCAGGCATGTGCCACCATGCCCAGCTACATGTGTTTTGAAGAGCTGCACACCAGTTGCCTAATGGATGCTTTCAAAAAAGTTCTTATAGATCGTACCTGATAGGCAGAGTAGTGGATGAAAGGTTTTGTAGCTTTTAAATTTAAGTTCAAGGTCTACTTTTTGTATTAATGTTTCACCATAAAGTCTACCTGTCTTTATAATTTAATATATTTTCTTTTCTCTTGTCTGGTGTAACTGTAATTTTCAAAATTACTATATATTTGTATTGATTATGTGTTTTCATCCTGTCTTCATTGCCTGAGTTAGAAATCAATGCAGAATAAAGAACTTATGTATGGTTCTTATATATATTTATGTTGACTACCCATTTCAGTGTACCATAATAGTGATAACTAACATACAGAAATTCTATATATTGCCATCTAGAACAGAATTATAGAGGATTTCTCCATTTGTTTTTAAATACCAAGGGAAAACAGAAAATCTTGAAAGATAATGTTTTTAGGTGGTTTAAATGCTGGCTTAGTAATTGCCCAGTTTCTCTTTTTTACCTTTGTGTGTATTTCTTATTAATACTTTGAAATTCTTTGAGGCAAAGATTTGGGAAGAATCAGTTCCAGGCATGAGTCAGGAACCTTCTAAAGAATTAAATGGTAATAATACGAATATTTACCTGATACTCACTTTTTTTTTGGTAATTAGAGATGGACAGAATGCCTTTATTTATTTATTTTTTTATGTGATGCCAAGGATTGAACCCAGTGCCTCACGCATGCCAGGCAAGTACTCTGCCACTGAGCTACAGCCCCAATCCTTTGAGACTCTTGTGTGAGAAAGCCAAAGATTTTTCAGGGCTTCTGTGCAGATAACAACTGAGATGAATAGTGGTTGCCTGTGAAAATTTTACTCTTGCAAAGTCCTGCCTCACTTTGGAATTACCAAAATGACAGTCTCTCAACTATAAATTCTTTTTTGGTAATAATGATAGCTAATACTTATATAATGCTTACTATTCTAAGACCTTATATAATCCTCCTGACAACTTTCTTAAGCAGGTGCTATTATCTCCATTTTACAGATTAGGAAACTGGGGCACAAAGAACTTTGGTATTCCTAAGTAATTCAGTAGGATGCTATGGTAAGATTCTAACTCACCAAAGTCTGACTTAGAGTCTATACTCTTTTTTTTTTTAAGCTCTGGGAATAGAACCCAAGACCTCAAGCATGCTAGGTAAGCACTCACTCTACCACTGAGACACACAACCCCAGAGTACATACTTTTAACTACAAAATAGTGCATAGCACCTACACTGAAGAATACTAATCTGGGAATTTTTTAAGTCATATTATAACAAGAAATCCAACTGAGAGAAGTCTTAGTGTAAAAGTTATTTCAGTTTTAGAGAGGGGTATATCTTTTTTAAAAAGGTAAGTTTACATGTATTAAATTTTACAGATCTGAAATGTATAATTCAATGAGTTTTGACAAAAGTATACACCGATATAACCCAAAACTCAGTTAAGATTAGAACATTTCCATCACATCAGAAAGTTCCCTGATGCCCCTTGCAATTATTTCATTGTTTTGCCTATTCTTTTTTTATTGTTTGTTTGTTTGTTTGTTTTATGTATTTAATTTACTTTTGGTACCAGGGATTGAACCCAGGGGCACTTAACCCTGAGCCACATCTCTAGCCCTTTTTATTTTTAATTTTGAGACACGGTATTGCTAAGTTGCTGAGGCTGGCTTTGAACTTGTGATCCTCCTACCTCACCCTCCAAAGTACGTGGGATTAACAGATATGCACCATTGCACCCAGCTATTTTGTATGTTCCTAATGTCCTATAAGTGAATATACAGAATCATATAGTTGGTGCCCCATCTGGCTTGTTTTGCTCAATATATGCAAATAAAATCTAATGAGAGTATTAAAAAAAAAAAACAGAAGGGACTGGGCTGAGAGTGTAGCTCTATGGTAGAGTGCTTGCCTAGTATGTCTGAGGCCCCGGGTTCTATCACCAGCACCAAAAAAAGAAAAACAAGTACCTAACTCATTAATGAGGAAGCAGCAGTGTGGTAAGCTGGTCAAGGGAACATTTGAAAGACAGTGCACTCATTGTATACATGTATGGAAATTATCACATTGTGCCCCATAAATATGTACGATTAAAATAATAATAATTTGCTTTGGAGGAAGAGTCAAGAAGAGGGGAGCAGAAAAACAAATGGACCTTCTGCAAGTTCATCTACAGCAGCATAGACCTTGACCTGCTGTTGACAATGTAGTAGAATAGGTGCTGCAAATACAGTGCCTCAGCAGCAGGTTACTGAACTGTGGCCTGTGGCAGAAGCAACACTGGATGCTGAAGTGCCTGCAGAGGGCCCAGAATGAGGCACCGTCTATGGAGAAATTCGAGATGGTGAAGATGCACTTGCAGGACTTGAGTCCTTTGGTAGCTGGTAGCAACATGGTCCAAGTGTATAATGGCAAGACATCCAACCAGGTGGAGATTAAACATGAGATTGTCAGTCATTACCTGGACAAGTTCTCCATCACCTACAAGCCAGTGAAGCCCCACAGGCCAGCATCAGGGCCACCTCTTGCTCCCTCCATATCCTGCTCAAGTAGCCCGCTTGGCCAATATAGATAAAAGTGTACCTGTCTCTAAATTAATTAACTAATTTAAAAAGAAAGTGCATATAGATATGGAAATAAAGAGTTCTAGAATAAGATTACTAAATTAAATAAACTTAGGGAAATACAACTGTTACTTTGGGGCTGTCTTTTTTACTGGCCAGAAGACATTTGCGTCAAACAAAAGCCTGCAAGTCAAATAAATGCATTTCCCTTATTTATCTTAGAAAGGTAAATAATCTTTGGACAGGCCTGTTAGTGCTGCACTATAACATGAAAAGGGCATCCTTTTGCCTTATTTACAAGTTTTGAATAATTTTTCTTACCTCCACATAACAACATCTACAAGGTGTGCCATCCTTAAATTGCATACTTTGAGGTGTCGGAGAAGCGCTCCCTCCCGTACTATCACAGATCATCTGGAAACCAAATCAATCAGACTTTGCCATCAGCCTGTCTCTTCTTAGGGCTCAAATATGTGTCTCTGAGGCTAGGCAGGGAATTCAGTACCCATGAAAAATAAGGTACCATCCTCTTCATTTTCATCTCTCCCCAGGTGCCCATTCAAACCTCTTTTACACAGGTGCCCTATGCAATTCGATACTAATGCAAATAAATATCTTTGAGTGGCCTGCCCCTCTAAGTCATGACACATGCCCAGACATGGTTGAATTTCAGCCATGGGAACAATTAACACAAACCAGGAGACAGAATAGTCATCTTCTTAGGTGATTCTTGTCATTCCAGGAGGTAATGGAGGATACCATACAACTGGTCTGGGAACAATGCAGGGCCATTGCCAAGTCCAAAGGCAGCACCCAGTATTCACATTACCCCACTAAAAACCAAAATGGCACCTCAATTTATCACTCTTTCTGGTTGGGATAAGATCTCTCATTCTCATGAAGTCTGGATTTGACAGTACCTTGGACTGCTGAGACTAACCATTGAGTCAGAGGCAAGCACAACTGGATAGTGATTCTGTACCATACTCTTTGTTTACGGTCTGGTAGCCCTAAGCAAAGTATGGATGCCTCATCTCATTTTTCTCAACAAACAAACAAACAAACAAACCCAGAGCCTTATTAGAAAGAATCAAGGCCTCTTACATATTTACTTCAGGTTTGTGTTTGCCTATTTTTCCAGGGTCTGTGGCTTACCTGAGGGGGTGGACAGCCTCAATCTTAATGGAAATGGTACTGTTCAACTATAGTTCTAGGGCAGCTCCTTGGCCAGCTTGTATGAATCAGGATCCTGACAGGAAACACATGTAACATTGAAAGGATTTATCTGAGGTGAGTTGAATTAGGATGTAGGCAGGAATAAGGGAAGCAAGAAGAGATGGCAAAGTCTTTAGGGACTACTAACAGAAGGAATTCATTACCACCACTTATCTAGAAGTGTCAAGGAGAGGAAAGTACTACTAATGCTTGGTGGGAGATGGAGTTGTGGAAGAGGGGTGCCTAATAGCCATTATGGCCAATGAGGAATCCTATCTCTTCTAGAACCATGGCTGGGCAGGAAGTGAACAGAGAGAATAAATACTCTGACTTTTCTCTCTTCCCAGCCTCCAATCTCATTCTGGTGCTGTCATTTGTCACTGTCCAAACTCATATAGAAACCAGTGGACAAGGAAGCTCATGTAATACAATCATGGCAAGGCTTGCTTCTTGGGGCACAGGGCAAGGAATAGAAAGGTACAGAGTAGATTTTGTAGGTAAGGGCATGCATCTTGGCTTGCTGTCACACCCTATCAGGTACATATTGGGCAGACTAGGGAGTGTTCTCCAGTGCTGCTAGCAGGAGGCAGATATGAATCTTAAGGTCCATTTTTTTCTAAGATATTTTAAGTAATGGGTCAAGGGAGGTATTTACTCAGGGCAGCAAGATAACAACTTAGATAATGGAAGAATTCCAATGATAACTGTGTAGGGAGGAGGAAAGGAGAGGAAAGCAGAGAAAGAAGAGGGAGGGGAGAGATAAGGGGGAAGGAAAAGAGGAAAGAAAAAAGAAAGAGAGAGAAAGAGAAAGAAAAGAAAATAGAGAGAGAGAGGGAGGGAGGGAGGGAGGAAGGAACCAGTTGGGGGGAAAAGTAGGAAATGAAGGAGAGGGAGACAGGAAGAGAGGCAGAAAAAAACCTGGCAAGTATCAGCTCAGAAAAGAGAGATGAGGCTCTAAAATGGAAAGATTTCCTTTGTGAAAGAAATCCTTAACAGAGATGGAAAGGCAGCACATAGAAAGATGAAGCATGAACTTCAGAATCAGACAAACCTTGGGCCACTCTTATGTCTGTATGTCTTGTGTCTAGATGTCACATGACTCTTTTCTCATACCATGCTTGTGTATCTTGGTTGTATCACCCTCCTGCTTCCAAAAAGCAACAAGTAACAATAGGCACAACTCTCTACTTTAAGGTGAAGTCATTAAACAGAGTTAGATTGTGAAAGTAGACCCAGAGGCCTCAACATGACAGTGTTGACAAATGTACAGCTAACAAGAGAAAAATACAACATAGCAAGAAACTTGAAATATGCTTCACAAAGACTGTCTTCCAGCAAGGGGTCTAGAGAGGTCAGGTACAAGCCCCAATTGTCCTCCTATAAAAGGACAATAACAGGATGCACTCTGAGTTCAGGAATCACGGAAGTTCAACTCCAGAGCTCTGGCATGGGTGGGCAGAAGGTAGAGCAATAAATTCAGGTGTAAATTATTAATGCACTATTATTGAAAATAAATGCTCTAGGAGCCAGGTGCAGTGGGGCATGCTTTCAATCCAAATGACTGAGGAGGCTGAGGCAAAAGGATTACAGGTTTGAGAACATCCTGTGCAACTTAGCAAGACCCTCAGCAAATTAGTCTCCAAAACAAACAAACAAACACATAAAACAAAATGAATAGGGATGTATCTCAGTGGTAAAGCACCCCTGTGTTCAATCTCCAGTACCCAAAAAAAAAAAAAAAAAAAGGAAAAGAAAAGAAAAAAGATGAAACAATTTAAAAAAAATGGACAAAGCATCTGAAAAGGGATTTCTCCAAAAAAAAAATACACAAATGACTATTAAGAACTTGAAGCCGGGCGCGGTGGCTCAAGCCTATAATCCCAGCACTTAGGGAGGCTGAGACAGGAGAATCGCGAGTTCAAAGCCAGCCTCAGCAAGGGTGAGGCGCTAAGCAACTCAGTGAGACCCTGTCTCTACATAAAACACAAAATAGGGCTGAGGATGTGGCTCAGTGGTCGAGTGCCCCTGAGTTCAATCCCTGGTACCAAAAAAAAAAAAAAAAAAAAAGAACCTGTAAATATGCTCATTAGTCATTAAGGAAATGCAAACATAATCAAAATGAGATACCAGTTCAAACCTACTAGAATGGCTATATTTAAAAAAAAAACAGAAAATAAAGTATTGACAAGAATGAAGAAGAAAAGGAACACTAAGACACAGCTGGTGGGAATGTGAAATGGTACAGCTACTTTAGAAAATTATTTTGAGTTGGGCACAGTGGTGGACGCCTGTAATCCCAGCAGCTCAGGAAGCTGAGGCAGAAGGATTGCGAGTTCGAAGCCAGCCTCAGCAAAAAACAAGGCACTATGGCTGAGGATATAGCTCAGTTGGTAGAGTGCTTGCCTTACATGCACAAGGCCCTAGTTCAATCCCCAGCACCATAAATAAACAAATAAATAAAGTGAAGTGCTAAGTAACTCAGTGAGACCTTGCTCCTAAATAAAATACTGAAAAAGGGCTGGAGGTGTGGCTCAGTTGTCTAGTGCCCCTGAGTTCAATCTGTGGTACCTCCCCTCAAAAAAAAAGAAAGAAAGAAAATTATTCTGAGCTGGGCATGGTGGCAAACTCCTGTAATCTCAGCAACTTGGGAGCCCGAGGCAGGAAGACTGCAAGTTTGAGACCAGCCTCAGGAACTTAGTGAGACTCTGTCTCAAAATAAAAAATAAAAAGGGCTGGGGATGTGGGTCAGTGGTTAAGTGCCCTTGTGTTCAATCCCTGCTACTATGAAAGAAGGACAAAAGGAAAAAAAAATTCTTTGAGATCTCTCAAAACACTAAACATAGAGTTCCCATACAACCCAGTAATTCCATTGCTATGTATATACCCAAGAAGAATGGAAATATATGTTCACATAAAAACTTGTCCATTAATGTTCATAGCAACATTAATCATAATGACAAAAGTGGGAACGACCCAGATGCCTACCAATTGATGAATGGATAAACAAAATGTGCCATAAATGGAATACTATTCAGCCATAAAATGGAATAAAGTACTGATATTTGCTACAACATGGATGAATCTTGAAAACATTATGCTAAGTGAAAGAAATCAGTCACAAAGGACTACATATGGTATCATTTTATGTATGTAAAATGTATGAAATAGTAAATCCACAATGAAATAGAGTAAATTTGTGGTTGTCAGGTTAGGGGGGTTGGGAAGTAGAAGGTGTCTTTTTATGATAATGAAAATATTCTGGAATTAGTGGTGATGATTGTACAACATAGTTACTATACTGAAAACAACTGAAATGTACAATTACAATCGCTAAAATGATGGATTTTATGTGAATTATTCACAATTAAAATAAATAAAATAATGATGATGCTATAGTACGAACTGTTCTGAAACTGCTCAGAATCATGGTTACAAAACCACATGATTAATCAATATATTTCCTGTTTTGGTGAAAAGGACAAGGGCTAATAAAGAACCTTGACCAAAAGTTCAGTTTAATTCCAAGACTGTTGCATACCTCAACAATATGCTGCCTGCACAAAAGGCACGGTCCAAACAGAGGCCCTTATGCAAGCGTTAACCTGCACAGTGTGCCTGCCAGGCACAGTGCCCAGGCCACAGCTGCAAACAAATCGCTTCAGGGTAAGCCCTCCCAGAAGAGGGCCCAATCCATGCCAACTTCAAGCAGTCACCATTAAAACTGAATGTAGAGGCAGTTGTGGTGGCACACATCTGTAATCTCAGCTACTTGGCAAGCTGAGGCAGGAAGATCACAAGTTCAAAGCCAACCTCAGCAACTTAGTGAGACCTTGTCTCAAAATAAAAATGTGTTAACCAGGCGCGGTAGCGCACACCTGTAATCCCAGCACTTTGGGAGACTGAGACAGAAGAATCGCGAGTTCAAAGCCAGCCTCAGCAATGGTGAGGTGCTAAGCAACTCAGTGAGACCCTGTCTCTACATAAAACACAAAATAGGGCTGGGGATGTGGCTCTGTGGTCGAGTGCCTCTGAGTTCAATCCGCAGTACAAAAAAAAAACCCAAGTAAATGAATAAATAATAAAAATGTGTTGAGGATGTAGCTCAGTGGATTGCCTAGCATGTATGAGGCCCTGAGGTCAATTTCCAGTACCAGAAAAAAATTTAAAAAACTGAATGGCGGCCTCCTGGCCACATCTTGCTGGGCTACAAATCACACCAAAGCCTCCTCAACTCCCTCTGTTCCTCAGCACAAGGGAAGGGAGGGAGCCCTGCCCGAGACTGGCATGCCCTCCAGTGCCACCTACAGGGACCAACTGTCCCACTGTGCCCAGGAAGGTCCTGACTGTTACATTGGAAAGTCTGCCTCCCTGGCGAATTCCCCAGTCCCAGGAAAGCTGAGATGGCTGCCGCCCTGCAGCCACCCCTCATCCCAGGGATGGAACATGTATCACTGACTAGAGAGCAGACAGCGCTCCTCCTGCCTAGGCATGCAGGGAGGGGCTGGCTCTCCTCCGTGTCCAGAAGCCATCACTTGACCTGAAATTGTAGGGCCATCACTGCCAGTCCTGCTGCAGCTGAGTGCTTCTCCCTGCAAGCTACCCATGCAGCCTCCCTCTCTCCTGCCTGCCAAATCATCCTCAGGGACAGCAGGAATTCAAGGGCCCTTCATGCCTCTCAGGATGGCTAA
>CM053417.1:25494861-25516973 GCA_028644305.1 Xerus rutilus
TGCAGGGAGGGGCTGGCTCTCCTCCGTGTCCAGAAGCCATCACTTGACCTGAAATTGTAGGGCCATCACTGCCAGTCCTGCTGCAGCTGAGTGCTTCTCCCTGCAAGCTACCCATGCAGCCTCCCTCTCTCCTGCCTGCCAAATCATCCTCAGGGACAGCAGGAATTCAAGGGCCCTTCATGCCTCTCAGGATGGCTAAATCTGCACCAACGCATCTAAGCTGATTCAACACACATTTACTGAGCCCTTTTGGGGCTATTAGAGGTGGCCCTTGCTGCCACTTGCTGGGAGCAGACCTGATTTGACTGTCCCTGCTGCCTTCTACCAGGGCTTTTCTGCAACAATGTGCAAGGCCTGAATGTCCTGTCTTGCCTGTGCCCGGGAGCTGAGGAGCCCCAGATGCAGGTCCTGCTCTTCCCTGTGCTTCCAAACACACGGGCCTCCAGCTTGAAAGGCACCCACTTTTATGGAGCTGTGGCTCAGAGCCAGGTCCCATGCCCTGTCCTGGGAGCCTGGGAGGTGAGTGATAGAAGGTCCTTGTCTTGAGGACTTAAGATCTGGAGGGGCACAGAGGGGCCCCCAGGAACATGTGGTCACACTGTGATGGGCAAGTTCAGGTGCTGTGGGAGGGATAGACCAATGCTTCTTGGGAAGGGGACCCCTGAGCAGAGGCTCACGGGCCACCTGCAAGGTGTGTGAAGTAGGGGGACTTAGGGGAAGTCTCTTTTTGTTCAGTGCTGAGGATTGAACCCAGGGGTGCTTTACCAGTGATCTACATCCCTGACCCTTTTTTTTTTTTTTTTGGTACCAGGGATTGAACTCAGGGGCACTCGACCACTGAGCCACACCCCCAGCCCTATTTTGTGTTTTATGTAGAGACAGAGTCTCACTGAGCTGCTTGCTTAGCGCCTCGCCATTGCTGAGGCTGGCTTTGAACTCACGATTCTCCTGTCTCAGCCTCCCAAAGTGCTGGGATTACAGGTGGCCCTTTTTATTTTGGGACAAGATCTTGCAAAGTTGTTTAGGGCCTTGCTAAGTTGCTGAAGCTGGCCTTGAACTTGTGGTCCTCCTGGCTCAATCTGCCAAGAGGCTAGTAGGGTTGTTCAGAAGAAGGAAGAGATAGGAGCAGTGTTCAAGGTCCTAAACGAGGAGCATTTCATGGAGGCAGGTAGGATGCAGGTGTCCCATTTCCAGCAGGTCCAGTAGGCGAGGGCTAGAAAAATAAGCTTTGGTACTGATTAGTGGGCATCACACACAGGCCCTAATCTGAGTGAGGATTTTTGTATGATGAATGATAGCCCAGATGAGTCTGCTTGTGGCTATCACATTCTGTACTGACCCTTGACCTCTGTGGAACAGGACTGCATTTGTTTGTGCTGGCCAGTGGATTGTGCTTTGGCTCTGATTCCTAATGGGAACCATCATGTGGTTTGCTGTTATAGCAAGAGTGTATATTTGGGTCTGAGGTTTGACTTTCCCTTGGTCCGTTTTACATATAGAAAGGCCTGAGTGGGAGATGGTCTCTTGGTGATACCTGCATTGGTTCTGATGTGGACCATGAATCAATCTTATTTGGAGAGTCAGTAGGGGTGGGTATAGGATTCATCTGGGAACCCAGACGTCTGCATGTTCCAAGCCATTTTTCAGGAATGGGCTGAGGTCTGAGTAAGCTCTGTGTGCTAGCTCACTATGGGATGTGTGTAATGCATGTGAACTCTGTGAGAGGCAGGTGCTTCATAGGAGTTTGCTGCTATAGATATAGCTATTTGTAGATATAAGCCCTCACCTGAGAGATCTTGTTAGTATGCTGAAGGCTGCTATGCTTCAGAAGCTCTCTGTGAAGCATAGGAGAGGTGTGTTTGATTTTGAGGTGCTTTCATGAAAAAAAAAACCAGCTTTGAATTAGAGTAGAAGCAAACAGTGTATTTTTCCATTCTCAGCAATGAGACAAAACTCACCCCTCCCCACCCTGCATTGCCATGGTCATCTTGGTATGAGAGAGATCCACTAATAACTAGTGAAAGCCAGAATGGCAGGTTTCGCAGGACTCAAGAAAATATTGGGAAGTGAGGAGTTCATTGCCTTGTCTGGAGAAGGCATACATCTCAAGGACAGAGAGTGAGGGTGGGTGTGGAGGAATGATCCCTGGACAGGGAACAGCTTAAAAAGGGAGAGCTATGAACTGGGGAGGAGAAAGAAGGGGAGAGTTAGGGAGGAATTTTCCAAATGGTGTGCCACTTCACATAAGTATGTCCACTCTGGGTTATAGGGGTCCTGGGACATTGTCCTTCCAGTCCTCAGGATTGCCCTGCAGTAACTGATGTGTCAGAGCCCCCAGGTTGATTATCTCTGGCCATAAGTTGCTTGACAGTGTGGCCTAAAAGATCCATTTCTATGAATACCATGGTAAGAAAAAGAGTATAAAGCTCTGAATTAGGAAGGAGTGCCCAAAGTGCCACTCCTGATCTTTCTACCAGTCTGACGTTGTACAGCTTTGAAACACTCAAGTGAAACCTTAAGAACTGCTTAAAGTCTTCCACATTAGATAAAAGCAGACCAGATAATTCGAACCAACTCTTCTTCAAAAGAGAAGTTGAAAATGTGAACAAAGCATACGAAAAGAGCAATTTAGTGATTCATACTCCAGGAAATAATTAAATAATAGGAGGATATTATGACCAACTTAATATTATTTCCTGAAATTTTTCTCTCCTTGATACTAGGGATTGAACTCAGGGCCACTCTTCTACTGAACTACAGTCTCAGCCCTTTTTATTTCTTTCTTCTTTTAATTTTGAAGCAAGGTCATGTTAAATTGCAGAGGCTGGTCTAGAAATTGTGATCCTTAAAAGAAAGAAAGGTGGGAGGGGTGGGGATCTCACGAAAATCAAAGGGAGATCAGTAAAGGAAAGAGACCAGGGAGTAGAAGTGGGGGAGGGAAGGAGGAAATGCTGAGGAGTGATATTTGCCAAATTATATGATTACATTGTATGCATGTATGAATATGTAACAACAAATCCAACCATTTTGTGTAACTATAATACACCAATAAAATATGTGAAAAAAAAAGAAATTGTTATCCTTCTTTCTTAGCCTCCTGAACATCTGCAATTACAGGTATGTGCCACAGTGCCCCACTCTTCTGGATCTTGGACCAATAAATTGCTCATTTGATGCTTTTTTTTTTTTTTGATATGCAGGGTACTTGACCATTGAGCTATATCCCCAGGCCCCTTTTTTTCTTTTTGAGACAGAGTTTCACTAAGTTGCTTAGGGCTTTGCTAAGTTGCTGAGGCTGGCTTTGAACTTGCAATCTTCCTGCCTCAGCCTTCTGAGTAGCAGGGGATACAGGTGTGCACCACCACAACCAGATCATTTAATGGTTTAAAACTACCTTTTAAATTTATCTTAGAAAGAAGCATCAGTAAAATGGATAAATTCCCTGAAAACACAACTTACCAACATTGGTGCATAACAAAATAGAAAACTCAAATAAAATTAAAGCTCCAGATCTAGATGTTTTTACATTTGAGTTATAGTAAACACTTGAAGAACAAATAGCTCCAATCTCTTCCAGAGATTAGAAACAGATAAGATATTCCTTAAGTCAATTTATGAGGCTTCTATACTCTTGGTACCAGAATTGTCAAGAAGGACAGTTTGATAAAGGCAAATGACATACCAATCTCATTTACACAGATGTAAAAATATTAAATTGATTTTAACAAAACAAGTCCAGCAATATGTGGAAAGGATAATATATCCTGAATAAGGAGGATTTATTTCCAGGAATGCAAGTATATTTTAACATTAGAGACTCAATTGTTTAAATAGGCCATATGAACATATTAAAATAGAAAATCATATGATAATCTCAGAAGGTACAGAAAAACATTTTATAAAATTCAGTACCCACCCATTCATGATAAAAACTAATAGCAAAATAGGGATATAAAAGAATGTCTTTAATTTGATAAAGATCTTCAAAAATTTATAGCTAATATATTATTCAATAGTGAACAATCGAAAGCTTTTCCTTTGAGACCATGAACATGACAAAGATGCTTGTTATCACTTCCAGTTTTCTTCACCATTGTAGTGGTGGTTTCATGCAGTACAGTAAGGTCAAAAATAGTACAATATTTTGAGAGAATAAACCAGAATTTTTATTATTTGCATATGAGTTGGCCATGTACGCAAACATTCCAAAAGTATGTGCAGATCAATGAGTAGGATTAATGAGACAGTTCAACCAGGATTTTGGATGGGACTTTATACAGTATTCAATTTTATTTCCACATTCAAGCAACAAAGACTTATTAAAATGGAAATTAAAAAAAGAATAGCATGTTGAAGAGTATACGGGCAAGTGTACTTATGCCTGAAATTTGCTTCAAAATACACCCAAAATTAGTAGATGATTTTAGTAGATGAACAGAGGGATAGATAGATAGATAGATAGATAGATAGATAGATAGATAGATAGATCATGAGAAGTGTAGTAAAATGTTAATGGTGAAGTCTGGATGAGAGGTGTATTGGTTTCACATAAAATTATTTTATCTGTTTTGTATATTTGAAAAAATTCATAATAAAACATTGGACAAATTCTGAAACAAATAACAGATGTTTACATACTCTATGGATAAAAATATAAAAATTAAGAAACAAAGAAGATCAAACAAATGAAGAAATAAATTATGTCTGTGGATTGAGAGACTGAATAATGACTTAAAAAGCCAAATGATCTATAGATTCATCATAATTACAGTTAAAACCATAGTAGGGCTTTCTTTGTAAAACTGGACAAGCTGAATCTCTCTCTCTCCCCACAGGGCCAGAGATAGCTAAGACAAGGTGAAGGACAAGGTGAGAGCAATTTCTCTATCAGATATCAAAACTTATTATAAAGCTATATTGATTTATACAGTGTGATGTTAGTAGTGCAAGGAAAGATAAATAAACAAGTGGAGAAGCATGGAGAGCTCAGAAACAGACTGTTGTATGCATTCACACTGTGTAACAAAGATGACAGTACAGATCAGGAGGGAAAAAATGATCCTTTTGACAAACACTGCTGGTACAATTGTCTGTTTATATCAGAAAAAAAATGAAATACGACCTCTACCTCATACTGTTGGGAGTGGCCACTGGATTATGGGTCCTGTGGCAGAGGCGATGCTTCTCTTGGGAACTCTCCAGTGCAAAGGCGTTGATTTGAGACTGCCCAGTTGCTATGGTGACACCTTGTTCAAAAAAAGATTCTGTGCCAGCCACAAAGCTATTCAGTTCTTGACCTTGAGATTTGGATGCCAACTGCTTGGGGGTAGAAAGTTGTGGGCGTAAGTTGGTAATCATAATTGAGCTGCTCATACTCATGACCTTGGTTCTGCTTATTTTGAAGAAAATTTCTCACAATAAATCCTTTTGATGTTTATACCTATATAATAAATGTGCTGAGCTTGTTGTGTGTCACTACCTCCCTAATCAAGGAGGAGTCAACCACTGATACCCAGCTTTTTCTCTCTTTGTATGTCTGTTTGTTTCATCTCCATCTCCTCATCACCCAGTCTGGGAACCTGAATTAACAGCCAGGCAGGTCACAGCATCATACCATACACAAAATTAATGCCAGGTGGATTAAAGATATGAATGAAAAAGACTAAACAATACAAGTTCTATAAGGTAATACAGAGAAAATTGGGGAGTAAGTAAATTTTTCTTTAAAAAGGTACATAAAGCATAACCACAAAAGATCGATGAATTTGGGCTGGGATTGTAGCTCAGCGGTAGAGCGCTTGCCTCGCATGCGTGAGGCCCTGGGTTCGATCCTCAGATCCTCAGCACCACGTATAAATAAATAAATAAAACAAATGTCTATTGACAACTAAAAAAAAATTTAAAAAAAAAAGATCGATGAATTTGAATATATTAACAATAAAATTGAAAAAAAAGCATGAGACTTGAACAGCTACCCCATAAAACTGTAAATCTAAATAGGCAGCAAACATACAAAAAGTAGCTTAATCTCATTAGTAATCAGGGAAATGCAAATTAAAAGCATAGTGTACTTAATTGGTAAAAATTAAAAATCTGACATGAACAATGGCTGGCAAAAACATGGAAAAATAGTGGGACTGCAAATTGTTGTGAACATGTTAGAATTATTTGGTATTATATACTGAAGTTGAAGATATGCATATTTAATAATTGAGCAATTCCACACTTAGGTATATATGTAACAAAAATGTGTTCTTATGTACCTGAGGACATTTAAATAATTATGTCTATAGAAAATTTTCGTCAAGAGTAGAAGTTAGATAAATCATGCCATATTCATCCAACAGAATATTACATACAATGATTTTTAAACTTCAGCATAACCTAGCCTAGTTTGATTGATACACCAATTATCATCATATAAGATAGTCCATATTCAAAGATAGTCCCATAGAAGATGCTCTCTATAAAGCCCAGGAACCATGTGCAAACTTCAGCCCTGTGTATAGTATATCATAAAACAAATGCATATCATCACTTTGATTCCTTAAAAGTCAGCTGATGGATTTAGATTACAGCTCACTTTCAGATTGCCGTTTTGTTTAGGGCAAAATAGTCATCAATAAAAACCAGTGACTGAGCAGTGGGGATCACTAACACAGATGCCTGCAGGTAAATAACTGAATACTATAGTCTGGATATTTACACATTTAACTGTGGGAGAGTATCAATTATTTTTATAAAGAAATCAGCTATTTCCCATTTTTTTCTGAAACATTCCTCATGGAAACATGACTTCAGAAAATGTTCTCTAATATGAGAGAAGAATAAATAATATAAGCACAATGACAAATGGTAGCTAATTCAGGGCTGCGATTAAAGGGAATAAAAGCAGCTGCTACTCTGATCTAAGATGCACAGGCAAGCAGTCTAGTGTTACCAGATTTTCCAGTTTTTAAGAGATACTTTAAAAAGTCCAGATTGTTCTTAAAGGCAAAATAGTCCATTTTTATTCATGTTTATTTATTTTATAGTTCAATTTTTAAGTCTTAATTTAAAAAAGGAAGGGTACTGGGTGTGGTGGTATGCACTTATAATCCGAGCTATTCAGGAGGCTGAGGCAGGAGGATGGCAAGTTTGAGGCCAGCCTCAAGAACTTAGAAAGACTGTCTCAAAATAAAATTTAAAAGGGCTGTGAGTGTAGCTCAGTGGTAGAGCACTTGCTTAGCATGTATGAGGTTCTGGGTTCCATTCCAGTACTACACACACAAAAAGGAATGGAAAGGGGGGAGGAGGAAGAATGAAGGAAGAGAAAAGTGAAGGAAGGAAGGAAAGAAGGAAGGAGATAAAGAGAAAGAAAACACGTTTGGGCCAAAAGTATGCAAGATGGATCTGATCTGAAGGTTACCACTTTGCAATTTCTGATAGAGGTTAAATGGGATCTATTTCCCTGTGTATTGAAATGTGTTAGGACCCTGGATCTTGGCTGATTAGATATTGTCTGCTTGGAGGATTGTCTTCTTAGTGATTTGGAGAGCATAAGTCTACATAAGGGTCCTGAATCAGGAAGAGATACTCTCCCAACTTGCTGGCTATGATGGTTAGGGGACAGTGGACCATGCAAAGGTTCTTTTATATTGGGCTCGAGTACAGTTTCTTAAGGATTCCTGGAATGAACAGGGACCAGTAGTCAGGGTTATGGTGTATGATTTATCAAGCTCTGTTCTTTTTTTTATCTTTATTTTATTTATTTTTATGTGGTGCTGAGGATCGAACCCAGTGCCTCACGCATGTGAGGCAAGCGCTCTACCACTGAGCCACAATCCCAGCCCTCAAGCTCTGTTCTTGATAGAGTTGATTTGGTAGGAAGAACAGTTAAGAAAAATGATTGCTTAAAACAAATCTGATGAAATATCACTTTAAAAAGTTTGCTGCAAAAACCTTAATGATGACACCAGAGATAATCAGATTGAGTGGGAACACATGGGCAAGGCTTTATTGGACTTTTTGCTGAAGCTAGAAGGGGAACCCATCCATGACCAAGTACTAGAACAAAGAACAAATGTGTACAGCTTTTATGACATCCACAGAATAGACAGTGCCCCAGTCTCTTGATGTTATCTCATATAACATGGTGTTTAGGCTTTGCCTGTGCTTCTCTTTATCATGCTGCCTTTTTTTTTCTCTCTCTCTTTTTTGGAGATTGAACTCAGGGGCACTCGACCACTGAGCCACATCCCCAGCCCTATTTTGTGTTTTATGTAGAGACAGGGTCTCACTGAGTTGCTTAGCGCCTCGCCTTTGCTGAGGCTGGCTTTGAACTCGGGATCCTCCTTTCTCAGCCTCCTGAGCTGCTGGGATTACAGGTGTGCACTATCGCATCCCGCTTTTATCATGCTTCTTCATGTGACACATATCTCATTACCATCTTAGGTCTCCACCCTAGGGTGCATGTTTTACTATACTAATAATGTAAAGGTAACTGTGGGTTACTTCAATACTTAACATATGCATGCTTTTGCCTCTCACCATCTGTAATTTTCCCCCTTATCATCTCAGAGAGTCCCTAATATTATTTGCAGAACGGGGCAGACTATTGTCCTGTCTCAGTGGTCTTGTCTTGGTGATTTTGCTTTGTCTGGCTGCAGATTCTTGGCATTTCTGTAGACCATACAATCTCAAAAGCTGAGCTGGTTTCTCAACCCAACCTACCATCTTTTTATTTTATTTATTTATTTTTTGGTTCCGGAAATTAAATTCAGGGGCGCTTAACCATTGAGACACATCCTGAGCCCTTTTTCATATTTTATTTAGAGACAGGGTCTCACTGAGCTGCATAGGGCCTTGATAAGTTGCTGAGGCTGGCTTTGAACTCACAATCATCCTGCCTCTCTGCCTTCCAAGCTGCTGGGATCAATATACCATCTCTTGATGTATTGTCTTAATTTTATAGACTTAAAGACTGGTCCACATTTTAACTCCTAATTTTTTGGTACATCGTTAATTCTGTAAGACTGAGAGCTAGCTTACCCCCTTGAGAGATTTTGTTCCCTTCATCTTAACGAAGTCCTCTTTTTCATGGGGGGCGGGGAGGAGCTGTCCCTGACTGTATCAATAAGGTATTTAATGAATTAACCATGCATTAATGTTTTAACCATGGCCAGTGGGATTCATTCAAGAAATGTGAGGGATGGTTCCGTATGATGAAATACACTAATATAATATTTATTTTGTTGTGGGGGATTGAACTCAGGACCTCATACATGCTAAACACATGTTCTACCACAGCTACACCACAGCCCCTATAATATTTATTTAGTTAATAGATGAAAAGTAGAAAACTATATCATACTCTTAATATATGCCAAAAAGGCATCTGGAAGAATTCAATGTTTATTTATGATGCCATTTTTTAAAACCTTAGTAAAATACAGACAGATGTTTAATGTCTTAACATGATAAAAATAGACCTGAAACAAAAAGTCAGTGTTATTTTTCATATATTTTTTTCTGAACTACCTCCTGTCTGTTCTTATATGGCTTGAGTAGCAAACAATTGACTAAAACTCTGAAGCAAACTATTACAATTTATATTTTAAAAAATCTTTAAATTTCTATAATTTACTGAAATAGAGAAAAATCTTTCAATATCTGTCTCTGACTGAAGGCAGGGATGCTGCCTGTACAGACAAATGTGCTGTGTAAATCTGTGTAAATAAGGCTGCCCTGGAAGCCCTTTGGCAAGCTGAAGAGGAGCTGTGTTCCCTGGCTAGAAGTGGGGCAGCCAGCCCAGCAGGAAGGTAAAATATTTTTGTGTGGGCTGAGAATGTGAGAGAGACCGTTGCCATTAGATTGCAAAACATAGAACCAAAAGGCATTATGTAATGAATGCCCTGGACTGGCATGCAGAATGTGTGCGTGTGTGTGTGTGTGTGTGTGTGTGTGCGTGTGCATGTGCGTGTGCGTGTGTGTGTGTGTGTGTGTGTGTGTGTGGTGGGGATGGTCTAACATGGAGCCTTTCTGATACATGAAATGTTCATAAGATACCACAAGGGTTAGAGCACAGGCTTAAGTGAAGCTGTCAACTAGGATAGATAACGTCATCTATACTATAATACTTAAGGGTTTTAGCTCTTAGTCCACATTTTCCTTACCCAGGTTTCTACTATTTGATTCACTAGATTTTGTTTGTTTTTATTTTTGCCTTGCTGGGGATCAAACCCAGTGACTCATGCATGTGCTCTACTACTAAGCTAGTCCGCTAGCCTTGTGCTTTGCTAGTTTAAATGATATTTGACTCCTACCTATGCAACCATCATGAAGCTTATGTGACATTTCTTCTTTGTTCACATTTCTGGTTGTATTTCTATTTTATCTATGTTCTCTATGTTCTTCAACTCAACCTTATATTTGGTTTAGATTTAGACTTACAACAAAACATATTCAATTCTGAATATCTATTCTTAGTTGGATGAAAATAGACCCCTAGTAGAATCCTCAGGAAGAATAATTGAATACAAAACTTCCTGAGATCTTGAAATTTTTAAATGGAAATTTTGAGCTCACACATTAGTTTTTTTTTTTTTTGAGTTTCTTTAAAATGTGTCTCCACTGTTATCTTACTTCTATAATTCTTTCCAGTAGTATGATGTCACCTGTTTTTCTTTTCTTACAGGTCACTTAGGGTTTTATTTCTCTATATATTCAGGATGGTTTTTCCATTATCATCAATGTCTGTTTGGCTAGGTTTTTATCTCAGAGTGGACTGTAAATGTTTTCAAATACACAATGGGATTTTTTAAAATATTTTTTTAGTTGCCAATGGACCTTTAATTAATTAATTAATTTACATGTGGTGCTGAGAAGCGAACCCAGGGCCTCACACATGCAAGGCAAGTGCTCTACCACTGAGCCACAACCCCGGCCCCACAATGGGATCTTTAAATATATATAATTAGATGTTCTTTTATTAAATTTTGTTTAAATTGTATTTTAAATATTAGTTCAGTTCTATTATTTGCTTTTTCTTTTTCTCAAGGGATTCCAGATATACTATACCTAGCATTTTCATTTTCTTCTTTACTCCTGTATTTTGTTTTGGTTCTCTAGGCTTTTTTATTTTCATTTTTTAATTACTGTTCTTTCTACCTCTTACTGGATTTTTAAAATTGTATCAATTCTTGTTTGGGTATCTTGTAACTTCTTTTCTTCTGAGATGATTTTATCTTTTTCTCCAATATCTTTCTTGAGTCCAGTCAGTACTCACTATTCTTTTTTGTTTCTGTTGTGAATTTTTAAATTTTAGTTCTGTTTTATTCTTTCATATCTGTAATTGCTTGTTTAATTATATTTAATTTGTGTTTTTCTCTGCTTTCTGGTTCTTTTATTCAAGGATGATTATTTTTATGAGCTGGAAAATTTTGATGCTTGCCTTTTTCTCCCCTTATAGTAACTTTGCAAATGTTCTTTTTCTAATCATTATAAAGTATCCCAAATTTCCCTGGTTCAACAGTAACAGTTTATTCTATGTGAAGAAAGAGTTGGATGCTTTATTTGGTTTATTAGCTCAAGAGCACCCTCTTCTGTTGACATAATAAAGTACAATTTCTTTAATAAATGGTGTTTTTGAGGAGAGGGGTCATTAGGTCTTTTGATTCTGTGATGCTTCTCCTCTAATGGCTACTTTTTCATGTTTTCTTGCTTCCACAAGAGTCTCACCTCTTGCCCTGTACAATTTTTAGGCTCCTTCCCTTTGATTCTGAGTCAGTGCTCTAATCCAGTAGGTGTCGAACCTGTTCTTGTCATTCACTTGCTCATTGTGGACTATGTCTTTTCAAGTGTGGACAGTATTTGGTATTATGTTCTATTACTGCCAGTACCCTGCGGAAATCCCTTCTCTTCCTCACAATTCCTGCCTGATATTTCATATAAATAAAACCATATATGTGGTCCTTTATGACTGGCTTCTTTCACTTAGTGTAATATCTTCAAGATATTACACTAAGTAATATCTTGGATGCATTTTTATCAGTATTTGATTGCTTTTTATGACTGAATAATGTTCCATTATATGAATATATCATGTTTGCCTCATCCATTCATCAACTGATTGATATGTGGGCTTCCACTGTTCGGCTGTTATGTAGGGTTATTTGGGGAGAAGTTCTGGGAATTGGACTCAGGGCTTATATGTACATGCTCTGCCACTGAACTACCTAGGGGTAGAATTACTGGGTCTATATAAGAATTGTATGTTTAGCATTTTGAGGAATGGCCAAATTGTTTTACAAAATAATTGTACCGTTTTACATTGCTGGTAGCAACAATGGTGTTTTCCATGTCTTTATATCCTCAACAACATTTATTGTCTTTTTCAGTATAGCCATCCAGTGGGCATGAAGTGGTATCTCATTGTGGATTTGATTTGCATTTCCTTAACGTTGAGCATATTTTCCTGTCTTTATTGACCACCCATGTGTCTTTGTGTTTATTATTGAATTTTAAGATTATTTAATATATCAATCTGGATATATATCTTTGTCATGTATATGGTTTGAAAATATTTTATCCCAGTCTGTGTGTTGTGATGGTGGTTTATGTCTCACAGAAATTTTAAATTTTGATGAAGCCAAATTTATTTTTTTTCTATTATCACTTGTTCTTTTGATGCTATATCTAAGAAATCATTGCCTGACTTAAGGTCACAAAGGGTTCCCTCTTCAATTCATTTTATGAGTCTAGCATAACCTGGATACCAAATCTCAAAAAAAGTTCAAGAAAGAAAAGCTACAGGTTAATCTGTATGGTGAACAGTTAACAAAATATTGGACAAAATATTAGCAAGCTGAATCCAGCAATATATAAAAGAGTAATAAGTAATTGAGTTTATCCTAAGAACATAAGCTTGATTTAACCTTAAAAAGCAATTGATGTAGGGGCTGGGGTTGTGGCTCAGTGGTAGAGCACTTGCCTAGCACGTGTGAGGCACCGGGTTTGATCCCCAGCACCACATAAAAACAAATAAATACAATAAAAGTTTAAAAAATGCTAAAAAAATCAATTGATGTAGAGTCTGAAGTGTTGGTGTGCATATATAGTCCCAGCTATTCAGGAGGCTAAGGGAGGAGGATTGTTTGAGCCCAGGAATTCGAGATGAGCCTGGGAAACATAGTGATAACCCATCTATTAAAATACAAAAAAGAAAAGAAAATATGGTAAGTTATTATGATTAATTATAGAGTTTAGCAAGGTTGTTAGATACAAAATTGTTTTTTTTTTGTTTTTTTGTTTTGGTACTGGGGATTGAACTCAGGGGCACTCGACCACTGAGCCACATCCCCAGCCCTATTTTGTGTTTTATGTAGAGACAGGGTCTCACTGAGTTGCTTAGCAGCCTCGCCGTTGCTGAGGCTGGCTTTGAACTCGCAATTCTCCTGTTTCAGCCTCCCTAAGTGCTGGGATTACAGGCTTGAGCCACCGTGCCCGGCTCCAAAATTGGTATTTTGATAAAATGATAAAAGTCTGGGAAACTATCCATTTCATCTAAAACTTCATGTTCATTGACCTAACATTGCTTATTATTTTCTTTGTTACCTTTTTTAAAATCATCTTTTTAATATCAGAAAGACCCATAGTGATGCCCCCTTTACATTCTTTTTTTTTTTTTTTTTTTTTTTGGTGCCGAGGATTTAACTCAGGGCCACTCAACCACTGAGCCACATCTCCAGCCCTATTTTGTGTTTTATTTAGAGACAAGTCTCACTGAGTTGCTTAGCACCTTGCTATTGCTGAGGCTGGCTTTGAACTCATGATTCTCCTGTCTCAGCCTCCCTAAGTGCTGGGATTACATGCATGCACCAACATCCCCTTTACATTCTTAATATTAGCCAGTTGGATGTTCCTTTTTGTTTTTCTTCATCAGTCTTAACAAAAGTGAGATTTTTCATACCTATTTTATTAGATTAAAATAAATTCTTTACTTTGTTGATCTTCTATGAATGTTTATTTTCTAGTATATTAATTTAGTTTTTCTGTTTATGACTCCCTTACTTTTACTCTGTTTGGATTTACTTTGATGCTTTTTTTTAACTTCATCAAATGGATACTTAGATCAATAAACTAAAATGTACATTTAAAACAAAATATCCTTTAATTATTGCATGCCACAACTGTTGATCATTAGTGCTTTTGGCATCAGTGTGAAATATTTTCTGATTTCCATTATGATTTCTTCTTTGATCCACTTATTTAGAAATATGTTTCTAATTCAAAATTTATGGGAATTTTCTAGTGGTATTTTTGTTATTGATTTTTAGCACAGTTGAACTGACGTCTGAGAACATGATCTGAAGAATGTAACTTATAAAATTTTTTTTTTTTTTTTGGTACTGGAGATTGAACTCAGGGGTACTCAACCACTGAGCCACATCCCCAGCCCTATTTTGTGTTTTATGTTGAGACAGGGTCTCACTGAGTTGCTTAGCGCCTCGCCGTTGCTGAGGGTGGCTTTGAACTCGCGATTCTCCTGTCTCAGCCTCCCTAAGTGCTGGGATTACAGGCTTGAGCCACCGCGCCCGGCTGTAACTTATAAAATTTTAATCCTTTGAAATTGGTTCAGTTTTGCCTATGAAATTTATTAATGTTTGGTGAAGTCTAGAAAATAATATATCTTCTATTTGTTGGTACAGTGTCATATATATGGTTTATAAGTTGTTAATTGTGTTGTTTTATACTTTATATCCTTACTAAACTGTTTTTGTCTAGTTATTTAACCAATTACTTAGAGAGATGTGTGAAAATTACCCAGTATTATTGATTTGTCTATTTCTCTTTGTGGTTCTATATTTTTGTTTTTTGGGGGGAGGGTACCGGGGATTAAACCTAGGAGCACTTAACCACTGAGCAACATCCTCAGACCTTATTTTTTATATTTTATTTTGAGACAAGGTCTCTCTGAGTTGCTTAGGGCCTTGCTAAGTTGATGAGGCTAGCTTTGAACACGCGATCCTCCTGCCTCAGCCTCCCAAGCCTGGATTACAGGCATGTTCCATCATGCCTGGCTATAGTTCTGTTATTTTTCCTGTATATATATACATACATACATACATACATATGTATATATATATATTACATATATATATTCTTTTCACTTATACATGACAGTAGAATATATTTTTACATAATTATAAAAGCATGGAATATATCTGGTTCTAATTCAGTCCCCAATACATCTGCTTCCCCTTGCCTCCCCACATCCTATGCTCCCTTACCTCTACTCTACTAATCTTTCTGCCAGTTACTTACAGTTTTTTAAAAATTAGTGCCTTGGTGATGTACAGTATGGTGACATTCACTGTGGTATATTCATATATGTATATAGAAAAGTTATGTCAGACCCATTCTACTCTCCCTATCCCATTTTTCCTCCCTTCCCTTCTTAGCCCTTTTTCTACTCCACCGACCTAATATGATTTTGTTAGCTCCTCCTCTTATTGTGGATTAGCTTCCATACATCTGAGAAAACATTCAACCTTTGGTTTGGGGGGATTGGCTTATTTCACTTAGCATGATTGTCACCAAATCCATCAATTTATCAGCAAAGATCATAGTCATTCTTCTTTATGGCTGAGTAATACTTCATTGTGTATATATACTACATTCCCTTTATCCATTCATCTGTTGAGGGATACCTAGGTTGGCTCCATATGTTAGCTATTTGTGAATTGAGCTGCTATAAACATTGATGTGGCTGTGTCACTGTAGTAAGCCAATTTTAAATCCTTTGGATATATACTGAGGAATGAGTTAGCTGGGTTAAATGGTGTTTCCATTCCTAGTTTTTTGAGGAATCTCCATATAGCTTTCCAGAGTGGTTGCAGCAACACTGTATGAGTGTACCCCTTTCTCCACATTCTTGCCAACATTTATTTTTACTTGTGTTCCTGATAATTGCCATTCTGACTGGGGTGAGATGGAAACTCAATGTAGTTTTTTTTTTTTTTTTTTTGGTACTGAGGAATGAACTCGGGGGTACTCAACCACTGAACCATGTCCCAGCCCTATTTTGTCTTTTATTTAGAGACAGTGTCTCACTGAGTTGTTTACTGCCTCGCCGTTGCTGAGGCTGGCTTTGAACTTGTGATTTTCTTGTCTCAGCCTCCCAAGGTGCTGGGATTACAGGTGTGTGCCACCGTGCCCGGCATCAATGTAGTTTTTTTTTTTTTTTTTTTTTAAATGTTTATTTATTTATTTATTTTAGTTGTAGGTGACAGAATATCTTTATTTTATTTTTATGTGGTGCTGAGGATCGAACCCAGTGCCTTATGCATGCTAGGCGAGCACGCTACCACTGCGCCATAATCCCAGCCCCTCAATGTAGTTTTAATTTGAATTTCTCTAATTGCTAGAGATATTGAAAAATTTTTCATATATTTGTTGACCATTCATATTTCTTCTTTTGAGAAATGTATATTTATTTCCTTTGCTTGTTTATTGATTGGGTTGTTTTCTTGGTGTTAAGTTTTTTTTAGCTCTTTGTATATCCTTGATATTAATGCCCTGAGGAGCAGGTTGCAAAGATTATCATTCTACAGACTCTTTCTTCACACTCTTGATTATTTTCTTTGCTGTAAAGAAGCTTTTTAATTTGATGATATCCAATTTATTGATTTTTTTTTAAAATCTATTTTAAAGACTTTTTTTTTTTTTAGTAGTAGATAAACACAATGTCTTTATTTTATTGCTTTGCATGTGGTGCTGAGGATCGAACCCAGGGCCTCACGCATGCAAGGCAAGCGCTCTACCCACTGAGCTACAATCCCAGCCCCCAATTTATTGATTTTTTAATTTTACTTCTTACACTTTAGGAGTCTTGTTAAGGAAGTCATTTCCTAAGCTAACATGTTGGAATGTTGGGCCAACATTTTCTTCTAGCAGGTGCAGGGTTTATGGTCTAATTCCTAGCTCTTTGAATTCAGTTTTGTGCAGGGTGAGAGATAGTTGTTAAATTTCATTGCACTATTCATAGCCCTTTAATTTCTTTCTCTTTCTTAATTTAGACGAGTTCCCTCCTTTTCTATTTCATGGCATAATTTGAGGAGGATTGGTATTAGTTCTTTAAAGATCTGGTAGAAGTTGACTGAAAATCCATCCAGTCCTTGGCTTTTCTTTGTTGGTAAGTTTTTGAAGGCTTCTTCAATTAAATTACTTGAAATTGATCTTTTCGAGTTTTCTATGTCCTTCTGGTTCAATTTGAGTAGCTCATATGTCTCTAGAAATTTGTCATTGTCTTCAAGATTTTCTATCTTATTAGAGTATGAACTTTCAAAATAGTTTCTGATAATCTTCTGGATTTTAGTAATATCTGTGGTGATATTTTCTTTTTCATCTTTATTTTATTAATTTGGGTTTTTTCCTTCTTTCTTTTGGTTAGCTTGTCTAAGGATTTATCAATTTTGTTTATTATTTCAAAAACCAACTTTTGGCTTTGTTGATATTTTGATTTTTTAATCTCAATTTTATTGATTTTTGCTCTGATTTTAATTACTTCTTGTCTTCTGATTTTAGTATTGATTTATTTTTCTTTTTCTATGGCCTTGAGATGTAATGCTAGATTATTTATTAGTAAAACTTTCTACTGTTTTAGTGTATGAGCTCAGTGCTAGGAACTTCCCTCTTAGAACCATCTTCATAATTTCCCAGCTTCTCTTTTTATCTTATCATTGATTTCTAATTTCATTTCATTATCATCTGATAGAATGCAAGATTTTATCTCTATTTTTGTAATTGCCAAGATTTTCTTTGTAGCCTCAAATATGGTCTATTTTTAAAAATGTTCCATGTACTGCTGAGAAGTGAATTCAGTCAATGATGGATAAAATGTTCTGTGGATATCTGTGAAGGCCAAATTATTAATTGTATTTTTTTAGTTCTGTAGCTTCTTTATTTAGTTTTTGTTTGGATGATCTATCTAATGATAAGAGAGGCATTTTGAAGTCACCTAGTATTATTATGTTGTGGTCTATTTCATTCTTGACAATGAGAAGGGTTTGTTTGATATACACAGATGCTCCATTGTTTGGGACATAAATGTTTGTGATCATTATATCTTGTTGATGTGTGATTCCCTTAAGCAGTATGCAATGAACTTCTTTGTCTCTTCTGATTAACTTTGGTTTAAAGTCTACCTTATCTGATATGAAAATAATAACCCCTGTTTGTTTACAGGATTCATATGAATGGTATGCTTTTCCCCATCCTTTCACCTTCAGTCTGTGGATGTCTTTGCCTATGAGGTGAGTCTTTTGGAGGCAGCATATTGTTGGGTCTTTTTAAAAATCCAATCTGCCAATTGATGTCTTTTGATTGAAAAGTTTAGACCATTTACATCAGTGTTATTATTGAGAGATGATTTTTAATTCCTGCCATTTTGATTTATTTCTAGTTTTTAAATTGGACTAAAAAATTGGATTCAATTCTCCTTTGATTAACCATTCTTCTACAATAGTTATCTCCCTTTGCTGGTTTTCATTTTTATTTTTTGTTTATTATTTATGAAATATTTTTTTGAGTTTGTTTTGTAATGCAGGCTTTCCAGTTGTGAATTCTTTTCATTTTTGCTTATCATGAAAGGTTTTTATTTCATCATCAATTCTGAAGCTTAATTTTTCTGAGTATAGTGTTCTTGATTGGCATCCATTTTCTTTCAGCGCTTGGTTTGTATTATTTCAAAACCTCCTAGCTTTAAGGGTCTGGGTTGAGAAATTGGTTGAAATCTAGATTGATTTCCCTTTAAATATGATGAGTCATTTTTCTCTAGCAGTTTTTAAAATCCTTATTCTGTATGTTAGGCATTTTCATAATAATGTGTCTTGGATTGGATATGTTGGTTTTTGTATATATGCAGTCCTATATGCCTCCTGTATTTGAATTTTCATCTCATTTTAAGGTTTTGAAAATTTTCTGTTATTATTTCATTGAAAAGATTGTATATTCCATTAGTTTTTTTTTTTTTTTTTTTTTGGTACTAGGGATTGAACTCAGGGGTACTCGACCACTGAGCCACATCCCCAGCCCTGTTTTTTGTGTTTTATGTAGAGACAGGGTCTCACTGAGTTGCTTAGCACCTCGCCGTTGCTGAGGCTAGCTTTGAACTTGCGATTCTCCTGTCTCAGCCTCCCTAAGTGCTGGGATTACAGGCTTGAGCCACCGCGCCCGGCTTATTCCATTAGTTTATATTTCAGAACCTTCTTCTTTCCCAAAGAGTCTTAAAGTTGGTCTTTTAATGTTATCCCATATTTCTTGAAGATTCTGTTCATGGTATCTTAACATCTTTTTCTATGGTGAATGTTATTTTCAAGATTATATACTTTGTCTTTGAGGCCTAAAAATCTATCTTCAGAGTGGTCTAGTCTGTTGGTGGTACTTTCCATTGAATTTTTAATTTGGTTTATTGATTTCTTCATTTCAAGGATTTCCATTTGATTCCTTTTCAGAATCTCTATCTCTGTTGAAGTGATCTTTCACTTCCTCTATTTTTCTCTTATTTCACCCCTTACATTGTCTTTTAGCTCATAGAACAGTTTAACTATGAACTTTCTATATTACTTCTCTGACATTTCCTCCATAGTGATGTCAATGAACTCTGTTTCTGAGGCTTCCTGGGTTGTTTGGGATATTTTTTTCCTTGTTTTTCATGTTGTTTGTATGTCTACCTATCTATCAGTATGGTTCTGACTTCTTTTAAATGAAGGACTGCTTTGTGAGCTTCTTTTTCTTGGGAGTTCTGTGTTGGGTGAATATCTAGATAATGACATTTTAATTCACTGTGTGATCTCTGCTGACCCCAATATCAGCCCAACTTTAAGTAATGCCACCGAGCCCTATTCACTATAATTGCTTCGGGGCCAGGCCTCATTATATCCAATCTTATAAGAAAAAAATCTTGTTGCACTTGCTCTTTGCTATGTATCAAGTTCATGAATATACCTATAATAAAGTTGTGAAACAGCTGAAAAGTTAGTTGTTGGGCTGTGCTTGTAGCTCAGTGGTAGAGCACTTGCCTAGTATGTGTGAGGCACTGGGTTTGATCCTTAGCACCACATAAAAAAATAAACAAATAAAATAAAGCCACGCTGTCCATCTACAATTACAAAAATACTTTTAAAGTTAGTTGTAAAATTTAGTAAACTTACTATACATTTAAGCAAGGGCTTAAAGGAGGGAGGAATAAGATTGTGCAAGTAGGAGAGGGAAAAAGAGAAAGAAAGGGAGGGTACGGGGAGAGAGAGAGAGAGAGGAAGAAGCCATAAAAGAGAAATTTACACCAAGGTAGAAAAAGAGAGAGATGGATGGGTGTTTTTTGAGGTTGTAGCAGAGAGTGGCAGGGGTGAGTAGGGGATAAGAGAAGCTGGTATAAACTAGAGCTAGAGGGCTGGGGCTGTAGCTCAGTGGTAGAGCACTTGCCTTGCATGCGTGAAGCACTGGGTTCGATCCTCAGCACCACGTACAAACAATAAATGAATAAAATAAAGATCCATCAACAACTAAAAAAAATTATAAAAAAAACTAGAGCTAGAAAAACAAAGATAGGATGATTTATTCCAATTAATGCTTTGAACCATTAGATGAAATACATTCAAATGGGTCAAAGGTACAACACTGGGTATTGGATTAACAATTATTGTCCAAGTTAAGCAGTTATTTACATGAGCAAAGTAGACATTAGAGTTGTTTATAGTATACTATGTCCAGGTGAAGAAAATTTCTGTTGAATCATGGTTTGGATTTCATTGGAGTTTGGAAATTTAGCAGCTGCTCATCAGTCTTAAGCCAAGGATCTCTCCTGAGTTGTGGGGAAATAGGGGCCAATTTTATAGTTTCCATGATCATTCTGCCAACAGCTTTTGGTTTCTCAGCTCAAGGGCCTGTAGCTGACAACTTGGATGGTGCAGTGTTTTGTGTAGGTTCTGGATTGTGTCTGTGATTGTTGTATATTACTGTGTACTTGTTCCCCTCTACTGGATCCTTTTCACAGTAATGATAGCCCTGGTGGCTGTTTGTGGGAGCAGGGACTCTGGTTGTGAATTTTTCATGCATGATCTGTGGTGCAGAAGCATTCCCCTGGCTGATGCTGCTCTCAGAGATAGGTAGTGAAGGATCTTCAGTGGCTCATCTGGACTTTAGGTTTCACTGCCTCAGGCTGTGAATGGCATGTGTTAATTCCCAGTGCAAGGACCCACCAATATCTAAACAATGCCCTGTTACTTGCCAGTTATGATCACAGTTTATGTTGTACCCTTGATGAGGCTGATATCAGCCATTATCCTCAAATTGCTGCATATCCTCAGGCAATTTCCCATTGAGTTTTAAAAAATTTTTTATTTGTTCTCTTTAGTTATACATGACAGTAGAATGAATTTTGACATATCCTACATATATGGAGTACAAATTTCCATTAAAAAAAGTTTTAGTTGTCAATGGGCTTTATTTATTTATATGAAGTGCTGAGAATTGAACCCAGTGCCTCACACATGCTAGGCAAGCACTCTAACCCTGAGCCACAACCTCAATCCATAAATTCCCATTTTTATGGTTGTACATGATGTGGAGTTACACTGGTTGTGTATTCATATATGAACATAGGAAAGATGTATGAATCATTCTACTGTCTTTCCTATTCCCATCCACCCTCCCTTAACTTCATTCCTCTTTGTCTAATCCAGTGAACTTCTATTCTTCCCTCCCCACTGACATTTATTGTGGGTTAGCATCAATCTATCAGAGAGAACATTTGGCCTTTGGTTTTTTTGTGATTGGCATATTTCACTTAGCATGATAGTCCCCAAGTTCCATTCATTTATCTGCAAATATCATAATTTCATTCTTCTTTATGGCTGAATAATACTCCATTATATACGTACCACATTTTCTTTTTTAAAAATTTATTTAGTTGTTCTAGTTATACATGACAGCAGAATGCATTTCAACTCATAGTATACAAATGGAGCACAATTTTTCATTTCTCTGGTTGTACACAAAGTAGAGTCACACCATTCATGTCATCATACATGTACCTAGGGTAATGATGTCCATCTCATTCCACCATCTTTCCT
>CM053417.1:25517473-25551339 GCA_028644305.1 Xerus rutilus
TACGTACCACATTTTCTTTTTTAAAAATTTATTTAGTTGTTCTAGTTATACATGACAGCAGAATGCATTTCAACTCATAGTATACAAATGGAGCACAATTTTTCATTTCTCTGGTTGTACACAAAGTAGAGTCACACCATTCATGTCATCATACATGTACCTAGGGTAATGATGTCCATCTCATTCCACCATCTTTCCTACCCCCATGCCCCCTCTCTTTACCTCCCTCCCCTTTACCCTATCCAAAGTTCCTCCATTCCTCTCATGCCCCCCCTATTATGGGTCAGCATCCAATTATCAGAGAAAACATCTGGCCTTTGGTTTTTGGGGATTGGCTACTTCACTTAGCATGATATTCTCCAACTCCATTCATTTACTTGCAAATGTCATAATTTTATTTTCTTTTAATGCTGAGTAATATTCCCTTGTGTATATATACCTTGGTTTCTTTATGCATTCATCTTTTGAAGGGCACATAGTTTGGTTCCATGGCTTAGCTATTGTGAATCAAGCTGCTATAAACATTGGTATGACTGTGTCACTGTAGTATGCTGATTTTAAGTCCTTTGGGTATAACCTGAGGAATGGGATAACTAGGTCAAATGGTGGTTCCATTCCAAATTTTCTGAGGAATCTTCATGCAGCTTTCCATAGTGGTTCCAACAATTTGCAGTCCCAACAGCAATATATGAGTGTACTTTTTTCCCCACATTCTTGCCAATATTTGTTGTTAGTTATATTCTTGATAATTGCCATTCTGACTGGAGTGAGATGAAATCTCAGTGTAGTTTTTTTTAAAAATATTTTTCTAGTTGTAGATGGACACAATGTCTTTATTTTATTGCTTTGTATGTGGTGCTGAGGATCGAACCCAGGGCCTCACGCATGCGAGGCAAGCGCTCTACTGCTGAACTACAATCCCAGCCCTCAATGTAGTTTTAATTTGTCTTTCTCTAATTTCTAGAGATGTTGAACTTTTTAAATATATTTTTGACCATTTGTATTTCTTCTTCTGTGAAGTGTCTGTTCAGTTCCTTTGCCATTTATTGGTTTCATTATTATTATTATTATTAGTGTTATGTTTTTTGAGTCCTTTGTATGTACTGGAGGTTAATACTCTCTCTGAGGTACATGTGACAAAGAAAGATTTTCTCCCATTCTGTAGGCTCTCTCTCTTCATACTCTTGATTGTTTTCTTTGCTGTAGGGAAGCTTTTTAATATGATACCATCCCATTTATTGATTCTTGATTTTACTTCTTGTACTTTAGGAGTCTTGTTGATGTAGTCAGTCCTTAAGCCAACATGATGGAGATTTGGCCTACATTTTTGCCTGTAGACACCGGGTTTCTGGTCTAATTCCTAGGTCCTTGATCCATTTTGAGTTTGGTTTTGTGCAGGGTGAGAGATAGGGTTTCAATTTCATTCTACTACATGTAGATTTCCAGTTTTCCCAGCATCATTTGTTGAAGAGGCTATCTTTTCTCCAATGTATGTCCTTTTGTTGTTGTTTTGTTTTCCCAATGTGTGTTTATGGCACCTTTGTCTAGTATGAGATAACTATATTCATGTGGGTTTGTCTCTGTGTCTTCTATTCTGTACATTGGTCTTCATTTCTGTTTTGAGGCCAGTACCATGCTGTTCTTCTTACTATAACTCTATAGTATAACTTAAGATCTGGTACTATGAAGCTCCTGCTTCACTTTTCTCACTAAGAATTGCTTTGCTATTCTGGGTCTCTTATTTTTCCAAATGAATTTCATTACTGCTTTTTCTATTTCTATGAAGAACATCATTGGAATTTTAACAGGAATTGCATTAAATCTGTAGAGCACTTTTGGTAGTGTGGCCATTTTGACAATATTAATTCTGCCTATCCAAGAACATGAGAAATCTTTTCCATCTTCTAAGGTCTTCTTCAATTTCTTTAATATTCTGTAGTTTTCATTGAAGAGGTCTTTCACTTCTTTTGCTAGATTGATTCCCAAATATTTTTTGAAGCTATTGTGAATGGATTAGTTTTCCTAATTTCCCTTTCAGTTGATTCATCACTGATGTATAGGAAGGCAATTGATTTGGGGGTGTTAATTTTATATCCTGTTACTTTGTTGAATTTATTTATGACTTCTAGAAGTTTTCTGAGTCTTCTAAATATAGAATCATATCATTGGCAAATAGGGATAATTTGAGTTCTTCTTTTCCTATTCATATCCCTTTAATTTATTTCTTCTCTCTGCTCTGGCTAGAGTTTCAAGGACTACGTTGAATAGAAGTGGTGAGAGAGCATATTTGTCTTGTTCTAGTTTTTAGAGGGAATACTTTCAATTTTTCTCCAATTAAAATGGTGTCGGCCATAGCTTTTATAATGTTGAGGTATGTTCCTACTATCTCTAGTTTTTCTAGTGTTTTGAATATGAATGGATGCTGTATTTTGTCAAATGCTTTTTCTGCATCTATTGAGATGATGATGTGATTCTTGTCTTTAAGTTTGTTGATGTGATGAATTATGTTTATCGATTTCTGTATGTTGAACCAACCTTGCATCCTTGACATGAACTACACTTGGTCATGGTGCACTGTCTTTTACATATGCTTTTGTATGCAACTTGTCAGTATTTAATTGAGAATTTTTGCATCTATGTTCTTAAGGCTTCTTGGTCTGATGTGTCTTTTTCTGGTTTTGGTATCAGAGTGATACTAGTCTCATAGAATGAGTTTGGAAGGGTTCCCTTCTTTTCTATTTCATGGAATAATTTGAGGAGTATTGGTGTTAGTTCTTCTTTGAAGGTCTGGTAGAAGTCAACTGAGAAACCATCTGGTCCTGGGCTTTTGTTTGTTGGTAGGCTTTTGAAGGTTTCTTTAATTTCATTATACTCATGATCCTCCTGCTTCAGGTTGCTGATCCACTGAGATTACAAGCATGCACCACCATGCCTGGCTTATTTATTTTATTTTTTATTAGAGCTTTATAGTTGTACGTAGTAGTTGAATTCATCTTGACCATTTGGATTTCTGTGTGTGGTAGTTTTCAGTTATTTGTTTTTAAAATTAGTATTTGTTACTGGAAACAACTTGATCAAAAAGCATCACAGAATTTTTGAGACCCATTTGTTCTGATTTGGATTTTAAATGTCCTCCAAAGGTCCACATGTTAAATACTTATCCCCTAGCTTGGTACTATTGGGAGGTAGTAGAAGTTTTAAGAGGTGGGGCCTGGTGGTGGTCTTCTGGTCATTGAGGATGTACCTTTTAAGAGGATATTAGAATACTTATCTCTTCCTCTCTTTCATTGCCCAGCTCATGAAGTGAACCATTTCCTTTGCTACATGTTCCTGCCATAATGTACTGCCTAGCTACAGAAACAAAAGCAAGAGGAATTATCAACCATTAAATGAAACTTCTGAAACTGTGAACCAAAATAAACTTTTCCTTATTTTAAATTGATTATCTTAAATATTTGTTACAGTAATGGAAAACTGACTAACACAACATTAAAACAAAATTTAGCTGGGTGTATTGGTGCATACTTGTAATCTCAGTTACTCAGGAGGCTGAGGCAGAAGTATTTCAAGTTCAAGGTTAGCCTCAGCAACTTAGCAAGGCCTTAAGCAACTTAGTGAGATCATGTCTCAAAATAAAAAATTTAAAATGTTTGGTGATGTGGCTTAGGTTAAGCACCCCTGGGTTCAATCTCTAGTACCAAACAGCAATAATAACAACAAATGTAATGAAGAAAGAAAGAATATAATACCTATCTAAAAGAAACTAAATTAATCTAGAAATAAACCAAGAACTTTAATTATCCTCAAATCAAATTATAAATTTATTTCAATTCTGATTTTAGAATCCCACAGTACTTTTTGGATAGCTGGAGAAATGACCTTAAAGATTTATCTAAGTAAATAAGCTGGGCGCGGTGGCACATGCCTGTAATCCCAGCACTTTGGGAGGCTGAGACTGGAGAATCGTGAGTTCAAAGCCAGCCTCAGCAATGGCGAGGCGCTAAGCAACTCAGTGAGACCTTGTCTCTACATAAAACACAAAATAGGGCTGGGGATGTGGCTGGTGGACAAGTACCCCTGAGTTCAATCCCTGGTACCAAAGAAAAAAATTCTATCAGTAAATATATGCAAGAATATCTAGGAAGTTTACAAAAATAAGTTTAATAAAGTTACATCCAGTTCTACTACATATTTAAACATATTGTAATGTAATAGTAATTTTAAAAGTATGATATGATACTTGAAAGAGTAGGAAACAAATGCTGGGCATGGTGATGCATATCTGTAATTCCAGTGACTTTGGAGGCTAAGGCAGGAAGATCACAAGTTGGAGGCGAGCCTCAGCAACTGAACAAGTCCCTCAGCAATTTAGTGAGACCTTGTCTCAAAATACAAAATAAAAAGTGCTGAGGAGGTAGCTCAGTAGTAAAGTGCCCCTGGATTTAACTCTCTAGTACCATGGGAAAAAAAGGAAACAATAAACTATTTATATATGACAATTTAGATTTTGGTAAAGGTAGCATTTTGAAACCATTAGGGAAAATATAACATTGTCCCATAAAGGTGTCTCGAAAATTGACTAGCCATTTGAAAAAATAGAGATGATTTACTACTTCATTCCTTATTCCAAAATAAATACAAATGTATCAAGGATATAAACAATAGAATCATAGAAGTAATACTACAGAAAACTAGTGAGGATTTTCTAAGTATGACACAAAGAATTCACAACTAGGAATCATGCACTACATAATCAATACCATATTCAATAAAATATTTCATGAAGAAGAAATGGAGAATAAAAAATGAAAACCAGTAGAGGGAGAAACTACACTAGAAGAATAGTCAATCAAAGGAGGATTGAATTCAATTTAAAAAGCAGAAATAAATCAAAATGCAAGAAAATAAAAATCTTCTCAATAATAACATTGGATGTAAATGATATAAAACCATCAATCAAAAGACATAGGCAGATTGGATTAAAAAGAAGACCCAACAGTATGCTGTCTGCCAGAGACTCATCTCACAGGCAGACATCCACAGACATAAGGTGAAAGGATTGGAAAAATTATACCATTCACATGGGTACTGTAAACAAGCAGAGGTGACTTTTCTCATATCAGATAAAGTGGACTTCAAGCCAAAATTAATTAGAAGTGACAAAGAACGTCATTTCATACAGCTTAAGGGAACTATTCATCAGCAAGATATAATGATCAAAAATATTTATGCACCAACAATGGAGCATATCAAACAAACCCTTTTCAATGTCAAGAATGAAAGAGATCACAACACAATGATACTGGGTGACTTTAAAATGCTTCTCTCATCACTAGATACATCTTCTAAACAAAAATGTAATAAGCAAGCTACAGAACTAAAAAAACTACAATTAATAATTTAGCCCTAACAGATATGTGTAGAATATTTCATCCACCAATGACTGAATATGCTTTCTTTTCAGTAGCAAATGGAACATTTTCTAAGATAGACCATATCTTAGGCCACAAAGCAACTCTTAGCAAATACAAAAAATAGAGATAATAACTGTATTCCATCAGATCTTAATGTAATAAAATAAGAAATCACTGATAAGATAAAAAATAGAAACAACTCACCTGGAGACTAAATGAATTACCACTGAATGATGAATGGATAGCAGAAGAAATCAGAGATGAAATAAATAAATACTTGGAGGTAAACAAAAATAGTGATATGACATCAAAATCTCTGGGACACTATGAAAGCAGTTCTAAGAGGAAAGTTCATAGCATTGAGCTCATACATTAAAAATACCAAATAAATAATCCAACATTACATCTCAAGATCCTAGAAAAAGAACAGATCAACAAAAAACAGTAGAAGACAGGAAAAATTAAAATCAGAGCCACAATCAATGAAATGGAGATTAAAAAACAATTCAAAAAAATCAATGAAACAAAAGGTTGTTTTTTAAAAGAATAAACAAAATTGATAAACCCTTAAGCCAAGCTACCCAAAAGAGAAGAGAAACTCAAATTATTAAAATTAATTATGAAAAACAAAATATGACCACAGATAACGCAGAAATAGAATAATCAGAGGATAATCAGAAACTGTTTTGACAATTTATACTCTAATAAATTAGAAAATATTGAATACATTGACAAATTCCTGGAGAAATATGACCTACCCAAATTGAACTAGAAGGGCATAGAAAATTTAAACATGTCAATTTCAAATAATGAAATTGAAGATGCCCTCAAAAGTCTTCCAATAAAGAAAAGCCCAGGATCAGATGGATTCTCAACCAAGTTCGACCAGACCTTTAAAGAAGAAATAATACTGATCCTCCTCAAAAGATTCCATGAAATAGAAAATGTAGGAACTCCGCCAAATACATTCTATGAAACAAGTATCACCCCAATATTAAAACCAGACAAATACACATCAAGGAAAGAAATCTTCAGACTAATATACTTGATGAACATAGATATAAAAATTCTGAATAAAATATTGGCAAATCACATAAAAGATATACTAAAAAGATAGGGCACCATGATCAAGTGGGTTTCTTCCCAGGAATGCAAGATGGTTTCAACATACAGAAAACAAATGTAATTCATCACATAAATAGACTTAAAGACAAGAATCACATGATTATCTCAATAGATGCAGAAAAAGCAGCCAGGCAAGGTGGAGCATGCCTATAATACCAGGGGCTCAGATGGCTGTGGCAGGAGAATTGCAAGTTCAAAATCAGCCTCAACAACTTAGCAAGCCCCTAAACAACTTAGTGAGATCCTGTCTCTAAATAAAATATGAAAGGGCTGGGGATGTGGTTCAGTGGATAAAGGCCACTGGGTTCAATTCCCAGTACCAAAAAAAATGCAGAAAAAGGCATTTGACAAAATACAGTATCCATTCATGTACAAAACACTTGAAAAGCTACCTCAACATTTTAAAAGCTATATATGACAAGCTCAAATCCAACATCATTCTAAATAGAGAAAAACTGAAAGCATTCCCTCTAAATATAGGAACTAGACTGGCATGTACAGTTTCACCATTTCTATTCACATAGTCCTCAAAACTCTAGTCCAAGCAATTATGCAGAAGAAAGAAATTAAAGGGTTATAAATATGAAAAGAAGAACTCAAATAATCTGTTTGCTGACACGATTCTATATTTAGAAGACCCAAAACTCCAACAGAACACTTACAGAACTCATAAATGCATTTAGCAAAGTAGCAGGATATAAAATTAACATCTAGAGATCAATTAAGTTCCTACACTCCAATAATGAATCAGCTGAAATAGGAATTAGGAAAACCATCTCATTCAGAATAGCCTAAAAAAAAAAAAAACAACTTGGGAATCAATCTAACAAAAGAGGTGAAAGATCTCTACAATGAAAACTACAGAACACTAAAGAAAGAAATTGAATAAAGAAATAGACATAGAAAATGGAAAGATCAGGCTGGGGTTGTAATTCAGTGGTATAGTGCTTTCCTAGCACATGGGAAGCATTGGGTTCACTCCTCAGCATCACGTAAAAAATTAAATAAGTGAAATCAAAGGTTGAATGTTTTCTCTGACATATGGACACAAATCCAAAATAAGGGTGGGCATTAAAAATAATAGAAGCACTAGCACTAAAATAATAGAAGCACTTCTATTATTGCTATTATACTAGCAATAATAGAAGCACAACCACTGAGGTTGTGGCTCAGTGGCAGAGCACTTGCCTCGCACGTGTGAGGCACTGGGTTCGATCCTCAGCACCACATCAAAATAACTAAACAAAATAAAGACACTGTGTCCATGTATAACTAAAAAATATTTTTAAAAATTATGGAAGCACTAGGGTTGTGGCTCAGTGGTAGAGCACTTGCCTAGCATGTGTGAGGCACTGGTTTTGATTCTCAGCACCACATAAAATAAATTAATAAAATAAAGGTTAATCAACATCTAAAATATATTTAAAAATAATAGAAATAAGATCAGAGTAGACAAAGGTGAATGAATATAAGGGAGGAAGGATGGGATAGGAAGTCAGTGGAATGAATCCGAGCTAACTTTCCTATGTACATGTATAAATATACCACAGTGAATCTCACCATCATATATATCCACAAGATACTAATTTTTAAAAACTATAAGTAAATAGCAAAATGATCAGTAGAGTAGAGGGAAGGACAGGGAGTGGGAAGAAAGGAGGGTAAGGAAAAATACTGGGGACTGAATTAAACAAATTACATTCCATGCTTTTATAATTATGCCAGTGTATTATATTTCTATGCATAACTAAAAAGAACCAATAAAAGAGAAATAAAATAGCATAATTTTATTTTGTAAACAGTATTATATATAAATATATCTGTGTTCATATATAATGTGTCTGTGCATATGTGTGTGAAATTTGAATAAGAAAATTTTGTTTTGAAATTTTGGCTAAAGTTTAAAGCTGTAGATACCTCTACAGTCTAAAAAGTGGACCAAGGAACTGAAAGGCACACCCTTCAGCATGTAGTAAAATACAGAATTGTCTCTTCAATCACCATCCTTACCATCCTAAGAAATCCATATGAAGAGAAGACCAGAAATATGAGGCAGCCGGGCGCAGTGGCTCACGCTTGTAATCCCAGCACTTAGGGAGGCTGAGACAGGAGAATCGCGAGTTCAAAGCCAGCCTCAGCAAGGGCGAGGTGCTAAGCAACTCAGTGAGACCCTGTCTGTACATAAAACACAAAAAAAAATAGGGCTGGGGATGTGGTTCAGTGGTTGAGTGCCCCTGAGTTCAATCCCCAGTACCAAAAAGAAAAAGAAAAAAAGAAAGAAAGAAATATGAGGCAAGTTCATTGAAATACAAACAAGATGACAGATGCAATAAATGATAGCCTAAAGTAGTAAGTGTGGTGGTTTTCCCATTCAAGTGTGGAGGATCCAAGGGAATCCCTCAGAACATGGAGTGGCTGCTGATCTGTAGAAATATGGAGGCTGCGTCAGTTTGTGTTCTTTGGGGGAGAAGATGCTAAGAGTGAATTAGGAGTGTGAGATGCTAATTGAGTAGGTAATACCTGTGAAAGATAAAGGGAAAAAAACACATTGAGCAGGAAAAGCCCCAGACCATGATACGGATCTGATATCTGTGGGGAAAAAAGGGAGGAGGTAACAGAATTGAACAGAGAGAACCTGCAGATTATGATGGAGACATGACACCTGTGAAAGGAAAAGTGTTAGACATGTAAAATTGGGCAGAGAGAGAGCCTGAAACTGCAATAAATACCCAGTAAAGTTTCAGCCAACCCAATGGTGAGCTCCAGAGCAAAGATTGTTTGGCAAGTCACATATTGGGCACAAAATGAACAGATTCTAATACCATGTCACGCTTGGGGATTGCCTGGGTCCTAAAAGTAATGCAGCTGGAGGCTGTCAACTACCTTCATTCCTGGCACCTAACTGGTAAATTATTTTTTGATAGAAGATTCTAGCAGTTTTCCTCTATTCTTGCCACATAGACCCAACCTGGTAGTGCCACCAGAATGGAAGATGGTGGAAAAAGTTTGAGAACTTGGCATTTGTTCCATGGAATTTGGCACCATATATAAAGACAGAATATGGTTCCCAGTTCTCCCCTAGAGAATGTTGCAGGTGGAAATTCTTGCTAGATTAGCCTATGACAGCAGAGTGATGAAAGAAACCATTAGTGGGGTAGTTTATATGTCCATTGCTAGGCCTGGTAAGGATGTTTGAGTTTCCCAAGGGACAAGTAGTTGTCTAAGAATACATCTAGAATCCAGCTGTTGTTAAGTTACCTTGCTCAATTGGGCAGTCTGCTGAGGCAAGCGGCCATCAGTAGTAAGAGACCATAGGGTATACTCTCAGGAAAAGGAATTGAAGGAGATTGAAAAAAATCAGCAAGAGAGCCCATTGTGCACATTGTGTACTATAGAGAATTTTGGTCAGCATCTGAAGAAACCACATATGCATGACCCTCCAAGAGCAAGCATTTGGAATATCTCCTATCCAGAGTGTATCAAAATCCAACCTCTATCAGCCAGGAAAGAGCTCCAAAAGAAGGTTAAACTGAGCAAAATACAAAAAACAAAAACACTTGGCCTTTTTCCTCTAATGCCTGATTCCCACCTTACCCTGAAGGATCCAGAAACAGGTGTGGAAGTCATGTCTGACCTAGGGATGGGGAAACAGACTGAATGGAATGGAGACAAAGCTGTTTTCTATTTACACTCCAAGTTCAAAATGCTTAACAAATCAATTACATATCCATAGATAAAATATTCATTGTGAAAAAGTCTGGAAAGACACACATCAAACTGTTATCCATAGCTACTACTAAGGATTTAGGGTGACCAAAGGTGGGGCTGAGTTTTTATTTTTGTATTCATTTATTTATTTCATGGTGTGGAGGATTGAGGTCCGGGACTTTACATGCTAGGTGAGCACTGTACCACCGAGCTACACTTGAGGTCCCTCAGAATTTTTATTTTGTACTTAATATGCTTCTGTATGAGTTTTGTTACATGGAGCATTAGTTTTAAAATAAACTAACAAAAATAAGTTAGATGAAATGAGTTGTTTAAATGAACTGAGTAAAAATTATTTGATTGAAAATTCATATTTGTATACTTTGAGGAAGTTCAGTGAATCTCAAGTATGATAAACACAAAGAGGTCCATAAAGAGCCATATAAGAATCCTGAACTTTGCTGTGCATGGTGGCACATGACTGTGATTCCAGCTGCTTAAGAGATTGAGGCAAGAGGATCACAAGTTTGTGGCCAGCCTGGGAAACTTAGTGAGACTATCTCAAAAAATGAAAGAGAAGTAGGTATGTAGCTAAGTGATAGAATGCTCCTTGGTTCAATTCTCAGTACCACAAACAAAACAAAACAACAACAAAACAACAACAAAACATCAAGGACAAAGAAAATCTTGAAAGCAATAAGAAAAAATGCCTCACTACTTACAAGAGAACTCCAATAAGATTCATAGCTAATTTATTACCGGAGATAATAGAGGCCAGAAAGCAGTGACATCACATAAACAAAATGGTAACAAAATTTTCAACCAAGAATCTTATATCCAGCAGAGTTATCTTTCAAAAATAAAGGCAAAATAGAGACTTTCTCAAATAAATAAAAACAATTTGTTACTATTAGACATGCCTTATGAGAAATATCAAAGGGAGTTCTTCAAACTGAAAGCAAATGACCCTAGAAAGTAATTCAAACACACACACGCACACACACACACACACACACACACACATCCAGTAGTAAAGGTAATTATTCAATTATAAAGACATTATAAATGCACAGCTTCTTTTCTGAACTGTTTTAATAAGCTATTGTAGTGTTGGGGTTGTAGCTCAGTGGCAGAGTACTTGTCTACCATGTGTGAGGCCTGGGATCCCATCTCTAGCACCACACAAAAAAGACAAATGTGTGTGTGTGTGTGTGTGTGTGTATGTGTGCATAGAGAGAGAGAGAGAAAAGAGGGAGAGAGAGAGAGAGTTGGGTCTATGATGTAAAGAAATGTAATGTATGTATACATATATATGAATAATATATTTGTCAATTACAACACAAAGGAAGTGGGGGAGCAAAGCTGTATTGGGCTAAGGAAATAGCTACAGAGGGTAAAGTACTAATTATAACAATGTATTGTTGAGTTTGTAACATTAAGTGATATAATATGTATCAATATAATACCACACTGAGGGAAAGGGAATAGAGACATACAGGAGTATCATTTCTTTTTTATATATTCATTAAAACAATTTTAATTTTAAACCATGAGAATTATTGGACCTTAAACAAACAAAAACTTAAACAAAAATCCTGACCACATTTAGCAGAATTTTTTCTAGAAATATTCAGTAACTACCAAATATACACTTGCTGATGCAAAAAAAGCAAAAATTTTTCTGGTGTTATTTCCTTTGGTCTACTGTTATGTGAAAATAACACAAAATTCACCAGTATTAGGCAGAAGCATCTTGCACATTACAAAATTTTAACCAAATGTGAAATAATCACAATATAATGTTACATTGTAATAATATAAAAATTATGGAGTGATGTGAATGTAACAAGGTGAAAATATAACAATTATGTAATAACATGTAACATGGATATTTTTACAAGTGGAAACAACCCTCTGGAATCTTGTGAAGAAATAATAACAATACCGTGATGACAGCTTTATCAAACCTGTTTCACCTGTCTCCTTCCTTCTATCTCCCTCACTGTGTTCCTGGAAGGAAATTATCTTTCCATTGAGGAATGGGAAATATTTCTCTCTGCATAGAGCAAGAGAGACTCAGAACACATTTCTTTTTTTTTAATTTTTTTAAATATTTATTTTTTAGTTGTACGTGGACAGAATGTTTTTATTTTATTTTTATGTGGTGCTGAGGATCGAACCCAGTGCCTCAGGCGTGCTAGGTGGGCATGCTACCACTGTGCCACAACCCCAGCCCCTGAACACATTTCTTTGGCTTCTGCTCTCTTGGGTTGTGGAAGCATGAGGTGCATATTTCCTTGGTCAGAAACCAAGAACAGGAGTCCCATGCAGTCAGCTATAGTTCATTTACTGAGTGAATGTTTCTGGACAGTGATCATTTTGCTATGGCCTTTCTCAAAACCGTGGCTTGGTACAATTGTTTCCCAGTATACATTTGCTCTTCTTTCCATAGTAATAGATTTTTAAAACTTTAAAATATTTCCCAACCTCCCTTGCAGCCAGGGGTGGCTATAACTAAGTTTCAAGCATGAGTAGAAATGATGTGTCCAATTTCCAGGTCTTTCTTGGCTCCATTCTGTTTTCACCAGCTGAGAGCTAGCAAGAGCATCATGCAGAAGTAGAATCCTTTGTTGACATTGGCAGGCTAGTCCTTCCAGATCAGAATTACATATTTGTGGACTGTAAAGTGGGAGAAAATAAACTCTTGCTTTTTAAAAAGCCATTTTTAAAGGAGGCAGGAGTGTCTCTATATTAACAGTTACTTAGTCTACACTCTGATTTATTCTCTATCATTCAGAGCAGTTCATAACACAGAACATGGCTATCAAAATCAGAAAATCATCCTGCAGATGAGGGCATCATGCAGCTGGAAGGCTGGGATGAAGTAAGATGGCATATCTTTTGTTCATTTGTGTCCTCCCCATTATGCCAAGAGGGCGCATGCTTGTAAATTTCAGGTGGAGAAACTGCCATTTTTTGACATTTCCTTTATTAGGTATTTTGTCTGCAATGAAGACACACGGAAAAGATGGATTCCTTTAAGAAGATAGATCCTAAATAGCCTTCTTAATACAGCCATGCACACTCACACTGGCCCAGAAGCCAGGGAATTGATTTGCCCCATCTCCCCTACAGCCTTACTAAGTGTGTGGGGAATTGTGAATGCAGTTTCCTTTGTATTTCTTTCTTTTTTCTTTTTTTATAAATGTGAAGTTTTTACATAAATATGACAGTAGAGTGTGTTTTGACATATTCTAGAGCATAACTTATTCTAATTAGGAACCCATTTTGTAGGAATAACATTTCTATGTATCATTGTAACTAAGCTAGTATAAATTTGAAGTTGATTCTGATAAATTGAAATGTATATGGTAAACCTTTGAATAATCATTCAAAAACCCATAAAATAGAAAGAATGGATTGATTGTAAAGTTTCAGCATTGGATTTTCACTTATTGACTATTTTTGTGTTATCATGAAATAATACTGAACATTATCTGTCCCTTTATTTGTCTGTTTTAAATTTGTACAAGAGATTTCCTCAAAATTGACTAATACATGGAATATTACTATCTGAAATTAATCTTTGCCAAACTATCCTTTGAATCAATATTTTAATTTAAGCAAATTAATTTTTCATCATGTTCATCATGTTCTGTTGAACTGCTCCTGGAATCAGCTAATTTGTTGATGTGCTGAATAGGTTGTAGATCAGGATCTATACCCTAGTATGTGAAGTGGTGATATGTTTCATGAGATCTGTCTTTAGGCATGCTGAGGAGTGGGATATACTTGGACCATGTTCTGGATGAGGCCTGCCTTTTGAGTCTCTGAGTAAATGAAATGGATGAAGACTCTGGGCTGATCAGGGGCTGAGTGGTAATATTGGTATGGGTTCTGAGCAGTGCCTGGGGTATCTTCTGGTTCACTGAGTTTTTTGTTTCTTTCTTTCTTTCTTTCTTTCTTTTTTTTTGGTACTGGGCATTGAACTCAGGGGCACTTGACCACTGAGCCACATCCCCAACCCTATTTTGTGTTTTATGTAGAGACAGGGTCTCACTGAGTTGCTTAGTGCCTCACCCTTGCTGAGGCTGGCTTTGAACTTGCAATTCTCCTGTCTCAGCCTCCCTAAGTGCTGGGATTACAGGTATGTGCCACCGTGCCCAGCTTGGTTCACTGAGTTTTGACATAAGTTAAACCCTTATATGATCTAGGGTTCCCCTGAAATGTGTGGCACATCTGAGTAAAGGCTGTCTCATGACATGCTAAGTAGTGTTATGGACATAGGCTTTAGAATCATCAGAGGTGAACTGGTAGTGTCTGCTTTTGGGAGAGTCTATATTTTGGCTTTCAGAGAAAAGTTATGGCCACAGTTTTAACTTGCTATTGTGGGGATGCAAACCTTTTTTGGGGGGGCGGGGGGTGGAGTGCTGGGGATAAAACCCAGTGCATGCTAGGCAAGCAATATTACCACAGACCCTTGTCCCCAACCCTATACCTTCTTCTTGGTTAATGATTTCTTATACAGTGTTAAATGTTGGTTTGAATATAGGTGACGACTATATTAGAGACTGGCTCCTAGTAAACTAAGTGATGGTACAATGGTGGCCCTGGTTTATACAAGTATTTTTGCTTGATATGGTGAAAGTTGATATGAACCTTATTATGGTGCTAAAACCAGGAATATTAGGAGGCTTCACTGAGGTTTTTGTGAGTACTCAAGAGTGGGAGTGTCATTCTGTGTCTTATTGTGGCCTTTTAACTGTATGATGAATGGCAGTATCAGTACAGGTCCAGCACTAAATGTTGGTTTCTTGACATTATGGTTAAGATGTAGGCTCTGGGTCAGACCGAATTTACCCACTGCAATGTAGGCTCTAGAGATGAGCAGCCTGCCTTCTTCAATTCATACCAGTCCTTACCACTTACTCCGTGAATGCTTATGCCCTTACTCCTGGGCCTTGCTTCATATACTTTCCTTCTTGACCCTTCTCTTTGAGTTTACCATCCTTGCTTCAAGGAATTCATTGTTAAGATGTTGGTCACCTCTACAATGAAAACTACAAAACACTAAAGAAAGTAATTGAAGAAGACCTCAGAAAATGGAAAGATCCTCCATGTTCTTAGATAGGCAAAATTAATATCGTCAAATGGCCATACTACCAAAAGTGCTATACAGATTCAATGTAATTCCTGCTAAAATTCCAATGATGTTCTTCATAGAAATAATAAAAGCAATCATGAAATTTATTTGGAAAAATAAGAGGTCCAGAATAGACAAAGCAATCCTTAGTGAGAAAAGTGATACAGGAGGCATCACAATACCAGACCTTAAATTATACCACAGAGTTATAGTAATAAAAATGACATACTAATGGCACAAAAACAGACATGAAGACCAGTGGTACAGAATAAAAGACACAGAGGCATACCCACATAAATACAGCTGTCTCATACTAAACAAAGGTGCTATAAACATACATTGGAGAAAAGATAACCTCTTCAACAAATAGTGCTGGGAAAACTGGAAATTGATATGTAGTAGAATGAAACTGAACCCCTATCTCTCACCCTGCACAAAATTCAATTTAAAGTGGATCAAGGACCTAGACATTAGACCAGGGACCCTGTGCCTACTAGAAGAAAAAGTAGGCCCAACTTGCCATCCTGTTGGGTTAGGAACTGACTTCCTCAATAAGACTCCTAAAGTGCAAGAAGTAAAATGAAGAATCAATAAATGGGATGATATCAAAGTAAAAAGCTTCTTCACAGCAAAGGAAACAATCAAGAACATGAAGAGAGAGCACCTACAGTATGGGAGAAAATCTTTACCACCAACATCTCAGATAGAGCATTAATCTCCAAGATATACAAAGAACTAAAAAAAAAGTAACACTGAAAAAACAAATAACCCAATCAATAAATGGGCAAAGGAACTGAACAGATACTTCACAGAAGAAGAAATACAAATGGTCAAAAAATATGAAAAAAATGTTCAACATCTGTAGCAATTAGAGAAATGTAAATTAACAATGCACTGAAATTTCATGTCACTCCAGTCAGAATGGCAATTATCAAGAATACATGTAACAATAAATGTTGGTGAGGATGTGGGGAAAAATGTTCATCATACATTGCTGGTGGACTGCAAATTAGTGCAACCACTATGGAAAGCAGTATGGAGATTTCTTAGAAAATTTGGAATGGAAATACCATTTGACTCAACTATCCCACTCCTTGGGTTATACCCAAAGGACTTAAAATCAGCATACTACAGTGACACAGTCATACCAATGTTTATAGCAGCTCAATTCACAATAGTGAAGCTATGGAACTAACCTATGTGTCCTTCAACAGATGAATGAATAAAGAAAATGTTGTATATATACACAATGGAATATTACTCAGCCATAAAGAAGAATGAAATTATGACATTTACCAGTAAATGAAAGGAACTGGAGAACAATCATGCTAATTGAAATAAGCCAGTTCCAAAAATCCAAAGGCTGAGTGTTCTCTCTGATATACGGATGCTAACCCACAACAAGGGAAGGTAGGGAGGGGGAGAATAGAAGTCCATTGGATTAGACAAAGGGGAATGAAGGGCATGGAGCTGTGAGGAGGATAAGAAAGAAAAGAGAATTAATTGGACATAACTTTCTTATGTTCATATATGAATACATTCCACATCATGTGCAACCACAAGAATGGGATCCTAATTACAATAAGTTATACTCCATATATGTATCATATGTCAAAATACACTCTACTGTCATGTATATTTAAAAAGAACAACAACAACAAAAAGATGTTGGCCATTTATAGGTCTTGAGAAACCACCAGTACAAATCTGTTTCTACTTCCCTCCATTCTTTTCTTTAGAATTAGCATCGCTACAATATATCTATAGTGTAGAAAGTAAAAAGAAAAAAAAGGGACATGTTTTCCTTAAATTCTGGGAAGATGGCAGCTTGAAAAAATGAATCCAACATACTCTTCTTCCTAAATCCTGCTTAAGAGTAACACAACAGGGGCTGGGATTGTAGCTCAGCGGTAGAGCGCTTGCCTGGCATGCGTGAGGCCCTGGGTTCGATCCTCAGCACCACATACAAAGCAATAAAATAAAGACATTGTGTCCATCTATAACTAAAAAAAAAATATTTAAAAAAAAAAAAAAAAAAAAAAAAAAAGAGTAACACAACAGCCAGGATAGGTAAGGTAATGGAACCTAGGGGTTGCATTTAAGGCCATATTTCTTTTAGTGGGAATGGAATGCAGATCCAAGCAGTGGCCAGCCAATGATCGCACATGGCAGTGGTACTAGCACATGGCAATTTCTGCTCAACATGACTTTTGCTCAACAACACTTCAAATAGGCACATTTGCTTTGGAGTTTCTCTTGAGTTGGCCAAGATGATCTAACTGCTTAGTGCAAAGTGAGAGTCAAAGGACAGTGGTAGATGGCAAGCCACATCTCTTGAAACCTAGAATAAAGATGATGATTCTGTGGTTCTCTGAGGAAGTTCTCCTTTATGAAGCATGTTCTATGAAGCATGGGCCTACTTGCCAGCTTTACTGAAGTCCTAAGGGGCCTGTGGGATTCAGATGACAATGATGGGCCTTAAGGAAAACTACTTGGATTGAGTTACTTTCAGCCACTATGGTTGGAAGAGATTTCCACTCAGCTTCAGGAAAATGTGGGGCAAAGAGGTTTCCTCCCTGAATCTCAGCAAAGGCATAATGGCTCTTTGTAGAATTTACTTTTGACCCACAAGAGCAAAAACTGGTTTATCACTGCTTAGGAGACCTTAATAATCTGACCTACTTGCTAAGAAGTCAAAATCATCAGCAGACAAAGAGAAATGACCCATTTAAGGAAATCTATTAATTAGAAGAAGGAAGACTAATTCACACAACTAGATAGGTGGCTTCTTTTGATGGGGAACTACAGGACAATTTAGAGAAAATTATTAAATGATTAAACAAGGTAATATTTGTAAAATGTTTTGGGTAGAACTTGGCTCATACTGTGTCATGTACATGTTTATAAAATAATGAACTATAACAAAAATAATGAGAGCTCTTAAGAGTGTGCAACTAGAGCAAAAAAAAGATATTGTAGATCTAGAAAGCATAATTTAAAAATTTAATATCATAATAAGCTGAAAAAGAGGATGATCACTAACTGAAAACCAAATTAGTAATCTTGAAGATAAAGTAGAAGAAATGTTTTCAGTAGATCTTCAATAGATAAATAAGCAGAAATCTTGAGGGTTAAAAGGCTTAGAGAACAGATCCATAAGGTTTGTCATAAAAATAGTAGGAGGGGCTGGGGTTGTGGCTCAGTAGTAGAGTGCTTGCCTCACATGTGTGGGGCACTGGGTTGGATCCTCAGCACCACATAAAATAAATAAAGGTATTCTGTTCATCTACAACTATAAAAATAGTTTAAGAAAATAATAGGAGTCCAGAAAGGCAAAGTGATCTTAAGAAAGGGAAGAAAATAAGTAATAGAAGAAAATTTCCCTGAGTTTAAGAAAGATTTGAGTTTGTAAATTGAAAGTGTTTACTGAGTCTCATGAATGATAATGAGAAGGAAAAAAGACACATACCAAAACTTTTTCTTGCGAAATCCTTGAATTCCAAGGATAAAGAGAAGATCTTACAAGTTCCAATCAAAAGAACACATTCTGGCTTTGAGCTGCTTTGAGCAATAGGAGGAACTGGTGGAAGGCTGGAAGCAGGGGACAGGGAGAAGCCAAAGTATTTCTCCACCTTCCTCTCTGCCTTAACATCTCAGGTAGTGGTTGCAGCTCCCACTGAGTAACCCTGATCCTTGGGCTCCAGTAACACCATTTACTTCATTTGACCTTCCAGCCTAGAGATAGTAGTAACTTCCCATGATAGCTAGTCTCTAGGATGCCCCTCATTGTCTCCTTTTTGGTTTATCAGTTCTTCCATTATTTGTGTAATCTATCCCCTGTAATATCACATTCTCTTTATTTTAAATACACAGAGATGTTTGTAGTTTGTATTTTGTTGGATTCTAATATATATATAAAGGAAACAAATTAGGATTAGACTTCATCTACAACATAAAAGCTACAAAACTAAGAATGTTGGGAGAAAAGAACTGTTAACTAAGCATCCTATAACCATCTGTGGTAGGTTGTTTGTGAAATGGTTCCCAATGATCCCTGCCTTCTGGTGTTCACTTCTTTGTGTAAATCCTTCCCCTTGTGTGCATTGGACCAAGTGACTTGCTTGTAATAAATGTACTATGGCAAAATTAATAGGATGCCACCTTCACAATTAGGTTACAAAAGATTTTAGCTTCTGTGTATTGTTCATATTCTCTCTCTGGCTCTTCCTGTATGATTACTCTGATATAGCAGGCTTCCTGGCAAAGAACCAAGGCCCTTAGTCCAAAAGCCAGCAAGGAACTTAATTCTGCCAACAATCATGTAAGTGAGGTTGAGAGTGCATTCTGTCTTAGCTGAACCTTGAGATGAGCCCAAAGCCCCAGTGCACCTTGATTGCACTGTAAGACCCTGACTAGACACTTCGGGTGCAATCTTATGAGAGATTCTGAAGCAAAAGACCCAGTTAGGCCATGGTAAGATACCTGAAACACTGAAACAGTGAGATCATAAATGTGTGTTACTTAAGTTGTTAAGTTTCATTAGGAAAAAGTGGAATTCAAGATCAAAAACATTAAATAAGATCAAAGGAAGGGGCATAACTGGTTCAATCCTTCATGAGAAGGATGAAGAGATAAATCATAAATTTTTATGTACTAAATTATTAGAGCAGCTTAACATTTAATGCAAAACTCTTACAAACACAAGATTTTGACATAAACAACCATCATAATGGAAGATTATAATATACCTCATTTAGAACTAGAGTAATCAATTAGACAAAAAAATTTATAGATGATTTGAATAATATAACCAATAAGTTCAATATATCACCATATATACATCTATACATATTTAAAATATAAATTATTTTCTAACTCCTATCAATTGTGTTCTTTTTCACAGAGGAAAATTTCATAAATTTAAAGAAGCAGAGAATTTTAGAGTTTGTACTTTCTCATTATAAACCAGTAAAATTAAAAACAATAAAAGATGGTCTAAATATTTTTACTACTTGGAAATTGAACAATCTCTTAAATGCTCATAGATAAAAGAGAAAATGAAAACATAAATGACAAAATTTTTGGAAGTAACAAAGTGACTACATTATACCAAAACTTATGATTACCTACATTATACCAAAACTTATGATTGCCCCCTCTCTTGAGAGTATCTTGCTATATCACTGGCCTTGAACTTGGAATCCTCCTGTCTCAGTATCTCGAGTTGCTGGGATTGTAGTTGAGCACCACTGTGTCTGGCACTAAAGGTTTTCTTTAGAAGAAAATGCATAACTTTTAATCAGAAATCACAAATGTGTTCAGGACCTATGTAAGTGATGCATATATAGGCAATGGCTAGATGTAAAAATTGAGAGAGGCAGGGTGTGTGGAGAATTGGAAAGTACATGACTGTCCTAAAATCATTTAAGCCTAGCAGTTTGCAATGCCTTATTGTAGTATATGCTTTTGTTATTTAAAAAAAAAAACAATGAAAATATGTAAACTAAGTAACCCAAATAAGAGCACATTTTCAAAGCTAAAAAATTATCCAAAAGAAAATATAAACAAGGAATTAATGAAAGAGTGCAAAATGACTGAATTAGAAACTTGTCACAGGTTGGGTTCTCTGGGAAACAGACAGCAAGGGAGTGGTTCAGATAAAAAAGATTTATGGAAGAGTAATATTTGTGAAAAACAGGAGAAGGGAGAGTTATAAGATTGCAATGCAGACCTGATAGTCTCTGGCAGCCTATCTGGAGCAAAGACTGTCCATCAAAAGAGTCCTGCATTAAGCAGAAAAGCTACATACCAGTGCCTCTCCTTGCTCCTTCATTAACCTTGGGCATCAAAAACCAAAGCAACTTGTGGCACTAATGGCTAACCACACTCCTTATAACTGAACAGTGAGACATTTCTTGAAGTGAGGCTTGAGTGGCACCTCTCTGTGTCTGCCTCAAAAATTAAAAAAAAAATGGTTAAAACCCAAACTCCAAAGCTATCTTTAAAAAATAAATTTAAACCAGATGTGGTGGCTCATGTCTGTAATCCCAGGCATTTAGGAGGCTAAGGTGGGAGGATTTTGAGTATGAGGCCAGCTTGGGCAACTTAGTGAGACCTTGTTTAAAAAAAAGTAAAGTCAATCTATTAAAATTTCTACATGTTAGCCGGGCGCGGTGGCTCAAGCCTGTAATCCCAGCACTTAGGGAGGCTGAGACAGGAGAATCGCGAGTTCAAAGCCAGCCTCAGCAACGGCGAGGCGCTAAGCAACTCAGTGAGACTCTGTCTCTACATAAAACACAAAATAGGGCTGGGGATGTGGCTCCAGTGGTTGAGTGCCCCTGAGTTCAATCCTCAGTACCAAAAAAATAAAATAAAATAAAAAAATAAAATAAAATAAAATAAAATTTCTACATGTTTTTGTCTGTTTGCAATTTCCAAAATTGTTCTGCAAGTAGAATATGGGTGTATAAATGTTCAGAGTGGACATTTAGGATCTGTTAAATGATATATTAGGCAAAAACAAGTGGGACTGGGTTGTAGCTCAGTGGTAGAGCATCTGCCTAGCATGAGTGAGGCACTGGGTCTGATTCTCAGCACCACATATAAATAAACAAAATAAATGTCCATCAACAACTAAAAAATATTAAAAAAAAACCCAAAACAAGTAGCATTCAAAGAGCTGCCTGCCATGGTGGAAACTTTAAATCAAACTATTTCCTTCCACTGCCCTCAACATGATAGACATTTTCAACAAATTGAAATTTTAAAAGGGCTACTCCTTCTAGAAAATGAGGACATTCTATTAGTTTGAAGTGGGGCTGGGGTTGTGGCTCAGTGGTAGAGTGCTTGCCTAGCATGTGTGAGACACTGGGTTCGATCCTCAGTGCCACATATAAATAAGTAAACAAAATAAAGGCATTGTGTCCATCTACAACTATTAGTTTGAAGTTTCTGTGTTCCCCCAAAACCAGAGACAGTATTTTAGGAATAGCGGGGCTGGGCTGGGTTCATGGACAAAGGATGAGGATAAACAGAGCTTCAATGGGCCAAGAGTACTCTAGCTGCTCTATTCACTGGGCATTCCTGCCAATTTCTACCCTGGCTTGACTGGACATAAATCAAATAGGAAAAGCTCATAGTCATTTCAATATTCTGGAGCCATGATAGCATTTGTAACAATATATATCACATATTGTATTACAGTATTTCTTCAAATAATTGCAAAACCATACATGGTCCAATTGTTCTCTACTACTCCTACATGCTTTATCTAGATAGCCAATAGATTTATCAATCTCTCCTGAGACACAGCAGAGTAATTGTTCAGAACCTTTGCCTCAATGGCAAGAATAGAAAGAACTGCTGTTCATTTTTTTGTTTATTTATTTATTTTTGTTGTTGTTTTATTATTATTTTTTGGTACTGTAGGATTGAACCCAAGGGCACTTAACCACTGAGCTACAGCCCCAACCCTTTTTATTTTTTATTTCAAGACAGGGTCTTGCTAAGTTGCTAAGGCTGGCTTTTTTTTTTTTTTTTCAAATCAGTTATACATGATAGCAGAATGCACTTCGATTCATTGTATACAAATGGAGCACAATGTTTCACATCTCTAGTTGTACACAAAGTAGGGTCATGAGGCTGACTTTGAACGTGGAATCCTCTTGCGTCAGCCTCTGAGTGGCTGGGATTACAGGCGTCCACCACCACGCCCGACTCTTTGCAGTTTCTTACTGAGGTTAGCTGCACTTAAACTGCAGCTAATCTGATAGGAATTGTGCTGGGAATGTAAATATATACAAGATTTCCAAGTTTTACAATGAAAAAATGTAAAACCTCATAAGTGTATATGGAATAATCATCATGACATTTTGTGTATATATGTGGTACAAATTGTGTGTGTGTGTGTGTTTTGTTTTGCTTTTGGGTTTTTTGGTACTGGGGATTGAACCCAGGGCACACTAAGTACACACTATATCTACCAACAAGCTACACCTCTAGGATGCTTAAACTTTTTAAAAATGTGACTACTAGAGCACTTAAAATTATACATGTAGCTTACATTTATGGCTCACATTGTATTTCTGTCAACAATGCTGCACTAAGTATTTCCTGTAACAGTTTCCTGAATTATACTTTTTTTTAAATATTTTTTTTAGTTGTAGATGGACACAAAGTTTTTTTAAATTTTATTGCTTTGTATATGGTGCTGAGGATCGAACCCAGGGCCGCACGCATGCGAGGCAAGCGCTCTACCACTGAGCTACAATCCCAGCCCCACCTGAATTCTTCTTTTTTTATTCTTTCAGTTTTCCAGCTACTACAGAAATAATGGTATCCATCTTTATGACGTGCTATGGCTTTAATAACGTATGTCCAATGTATATCAATATTGTTCATCTTCAGTTCTCCATAAATCTTTTGATCGATAGAGAGGTGACAGGAAGATGTCCGGTATCTATTCACACTGGAAGGTGCCCATTGACAGGGAACACAGAATGCGAAGGCTTCAAGCACCAGTAACAAGATCCATGGGAGTGTGATCACCGCTCTGGAGTCTTTGTTAACGGATCCCGTGAAAAGCCACCCTTCTAGCTATGCATCCAGCTTAAGTCCCGAGGCTGTGTACCACTGTGTACTGCCTGATCTCTCGCTTGCACATCTGGTGCAAGAGCATGAACTGAGTTGCAGCGGTGGCGGCAGGAGCGGATGCAGGAGGGATCAGGCACCGCGGACTCAGCAGGAGGCGGTGACAAAGGAGGAGGACATGGCATCCGTGAAGACCACGCCAGAAGGTGGAGCCAGCTAAGGCTTCCGAAGTCCGGAAAATCCTAGATCCGGCCCCCCACAGTTCTTGACCTCTTGGAGTCAGCCGAGCCTCTCCGCTGCGCCTTTCCTTCTCCTGAGTGACCCCAAATTCCGGATTCCGCGCCTGCTCAGACCTAGTCCCGGGCTGGACAATCCCCCTTTCCCACAAAGCTTGTTTGTTTGTTTTTAAAGTTGTATATGGACAGAAAACCTTTATTTTATTTATTTATTTTTCTGTGGTGGTGAGGATAGAACCCAGGGCCTTACACGTGCTAGGCAAATGCTTTACCACTGAGCTACAGCCCCAGCCCCAAAGCTTGTTTTTGCAGGGCCCAATAAAATAAAATCACAGCTAGCTCAACTAAGGTAGGAGGGATGAAAAAGAGGAAGGGAGGAGAAAAGGAGAGAAAATATTATCAATGAGAAAGTAGATTTAAAAAGCACAAATATTTGTCAAATGAAAAAAAGTGCAGATATATGATATCTAAAGAATTTTAAGAGAATATCATGTATAAAAAATGTAAATACATATACAGAAGGATTGATTGTGTAGCAAACTATATATTACCAAAGCTGATCCAAATAGAAAATTTGAAGAGAGCAATAACCATAGAAAAGAATGGAAAAATCACCAGGTCCAGTTGGTTGTGCATCTAAGTTCAAGGTAATTTTTTTCCTTTGGTACTAGGGATTGAACCCAGGGGGCACTGACCCACATTCCCAGCATGCCCCCATTTTATGTTTTATTTTAAGACAGTCTCAGTGAGTTACTTAGGGCCTTGCTAAATTTCTGAGGCTGGCCTTGAACTTGTGTTCATCTTGTCTCAATTGAGACAAGGAGTTGATGGGATTACAGGTGTGTATGCACCAGAGTGCCCAGCAGTTCAAGCCAATGTTTCAAGAGCAAATCATTTCAGTGCTATTTATTTCTTACTAGACCAGTGCCCTTCAAAATATATGTAGTGAAGAATAAGTAAAAAAGAAACACTTATAATTATGGAGGACATATATTTTTGTAAGATTAAATAAAATGATTGGAAAAATTAATAAGAAAATGTAAAGTACCAGTTCAATTTTTCCAGTTTTTGAAATTTTAGAATTCTCAGAAATTACATTTCATTCAATATAATAACAACAAATTTAGCATAGGAACAAGGAAAATAATTGGCAAAAGAATATATTGTTCATTGATGAGTGTACTGGTTACTGTTTGGATTTATGTCAAATTGCCATAAAGTTTTCCAAACCCTCTCAATTTCTATATTTATCCCATGTGGATTGTAACAAACACTTTAGAGGCTAGCACCATCCTCAGACCATAGAAGATGAAAAGATCCCATGTTCATTTTGTAAGGCTAGCATAGCCTTAAATATGACAGCATATAAAAATATGATAATATTTGTACACATTATGCACATAGAAATTCCAAATAAAATGTTAATATATTGAATTTAGCAGTGTGGCAAAAAATAAAATGCCATGACCAAAAGGGTTTATTTCAGAAATGCAAAAATGATTCAGTGTAGGAAGTCCATGAGAATAATTTGAAATGAAGAAATTAAAGCAGAAAACTCACATCATTATGTCAATAGAAACTTAAAAGGATTTAAAAATTCAACAGTCATTCCTAATAAACATTCAAAGTAAAATAGGGATTAAAAAGAAATAGGGTAGGGGCTGGGGTTGTGGCTCAGTGGTCGAGTGCTCGCTTAGCACATATGATGCACTGGATTCAGTCCAATCAAAATAAAGGTATTGTGTCTATCTACAACTAAAAATATTTAAAAAGAAAAAAGAAAAAAAGAAATAGGGTGGCTGAGTGCAGAGATGCATGCCTGTAATCCCAGCGACTTGGGAGGCAGAGGCAGGAGGCTTGCAAGTTCAAAGCCAGCCTTAGCAATTGAGTGAGGCCATAAGGAACTTAGCGTGACCCTGTCTCAAAATAAAAAAAAATAAATAAAAAGGCTGAGGATGTGGCTCAGTGGTTAAGCACTCCTGGGTTCAATCCCTGGTACAAAAAAAAAGAAAGAAAGAAAAGAAATGGGCTGGAGATATAGCTCAAGGGTAGAGCACGTGCCTAGCATTTGCATAGGCCCTGAGTTCAATCCCCAGTGTCCCCCAAAATAAATTATTTGAATAAACTAAAAAGAAACTAGTAAGTATGGTTAAAAAAAGTGTTTACCAAAACTCAACAGCAAACACTATAGTAAATCATGAAAATATAAAGTCATTTTCATTAAAATCAGGAATGAGAGAAGGGTGCTATCACCACTATTATTCAACTTTGTTTTGGATGGTCTAAATAATAGAACAAGAAAATGGAGTAATAGGTAGAATATACTATTAGTTGTTCTCCCAGATGAGTTCTCAACTTCTCCCTTAAACATACAGCTTTAAAGCACATGCTGAAAGACTACATTTCCAGGTTTCTCTTAAAGCTAAGTGCAGCTATATGACTGTGTTTGCACCAGTGGAATATGCACAGAAGTGACGAGTCCATTGTTACCCCTCAATTGCTTTAAAAGAAATTGCTTGTCCTAGATTCTTCTCCCATCCTGCTCCCTACAGGTTGGAATATGAGTACAACTGAACCCCAGCTTCAATCATGCACATGGGTACAACATCCCAATAGATGGAAGAACAGTAAGAGGAAAGGTACATGGATCATTGAGTAACCTTGTGAAACAAGAGCATCCCATTAGTCTAGACTGATCAGATGACTATGTAAGAAACAAATACACTTTGATCCTATTTGTATTTTCTCTCTTTGGTGTTTAGCTTTTACTAAAACTAATACAAAGAAATACATATCAAGAAAAAATTGAAAAATCATCCCATTTTATTATATTCATAGAAAACTCAATGGACTCTATTTTAACAAAAATACCAGAATTAATACATCAAGTTTTTGGTAAGGTGGTTAGCCACACGATAAGCAAAACCCATAGAATTTCCTTATGTTACCAATAACCAGCTAGAATTGGCAATTGGCTATTCCACTTACAACATTGACAAAAATTTAAAATACTTCAGAATTAATGGAACAGAAAATGCATAGGATTTATAAAAAGAACATTATAATTTCTTATTTGAGAACTTGAAACAACATCTGAAAGACATATAAAAAAATGGTTTTTCTTCAAATTACAAATTAATGAAATTCAAATAGGAGTGTATAAAAATCTCATTGAATTAGAGAAATAATTTTATAATTAAAATTTTATTTATTCTTTTGAATAAGTATAATACTCATATGGTTCAAGTTAAAAAATTACCAAGGATCATGTAGTGACAAAGCTCTCTTCAACCCCTCCCCAGTTTTTCAGAGATATTTGGATCATGTTTTTTTTTTTAACGTAAGTAATATACACCTTGCTCTGTATATTGCTTTTTTCTGTCTTAACAATGTAAATTTCAGATTTATAGAATGGGCTCACTTCTTGTTCCTTCTTTGTCCACACAGTATTTTATTTTATAGATGCACCACGTTGTTAACAGTGTTTGTTTAACCAGTTCCCTGTTAATAGTGGTTAGCCAATCTCCTGTTATTACAAATAATGTTCAATGAATAACATTGTATATACAATTTGTATATCCCTAAGTATATGTGTAGAAATTTTTAGGCATAAGATTTCTGGGTCAAATGGCATTCACATTTTAAATTTTGATAGATATTGCCAAAGTGTTCTTTTAAGAGTTGTAACAATTTACACTCCCTCCAACTATGTATGGGAATGACTGTTCCCTGCACTCCCACAGGTTATTGAAACATATGGTCTTATGTGAGGTGAAAAGGGTATTAAGGGTGGTCTTATTTTGCACTTTTGTAATTATGAGAGAGTTTGAACATGTTTTTGTAGGTTTTTTTTTTTTTGGTGGTGCTGGGGATTGAACCCAGGGACTTATGCATGCTAGGCAAGCACTCTACCAGCCCTGTTTTTATAGGTTTAAGGGCCATTTGTATTTACAGTTTTTCAAACTGTACATTCATGTTCTTTGTCCATTGTTCGTTCTACTAGGTTGTATCTCATTTTCTTGTTGATTATAATTCTTTATATGTTAAGGGAAATTTGGTCCTTGGTGATACTAGTTGCAAGTATATTTTACCTGATACTAAAAATATTATAAAATTGCCACAATCAAAACTGTGTTGTATTGACAAAAGAATAAAAAATAGACCAGTGAAATAAAATTATCCAGAAATGAAGTGTAAATGTGCAACAAATTAATATATAATAAAAGCAGCATTTTAATTCAGTGATTTGATAAATTGATGTTAGTATAGTTATCTATTCACACGAAAGAAAACAGCCAGGTTATCTTACACCCAGTTGCTTTTATTAACTAACATTAACATAGTATGTTTGTCATAATTTGTTCACATTAATAAAGGAATATTGATGGGCTGGGGTTGTGGCTCAGTGGTAGAGCAGTTACCTAACATGTGTGAGGCACTGGGTTCGATCTTCAGCACCACATAAAAAAATAAATTAATTAAATACAGGTATTGTGTCCATCTACAACTAAAACAAAATTCATAAAATAAAGGAATATTGACTAATTTTTGTTCTTTTTAGTTTGTATTTTAATTTATAGTAATTTTATTTTATTACTTTTTCATGCTTTATTCAGATTATTAGTTTTCCTCTACTCTCCTTTAGAAAAAAATCCCATTCAGTATAACACATTATATTTAGTATTATCAACTTAGGTACCACTTAATTGTGACTTTCTCAGATTTTTTTGATTTTGATAACCTTGACAATTTTTTGTTTGTTTGTTTGTTTTTTAGATCAGAGTTAGATTAGTGTTTTGGGTTTTTGGAAAGAAGACACAGACAACATGCCATTTTTTCCCATATTGGTGGTACAATCAACATGGGATATTTGTCTCTTTTCTCCCATTTAATTATTTTTTTAAAAAAATTGTTATTTCATCTATAATAGTGTGGATATTTGTCTTATACTTTGAGTTATAATTTAATACATCAGTTGGCTCCTACACTCCTTTGATACAGCTTCATTGTGTGGTTTTAACATTTTTTGAGTATTTCCTTACTTGTGGGCCCTACAAGATGTTCCAAGTTCAACTTTTATATTCCTGCTCCAGCTTGTAGAACCAGCCATTTCTCCAAGGAGTCCTGGTGCATTTTATTAGAGAATGATGTTAGAAACCAAGATTTGGGCATTAGATGTGCTCATTGAAGTAGAGATGTCATACTTCTAGGACCTTTCAGCTGACATAGCAAAGAGATATATGTTGTTATACTAAACAGTCTATATGTGTATTTATAAATATTTCATATGTGACTATCTTATCTACTAAGCTAAATATGAGATCATAGCTGATATCTTCAATTCTGTTCCATTACTATACAGATCATTCTAGCTTTTCCCAACCTTGTTTGGATGAACATTTTTACCATAAAAATGTTTTTTAAATGTTAATAATATTTAGGATAATATTTATTGGAGTCTAGAAGAACATTTACTGGGCTCAGGGAGAACTTTTGAAGGCATAAAATTTAGAAGCCATATAAAAGATATACTGGAATGCACAATATTTAAAAACATTTATGCCCTCCCTTCCCCCAAAACATAAATAAAATCAAATGGCACATCATATAGTTTGGGAAAATATTTTCAATATGTGTTCAATACACATACATGCAGTATACCTAATGCTCAGACTTCCTGTAAAATAAAAGCCTAACTAAAGATTGGGCCAAAGATATGAACAAACATTTCACAAAGAGGATATCTAAATGGCCAGTGAATGTATGAAAGGGTAGACAACCTTCCTATTGGTTCTAAAAATAAAGGATCATTGTGAAACTTTTCCCATTCATTTGGTTTATTATTACTACTATAATGATTATTTTGAGGTGCTGGGGCTCCAATCCAGAGCCTCCATGCATGCTAAGCAGGTACTGTATCACTGGGCTACACCCTAGTCCCCATCCATATGATTTAAAAGTTAAAGGATTAACAACATTATATGCCATCACGGATGGGGGAAGTACACTCTAGTTTGTTAGAGATAACTGAGTTGCTGTAACTCTTTGGGAGAGAAATATGAAGTAGATTCTTTAGAAGAAAATATACATGTACCTTTTGAGTTAACAATCCTTCATTATATAAATAGAGATACTGATTCATAAGGACACTTGTTAAAGAATGCTTATAATTCTCTATTGATAAGCACATTGGTCTCTTTATGAAGGCAAACTGAAAGCCACCTGAATGTTTAGCACCAAGGGAATGGTATATCCATACTATGGAATATGACACAGTTATTAAAATATGAATTAGAAGCCAGGCATGTTAACACACACTTGTAATCTAGCTATTAGCAGAATGAAGCATAAGAATCATAATTTTTTAAAAAAAATTTTAAATTTCTTATTTATAGATATACATACCAGTAGAATGTATTTTGACATATTATACATACATTGAGTATAACTTGTTAATCTTGTGGTTGTATATGGTGTGAAGTTACACTGGTTGAAGAATCACAAGTTTGAGGCCAACCTGAGCAATTTAGTGAGATCCTGTCTGAAAATAAAATAAAATGAAAAATAATAAAATAAAATGGCTGGCATGTAGCTCAGTGGTAGAGCACTTGCTTAGCACGAATGAGGCCCTGGGTTCAATTCTCTATACTACAAAACAAACAAATTAATTAGATGTATAATTTATTGACCTGGAATAAATTCCATTAAGCATCACAAAATGAAAAAAGATCATTACAGAATGCAGGACATGGTACAATCACTTTTTTCGGTAACAACCAACAACAACGACGGCAATAAAAACTCTATTTTTTTAGTATGAATAGAAGTCAGAGAGAAGATGTATTAGGTTGGATTTTTCCAGAATTAAATGCTGAGGTCAATCTTTGAGCACATATAGTCTATCTTAGAGGAAATCATAGTAAGCATGATAGAGAAACAGAAAAATGAGACGGGGAAAGAAGGAAGCCAGCAGAAAATATATTAGTGAGTAGATTATAGCTGTGGGCAGCTGCCAGCGCCCGCGCCAGCACAAAGGGAAACCGAGTGGGCGACGCGGATGAAAAATCACTCACACACACACACACAGCACAAGGCAAGAGACTTTTCTCAGACTCCTCCAGACTCTTCTAGAGACTCCTCCTTTATTGAGCTCAGGTCCCTCTTTATATATGCTAAGAGGCCCTTTGTCCTCCAAGCCCTACAGGGTGCATAGGGTGTGACTATTCCATTAGCACCTTGCTGCTATTCACAGGAATGTGGCTATTGTTACATTATGGAACTATGGAGGCCAAAAGCTCATGATTGAAAAACCTGATATAGTTGTATTATGTACTGCGGAAGCCCTCAGGCCAGCTCTCTCTCACAGGCAGCTGGGAGTCAGTCCTACTGGGGATTTTTAGGCACCCATGGAACACACCTCAAAGTTATCTCAATGTGCAGGAGCTAAGGAATCTGGCATTACTTTGCCATTTCAGTCAGGATGTAGCATTGCTTATGATTTTGGCTGAGTGAGGGAGTTTCAGAAGCTTTCATTTAGACATTTCTACCATACTAGCTTTTACTCCTTAGGTGAAGGTGCAATTTGAGGGTTCTTCCAACTGCTGAATATGTGTAGTTCAATAATATACTTAGGGACCTGAGATGTGATCATAGGATGGATGTGTGGATACATTGGAGTCACTGTGAGACTTGGGCCAGGAATCCATTTCTTACCAGGCCTCAGTATATCTCACTCTAACAGGAGGCCTTTGATAGTTCTTTGGATTTTCTAGTTTCAGCCCTGGAACCCCCCAAAAATGTGTACTTCTCTTTTCCAAGTATATAGTCACACTGATAAATGGCCTAGGTTCTCTTGAAGAATTGCTGGAATCATGACTGTATATATATATGCTGTGGCATTGCAGGATCCTTCCTCTAGAGGGCCTGTTTTTTCCCATATTTTTTATTGGTGCATTATACATAATGGTGAGATTTGCTGTTCCATATTCATTTATGCACAGAATATAACAATGTAATTTGGCTAATATCATTCTCCAGTATTTTTTCTTTCCCTTCCCTCTTTCCTCTCCCTGGTCCCTCTGATTTTTATGAGATCTTCTCTATCTTTCTTTTAATTTTTCCTCTTTGGCTTCCACATATGAGAGAAAACATGACCCCTGAACTTCTGAATTTGGCTTATCCAATTTGGCTTATCCACTCTACTTTTATCCATTTTCCTGCAAATGACATGATTTCATTTTTCTTTATGGCTGAATAAAACTCCATTGTATATATATACCATATTTTCTTTATCCATTCATCCATTGATAGACAACTAGGCTACTTTCATAGTTTGGCTACTGTAAATTGTGCTGCTATAAATATGGTTATGCATGTATCACTATAGTAAGATTACTTTAGTTCTTTAGGATAAATACAGAGGAGTGGTATAGCTGGGTCATATGGTGGTTCTATTCCTAATCTTTTGAGGAACTGCCATATTGATTTCCATAGTGGTTGTGCAAATTTACAGTTCTACCAACAGTATAAAATTGTTCTCCACATCCTCTCTATTGCCTATTATTGTTTGTATTTTTTAAAAAATATTTTATTTTTTTAGTTGTTGATGGATCTTTACTTTATTCATTTATTCATTGGTGCTGAGGATCGAACCCAGTGCCTCACACATGCCAGGCAAATGCTCTACTACTGAGCCACAACCCCAGCCCATATTGTTTGTATTTTTGATGACTGCCATTCTGACTGCAGTGAGATGAAATCCCAGTGTAGTTTTGACTTGCATTTCCCTAATTGCTAACAATGTTGAACAGTTTTTTCATATATTTGTTAGCCATTTGTAGTTCTTCTTTTGAGAGGGGTCATTTAATTCATTTGCCTGTTTATTACTTGGGTTGTTTGTTTTTTTAGTGTTAAGTTTTTTGAGTTCTATATATTCTGGATATTAATCCTCTGTCAGAAGAGTAGCTAGCAAAGATTTTCTCCCATTCTGTAGGTTCTGTCTTCACATTCTTAATTGTTTCCTTTGCTGTACAAAAGCTTTTTCATTTAAATACTACCCAATTTATTTACACTTGATAGTATTTCCTGAGCTTTAGGAGTCCTATTGAGGAAATTTTTGCTTGTGCCTGTATGTTGGAGTGTTTTCTTCTAGGAATTGCATAGCTTCTAGTCTAATTCCTAGGTCTTTGATAAATTTTGAGTTGACTTTTGTGTAGTGTAAGAGATAGGGATCTAGGTTCGTTTTTCTACATATAGATAACCTGTTTTCCCAGCACCATTGGTTAAAAGGCTATCTTTACTCCAGTGTATATTTTTGGCACTTTTATCAAGGATCAGGTGACTCTATCTGTGTGGGTTTGTTTTTGTGTCTTCTGTTCTGTGCATTGGTCTATGTGTCCGTTTTTTTTTTTTATATGTATCTTCATATATTTACTTTTTTTAAAATATTTTTTAGTTATAGATGGACACAATGTCTTTATTTTATTGCTTTGTATGTGGTGCTGAGGATCGAACCCAGGGCCCCACGCATGCAAGGCAAGCGCTCTACCGCTGAGCTACAATCCCAGCCCATATATTTACTTTTTTTTTTTTATTTTTATTTATTTATTTATTTATTTATTTATTTATTTAAATGCATTTCAAGTCATAGTA
>CM053417.1:25551839-25638834 GCA_028644305.1 Xerus rutilus
TCCCAGCACTTAGGGAGGCTGAGACAGGAGAATCGCGAGTTCAAAGCCAGCCTCAGCAATGGCGAGGCGCTAAGCGAGCAACTCAGTGAGACCCTGTCTCTACATAAAACACAAAATAGGGCTGGGGATGTGGCTCAGTGGTCGAGTGCCCCTGAGTTCAATCCCCAGTACCACAAAAAAAAAAAAAAAAAAAAAAGAAGAGGTAGTAGGATTGGGCAGAGGCAGTATAGGTAGGCAAGGAAAACTCAGATCTGAAGTATGTATTGATTCCATTCAGGACAGTTCACTGTCCCTTCATGGAGAAAGGGGTCCAATGCACAAGGTGGTTGACTAATGTTTCTTCAGTCACTGATAATATATCAAGGACTCAGAATTGGTCTATTCTGTTGGCTTTTTGGACACTCAGCCAGTGGCAGTAGCTAAAACAGTCATGGAAAGGTAAAGCCCATGCTGCTGGGCTCATGCATGGTCTCCATTCCTGTCTAGGTAACCATCTGTTCATAGGCCTATTGCATAGGAAGTGGGGTACCCCAGGAGAGAGTCAGGCTAACATCTGCAAAATAGTCCATCTTATCCACCTGGTTGTTGAGAATCTGCTTCAAAATGGATGCTCTCTGGCAGGTATTAATTTGAGGCACAAAGATCTGCCCACTTCCAAGAGTCCATCTACATGTACTCCCTAGACTTCCCTGTCACCGATATTCAGGTATTGCTCCTTCTATGCCTCTATCCAATGATCCAAGAAATTTGCCACTGCCCAAGACTCACTTATATCCATATATCAGTCTTCATTATTCTCCATACAAAGTGGAGAAATAAGGATGCTGTACAGTAGTGATTTCCCTTTAGCAGACAGAAAAAGTGGCAAAGGACATGGGTAGGCATTTCACAGAAGAAGAGTAATCATAGAAATACGAAAATAACATTATACATATATATATGCATATATATGTGTGTGTGTAATGCCCACCAGTTTGCCAATGATTCAAATTTCAGCATCCTCAAATGAAGTTTTATTTAAACAATCACATTCATTCATGTACATTATCATCTATGGATACTTCTGCATTACAATGGCAGAGGTGTGTAGTTGTGAGAGACCATGTGGCCCATAAACCCCACAAATATTTACTCTCTGACTCTTTACAGAAAAACTTTGTTAGCTCCTTTTCCAGACAGTAAAGTTCAAGAAAATTTTAAATTTAAATTTAAGGATTTCAACATTCCTATTATTTAGAATATTCTTAAGGTCACCACAGATGAGATAATGTGGGAGAAGGCTGACATATTTCTTCCTGGACAAGATACCTAGGAAGAGAACTGAGAGAATGCTGATTAAAAATGAAAGCCAACATCCGTGGTTATCAAACTTGAATGTACATCAGAATCCCCAGGGGAGCTTGTTAAAACACAGACTGCTGGGCCCTACTCCCAGGGTTTCTAATTCAGTAGGTCTGGGTGGAGCTTGGTAATTTGCTGTTCTAACAGGTTCCCAGGTGATGCCGATGCTGTTGCTCTGGAAATCATATTTTGAGAACTGATGCCCTACATATTAGAAAGGGGTTTTAAAGTGAGGTATCCCAGCAGTTCAGATTAGAATCACCTAGATTCCTGGTCTCATGGGATGGGACTTTCATTTGAGAGATACAATAAACAATTAAACAGACATATAATGTCCTAAAAGTAAATTGGAGCAATGGGATGAAAGAGTGATAGGGCATGCTATTTTAAATAGGGTGGTCAAGTCAGGCAGCTCAAAGAAGAGAGCACTGGACAGAGACGTTAATGAACAGTGAGTGCAAGCTACCAATTATTATCATTCATATTAATATTTTAATATGTGAGGGAAAAGTATTATGGCAGAAAGAAAACTCAGTGCAAAGACTATGAGGCAAGACTTTGCTTGGTATGTGTTCATGAAACAATTCCAAATCCAGAATTTGATTTTTTGCTTTCTCTAGGTTTTTGTTTTTTTCCTTCCCCAGAGCAATAAGCTTCAGATTATTACCACATAAATAGGGTCAAACAATAAATGCTGTTTTACAACTTACGTTTTCCCTTAATGATAAAGCATGAATATTCTCTCATGTCACTACATTTAAGATCTACCTCATTGTTTATAAAGGCTGCATAGTATTTCATTGTATAAATGTACTAGGGATTTATTTTGAAAAAAATCAATTATTTAATCAGCTTCTCTTTTTTTGTGGTACTGGGGATTGAACTCATGGGTACTCGACCACTGAGCCACACCCCCAGCCCTATTTTTTTTAAATATTTTTTTAGATATTGATGGATCTTTATTTTTATTTATTATTTATACATGGTGCTGAGGATCAAACCCAGTGCCTCACGCATGCTAGGCAAGCGCTCTACCACTGCGCTACAGCCCCAGCACCCCCAGCCCTATTTTGTGCTTTATGTAGAGACAGGGTCTCACTGAGTTGTTTAGCACCTCGCCATTGCTGAGGCTGGCTTTGAACTCGCAATTCTCCTGTCTCAGCCTCCCTAAGTGCTGGGGTTACAGGCTTGAGCAACCGCGCCTGGCTTTAATCAGCTTCTTATAGATGAATGGCTAGATTGTTTCCAGTTCTTAGCTATGACCCCAAAATGCTGTAGTGAGCATGCACATGTAAGTGGGCATGTGTACTGTTCATGCATTCTTTTATGCACAAAAAATGTATTGAGCAGATACTATGTGTTAAGTACTGTATTATATGCTGATGATACAATGGTGAACAGAATAGACATGATTCCTTTTCTCATGGAAATTGTCTACAAGGGGAGAAAAATCATACAATAAATGTATAATTACAAACTCTGAGAAGCACTACCAATGTATGGTACATTGGACACTGTTGTTTAACTGACTGAACTCCACTCCTAATCCCATTTTCTTCAGTTTTCTTCCAGCTAAGGTTTTGGCCAATGAGGTTTTATAAATAGTTGTAGTAGGCAACATAATGCTCTCCCCCCACAAAAATGGATGCCCATGTCCCTATCCTCAGAACTTGTGAATATGTTAGATTACATGGCAAAGGAATTAAGGATGAGAGCCAACTGACATTAAAATAAGGACATAGTCTTGGATTATTTTGGTGGGCTCAAAATAATCACAAGGGTTGTTGGATGTGGAAGATGGAAGACAGAAGAGTCAGAGAAGATGTTGTAACGGAAACACAAGTCAAGGGCTGTGGTAGTATCTCAGTGGTAAAGCATTTGCCTAGCATGAGTGAGGACCTAGGTTTAATCTCCAACAGAAAGAGAGAATAGAGATAAAGAGAGAAAGAAACAGAAGTCAGAGTGATGTTATTTTTGGCTGTGGAGATGGAAAGAAGCTGCTAGCCAAGGAATACAGGCACCCTCTAGAAGGTGGATAATGCAAGGAAATGGATCCTCCCCTAAAGCCCTCAGAAAGAACAGTCCTGCAGACACTATGATTTTAGACCAGCGAGACTCATTTCAGACTTCTGATGTCCAAAACTGTAAGATATTTCATTTGCATTCTTTTTTATTTGTTCTAATTACTTATATATGACAGTAGAATGCATTTTGACACATCATATATGAATGAAGTATAATTTCTCATTCTTCTGGTTGTACACGTAGAATCGCACTGGTCCTTGTGTTCTTTGAAGCCACCAAATTTGAGGTAATTTGTTAGGAAAATAATAGGAAACTAATACATAGGTTTTTATTATTGCATTAAATGTGGAGCTGTAAAAGTCATCTAGTGACATTGAGAGAAAGGCCAAGAGAACTGCAAGGCCATCATGTCTGACCTTGTCAAACTGCTAAACGAGTGCCAGCAGCCCTTAATTTCCAGCCTTTCAGTTCTGTGAGAAAATGAACCCATAAGCTCACATTTTTAAGCCATTGTAGTTAGATATTTTGTTACTTGTAGATAAAAGCATCTCTGAGTGATAAGGAAGTGAAAACACAAGGGGCTATGAGAGAGAATATTACAGAGACTTGACCTGGCTGTAAAAGGTGTATGTGTATGGTTTCTTCTTCCTCTTCTTCTTTTGTAGTCCTGGGATTGAACCCACAGCCCTGCATGAGCTAGACAAGCACTCCAACACTGAGCTACATCCTCAGCCCCTCTTCCTTCCTTCTTTCCTTCTTCCTCCTCCTCTTTTGCTGTCCAACATCTAATTCCCCTTGCTATTTGGGGGATATTTCCCCAGAATGTACAGCTTTTGTGGACTGCATTACCAAACCACCTACTTAAAAATCTAAAGGAGAAAATCTTCCAACTCTCTGTCCCTTGGTGACCAGCACACAGGCACATGCTCTCTGCAAACAGATAAAGGTTATATGTATATATCAAGAAAAGCTATGGGCTGGGGTTGTGGCTCAGTGGTAGAGCACTTGCCTAGTGTGTGTGAGGCACTGGGTTCAATCCTCAGCACCACATGTAAATAAATAAAAAAATAAAGTCCACTGACAACTAAGAAAGTAATTTTAAAAAGTTGTGCTTGGGTGTAGTTTAGTAGTAAAATGATTACCTAGTATATGGAAGGCCCTGGGTTCTATCTCCTAGTACCAGAAAAAAAAGTGAATTCCCTTTTACTCCCTGCAGCTGATTCCATTGATGCTTCTCCTAATACCCCCAGGCATTAATTGTTTCTGTATAGGCCAGTGGCTTCTTACTGTAAGCACCTGTGCCTCTGTACCCAAGGTCGTTCTGGCCATGGAGTATGCTTAGCCAGTGTACAAGTCAAGCCAGAAGTGCCAGGGATTTAAGGGTCATAGGAACAATCCTTAATCAATGATGGATATTAATGGAAGAATAATAAATAAGCTTCCTTATTCTTTAGGTGGAAAACTCTCAGTCATGTTCTATTTAGTTTTCCTGAGATCCCAGTGGAATTGAGTCCCAGTTGGCCACAGTGCTACTCTGCTTAATAACAGACCTTGTATTGTTTTCTATTTCTTCCTTATCTCACTTCCCTCCGTTGCTTCCTGGAATTGCCTCCCAGATTAAACACTTGCTCTCAAATACCCATCTCAGGGTCTTTTTTTTTTTAAATTCAAAGTAACACAGTTGGTACCAAAAATGGTCCTTTGAAGTAGACCCTCAAGACAGAACTCTAGAATTGGATCACTTGTAGAACATAAGAAAGCAAGGACTTCATTACTAATGCTAAGAAGTTTCATGGCAATCCCTGGTATGTTGTCACATCACAATTGCTGAGATTTGCTGTGTGCAGTGGTGCATGCCTGTAATCCCAGCAGCTTGGGAAGCTGAGGCAGAAGGATTGCAAGTTCAAAGTCAACCTCAGAAATTTAGTGAGGCCCTAAGCAACTCAGTGAGACTCTGTCTCTAAATAAAATACAAAAAAGGACTGGGGATGTGGCTCAGTGGTTAATTGTATCTGAGTTCAATCCTTGGTACCAGAAAAAAAAATTGGTTTTGAACTCAGAAAAGAGGGGTGTGAGGCATTTGGTCCCTTTCAATCTCAACAGACACTGTTTGGCTCAGTTGATAGAGGAAGAAACCCAGGAACAGAGAAGATAATTAACTTGCCTAAGGTCATGCAAGTAAGTAGTGAAACCTGAGTTCAAACCCTAGTGGAGAGAGGGGGTGTGGGTCAGTGGTAGAGCACTTTCCTAACATGTTCAAGATCCTGAGTTCCATCTCCAGAAGCACAAAAAACAAGACAAAACAACAAGCCCCAACAAAACCTACATGCACACATGTGTGCATGCACACACACACAATTTCCAAGCAGTATAGTTAAATCGTTTGTTTCTAGAGCCTGACTACTTTGATGTGGAAGAGATGAAGAAAATGAAATGAAAGGGAGAACAACAATGAAAAACTGAGAGGAGATAATAAAAATCTTTATAATCTGGATCTTGATAATGCCTAATATACACATAGTGCTAACACACCCCAGTTACCATACTCTGGTCATCTTGGCCCTGTGACCTTGATGAATTTCCTAGGGGTCTGAATCAATATCTCTTCTGCCTCCTCATTCCACTCTGCCTCCTTCTTTGGGATTCCAGTTCCAAAATGAAGACCTAACTCAACTTCCTGACGCAGATAATGTAAAGGTCATTTTCTTACCAAAGAGACAGTTTGGATAGAATGGAGCCAAGTAGGTTGGCTTGGCATAAATAGTTTAAGTCTAAAATACAGACACTATCAGGTAGCTTACTTCAAGGAACTTTTCTTCACTCTGGATCTTAGAAAAGCTTTGCAATCACCCATCATTCCATGCATCAAACAGTCAATATTAAAACTACTCAATCCTTGGCCTTCACCACAGGCCTCAGTCCCTGACTAGCACAATGGTACCCATGAGCCAGTGACATCACCGGGGAACAATACTCCAGCTTCTGAGACAATACTAGATGCTGATAGCAATGAACATGCAAGCCAACAAGAAGGATGCAAAAGATGGTAGTTTTGAAGTCTTATGGAGCAAAAGCCAATTAACTCTGAGTAATTCCTAAAGGAGTCATCATATCATTTAAAAATAGTTCTGCAGGCTCTGTGAAAAGGGAAAACCTAGGCCTCAAAGGGCATCATTGCACTCAGGTCATGCCATCTTTGTGGCATACTGAGTAACATGCATCCTGTACACAGTGCAGTGTTAAGATAGAGGAATCATTGTAATGTGTGGCAAGATAAGCCAACAAATAGCAGAATATAGTAGCTTGGTGGCTCTCAACAGGGGGAAATTTTACCTTCCAGGAGATATTTAGACATTGTTGGTTGTAACAAATGGTGTATATAAGTGTGTGGAGGTTTGCTACCTATATCTAGTGGGTTGACGTTAGGGGTGTTGCTGACCATCCTACAATGCAGGGGAACCTCTCCCTTCAAACAAAAATATAAAGAATTATCTGGCTCCAAATGTAGATTGAGCACAAGGTTGGGAAACCCTGTTGTAGGTTATACAGAGAAGTATACATAAATAGTAAGGCAGTGTTTTTTACATTAGCAAAGCTACCCTGTAATAAAGACTTTAAAGTTTTCTAGGGAGGATGATTGTCCATGAAGATTAACAATACCATTCCTTTAACTTTGTATATATTTGAAATTTTTTCATAATAATGAAACATGAAAAGATCAGAGGGCATGCATATCTTTGATTCACCTCAAAATGGCAAAAGGTTTTTAAGAGTGCGAAAGCTATTGAAAACTGAATTATGTATATTTTTTAATGGGTGGCTTTAGAACTTAAAAGTCAGACAAGACATTAAGAGATTAGATATAGCTGGTGAAAAGCAATAATAAAATCATAGAATCCTCCAACCTATTTGGAACATAGTTTATCCTCTGAACAGTTTTTCAATGCAAATGAATCTGGTTCATTTGAAAAAGCTTGCCAAACTTAGAAGATAATAGTTCTAAAGTTCAAATAATAATATATGCATGGGAAGATTTCATTCATTTATTTTGGTAAATTTCTGCCAAATATGTATTTCTAAAAAACTTTGTATTTTGAAAATAGAACAGAAAAATCCCTGAATGTCCTTCATCCTGAATGGGAGGATAAACTTTTCCTCTACCCTTCTAGTGTTTGATTATTGAGTCTATGAAATAAATGGATAATAGATAATTGGAGAAAATGTATATAAATTTATTATGTGCACAGGGGCATCACATAAAAAAAGTCAATTCCCAAGCATCCAGTGAGATCTAGTAGGTTATATACCCTCATAATAGAGGATAGGGGAGGGTAAATGTAGGAAATTTAGGGAAAATATATGATTTGGGTGTAAGATGAATTGGCCCTCAGAAGAACAGGTGATGGGCAATGATAAAATCTGGGTATGGTATTGACCTCCAATCTTCCTATCTCTGACAAGTTTAATTTTCTTTTCTTTTCTTTTTTCTTTTGTACCAGGATTTGAACCCAAGGGGCACTTAACCTCTGAACCACACCCCTAGCCCTTTTTATTTTTTATTTTGCTAAGTTGCTTAGAACCTTGCTAAGTTGCAGAGGCTGGCTTTGAACTTAGAATCCTCCTGCCTCAGCCTCCTGAGTTGCTGGGATTACAGGTGTGTGCCCCCACACAATTTTGAAGAGCATAAGAATTTAATTTTCTCTGGCTGATGAGACTTCCACGGAAAGGAATTCACGCCAACTGAGTATTTTTCTGAAGGTCTGTCCTGAGGCAAATAAAGGAAGTCCAAAGAAATCCCCTCCCCACATTTGTGGTTTGTAGAGTGTGTTCAGTTTGAAGTATATGGGGTACTAAATCACAGTATTTTTTGGGGGGTAGCATTTCCTTAACTCCTTCAATCTAGAGTCCTCCTAAAGTATTAACATTTCACATTTGTTTACTCATCCTACTGGCTGTTCTCTCTTCCCCCCCCTTTTCCTCTTTCTTTCACTTCAGCTGGACAATGTGTCACATCTTAACAAGGTTTAGAGGGAGGGAGGCATATATCACACACAACAGCTTGAACACCCAATCATCAGTCTTTTGAACTGAAAATTCTCTCCTGTGAGATTTTCTCTGAAACCTTTTTGAGTAAATTGGAATCAATTATCCATTATCTCAGTAGTCTTAAACTTCCAATCTTCCTGCCTCAGCCTCACGAGCAGCTGGGATTACAGGGGGCACCACCACGCAAGGCCATAGTGAGTATTATTTATTAAAACAAGAAATTCCTGGGGCTGGGATTGTGGCTTAGTGGTAGAGCGCTTGCCTCGCATGTGTGAGGCACTGGGTTTGAGCCTCAGCACCACATATAAATAAGTGAATAAAATAAAGGTCCATCAACAACTAAAAAAAATAAAAAACCAAGAAATTCTTTTGCGGGGCACGGTGGTGCATTTCTGTATCAATTTGCGATTTAGCAAAACCACATCTCAAGATAAGAAGGGCTCAGTGTCCCCACCCCTTCAATCCCAGCACGGGAGAGAAAGAAAGGTTTTCTTAGTAACCGCAGTCTGAGCATTAAAATTAATACTAACATAATATTATTACTTAATCTACAGATATTCAAATTTGGTCAGTTATTTCACCAATGCTCTTTACAGCAAAAGAAAAAAATTCTGGTGGAGACTCAGTTATGTTTCTTGTCTCTATTAATCTGGAAGAATTCCTCCGTCTGTCTTCCACGACATTGACAATTTTGAAGAGCGCAATCCAGTAATTTTGTAGATTGTCCCTCAACATGGGTCTGACAGTTCCTTCATGATTAAATTCAGGTTATGTAATTTTGGGGCATGATTAATACTACAAATTTGATTAGTGTTTTCCCTAGCACCTCATCAGGAGCCATATGATGTCCCTTTGTCCTATTTCTAGGGGCATTTACTTATTTTTTGCTTGCTGGGGATCAAACGCAGGGTCTCGCATATGCTAGGAGAGTGCTCTACCTGCAACTTCACCCTCAATTCTGGAGAAATTATTTTTACCACATGGGATGATGCCATGTTTTCCCACTGCAAAGATTCCACTTCGACCTTTGTAATAAGTATCTTGTGGAGAGATACTTTGAGACAATGTAACAAAATGTTTTGTTTCTCATCACACTTGTTCCCTCTAGTTTGGCAGACACAGCAGGGGGTCAGAACTCTTGGATCTTGTGTTTCCCAGGGATAGATTGTATCCCTTGTGTTTGCATATTGCTTGGCACATGATAAATGGTTGCTTCCCTTCCCAATTAATTTATTTTACCTCAGCAGTAAGCAGAGGTGTATTGTTATTTCTCTACTTCTATTTCTGTCTTTCCTACAGATTGTGAGCTCGTTGAAGGTAGGCGAAGTGGCTTATTTTTCCCCAGTGTCTAGTACGTGTTTGAAATAGTGGTCTGGGGTAGATATTACGCAAGAAGGTAAGGGCTGTGAGTCGGCCGGGGTGTGGCATTTTTCCTGTTTTAAAGGGAGGCAAAGGCGAGGACTGTGTAGGGCGCGGCCAGCGTAGTCACTTTGCAAAAGGGCCCGTGAGTCTCTGCCAGTTGGTTGGCTGCTGGGCCTCAGGCTTCCGCAGAGTGGGGAGGAAGGTGGGGCGGGAAATCGAAAACCGAACTTGCAGCTCCCGGCATTCCCCGTGGGCGGTACTCCCCTTTGACCTCTCGCTCGCGTGCTACACATCCGGGCCTCTGTTACTAGTGAGGGGAAGATGGCGGCCGCAACTGTGGTGGTTCCCGCAGAGTGGATAAAGAACTGGGAGAAATCAGGGAGAAGCGAATTGTGAGTGTTCGGGCCAGAGGTGGGCGCAGGGCCTGGCCGAGACAAGGCGTCGGCCATACACTCAGGTGTGGTGGGAGGTTGTGTGTTTCGGGGGGAAGATGTGCCCCCTCCCCCACCCGGTGGCGGGCGTGGATGGTTGGCTAGGAGTTTCGAACTCAGGGAGGAGCGGTACTGGTAACTGCCGTCGACCTCCCTCCTTCCTTGACTTCCTCCAAATCTCTGCTGTCCGCAGCAGCTCGGCTTCCTTTGGCCTCTTAGCAGAACTCCTGTTTCGTCCCTGCGGGTCTCCACGCTCCCGGCTCGATCTGTTTTTGTCCCCCTCTTCGCTTGAGCTCACTTGGCTCCTTTCTCTTTATGGGTCTGCGCCGGAGCGATTCAGACTTTCCATTTTTTTTTCTGTTCCATTTCTTCACTCTGCATCCGTTCGACTCCGCAGTTTGGAGCCTGCCGCCTCCTTTGCATGAAGTCCGAGGAGGGTGAACCGTCCCGGACTCTCCCCTTCTCTTCGCCCGCCGCCGAGAAGCCCGGGGCGTCGTGAAGAGCCCCGTTTGGCACCTCTGGTCCTCCCGGGGAGCGGTGTCTTGGACTGTCCCGGCCTTGCGCAGCGCCGCGGGCCGTGGGGAAGTGTGGCCGGGATTGCCGCTTTCCCCCGAAGACCTATCGGCATTTCTTTGCTCCGTGTTTTCACCTTGGAGCTATTTCGGGTTGGATTCAACTTTTGTCATTAAACATTTCCTAAAACCCATTTTGTCCTGGGACTGTAACTAATTCTGGCAACTCTCCACGCTTCTCAAGTACCTAGGATAACGTGTTTCCTTTAGTCATAAAACTTATTTTTCTTTTCGGTAATACAGAAAACAGTAGTTTGCCATACCCGCGATTTCCTTGCCCAGAATTTCAGAGCTCCGCCCCTCCCCCAGAAAAAATTGTTTAAGCAGTAAAACCACAAATTTAAAAACAAATAATTTAGTTCTACTTTCTTTTTGAATCGCTTTAGAATCTAGAGCTCAACCTTATATCATATTAACTCTTGTCATTGTGGTCGTTCCCCCTATTCCAGTAACCAGTTTACTGTTGCTAGTAGGGAAGATACGAATCTTTGGAACTTTGTTACTTGGAACCAAGCGCCAGGAACGCGTTGCCCGATCTTGCTCTTGTAATGTTGCCAGCCTATATTATGGCTTACTCTCCCCGTCCCCCCCCCCCCCGCACTGTTCTGTGAAACTTAAAGTGAGCTCTAGAATTGGATTGCCTGAATAAGCGGTCGTCTTAGCCACTTAACTAGCTGAGTGACCTTGGGTAAGTTCCTTAACCACTTTGTTTCCCCTTGAGTAAATTGGGAATAATAAGTACTCAAAGGATTGTTGTGAAGACTAAATAATGCCTGTAAAGCACTTGGCTTATAGTAAGTGCTCAAGTGATGGCTATTAAAAGTAATATTATTCCAGCCTTTAGATATTTAAACTTCTCAGGACAGCTCTTGCACTTAAAGTCTGTACCACTCAGGTTAGCAATTAATTGGTCTCTGACTCCTTCATGTGTATTTACTCTTGTACTCTAATGAATTGAGAGGTCCTTGAAGGATAGGGACTGTGTGTCTCATATTTCTCTTGGTTCAACACCCGCTCTTCAGCATATACTTACAGTGCTTATTGGTTTATTAACTGACAGATAAGTCTATTTGATAAACATTCTTTTTTAACTGTTAGGAACATTTTTCAAATCCTCATAGTCATCATCTTCATCTAAGGGTAACCCCCTGAAAACAGATAAATTGGTTCATTGTTGTTTTATTTACCTTTAGAGCCAGATCATCTATTTAGGGGTTGTCATTTTTGTAAATAGCTCAGCTTGCTCCTCTTTTGAATTTTTTTTTTTGTGGTGTTGGGTACGAGCTCTATTAGTGAGCTACATCCCTGGTCCCCAGCTGCTGTTTTTGACATTTTTACTATTGTTGCTTCCACCTTAGAATGACAAATATTGGGCTAGAAGGTGAACTTCTGCTTGCTTCTGAGTGGCACTGGTTGGAAGAAGACTAAAAGATGTAAGAGGTCAAAATGTCTAGTTAAAATAGAATTTGGGGTTCACTTTATGCATATTTACATGATCCATGCTAACAGTCATAGTTCCTTGTGTTAAAGAGCTACTTTAAAAACTGTTCTTAAGACTTATGTGGATGTAGTTATTGCATGTCTTATGGAATGAGGTTTGAATTATAGTAGGTCCAAATCAGTATGGTCAGTTTTATAACTATATTACAGGAAAAAATTTAAAGTTATGACATACTGAAATATTTAAAATAGACACATCACCATCCAGTACTTCACTTTCATTTATTTGACTTTTTTCTTCTGTGAAAACTTCACTATATAAAGCCTACTTGGGAATTTATCTTGCTAAAGGTAAATGTTAGCATTTTTATTTTATTAGCACAAATAGTATGGTAAAAACATTACAAAAAATCCTTTGACTGAAAAGAGTATCTTAAATATAAAACAGAATCTGAAAATGGTAAAAACAGTGCAACCAAATTATTAGTTAATCCTTTTATAGGTTTGGTTTTTGGAATATGACCAATATTTCAAATCATATCTTAGGCATATTGCATATTGTTTTCTTTCTAACAAGCAGATGAGCTTTTACTTGACTGAAAATTATTTTTTAAAAATATATGATACATATCATGAGATTGTTCATTTCTTCTTTGTCACTTCTTTTTTGTGGTACTGGGTATTGAACCCAGGGATGCTTTACCACTGAGTTACATTCCCAGCCCTGTAAAATTCTTTTAAAAAAACTTTGATATGGGGTCTCAGTTGTGCAGGCTGACCTTGAACTTGGTGGTTCTCCTGCCTCAGCCTCCTATAGTAGCTGGAATTCCAGGTGTGGAACTTTATGCTGAGCTTCCTGTCTGTCAGATTTTACTAGCATAAGTCTATTCTGGGAGTTATAGTCAACTACATTGTCATACTGTTAAAAGCAACATGAAATATATGGGCATTTTATAACTACCAAAGATGGTAAATTCTTAATTAAGTTCCATGAAAGACAACTCTATTACATAGAAGGTCTTGGCTTTGAAGAATAAGCTTTATTAGGTAATTATGCAGAAAAGTAAAATTGTATTTTGTCTATTAGACTGGTCCATCCATTGCATACCTAGCTACTCTGTTATGTTTCTAGAGATACTGATTATGTTTTTAATGATAAATTATTAAACTCCTAAAATGGTCTTTTCCAAGGGGTATCAGAAAGGCCAAGGAGTACCAAAACATAATTTAAGTGTTCTTTTCAGTAATACTTAGACTTACTCTTACAAGTTTCATATCTAAATGCAAACTCTTTCAAAATCTACACAAATACACGATATGAATTTAATCACCTTAATTTTGGAATTCGTGTTTCCTGATGATTTCATGGGGGCATAGGACTTACCCATGATTAAAGTAATAAACTTGCGTGTAACGGTGTATCTAGCATATAATTCTGTTTTTCATCTAAATTAACACAGTGAGTTTAGCATTTCTTTGTCACAACCTTAATGGACAATTGATATTCCAAGTTCCTAATCTGAAGATGCTATCTTATGCTATCAAATTTCAATATTTGTTCTAATTTTGAAATGCTTTCATTGAGTACCATCCATTTGTCTGTTTGAAGAATTTTTTCTTTAAAACATTAACATTCCAATTAGAATTTTTTGTTAGATCTTATTGATTATTAATAGTTAAAGTAAAATTTTAAAATTTAATTGCCAAATGTTTTAGATGTCATTCTTTTTCTTCTGCTACCAAATGATTTTAGACATTGCAAAACTTAGTTCATTTAGATGTTCAATAAATGTCATTTGATGTGAATTTCTTGGAAGGAAGTAGGGGAGATGTAATCATTCTAAGAAATTTTTGTTTTGGTGGTTGAATGCCACCTTCCCCCCAAGTTTCTCTAAATTCAGCTGAAGCTTTAACTGAAACCTGTTCTTGATGTCTTAGTTTTCACTTGGCATTTAATTTCTCATTTCAACCTGTATTCAGAAGTTAAATCTTGGTCTGTCTGCCTGGGAAGAGAAATGCGTTCTTCAGAAAATGTTGAAGCAATATTAGGAGATTATCTAGGCTATTGCTCTCTTTGTTAAAAAATTATTTCATAATGCTTAACGTTAAGATAGAGTGAATGCTATTAATATATTTGTGCTTTTCCTTACTGTAAGTGCAGAAAGTCTTTTTAACATTTATTGTTTTCCTTACTTCCATAAATGCATGCTTCCACGAGGTAAAACTATTATGTCTCAATATTCATTTTTGTTTTGTGGTAGTGGGGATTGAACCAAGGGTCACTCTACCACTGAGCCACATCCCAGCCCTTAAAAATTTTGTATTTTTGAGACAAGTTCTTGTTAAGTTGTGGAGGCTGGCCTTGAACTTGTGCTCTTCCTTCTTCAGCCTCCTTGAATAGCTGGGATTACAGGTGTGGGCCACCATGCCCAGCTCAGTAACAACAGATGTAGCACTTTGCTTAATCAAATTGAACCTTTATTGTTCCCTCTTTTTTTTTTTAAAGAATTAAGCACAGATGAACATCAGCCTTTTATTGGTGATGTCAACTTTGAGATGTGAGCATAATCAAGTAGTTCAGGTTTATGTCATTTTCTTTTTCCTTGGAAGATGGGGGTATAAGGTGAAAAGCTAAATATGCACATTTAGAAGTATTCAGAAAATACTTATGAAGTCCTTGGAAGAATGTAAGACATTTTATCATTTTATTCAGTTTTTCACTGATCTTTGATAGTAGATTCTAATTTTATTTTCAGGGACCTGAGACAGTATCTTCACAATAGCATTAAACTTTTAAATGTGGAAAAAAGTACACTCAAATTTTAGAGGGTATTAAGGAACTAAAATAATAATTTTAATTTGGACTGAGACAGAAAATTTGATTATTTTAGAAGCCATATTAAAATGGGCAACTGTTGGAGGTCATTTTGTGTCCTTTCCATACATTAGGCTAGGTTACTAAAACTCACAGAGGTGTAGTAAGACAAATGCAGCAAAAATTATTTCTTTAAGATACTTGCTCTTCTGTTAGTGGATTCCTTAGGGAGAGAAGCACATAGATAAATTTATAGTAGTTATTGGGGTGAAATTCTTAGTGATTACCTTGTTTCTTCCAATAACTAAGGAATACTTGTTTTATATTGTTATGCAAGTGAATTGATTGTAATAACCTATTAATGATTTTGTACACAATTTGAACAAATCTTTGAAGAGAGATGCTAATTAATAACTTATGATAACATTATGATCTGCATCCTAATATGTTTGTGGCCTAGTGAGTGACAATAAGGAATTATATTTCAATCATTTCTTCAGGTTATGTAATGATGACTGCACCATTAGGTAGGAGTTTGGAACACTGACATAACCCCCCCTCAACAATTGGAAGGCTTATTGAAAGAGATGTGTATTAAGATTGTTAAAAGAAGTAGAAAATGAAGCTACTAAAAATGTTAGGAAATGTGTATTTGCCACAAGAAGGAAATTAAAGATTAATTTATATTTCTATAAAAAGGAATATTTGACTTTGCATTTTTGTAGTCTGAGTACAAAGGGACAGATGAGTTATTGGAATCTGTTAAATTCTTCTGTCAGAATACGAGGCTTCCTACTATTACATTCTAAAAGTAATTGAGATTATAGGGATGTTGAGAACCATAAGAGGTTAATATCTCATAGTAAATATTGAAGCAACTTTCAATTTTTTTATGGAAGCAATTTAGATATTCCTTTTTAATATATTTACTCTGAAGAAAAGAGCTAGATGGTAGACATTTTTAGGTTATATTCTGATGATAATCTGAAGCAGATGCTATGATGTTGCCTGCTGGAAGGAAGATTGATTTTGTTTTATATTCCATATAAACTTAGGGTAGGTTTAACATATTTTGTGAAAGTATAAGCTTAATTAGTGTTCTTAACTCCTTGGAGGGCCTGCATAGTTCTCCTGAGAAAGGGTTAAAAATATTTGGAATCAAATTTAAACCAGCTTATTTGACCACTTATAAGGTACTCTGACAAGATTTTTTTTAAAAAAATGTATTTAAAATTTTTCCCATATGTTTTAGTGGTGCATTATAATTATACCTACTAGTGGGATTTTTGTTACATACCGATACATGCAAATAATATAACAATATAATTTTGTCAGTATTGTTTATATTTTTATTTGATACAATAATTGCACGTATTTATGGTTGTGATGTGATGTTTTGATACATGATGCATGATGCATAATGATCAAATTTGGGTCATTGGCATATTCATCACCTCAGACATTTATCATTTTCTCTATGCAAGGAACATTCAAAATCCTCCCTGCTAACTATTGAAAAAATATATATATATTTGTTGATGGACCTTTTTATTTTATTTTTATGTGGTGCTGAGAATCAAACCTAGTGCCTCACACGTGCTAGCATTGAGCTACAACCCCAGCCTGAAGAATTTATTTTTAATGGAGGTGATTAAAAACTTTTACAATGAAGTTTTCAAACTTATGCAGATTTAATTTAATAATTGCTTTCTATTGACCTTTTTTCCCTTTGGTTTTGAAAATAATTTTGTGAGACCAACATGTGAATTGTTGACCAGCAAAACTTTGTTCTGTCGATTTTTAACAACCTTACCTTGCTCACTCTGATGAAAGAGCATTAAAATAATAAAAAGACACAAAGGTTGAGCTGCAAGGACGTGGGTAATCTGCAAAGTAGGTAATTTCTTTGTGGATGATGGTAACATGGCATCATATTTAGCCTTAGATGTGATACATAAGCAGATTATGTAAGTCTTAAAATTATTTGTTTCATTGACTAGAAAAAGGATAGCTAGATAAAAGAGTAAGAGATTTTTGTATATACATTCACTGGTTTGTTTCATTTTCTTTAAACTTGAAAGAAAAAATATTTTTTATAAAATGTGAATTTTAACAAAAATACAGAAGTGTGTAAAACCTAAAAGAAGAGGTTAAAGAATCACTGTAAAATGCACACACACCTTACACTCAGTCAAGGCAAACATCATCTCCCTTTCTGATGAAACCCTTCCAACGTCCTTTGTGGTAACCATTATCTTGACACTTACAGTTTTTCTCTTTGGTTTTCTTTACAGTTTTACTACCTATTAAGTTTAATTTTGTTCTTGAACATCATATAAATGAAATCATAAAGTATGTATTCTATTGTATCTGGCTGCTTTTGCTCAACAATTTTTTTAAGGTTCCATTCATGTTTTCATTTTTATTTTTGTAGTTGCAAGGTATTCCATTGTAAAACTATACAGTGATGTGTTTATTTTCTTATGCTGTTGATGTACATTTTTGTTTTTCCTAGTTTTCGGCTATTGCCAGCAGTGCCAATAGAAAAAATCTCATACAACTGTCTTGGTGTATACAAGCATGGATTTTTGTGGAGTATATACTTAAGTAGATTTGCTGAGTTATAGATTACAGTTAACTTCAGCCCTGCTAGATATTGCCAAACTATTTCTATGTGTGGTCCCACCAGCAGTGTATGAGAGTTGACCTTGTTTCACATCCTCACTAACATTCGATACTGTCAAACTTTAAAAATTTTGTCACAATTTTTTATTGTGGCTTATATTTTCTTTTTTATTGCAGCTTATATTTTCATTGAGCATCTTTTCATATGTTATTGGTCATTTGACATTCTGGTTTTTTTGTGTGAAGGGCCTCTATATTTCTATTGAGTTGTTTTCACTTTTATAGATCTGTAGGGGTTCTTTATATAGTTTGTATTTGAACCCTTTGTATTACACTGCATTTGTTGAAATTTTCTGATTCTTTGTCTTACTTATCTACTCTTACAATGGTGACTTCAGATGTACAGGAATTACTCATTTTGATATAGTAAAATTTATACATCATTTGCTTTATGATTTGTACTTTTTTGTGTTTAGGCTTTTTTGACTCCAGGGTAAATGGAGTTATCCTTCTATAATCTTTTGGAAACAATTATTTTTCTTCTCATTTTTAAGTCTTAAGTACCTGGAGTACCTTAAGTACCTTTTGCTATGAGGTTGGGGTGCTGTATTTTGCTGTGATTGAAGTATATGAAGAAAATCTTGCCTCACACAGTTTAAGTACTTGGCAAGAGGAGGATAATTTTATTAGTTCTTTTGGATAATTGTACATATTATTCTTTGATGTCATGTCAGAATTCTATCAAGTGACATCAGCTTTTCTCTCTTTCTCTCTTTTTTTGGGTGGACAGTCTTGGTGTGTTTCCCAGGCTGGTTTGGAATTCCTGGGCTCAAGTAACCTCTTTCTCCCCACAAGTGGCAGTTTCTTGACAGTTTGTTGCAATATTGAATTTGAAACTACATTAGTGAACTTTGTGTACTTTGTTAATTTAAGACTCATTTGTTTCTCTTTCACTTGGAGTGGATCTCTTATGCATGCTTCCATTATTTTGAGACATCATGCATTGGTCAGCTGGAAAATTTTCATTCACTGAATTATGCAGCTTTTCCAAATATTGGCACACTTCATTGTGTGATATCAAAAACACATTCCTTAGTATCTTCACTGAGCTAATCGGGAAAATATTTATGAATTGAGAAGTAGTCCCATGGTGGCAGAAAGAAGTTTTCCAAAATTCTGGTTTTTGCTTGAAAGCTTAAATTTTATCATTGGCAAAAAGTATTCTGTTGTTTTCCTCGAAGTGACAGACTCAGTGGGTTCATTTTTGAGAAAATGACCTGCTGAAGATCCAAGTCTAAATAACCATAGTTTATTTGTTAGTCATTCTTTCAAGTTAAAAAATGGTGTTCCATAAAAACAAGATAGTTCAGCTTATAATTCAAACAGTTGCACAAATGTTTTTCCTATAGACAGGGTATTTTGATGCATGGCAGAAATTATGCAAACTTCTCATTTTATCATACAGACTATTGAAAAGACTTTTTTTTTGTACTGGAGATTGAACTCAGGGGTACTTGACCACTGAGCCACATCCCCAGCCCTATTTTGTGTTTTATTTAGAGACAGGGTCTCACTGAGTTGCTTAGCACCTCGCTGTTGCTGAGGCAGGCTTTGAACTCGCGTTTCTCCTGTCTCAGCTTCCCAAAGTGCTGGGGTTATAGGCGTGTGCCACCGTGCCTGGCTAAGAATTGTTTTTTTTAAAAAAGGATACAATTCCAGGGCTCAGTATTCTTTGGGGGGTGATGGTGCTGGGGATTAAAACTGGGGCTTCACCCACACTAGACAATGCCCTGCCACTCGGTTACATGCTCAGCTCAGGGCTGAGGATTTAATAAAATTAATAATAATTTTTAAATTTTTAAACTTTTTTGGTGCTGGGGATTAAAAAAAACAGTACTGTTATTTATTTAGACTGAGAGCTTGTGTCACAGCCTGTTTCGGGTAGAAGACCAGGATTTTAGGGTTGGATCATTTTTTCATCTGTTGTGCCTGGCATCCAAGTCATAATATCCACTAAGCAGTTGTAAATATGATCCTGGGTGGGATAAAATCTGTGGTAGTTAATGGTTAAGAACACCTGAGAGCTGAGGCTGCCTTTGAACTTGTGATCCTCCTGCCTCAGCCTCCTGAGTCACTGGGATTACAGGTGTGTGCCACCAAGCCCAGCTCATATTTTGATTTTCCCACAGGAATCAGTAGTCTGAGGCTTCACACACAAAAAAGAACACCTGATAAGTGGATTAGATCAAAGAAGGGGGGGGAGAGAAGTGGAGAGAGAGGAGGAGGACATTCTAGTGAGAGCCATTGGGCAAGCAAGCATAGGTCCCAGGGTTGAGATTTATCTGAGGAAGGAAGAGGGTCTCATTGCACCCTTAGCAAACCTCTATCATGGAGCTATGTCCCTAGCCAAAACCAAACCAAACCAAAACAAAACAAAACAAAAATGTAACATCAGATCTACCTTCTTAAAAAATTTTAAGTGAACAGTACAGTTAACTATAAGCATGTTATAAGCATATCTCTAGACTTTTTCATCTCACAGACTGAAAATTTATACCCATTAAACAGCAACTCCTCTTTCCCCCTTCTCGGCCCCTGGTAACAAGCATTTTACTTTTTGCTTCTATGAGTTTGACTATTAATACTGCATGGTGGAATCATTCAGTGTTTGTCTGTCTTTGGCTTATTTCATGTAGAATACTGTCTTCAAAGTTTATCCATGTTTTAACACATGATGAGATTTCCTTTTTTTATGACTGAATAGTCATTGCATATATGTACACCAACATTTTAACCATTCTTCTCTTGATCTGTTTCCACACTCTTGATTATTGTGAATAAAGCTTTGATGACCATGGGAGTGCAGGTGTTTCTTTGAGATCTTGATTTCACTTCTTTCAGGTAAATATGGAGAAGTGGGATTATTGGATCCACATGGTAGTTTTTTAAAAATTTTTTGAGTAACTGTCATACTGTTTTCTGTAGCATGCCTCATTTTATATTCTCACCAGCAGTGCACAGGAGTTCAATTTCTTCACATTCTTCCCAACATTTTCTATTTTTTACCCCCTAGTACTGGGGATTGAACCCAGGGTCTCATGCATGCTAGGCAAATGCCATACCACTGAGCTACATCCCCAGCTCTTATTTATTTTATTGTAAAAATAGTGGTCATTGTGACAGGTGAGAGGTGATATCTCATTGTGGTTTTAATTTGCATTTCTCATGATTAGTGATGTTGAGCACTTGTGAATATACTTGTTGGCTGTGTGTGTGTTGTTTTTGGAGAAGTATCTGTTTAAGTCCTTTGCCCTTTGTGGGTATATGGGGAGAGGGTATTGAAAATTGAACCCAGGGACGTTCAACCACTGAGCTATATTCCCAGCCCTTTTTACTTTGAAACAGGGTTTTACTAAGTAACCCAGGCTGACCTCAAACTTGAGATCCTTCTGCTTCAGCCTCCTGAGTACCTGGGATCACAGGTTTGTGCTATCATGCCTGGCTCCCTTTGCCCATTTTAAAATCCTGTTTTTTTTTTTCCCCTACATGTTGCTGGAGTGTCTTTTATGTGCTGGATATTAACTCCTTATTAGATACAGGTTGAGCATCCCTAATCCGAGGTCCAAAATGATCCAAAATTGGAAATATTGAGCACTGACATGATGCCATAAAAATTGCATACCTGACCTCAGATGACAAGTCACATTCAAAACTTAGGTGTACAACAGTTTATTTAGTATCTCCAAGGGGGGGATTCTTTCATCCCCCTTTCTGTTTAGTTTGTTTTTCTCTGTGTATGCCAGATGACCTCCATGTCCAGATTATCCCATCTTAGCATGACCACAAAGATTTAATAAAATGACATTGTGTGGTTCATTATACACAGACTTAAAAAATTTGTGTGTGGTACTGGGGATTGAATTCCAGGGCCTTGTGCATGCTAGGCAAGTGCTCTGCCACTGAGCTACGTTCCCACCCATTTTTGTCTTTTACTTTGAGACAGGGTCTTGCTAAGTTGCCCAGCCTAGCCTCCCATTGGGATTCTCCTTCCTCAGCCTCCTGAGTAGTTGGGACCTTGGATGCACCACCAGTGCCTGGCTACCATTTTTGTATGTTGATTTTGTGTCCTGCAACTTTATTCTAAGAGTTTTTTTGTTTGGGTAGAACCTTTTAAGGTTTTCTACAGAGAAGATCATGCCATCTGTAAAGAGAGATGATTTTTCTTTTCTGATTTGGAGACCTTTTATTTCTTGTCTCTAATTGCTGTGTCTAGGACTTAGTACTATGTTGAATAAAAGTAGTGAGAATGGGCATTCATGTCATGTTCCTGGTCTTAGAGGAAAAGTTTTCAGTTTTCACCATTGGATAGAATATTACCAGCGAGCTTTTCATATATGGCTTTTATTATGTTGAGGTAATAACCTTCTATTCCTAGTTTGTTGGGTTTTTATCATGAAAGTGTTGTTTTGTTGAAAGATTTTTCTGTATCTGTTGAGATGATTTTATAATTTTTATTCTTTTTTTTTCGTATCAAGGATTGAACCCAGGGGCATTTAACATTTAACCCAGGGGCATTTAAGTTACATCCCCAGTCTTTAATATTTTTAAAATCTTGAGACAGGGTCTAGCTAAGTTCCTTATGACCTTGATAAGTTGCTGAGGCTGGCTTTGAACTTTTGATCCTTCTGCCTCAGCCTCCTGAGCTGCTGGGGTTACAGGTGTGTGCTTCCAGACCAGGCATAATTTTTATTCTTTGTTCTGTTAGTGTGGTTTATTATGTCAATGGATTTTCATATGTTGAACCATCTTGCACCCCAGGGGTAAATCCTACTTGGTCATGATGAATGATCCCTTTTAATGTGCTGTTGAGTTTGCTTTGCTAGTATTTTATTGAGGATTTTTAAGTTTCTGTTCATCAAAGATACTGAACTGTAAGCTGGGCACATGCCTATAATCCCAGTGACTTTAGAGGCTGAGGCTCAGTGATAGAGAGCTCCCGAGTTCAATTAAAAACAAAACCAAACCAAACAATTGTAATTTTCTTTTAATGTTCCTGTCTGACTTTGGTGTCCGAATGTAGTAGTCTCTTATAATCTTTATTGTTTCTGTAGTGTTTGTTGTAATGTCCTCTCTTTCATTTGTGATTTGATTCTTTGTTCTTTTTTTGCAAGATGAAGATCTGCCAATTTTATGGATCTTTCAAAAAATTAAATTTGTTGATTGCTGGGTGCAGTGGCGCATGCCTGTAATCCCAGTGGCTTGGGAGCCTGAGGCAGGAGGATTGTGAGTTCAAAGCCAGCCTCAGCAAAAGCGAGGCACTAAGCAACTTAGTGAGACCCTGTCTGTAAATAAAATATAAAGTAGGGATGGGGATGTGGCTCAGTGGTCGAGTGCCCCTGAGTTCAAGTCCCAGTAACCCCCCCTACAAAAATTTGTTGATTACCCCCTTCTCAGTTTCGTTTATTTATGCTCTCTTCTTTATTACATCCTTCCTTTTGTTAACTTTGGGCTAAGTTTGTTCATTTTCTAGTTCCTCCAGATTTTGTATCAGGTTGTTATTTGATCACCTCCACCTCCCTATGGTGCTGGGGATTGAATTCAGAGCCTAGTGCATGTTGGGCAAGTGCTCTACAGCCAAGCTAGATCCCCAGTCCTTGAGAACTTCTTTTTAATGTAGTCATTTACTGCTAAAAGCTTCTTTCCTCCTCAGTACTGCTATTGCTGCTTCTCATAATTTTTGGTATGTTGCTTTTTTAGTTGTCTCAAAGTATTTTCTTTTTCCCTTTTGTTTTTCCTTTGACCCATTGGTTGGTCAAGATTGTGTTGTTTAATTTTCACACAATTGTGAATTTTCCAGTTTTTCTTCTAATATTGATTGATACCTAGTTTTATTTCATTGAGGCTGGAAAAGGTACTTGGTATGATTTCAGACTTCTTTAATTTGTTAGTTTTTTGTGATCTAATGTGCTGTGTCTTGGAGAAAGTTTCTTTTTGTATACTGGAAAAGAATATTTTCTCCCATTGGGGGGAATGTTCTGTATATGTGTTAGGTTCAGTTGTTCTGTAGTGTTCAAATCCTGTGTCTTTACTAATCATTTGTCTGGATGTGTTCTATACATTATTGGAAGTGGGATATTGAGATTTCCTATTATTGTGTTGCTGTTTCCCTCTTCTGTCCATGTTTGTCTCATATATTTATGTTCTGTGGTGTAGTAGTGTATATATTTTTATAATTATATTTTTCTTGTGAATTAACTATTATATAGAGTCTGTATCTCCTGTGAGTTTTTGAGTGAAAGTTTAAGTATAGATACTCATGCTCTCATTTTGGTTACCATTTGCATGAATGTCTGTGTTCATTTTTTTTATATTCAGGTTATCTTCTTCCTTAAACGTAAGGTAAGTTTCTTGTAGACAGCACATAGTTGGATCTTGTTTATTTTTTAAAAATATATATTTAGCTACTCTGTCTTTTGGACATTTATGTTTAGTTATTGGCAGGAAAGGACTTACTGTTGTCATACTGTTGTATTTTGCCTTGTAGTTCTTTTGCCCTTCATGGCTGTCTTCTTTTGTGTCTTAATTTTTTTCTACTGACATGGTATGATTGCATTCTCATTTTTTGTGTGTATCTTCTGTAGATATTTTCTTTGTGGTTACTATGGGATTTGTGTAAAGCATCTATAACCTATTTTAAGCTGATAACAGGTTGTATTCAATTACATCCAGAATTTGTTTTTACCTTTTCCCTACTCACATTATTGATGTCACAAATCACGTTCTTATGTGTCTCCATTAACATATTTTTGTTAGTTTATATGTACTTTTGTCTTTCAGCGTCTATACTAGAATTAAAAGTGATTTATGTTACAGGGTTACAGTATCCTGTATTTATCTATACCTTTACCAGGGAGTTATATTTTCAAATGCTTCTGTGTTGCTGTTTACAGCCTTTTCATTTCCACTTGAAGGACTTCCTTTAGTATGTCTTGTAAGGCAGGTCCACTATTGATGAACTCTCTCAGCTTTTCATTTTCTTTAAATCTGAGAAAATCTCTCTCAGCTTTGAGTGATAGTTTTTTCCAAATATGATATTCATAGTTGTCAATTTTTTCATATCATCCCACTTTTCTACCTGTAAAATATCTGCTGAGAAATCCAGTGTTATTCTTATGGAGTTTACCTCATGTGATATTTTACTTTTCTCATGCGGCTATTAATGTCTGTGTTTTGTTCTTGACTTTTGAGAATTTGATTTTTTGGCTTGGTGTGGACCCTTTTGTGTTTATCATATTTGGGATCCTTTTAGCTTCTTGAGTCTAGATATGTTTCTTATCCAGATTTGGGAAGTTTTTGACCAAGTAATGGTCCATTCTTCTGAAACTCCCATGGTGCATATATTGGTTCACTTAATATTGTTCCAGAGTCTATTGTTATTTTCAGTCTTTTTGCTCTTTTAGTTCTCTGGATAATTTCTGACCTGTCTTTGAGTTCATGGATTCTTTCTTCTGCTTGGTAAAGTCTACTGTTGAACTCCTTTAGTGGATTTTTTAGTTCCATTTTTGCATTCTTCAGTTCCATACTTTCTCTTTGGTTCTTTTTTAAAAATTTATTTATTAATTTTTAATTATCCAATAGAATCTATGTATATTGTTTAAGAAAGAATGAGTAGAAACAATACAATGTAGATCTGATAAACTATAAACTATTCAATAAACTACTCAATCTATAAAATTATAAATTATTCTATATAAAGAAATTAAAAACAATCTACAGAAGATATATGAATAAGATTAAAAACATGAAATAGAATCAATCACATTGGTTTTCTGTATTCAACAAAAGCATTTCCCAAATAAAATGGATGATAAAATGGAAAGAAAATCAGAGAAGGAAAAAAGAGTATAGAAATGAAAATAATGAATAAAATTATACAAATTTTTAAACATTGTTTTAAAATTAAGAAATTGCTTGTTTCATCTCTGATATGTTAAGTAATCAAAAGTCATCAATCTTATCCTTACAGTAACAAAAATGTCTGAAAATCAAATTACATTTCTTGAACCCAACAATGTGGTATATATAATCTTGAAGGACGGCTGGAGACAGAATATGGGCTAATTTGAGATTAAGGAAACCTTGGGGTCCTGTAGACTTAGGAAAACCCTCACAGTTCCACAGTTTTCCTTGAAGATAACCTACCAGTTTCCCACTGAAGAGTCCAAAAAGACCTCATGTCTCTGATAGGATTAAGTTATGAATTAAAAATAAAGTCAATTAAGGACAAAGTTTCAAGGAAAAATATTGGGAATATTGCAGTCAGAGACAGGAGTATGGGTGCCAGTAGGGGTGGTACACGTTGATGAAACACTTGTGAAAGTTGTCGTCCTCAGACACAGACCCACTTAAAGGTTGGATAAGATTATAAAAAACTCCTTTGTCCAATATCTGACCTGCACAACAGCAAGAATCTGGTATAATAACAATCAGTTACAGCTGAAAGAGTTATAATACACAGATTCTTTCTCCTCGAAATAGTGTTTAAGGAAACTCAAACAGATAAAACTACAGGATGAAAACTTAAAGCCTCTGGTACCTTTAGCTGCAAGCAAGCATTAAACACCAGACAGGTCCTCACCAGATAAAATAAATACTCTTATCAGCGGCCTATTTACCTCATTTTTTATTATTCAATAAAACATGTCTGGCTTTCAATAAAAAATTACAAGACAGGCCAGAAGACATGCTAAAATGTAGTCTGAAGATAAAAATAAAAATCAGACTCAAACATATCATACATGTTTGAATTGCCAAGTTAAAAAAACTAAAGTAATTATGAATAATATGTTAAATACTCTAATGGGAAAAAAGGATACAGCATGCAAAAGCATATAAACTGTGTTAGGGAAAATGGAAACTTTAAGAATCAAAATTCTAGAAATCAAACATGCTGAAATAGAAAGGAAGAATGCCTTCTGATGCCATCAATTAAATTATGGCCAAGGAAAGAAACCATGATCTTTTTTTTTTTTTTTTGGTACTGGATATTGAATTCAGGGGTACTTGACAACTGAGCCACATTCCCAGCCTTATTTTTGTGTTTTCTATATGAGACAGAGTCTCATTGAGTTGCTTAGCACCTCGCCGATGCTGAGGCTGGCATTGAACTCGCGATCCTCCTGTCTCAGCCTCCGTAAGTGCTGGGATTACAGGCTTGAGCCACGGCGCCTTGTTAGAAACCATGATCCTGATGATAAGTTGATTAAAAATTTCCCAAACAAAAATACAAAGGAAATAAAAGCAACCCAAGAACTGTGGGACAATATCAAAGAATGAAGCATGCATAATTAGAATACAAAAAGAAGAAAGGAAAACAGCAGAAAAAATATTTGACCTAAAACTTTCTGAAAAATTTTCAAAAACTGAGATAAAAAGCACAGATTTTGAGAGAATATCAAGTAGGATAAGTACCGGATATAGATACATGAATAAAGTAATACATAGTCATATATCCAAATTACAGAAAACTAAAAACAAAGAAAAAAATTTGAAAGAAGAAAGAAAAATAATTGCCTTACTTATACAGCTATAGAGGAATAAAGATAAGAAATTAATTGGATAGCACAATAACTAATTTTTTATCTTCAGCTGCTGTTCCTAACAGTTCTTTTCTCCATTGTAGGCATAGCCCTGAGCCAACATCCGTTTGAATTCTACAAAATTGAGTCTTTTTAAATGCAGTCTGGCAGTCTGTGTCTTTTTAGTTGTTGAGTTTAGGCCATTAATGTTCAGAGTTATTGAAATATGGCTTGTATTCCAGTTCATTTTAGTTTATTTTTGGTTTTTAACTTGACTTGGTTTCTCCTTCGATTGGCTTTTTCTTTAATGTAGTTCCTCTCTTTGCTGATTTTCATTGTTTTTCGTTTACTCCTCATGGAATATTTTGCCAAGAATGCTCTCTAGTGCAGGCTTTCTTGCTGTAAATTCTTTTAATTTTTGTTTATCATGGAAAGTTTTTACTTCATCATCAAATCTGAAGTTTTTTTTTTTTTTGGTACTGGAGATTGAACTCATGGGCACTCGACCACTGAGCCACATCCCCAGCCCTATTTTGTGTGTTATGTAGAGACAGGGTCTCACTGAGCTGCTTAGAGCCTCACCATTGCTGAGGCTGGCTTTGAACTCGCGATTCTCCTGTCTCAGCCTCCCTAAGTGCTGGGATTACAGGCTTGAGCCACCGCGCCCGGCAAATCTGAAGTTTAATTTTGCTGGATATAAGATTCTTGGTTCCCACCTATTTTCTTTCAGAGCTTTGTATATGTTGTTCTGGATCTCCTGGCTTTTAGGGTCTGGATTGAGAAATCTACTGAAATCCAAATTGGTTTTCCCCTGTATGTAATCTGCTCCTTCTCTCTTGCAGCTTTTAAAATTCTATCCTTATTGTGTATGTTAGGTATTTTCATTATAATGTGCCTTGGTGTGGATCTGTTGTAGTTTTGTACATTTGGTGTCCTGTAAGCCTCTTGTATTTTATTTTCCAATTCATTTTTCATGTTTGGGAAATTTTCTGATAATATTTCATTGAAGAGATTGTGCATTCCTTTGGTTTGTACCTCTGTTCCTGGATATTCTGTTCATAGTTTCTTACCATCTTCATTGTGTGATCAACTTTATTTTCAAAGTTGTGTATTTTGTCTTCATTATCTGAGGTTCTGTCTTCTAAGTTCTCTAGTCTGTTGGTAATGCTTTCTATTGAATTTTTCATTTGGTTTATTGTTTCCTTCATTTCAAGGATTTCTGCCTGGTTATTTTTTGAAGTCTCTCTTTCTTGAACTAATCTTTTGCTTCCTGTATTTGCTCTCTTATCTCTTTTTTGGAGGGATCAATGGTTACCTGTATTTGCTCTTATATTATTCTGTGCTTCACAGATCATTTTAATTATGTTCAGTCTGAACTCCTCTGACATTTTATCTACTCTGCTGTCAATGGATTCTATTGTTGTAGCATCTTGGTTTGTTTGGGGCATTTTCTTCCCTTGTTTTTTCATGTTTGTTGTCTTGTGTCTTCCTCTCTAGTAGTGCTGATCTCTGAGGTATTACAGTTTCTACCCTATAATCTTGTAGTGTCCCTTCAAGTTACCAGTACCTCACCTCTGGTGTAACTGGGCCTGCAGGGACCTTGGGAATGATCTTCCTGGTCCTCGCTTTTGACTCTAGATGGATCCTTCTTTGGTTCTTTTAAAATATTTTCTCTCTTGAAATTGTTGTTTTGTTTATTCTTCATTTTCCTGAGCTTGTTGAACGTCTTTATGATAGTTATTTTGAATTCTTTTTTGGGTAATTCTGAGATTTATTTTGGTCCTTGGCCATGGCTCCCTGTTTCTCCATGTTCCTCATAGCTTTGTATTGATATCTGCATATTTGAAAATATAATCTTTCCTAGTCCTTATAGTCCTTATGGACTGACTTTATAAAGGGGAGAACTTTACCAGTCAATCCAGCTAAAGAATTGTGGGAGCCTCTCAAACCTTTTCTGTGGATATGTCTTCTTAGGAGTTGTGCTTTTACATTATAGTAAGAAATTTGTTGATTTCTTTTTGTTTTGGGGTGTTTGTAATGTCCTGCTCTGTCCGGTGTCCATCTATTATACAATCAGTCCTTTGAAGTAGTATCATGCCTCCCAGCCCCTTTTTATGTTCTCAGTCCCCCATCCTTGGCTTCTTGAGTAAGCCAGATCCGCTTAGCACCCTGGTTTAGGCCAGTCACAGCCCAGTCCCGTATGCAGTCCCACCAAAAGATGGAATGTTGGACATATTTTCCACTCTATTTTCCCTGAGGGAGAAACTGTTGGTTCTATGGAGCACGATGCCCAGCTCAGGCTGCTAAGATTCGTTTGTGTTCCAATACAGGCAAGACAGAAACTACACCCTTGGTTTACTCTTGTGGAAGGCTCAGCATATTGGACATAGAGACCAGTCTTCTCTTTTTCTCCCTTGGGAGAATTCAGGTGCTGGAATTTTTGCCTGATCATGTGATACTGGGGTGGGGTGGGGAGCAACTCTGGTGAGTACATCCCCTGAACTTTCCTGCTGGTTTCAGTGTGGCTGGTTTTGAGTATAGGAGTGTCAATTGGTGTCTAGAATCCTTATAAAGGGAATTGTTTTTTGTGTTGTTGAATTGATGTTTTAATAACAGGGAGGAAGTTTTGGGGCTTCCCAGTCTAATCTTGGTGACATCTGTCCCATCAAGGACATTTATTCTGTTTCTTAAAATAATTTAAAAAAATTTAAGATTTGGGCTGGATGTGGTGGTGCATTCCTGTAATCCCAGCGACTGGGGAGGCTGAGGCAGGATTGTGAGTTTAAGGCCACCCTTGGCAGTTTAGCAAGGCCTTCGGCAACTTAGTGAGACCCTGTCTCAAGAAAAGGGCGGGGGAGGCTGGGGAATGGTCAGTGGTTCAGCACCCTTGCGTTCAATTCTTGGTGCCAAAAAAGAAAGAAAGAAAAAACCCAAACAAATAACACAACTTATTATTACCAGCCAAAGAGAAATTGTATGCAACAATTATTTATTCTTTTGTGGTGCTGGGGTCCAAACTCAGGGCTTTGTGCATGCTAGACAGGTGTTCTACCACTGAACTACATGTCCAGCCCTAAGGACATCCTGAAATCAGCTGACTGGTGACATTTTTAGACTGGCCTTTTTTTCCCCTTTGCTTTGAGTTCTTGACCATGAAGAAGTCAAGACAGTTTGGTGCTACTGCACTGGTCTGTGCTTAGGCACCCAGCAGTCTTACCATTCACTGCTCTTGGGTTATTAATGAAAATATCTGTATGGCAAAAAAGGAAATGATGCCTGGATATTATTATGAATTTAAGTTTGACCTTGTAGATCTCCACAGAAACTCAGGGATCGGGCTTGTTGAAGCACATGCTCAGAACTGCTACTTCATTGAATTAAATAAATTCCCTTCCATTATTATTCACCTAAGAGACTTTATAAGATTATAAAAAATGAATGAAAATAGTGACTTTTGTTTTTTGTTTTTTTGAATGGTGCTGGGGAGCAAACCTAGGGCCTCATGCATGTTAGGCAAGTGTTCTACCACTGAGCTAGATCCCCCAGCCACTCTCAAATGCTTTTCATGCTTCTTTTAAACTATTGTATGATTTCACTTACTTTTTTGCAGTGCTAGGGATTGAACCCAGGGCCTTGCACATGTAAAACGTGCTTTACCACTGAGCTACATCCCTCACCCCTATAGTATGAATTAACACACACACACACACACACACACACACACACGCACTCTCTCTCTCTCTCTCTCTCTCTCACACACACACACACACAAGACACATAGAAAACAATGGTGTAAATTACTTTGAAAAAACCTTGTGTGTTTGGGATAAGCTGAATTTAGTCTTGATATATTTTGGTGTTATTTTTCTTCCTATATCTATGTATTTAATACTGTATGTATTTAAATACCATGATGGTGATAACAACATTCATTTAGAATTTCCCATATGTTTACCATTTTTTCTCATCACTTACTGTAACTCTAAGGTTCTACCTGGAATCTTTATTATCGTGCCTAAATAATATCCTTAGGGCTTGCGTGTGGGTAGGTAGTTCAGTTAGTGTGCTTGCCTAGCTTGCATAAGGCCCTTAGTGTGAGCCCCAGTATTGCAAAAAAGAGGAGGAAAGTCCTTAAGCATTTTATTTAATGTGTAAACTCTATTTTGGTTATTTGAAGTTTGGTCTTTTTTGTGTGTGTGTTACTAGAAATTGAACCCAGGGACACTTTGCCACTGAGCTCATTCCTAGCCCTTTTAAAATTTTGAGTTAGGGTCTCACTAAATGGCTGAAGCTGGCCTTGAACTTTTGATCATCCTGCCTGAGTCTCTGGGATTACAGATGTATGGCTTTGCAACCCACTGAAGTTCAGTCTTTAGTTTGCCTTTTTTGGAACTATTTTCTTTGGATATAGAATTCACATTTGCAGATATTTTGTTTCTGCACCATGGATCTTAAATGTATCTCTCAGCTATCTCTGGCATTTAGCGTTTTTTTTTTTTTTTAATTTTTAAGTTTTTACTTTGAGAAGTTCTGTAATGAAGATATAATCTTGTCTTTTATTCTTTAGGTACTTGAAAAGTTTTGTCTTTGCTTTTCTGTAGCTTAACTATTATGTTCTCAGATGTGGATTTTTCTTCAGTTTTGGGAAACTGAATTATCATCATTTCTTCAAATGCTGCTTTTGCCCTAATCTTTTTCTTTCTCTGTCTTGCGGTACTGTAGATTTAACCCCCCACCTCCCAGACACTCTACCACTGAGCTAAATCCCCTGCACTTTTTGTTTTTATTTTGAGACAGTCTCTAAATTGCTGAGTCTGGCCTTGAACTTTTGATCCTCCTGCTTTAGTCCCTTGAGTAGCTGGGATTACAGGTGTGGACCACCACATCCAGCTCCATGTAGTTTTTAACTGATGTAACTTGCTTTATAGGACTCATCTAGTGCTAGGATTGCACATTGATAGATTTTTCTGTTTTATTCTAGTTTGCATTTATGCCGGATTCTCAGTGAAAATAAAAGCCATGATAGTTCGACTTATAGAGGTAAGATTTTAAAAAGTCTCATAGCTATCATTTTTGGCTTGATTAAAATTTGTAACTATCCTGATTTCCATTCATTTTTATGTATGAATACCAAATGTGTAAGAGTTTACATTATATAAAGCATTTATATGAATACATTACACTCAGGGTACATCTTGGATTTGACCTGCATTATAATCATATGCTATTGACTAATTTTTATACTTGGGACTTTGTATATTTAGTTAAATTTTAGCAGTTGGCTGTACCAATAATAAAGGTGAGAAAAAACTAGCCTGGAAAGAAACTGTTTTTGTTTGCACTAGAAAATTTCCAGAGTTCAGTGTTTTTACTGAAGCTGATTATGTTCAGGTGGTGCCTGGGGAATCTTGTTAAAGGCATTTGTCATGGAAAACATTAAAAGCAAAGGAGTTGTTTACTGCATATCACACAAATATGATTTATTAAGTAAAAGGTTACATAATTAAACAGGATGTAGATTTGAGTTTTGAAGGATTTTACTGTTAAACATTTATTAATTAAAATAGGCATATGGATTTGGCAAAGGAGGGGCAAAAATAAAAGCAATTGTATCAATTAAGTTTTAAGCATTTTCGCATGTAGCTTTTGTTGAGCATAAAACCCATTTTTTCCAGCATGAAAAATGTTTATAACTAACATTCTATTTTAAGCTAAAAATCAATATGTAAAATTTATTTTTGGTTATTTAAATTATGACTTTGTGAGTGGAAGATTAGGACAGAATGTTTTCCAATAGATGTTTACCTTCATTTTTATCAAAATTAAATATTGCCCTAATATAAGAGGATGTACTTTTTAAAGAACATTTAGCTGGATGCAGTGGCACAGGCCTGTAATCCCAGCAGCTCGGGAGGCTGAGATAGGAGAATTCAAAGCCAGCAAAAGTGAGGTGCTAAGCAACTCGGTGAGACCCTGTCTCTAAACAAAATACAAAATAGGGCTGGGGATGTGGCTCAGTGGTTGAGTGCCCCTGAGTTCAATCCCCCACCCTTCAGAAGAAGAACGTTTATATGCTTTAGTGGAAAGTATTTTTTTAAACCAATGAAAGAACCATTTTTGATTTAACACCTTTAGCATACCATCCCCCAATATTATTAACTTGTTTTAACTTACTTATAAAACTGTATAATTAAGGGCTGGGGATTTAGCTCAGCCCCAGCACTTGCTTAGCAATCATGAGGCCCTTGGTCCATCCCAAGTACTGGAAGGAATAAAAGATTTGTATGATCACTTGTAAAGACTTTTGAGAGGTTCAGATAATGTGTTCTTGTTTGAGTCAGTTGATTGCCAGAAATTAAGAATGTACAAAATTATTTCTTTATAAAAACACTTGGGGGTGTAGCTCAGCGGTGAAGTACTTGCCTAGCATGTTTGAAGCCCTGGGTTCAAGCCCCACCATTGCAAAAACAAAAGCACTTAGATACTTAATTTTTGTCCATTTCCAAGAGTCCCCATACTCTCAGCAGTTCAAGCATTGCTCAAAAGTTCAAGTCCAAAGTATCTAAGACTCAGGGCAGATTTGCATTATGAGCTGCTGTAAAAAATCAAAAGCAATTTATAAGTGTCCAATGTATAAAAGTACAAAGTAACATTTCTATTCAGAAAAATGGGGGCATAGAAAGAAGGGATGGGACCCAAGCAAGACCAAAATCCAGCTGGGCAAACAAGTCCTGCAGTTCTGTGTCCAGTATCTGGAGCACATGGCATCATGATGTTTTCTCCAAAGGGCTTGTGTAGCTCCACTCCTGTGGCTTTGCTGGTTGCAGCCCACATGGTCTCTCACGGCTTGTCTCTATTTTATTCCTACAGTTTTCCTTGGCACATGTTCCAATGTACTGGCATTTCTTAATCTTGGGGGTCTTAATTGCAGCTTTGGCTTTCTCTCTCATCTCCATGGAGTGCCTGGGTGGCTGAGCATGGTGAAACAACTTCCTAGGCTGCCCTGAGCAAACAGGGTGCTCCCATGGTCTCTTCTCTTACTTTTTTTTTAATTTAAAAATTTTAAAAAAATCTATTGGTTATTTTTAGTCTTACTTGACAGTAGAATCCTTTTTTTTTTTTTTTTGGCACCAGGGGTTGATCTCAGGGGTGCTTAACCACTGAGCCACACCCCCAACCCTTTTTTGTATATTATTTAGAGACAGGGTCTTGCTGAGTTGCTTAGGGCCCTGCTAAGTTGCTGAGGCTGGCTCTGAACTAGCAATCCCTCTGCCTCAGTCTTCCCAGCCACTGGGATTACAGGTGTGCACCCCTGCACCCGGCAATAGTAGAATCCATTTTGATAAAATTATACAAGCATGGAATATATCTTGTTCTAATTCAGACCCCAGTAGCTCTCCTTTCCCTTCCCTCACCCCCCCTTTGCTCCCTTTCCTCCACTGATCTTTTAGCCATTTACCCATAGATTTTTTTTCCCTTAAACTACCTTGAGCCTGAGATGGATGTGGTCTTGCCAATTCCTCTGATGCCCTCGAGCCATTTTTCTTATTGTCTCTGGGCAGAGTTTAACAGTCTTTATTATCTTTAATATCTAGTGTCTTTAATAACTGTTACTTCCTTCACCCCAGTTTTACATCTATCTTTCAAGTCCAAGTTTTTCAACTCTTTCTGCTACTGATTATCAAAATAAATTTGGCTAAAAGCCACCAGCAATATCTTTTGCCACCACTTGAATGATGCTGCCTAGAAATTTCTTCTGCCAGATTAAGAAATCCTTTGCTTTTTTAAAAAAAATATTTATTTTTTAGTTGTAGGTGGACACAATATCTTAATTTTTTTATTTTTATGTGGTGCTGAGGACCGAACCCAGTGCCTCCTGCGTGCTAGGCGAGCACGCTACCACTGTGCCATAACCCCAGCTCCCGAAATCCTTTGCTTTTAAATCAACCTCACTGAAAGTTTCAGGACATGGGCAGAATGCAGACAACTTCAAGGTTTTCAGATCTTACTACTCTACTTTGTGCTCCTGAATATCACAGTAAACTTGGCTAAAAGCCTCCAGCAATACCCATACCACTTCCTGAATTCTATCCTGTCTAGAATTTCTTCTGCCAGATTAAGAATTAGTCCATCACTGTGAGAGAGAGCTGGCCTGAGGGCTTCCGCAGTACATAATACAACTATATCAGGTTTTTCAATCATGAGCTTTTGGCCACCATAGTTCCATAATGTAACAATAGCCACATTCCTGTAAATAGCAGCAAGGTGCTAATGGAATAGTCACACCCTGTGCACCCTGTAGCCCTTGGAGGACAAAGGGCCTCTTAGCATATATAAAGAGGGACCTGAGCTCAATAGGGGAGTCTAGGAAGAGTCTAGGAGAAGTCTCTTGCCCTGTGAGTGTGTGTGAGCTGAATAAAGAGGTGTCTGGAAGAGTCTCTGAAGTCTCTGGCCTTGTTCTGTGTGTGTGTGTGTGTGTGTGTGAGTGATTTTTCATCCGCGGCTCCCTCGCCTGACTCGGTTTCCCTTTGTGCTGGCGCGGGCGCTGGCACATCACCTTTAAAATCAGCTGCACAGAAAGTCTCAAGACACTGGCCAAATATAGACAACTTCTTAGCTAGAACATAACATGAGTGGCCTCCAAAGTGTTCTGTTAATTGTGTGTGTGTGTGTGTGTAAAATTTTTAATCCAGTATAGACTTTACATGCTTTTGTGGGATTAGCCTGGTAGACTGAAAACACCACTTACTGTTACTGTGTGTAAAATATAATGGGAGTTCCTAACCACTTTTAAATAGGCATTTAGAAAACTTGTGAATTGGGACTATCTTTGCTACTTCACTGATTATGTGAATGCTTTTATGTCACCTCAGTGTTAGCAAGATGACCCCACTTGTTTTAATTTTCCTCTGTGATAAAGAGTAGAATTACCTGAGCCCCAATGATCACTAGAGGACATAACTCTTTTGGGATTGGAATTTATGATAATCATCTGTTTTGTCCTTCTGAGTGATTGCTTTTATAAAAAAAATTATATTTTAGCCAGGAGCCTTGGTGCACACCTATAATCCCAGGGACTCAGGAGGTTGAGACAGGAAGATCACAAGTTTAAGGCCAGCCTCATCAACTAAGCGAGGCTCTAAACCACTTAGTGAGAGCCTGACTCTAAGAAATAAAAAGGGTTGGGGATCTTGCTCACTGGTAAAGCACTTCTGGCCGGGTTCAATTCCCCAGTAAACCCCCCACCTCCCAAATATCTTAGCTGTCTGGATAACTTTAAATAAATGTTATGTGTGGTAAGATATTTTATTAATAGAAATAGAAAGCATGAAATTGACCTCATTCATACCTTACCAACAAGTAGAATTTTTTTCCTTTTTTAAAATATAGTTATAAGCACTATGAAGGCATAGTTGTAAAAAGGGTAGAATATATGTAATGATTTCTCATAGGGAATTGGAATAATTTAGTTATATTTCTTTAGCAAATGATTTAATGGACAAATTTATTTCATTGTAAAAGCATATTTTTATTGGCAAAAAGGAGATTTATACACTTTTATTCCTATTATGTCCCTGTTTTGTGATTAGTAGTCATACCAGGGGAGAAGATTTTTAAATATATCATTCTTCACTTGCTATTTTGTCCTGAAAAAGTATGATTCCCCTCAAAAGGGGATTATAATAGGATTTATTTTATATTAGTGCTTTTAGAGCTGCTTGTTTTCCTGCATTTAGTGGTTAGGAGAAGGTAAAGTTTTTAGCATGTGGAACTAAAGAAAAGATGGCCAGCAGAAAGTGTCCACTTAATCACTAACTCTGCACTCCAAAAACAAAATTTTTTTTTCAGGAAATGGGGCTGATAATTAATAATGCATGAGGCTGCTGCAATTTTATGCATATGGGTGTGTCTTGCTCTTTTGTAGACCCTACAATGCCAGCACCTTCTCTGTCTCCTTGTGTGTGCCTAGGGGCAGGAAGGAGCAGCACAGGGGGTAGTGTTGGGAAATTGGATCCCTGGAGATGTGGACCTGTGGAGGTGTTAGTAACCCTTTGAGCTGGAAATTGTGATCCTGGAGGTTAGCTTTTAGCAACTCAGTGATAACCAGCCATCATCCTCTCTCCACCCCCCATCATTCATTATCTACACTGACTGCTAGGCCTTCTGCCCCCTACCCCCTGTTTGTTGAGGAATGTGACATTTCCTGTCCCCTCAGGCCAAGGTAGGGCTGTAGGCAGATTGCTTTTTTGGCAAAGAAAGCAGGTGGCAAAAAAGTCAATACAGGGGGCTCATTTTATAGAATTGTTCTCTTAACCTTGTGTTCCCACCATCCTTATCTATTTTTCCCCTTACAGTAGTATGAAAAAATACTTTTAGAAGTGTTGTAGGGGAATCAAAATACCAAATGATATGCACAGTGGATGTAAATATGTGAAGTCTATAGACATAAAGTAAAAGAAAGTGCTCAAGTGCCAGTATATGACAAGTAGAGGAGGAATGGATAACTTTTTTTGAACATGTTAGCATTTTTTTTTTGTAAAAATGAAAGTATAAACTACTAGAGAAAAGCATTAGAAATATATTTTACTTTTATTATTGATGTTTATAGTAATTATGAGATGTAGGAAATGTATAGATTTCCCCCAGAGCCTGCCTTTCATGTTCAGAAGACTGTGTCCTTAAACTATTTCTTTTGTGTTTAACAGATTTCCAGCAAGCTCTCTATGAGTTGTCATACCATGTCATTAAAGGAAATCTAAAGCACGAACAGGCGTCTAATGTTCTTAATGACATTAGTGTAAGTATATATATGTTTAAACCTTAATTGTTGCATATTTCTTTTTGACTTTAATACAAAGATCTTACTGGGGATTGAACCCAGGGGTGCTTAACCACTGAGCCACATCCCCAGCCCCTTTTTAAAAAAAATTTAAGAAGAGTCTTGATAAATTGCTGAGGGTCTCTCTAAATTGCTGAGGCTGCCTTTGAACTTGCAGTCCTCCTGCCTCAGCCTCCCAAATATCTGGGATTACAGGCCTTTGTGTGCCACCATGCCCAGCTGATGCAAAGTTCTCTGAAGTGTGTATAGCTTAGGTTTCATTTTACTCAAAATTATAGTAGTTGGGTTTTTAAGGTAATATTGGTAAACTATTTTTGCTAGCAGCAATAAAGATATTTTAATCTTTCTGTTTGGTTGTAAGGCAGAAAATGTTAGGGAAATTGGAAGAGCAAAAACGTGCACTGTAACAAAGTCTAGGTATCCTTAATGAAAAGTGCTACTCTCAAAAATAAGTTGACTAAAATATTTTTCTCCTAATTAAAGCATAATGAGGTGTTTTTTGTTTGCAATTATGTTTAGAAATTAACTGTTTTAAAAATTGAGTATTAACTTATTTTAAATTGTGGTTTCATAGCTCTAACATTCATTTCTTGTTTTCATCTTCTTGCTGTTTGTTTTAGAAAATATTAAACAGATTTTTTTAAACCTTTAGTTAACTAATTCCGTTTCTGTCTTTTCATTTATTGGAGAATTGAAGTTAGATTCAGACCAGATGGGGCTGGGGTTGTGGCTCAGTGGTAGAGTACTTGCCTAGCATGTGTTAGGTACTGAGTTTGATCCTCAGCACCACATAAAAATTAAATAAATAAAATAAAGATATTGTGTCCATCTACAACTAAAAGAAAAAAGATTCAGATCAGATGTTTTTCATGGTAGTTTATATTTGAACTGGAAGATAGGCTGTCAAAGTGTAAGGGAGTTTACTGTAAACAAATAGATATGCTTCAGGTTTTACAATTGGCATGCTTGCCTGTTGCTATTTAGGTTGATTTTTAGACTTTTGTAAATAAAATTACTTGTCCAGTTTGGAACGGCTTTTATATAGAATTGGGAATCTGGGGCTTTTTGTTCTCAGTATGAATTTCACCTTTTGTGTTTTTGTGTTGATTTAAGCTTCTGAAAAAGGTTTCTGTTCTGGGAGGATTTTTGTGCTTTCCCAGAATACTCTTAAGGAAATACCCCCCCCACCTTATTTTTCCATTGGTACATTATAGTTGTACATAATTCTTTAGGAAATTCTAAGTGTAGCCATTGTGGTTCCCCTGCCATCCTTTGGTGTATGTTTGAGTGGTATGGCTTTGATGTTTCTCTTATTCCTCAATTGTCTGCAGCTGATATCTGCAGAATCTATGTTGGAGTGGTCTCTTGCTTTTTTCTTTTGCCATAGTGGAGGCTGAACCCAGGGCTTTGTGCATGCTAGGTAAGTGTTCCTCCACTGAGCTACATTCATAGCACACCCCCATCCCCTTTAAAATTTTATTTTGAGACAGAGCCTTGCTAAATTGCTAAGGCTGGCCTTGAACTTGCAGTTCTCTTGCCTCAGCCTCCTCAGTAACTGGGATTACAGACGTGTGCTACCTCACTGGCTGGAGTTGGTATAGTTTTTAAACAACCAACATTCCATGGTTGAAAATTCTTGCATTGCTTTATTTTTGGTCTTCAAGTAGCCTAAGTACTTGGCAATCAAGTAAATATAGTTGGAGTTCATAGCCCTTGAGAAACTTCACTAAATCAGATTGACCACTAAGGTGATCTCATTTATAAATTGGGCATTGAGAAAAGTTTTAGTGTTTTTATGGAATCTAACTATTTTCCCATTTAATAAGAGTAAATAGTCCAAGTAAGTGTTATGTATGTGTGCTTGGACTTAGTGTCTCCTTTCTTTTGATTATGTAGTGATATCTTTGTAAATACTTGTACAACTGATTGTCTTTGTTCTGGCTCTCATAGCACTGCAGTGTCCAGTATCTTAGCCACAAAAGTGTATTTTATGTTTTTCCTTGTAGTTGCTTGGTTTTCTTTAGAATTTCTTTCTTATAGTGTCTGAAAATATGCTAATTTTGGAGTTACTGTAGTGCTAGCAAACTATAATTGCTATAATGGAACCATGGTCCTTATTGATGGAAAGTGCTTCTAAAATTGAGCATGGGAGTGGGAAGTCAGGAGACAAATACAGAATAATGCTGATGTTTTCATCCAGAAGCAGAGGATTTGGGGTGAGTTTCTCCAAAAGCTACAAATGAATGAATAAAGAAAATACAGTTTTTGATAATTCTTTTCATCTTCAGAGAATTGAGTTTTGGAACAATAGCTATTAATTAGCTTTATATTGCTTTTAGATTTTTGATGTTCTGAACCCCTGATTTTTGCATAGATCAAGTGTTGACTCAGGCATGAGCAAAACATTTAAAGTTTGGATAAAAAAATGTATCATTTTTAATAGTCTTGCTTTAGGTAGGTATGAGGTACTCTAAATTTCATTGCTTACCTGAGGTACTTGTTCAGCTTTCTGATTTTTAACACAGTATTTCGTGGTAGACATTTAAACATTTTTTCTAACCATTATCTCTATTTTCCTATTTTATTTGTATTTATGAAACTTGAAGAATTTTAACATAGTGATGTTGGGGTTTTGTTAGTTTTTATGTTTGACTGAAGAGTATTGCTATTCTAAGACCATATTCTGGTATTTACTGTAAATATATTTTTAAAATTAGGAATTTCGTGAGGATATGCCCTCCATTCTTGCTGATGTATTCTGCATATTAGGTAGGTATTAAACCTTTGTTTCACCTATAATGTATGTTGTTAGATAAATTAATGTTAAATAAAATGTTTTCTTTCAAAATAAAGATTTTACAAGTGTCCAAAAGTTTCTACAAATCTAAAGCATTTTTTTACCTTGTAAAGAATATAGTATTGTAAGAAAAATGTCAGTATAATCATTTCATAGTTTTAAAGTATAATTCAAAATTTTTGAGTGTTCTACAGGGTATATTCATATAAATTTAAGCTAAATTGTTGCTAGTAAAGAGTCAAGTTTTCTACCATTTAGCTTGTCAGTTATTGAAAGGTTAGTAACAAATAATTAATGTCATTCAATTCAAGTTTTCAATGAATGATATCAGAACTCAAACTTAGGACACTCAAGAGATATTTACTTTGTTGTTGAACTCTTTTGATTCTTCTTAGTTTTAGAAAAAAGCAAGAAGAGCCTAAGTAATCAAAAATACTTTTTTTCTGAGAATGAGAAACCCACTTTGGAAATAGCAACTTCTTTATTTGTCTAGAATAAATAAGAATTTATGCAGGATAAGAAAAGAATATTTCTTTGACTTCAAACAAAAAGTAGTGTCCCTCTATGGGAAGCATGGACTGAAAAAATAATGTGTATTAAAAATTTCGCCTCTGATTTTAGATCGATATTAAAATAACTTTGAACACTGTTTTCCCCATCACTTTTGAGCTTTCCTATAACTGAATCGAATAGAAACATTTCTAGACATTATGATAACCACAGTAAAACAAGATATCCCTCTGAGAGTTTGTCAAGCTGTAGTGAATATTTTAGTTCACTAATCTTAATCCCTTGAATTAGGTAAATTAAATGTTTGAGAGTCTAGAATTTGGTTTCAACAAATATAAATGTCTGTGCTTGATCCTTTGGCATGTTTCAGATTTCATAACAGTGGTTATGTTGCGAACAGGTCAAAATGTATGTGGACTGTGAGTGAGAAATGAAAAGAGCAGACCATAGATGGGGTGACCATATGTCCTCGTTTTATTTTTCCTGGTGTAATTATTGATAGTGCCCTCTTTTGATCTCAAAACTCTCCCATTTGGATGATAAAGTACATGTTTGTGCTCTCAATTGGATTGATTGATTGACGCCAAATAGAAAACCTTTGAAACTTAATTTTTAAAATAGGCACTAAGGATATTTTATTAGTTTACAAGGAAATATAACATGAAACAAGTTTCAATTTTAAATTGACTTTTTACAATATATTTGTAAGACTGGAAGACTGATTTGTAGGTGAAATTTTGTAAAAGCATTGTTCCTTAAGAGTATCACCAGTGCTGGCCATCGTGGTGCCCTGCTGTAATCCCAGCTACTCAGGAAGCTGAGGCGGGAGGATCACAAGTTTGAGGCCAGCCCTAGCAACTTAGACCTTGTCTCAAAATATAAAAAATAAAAAGGGTTGGGGCTATAGTTCATTGGCAGAATGCCCCTGGTGATCAATCTCCAGTACCACCACCACACCACACACACACACACAAAAAGTTAAGAGTATAGTTTGTCTTTCTTTGAATAATCAATTATCAGCCTACTTGTTCTAGTAATTTCTTTATTAACTTTATTAGCATATAGTTTCCCTTCATAGTTATTTAGTAATGTGAATTATTGTTACAAGTCATTGCTTTTTACACTGGTAACATGAATTCATGAAGATGATGTTTGGTTGCTCTTGGGAAATTTCTTTTAGCCTATCTAGTCCATGTTTGCAAGCAAGATTAGGATGGCACACTTGGAAAGAGAATTTCCCTCCCCTGCCCCTTCATTCACCTACCTTGACCCTTGGCAGAGAATAATAAATCATCCAAGGGTGACCCCAGACCAAGGTAGGGGAATAGGAATAAGAATGTGAGCTATCTCTAATGATGATGATGATAATGATGATGCTGATGGTGTAGGTGCTGTTTTTGGGAGTACCTTATATGTTTTGGGTGTTGTATTAGCCATTTAACTTCATTTAAATCCTCATTAGCAGCTTTTGTAAGGTAAGTGCATAGATGAGGAAAATAAGGTTCAGAGAAGTGATTTTTCCAGGCCATGCAGACAGGAAGGCAGCATTTGAACCTGGATCCTTTTGGCTCTAGTGCCTGTTTTTTTTTTTTTTTAATCACATTATGTTGTGTCTCTAATATGTTAAGAGTTATAAAGGCGCTGTAATTTCCAGGTTAACATAACTTTGATGTGAGGGTGAAAGGAGTGTGAGAGTGGTAGTAACCTGAAAGCAAGACTCTGTTGTAACTTGTGCTCATATGACCTCTGAGATACCGAGGACAAGAGTTGGAAATGGTTGAGGGTTTTTTAGTAAAATCACAGGGGAAATTAAAAAGAACTTACTGAAAATTTACTGTGGTCCTGTTAAGCATTTGCTGATATGGTCAGAACTTGAGAGAATATCATCTTAATCATCAGGTTAGGTGGCTGAGAAGAGATGGGCTCTGATTTTGAAGAAAATGAATCTGTTCATAGGCTCTGTGATCTTTTTTCCCCCATGGTGCTGGGGATTGAACCCAGGGCTTTGTGCATGCGAGGCAAGCACTCTACCAACTGAACTATATCCCTAGCCCGATTCTCTGATCTTAAGGACCTTGGGGGGTGAATATTAGGGACTTTAAGGCTCTGGAGACTAAACACGTATTGGTTTAAAGAATGATTTCAGATTAACTCCAGCCCCTTTGGGTCAGTATCCTTGAAGTTGTACATAGAGGAGGAACCAGAAGACCAGATTAACATTGTGAGAAAAGGGAGTCCCTGGAAAAGATCGATAACAGATATACACAGATTAAAAATCTTAATGAGAAATTGGAGACTGTATTGCATTTTGTATTGTGCAAAAAAAAAAATCTCCTTTTTTCCCCTTTGGGTACCAGGGATTGCACATAGGGCCTCACACATGCTAGATAAGTGTGTCTACACCTGAGCCACATTCCAACCCTTAACATTTCCTTAATACACTTGAGCTGGCTTTGTGCTTTTGAATGGCCAGGGTATAGGGAAATGGCAATTCTTCAAGAAGGAAAGATGGAGAAGGGCCAGGAAAATGTGGTTATGTTTGATGATAAATTCCCTTTTATTTTGATCCTCAATCTTGACAATAGAAAGTTAAACTGAAGCAAATTTGTGAAAGGACTTTTATTAGCCGGGTGCGGTGGCGCACGCCTGTAATCCCAGCACTGTGGGAGGCTGAGATGGGAGAATCTTGAGTTCAAAGCCAGCCTTAGCAACTGTGAGGCACTAAGCAACTCAGTGAGACCCTTTCTCTACATAAAATACAAAAACAGGGCTGAGGATGTGGCTCAGTGGTCAAGTACTCCTGAGTTCAATCCCCAGTACCACAAAAAAAGAAAAAAGAAAAAAAAAGGACTTCTATTGTTTTGGGAGACCACATAGAGGCCAATTTTTATTACTTCACTAAAATTGGTGGCTTTTTAATAATCTAAATTATCAGTCAGATTTAAAGATAGGCTTATAATAGAACAAATAAATAAATATGGAAAAAAATAAAGATAGGCTTAGAGTATGTAATCAGTTAAAGCAATAATCCTGAAATCAGCCTTATTTGCCGTTCTACCAATCCTGATTCAAATTTTTGATGCTTGGCATTTAGCACAATTTATTTTATTTCCTGCACAGCTCAGATCCAGAACTTGCTTGACAAGTTTTCTGAATAATTTACTGAAACTCAAGGAGGTCTCAGTTTTAAATATTTCAGTAGAAAGAAAGCAAAAATATGAAGATTTTAATTTAGTGACTAGAATTGTCATTCAAAATAAGATATTAAGTATCTTTTATTATTTTCTTTTCATAATGTTGGTGATGAGGTCACTTAGAATACAGTAGCTTGAGCAAGGTGGCCATGGTCAGAGGTTTGATCTTCATGTGTTAGAGGATCTTTGGAGTTAAAAGATATTTTGTCATTACCCAGTTCAACTTTGCAATAAAGGAAATAATCTCTTTTTTAGTGTTTCTAACAAGTGATCATTTAAACTTTGAATATTTCCATTTTAAAGGATAGTATTATTGTTATATTTTGGTACTGGAGATTGAACCCATAGATGCTTTATTTACTACTGACCTGAGCCTTTTTATTTTGAAGCAGAGTCTCATTAAGGTGCTTAGAGCCTTGCTAGGTTGCTGAGGTGAGCCTTGCTTGGTTGCTGAGGTTAGCCTTGAACTTGCAATCCTCCTGCCTCAGCTTCTTGAGTTGCTGGGATTACAGGTGTGTGACACTGAGCCCAACTGTGAGAACAGTATTTTTTTTAAGCTTTGTTGCTTCTAATGTCTGTATGAACGACTTACTATTTTATGGCTATATCATAGGTGACAGGGTTACTCTCTAATATCAGGAGAAATTAAAGCATTCATATACACATGAAAGATATCTCATGTTACTATGGTTCTAAATTTTTCCAAATTCAGAATGAGGCATTTTGAAAATCAGCTAGTCTTATAGAAAATAAGTAATTTATTTTAGTGCTAAGGGAGTCTAGAAAAATCAAACTGTTTATCTTTTCTCTCTACATCATTATAGATATTGAGACAAATTGTTTAGAAGAAAAAAGCAAGAGAGACTATTTTACACAGTTGGTATTAGCATGTTTGGTAAGTTTAAAAAATATGTTCCTTTTCTAAAATTTGCATTGAAAAGTTATAATCACAGTTAATCGATGAGAATATTGACATGCTATGGACTTCATTATAAGGTGAGATTTGGGTTTTAGAATGGAGCATTTTCTGAAATTAGACATGCTATTTCTATGACATAAGCATGTTACCAAATCATTTAAACTGTACATATAAGACAAACTTTCAGTGATATTCCTGACCTAGTAAGTTTCTAACAAAGAAAAAGGTAAGCATCTATGAAATAAGTAGAAATGGTTATAATAGCTTTCAAACTGAATTTTTGAATAATCACTTTATTAGGCAAGAAGATGGAGGTAGTTTAAAAATAATAAATTCTAGAACTTGTTATAATCATTGTCTAGGAACCAAGTAGGAATGCCATTACTCAGACCTTGAAGAATATCCTGTCTTTGCTGTACTGGAATTTGACTTACAGTAGAAACTAGAGAAGGCTGAAGTACGTACTGTATTATCTTAAGTGAAAATTTAGTTAAGACCAACTCAATGAGAATTTCATCTGTAGTTCTTATTGTTTGATGGCAGTGTATAGCATGCTTATAATTCTTGAGTGAATTTTTGGAAAGAGCTATATATTATATATTTCGTTAATTGTAGTCATTATTTTCATTCAATTGAATTTCCAAGCCTCTTTGCAAATTATAAGTTGTGCTTTTTGCATTCTTGTAAAAAATATTTTGAATATAATTAAGATTGTGGACACATCGTTGGAATGCTAAAGAATAAATGTTCTTTAATTATTTTTTAATACAGTATTTAGTTTCAGACACAGTTCTAAAGGAACGCCTGGATCCAGAAACATTGGAATCATTAGGGCTTATCAAACAATCACAGCAATTCAATCAAAAGTCCGTTAAAATCAAGACAAAACTTTTGTAAGTACATATCTCGTATGTTGCAGATCAAATAGCTGAATGTACTTTCTCATTTTAAATACTAGCAGTTTCTATAGGCACTTGGAAGATTTTTTTGTTTGTGATTACTCTGGGTCTTGTGTTTTTTGCCTTCTAAAAGTAGTCTGAGATTATTGAATCGGCAGTGGGCTTTACATATGTGAAACCAGTGTTAATTCTGTCCATATGTAAAGTTAAAATAATACTCAGTGCTTTGTTTTATTAGCAATAAAATAATTTCATAGCTATGACCATACTTGATATATTCTTAATCAATAATGGAAATAGCCGGGCGCGGTGGCTCAAGCCTGTAATCCCAGCACTTAGGGAGGCTGAGACAGGAGAATCGCGAGTTCAAAAGCCAGCCTCAGCAATGGCGAGGTGGTAAGCAACTCAGTGAGACCCTGTCTCTACATAAAACACAAAATGGGGCTGGAGGTGTGGCTCAGTGGTCGAGTGCCCCTGAGTTCAATCCCCAGTACCAAAAAAAAAAAAAAAAAAAAAAAAATGGAAATAATGATTTGTTGTTGTTCTTTGATATGACTGATATTGTTTCCTTTTGTTACTGGTTTTCCCCATGTAATTAATGTTAGGGTTCTTTTATGAACTACTGTTGCTTTCTACAGTAAAAGAGACACAGTGAGGTTAACTGTCTATCAATAGCCATTTTTATGATTGTTCTAAGTTAGAGATATTCAATGAGAAGAATACATGACTGTGCAAGCTTGTTAATTGAAATTCAATTTTTCCCTTTAATGATATTTCTCTGATTTCAGTTATAAGCAGCAAAAATTCAATTTGTTAAGAGAAGAAAATGAAGGTTATGCCAAGTTGATTGCTGAATTGGGGCAAGATTTATCTGGAAATATTACTAGTGATTTAATCTTAGAAAATATAAAATCTTTAATAGGTAAGACATATATACTCTATATATTATTAAGTTTTTATTAACCGGGTGAAGAATATCCATAAAGATAAAAGGAATGTATTACATATGATTACTTTAATTAAGAAATGAGAAGTGCCTAGCTATACTTTTAGTATTTTATCAGTAATTATAAAATTTAACATGATATTTATGAAAAATCTTTTTGTTACCTGTTACTTGTGTGTTTATATTAGTTCCTGTTCTAGCATTTCTGTATTTTAATTCTTAAGTATTTCTCAGTCATCTTATAGAGGGCAGAAAATAAACAAGTGTGAAAACTTTAATAAATGTTCAGTGCACTCCTGAAACCTGGGCATCTATTGGTTCTTTTGGACTTGATTTAAAAATATCTCTTTAAGGAGACTTTGATACACATTTTATGTTTATAACAGCCTCTTAAAGTAAGTGTTGTAAATGTGTAACAAATAAGAACTGTTATTCTCCCTGCGTTTTAAGTAACATTTCTATAGCATTATTTATTTGCATTGAGCATTTGGAGGGTTAATTTCTATAAAAAGGTTGAATGAGTCATAGAAAAATAGGGTAATCCTGATTTTCTGAGAGTGGAAACAATTTCTGCTATTATTTGCTAGGTGTTGTGCTGTCTTAGGGAAGATTCTGCAACAGTATGCTATATTAGGTTTTGAAGACCTACAAGAGAGGTCTTATTTCCTGCTCATTGATTTTATCTTAGGGATGCTTTACCTCAGCTTCTTGATTGTTCTTTGTTTTTGCAATTTATATGTGATTAAGAAAGTTGGTGGTTTAATCCTTTTCCCCTTCCTCCAATACTTTCTATAAGCACTCAAAGAAAATTATACTTATTACAGTCTTCCTTATTCTTTGGTTTGGCTTTTGGTATAGGTAAGACAGCTTTTAGTTTAAATTTATCCTTTTTTTTGAAGTAAGTCTAGTTCTGTTAGTTGTTCTACTTTCTTTGCTACTTCTGCCCTATGTTGATTTAACATCAGGATGAATGGCCTTCTAGAGCTGCAGGACTCTTGATTACCTGTATGTGTGTGGCAGTAACTCATTTTTTAAAAAAAATTTATTTATTTTTTGTTTATTTTTTTAGTTGTTGATGGGCTTTTATTTTTATTTATTCATATGTGGTGCTGCTAAGGATTGAACCCAGTGCCTCACACATGCTAGGCAAGTGCTCCACCACTGAGCCACAACCCCAGCCCTGCAGTGACTCAATTTTAAAAATTCTCCTGTAATTGTTTTTTTGGCCAGGGTAAGCTCTACATTTTTCCTAAAGTAATTTTTAAAATCTCTCTTGAGAAGCTTATTAGTACTGTTTTTCTTGGGAAGATTATGGTACATTTAACCCCTTTGACTATATTATTTTGAGAATCGTTAGTATTTTAATTATCTTTAGATTAATCTGAAAACAGGTCCATTCAGCCCAGATGCATCTTGTCATCATGTCAGCTTTCTCCTATGCCTTTGAAAGGGAAGTTATTTGGCTGCTAGATTTACTTAAATTTTGACTTTATTAAAGTTTTTGACTATATGTTAATTTAAAAGTGATTTTTTCCTTCTGCTGTGAAAACAGACAGCAATTGATGTTTTCAAGCATAGGCTTTTTTTTAAAAAAAAAATCACACTTTTATTTTATTAGGTGTATTTTTCTGCATCTTGATTTATTGTTTTTTTTTTTTACCTTGAGATAGTAGGTTTTTTTTTTTTACAAACACTGTTTTGCAGAAATAGTCTAGCATAGATATTTTTTAACTGTTGAGAGGTGGTTTAACAATTTCAAATATAGTATTTCCTATCAGTTTTTAAAAGTTATTAACAAAGTTTTATTCTACTACTTCTAAATACATCAAGCACTTCTAAATACCTAGAACTAGATATTCTACATAAGAACTTGTCCACTATGCACACAGCACTGGTAAATAAAACTGCACATGTGGCAATGGTTATAATATGAGTCTATCTTTTAATACAACCGTTTTTTCCTTGATCCTTTCCCTCCTCATTTCCTTCTCTCTACTTTAATTCCAGTGAACAAGTATAGGCATATGCAATGCTTATAGATGGTTGAACAAATTCATATCCAGAAGTCATTTATAGAACGCAAGCTTTCCTATGGATTTCAACACAAAATGTACAAAATGTGCTAATTTTACTAAGTACTTGGTCATACACTGGCAACCTCTTTAATATCTAGAGACTATATGTTATAAAATTGGGACTCATTTGTCCATTATATATACTATATACACGCAAAACAAAATGTATGAAACATACAGAAAACTGATATCTGAAAATGTTCAATGGACACAGTAACATATTACCTTTTGGAATCACTTCCCTCCCACCTCCCCCACATCACTGAACAAGTACAGATGGTACTATACTCCTCACAGTGATGGGTTAACAGTTCCATTCCCCAAAGACAGTATTTCATAGGAATTTTAGTAAAGAGATATTTACAAAGTGATATTTTTCTATGTCTACATTTGGTAATATACATTGGGTATTTCTAAACTTCTAGATAGACTAGATAATTTTAAGTATGGACTCAATTTGTTCACTGTGTATATGACAGTCTTGAATAAACTGTACACATGTAGCAATAGTTCTAATTTGAAAATGTCTTCATAATATGAGTATTCTGGCTCAGTGGTCTATAATCAAGCATAGATTTTTATTAGCTTGTTTCTAAAAGAATTCTTTCCAGATTCCAAATGATTTCCTTTTGTTTAATGCATGAGTTTTTCTGTCTCATAAGGTCTATTCTGTCAGAGATATGATGATTGAGTCTTTAATTCTGTGTTGAATAAGTTGAATATCTCTCCCAGTCATGTTTCAATGGTCTATTATTTTCCTGCTAAGAATTTCAATTTGGCTTTATGCCTACAATAGCCATTGTCAGTTTACTCATATTTCTTGCCTCTAGTTGCAATCACTCTAATATACTGGCCATCTGGTCCATCTTTGGGGAAACTACAGTTATTTTGCAGTGCATTTCTTCCAGTGTCTATCATACAAAAAATGTGAACTCTAGGATAGAGGGACCTGGCACATAATGGGTAGTTATTTAATATTTATTTAAATGAGTTAATGAATCCATAGACATTATAGTCTGTCATTTCTTTATTTTTCTGCTTGTTCCCTTCTAGTGTGGTTTACTGTTTGTTCCTCCAAAGGCATTTTGTGTGTGTGTGTGTATGTGTGTTCCTTAATGTAACTGGTGGTAGAGGTAGGGAGATAGCCTTATGATTCCTCTCAAGATCACTTGTCTATTGATGCTTGGAGTAGAGAAAAACCTTTACAAGATGCCTTAACACAAGAGTGCCTATGTTCCATTACAGCCGCCATTAGAAAAAATATTTTTTGCATAGTCACGGTTATTGTTATTAGAGTCTCTCTATATGTGAAATAGGTTAACTGTTACCACATTACGATTTTAAAAAATAATTTTCTAAATTTTCCATTTGGCTACTTTTTTAAAAAAAATTTAGTTGATGGACCTTTATTTTTTTCATTTATTTATATGTGGTGCTGGTGCTGAGAATCGAACCCAGTGCCTCACGCATGCTAGGCAAGCGCTCTACCACTGAGCCACAACCCCAGCCCCTCATTTGACTACTTTTATAGATGAAACTGATTGGACTAACTTAACATACTTGAGATATTAAGTAGTGTCCAGTTTTTCTTTTGTGAAAGATAACATAGGTTGATATCTGTTATAAATAAAAGTATATCTCTCCTCTTCCAGATTACTGCCTTAAATTGAACCTAGAAAGAAATGGGTAGTTAACAGCATAGATTACTGATAGAATACCCTTGACGAAGTAATACTGTTAAATAGAACATGTCAGTAGTTCACAGTTCATTGTCTTGAAAACATAAACTTCATAGTAAAATGAATGAAATGCTTAAAAGATTTCCATCTAACATGTTGCTGTTCTAGTCCTTAATCACAAATTTTGTCTAATGTGGCTTAATTGGCTAGCCAGTTTTGAAAATTTTATTCAGTGTCTCTTTGGTCCTCTATGATAGAGCATTATTCCTTTTTACTTAGTGATTTTATATTACTTGTTTTAAAAATTCTTTTGTGGTACTGGGGATTGAACCCAGGGCCTCTCACATGCTAGGCAAGTGCTCTACCACCAAGCTATAACCACAGCCCTAGTTATTTTGTATTACATGAAGTTGTTATAAGATTGGAGAATTTACTAGATCTTACTTACATAATCCATTGTCAGTGTTAACAGCAATGTGATTGTAGTTTTTTAGCTTCATTGAGGCATAATTGATGTATATATTTATATATACATCTGTGAAAACATCACCCAAACAAGATAGTGCATACTCCTATCATTTCCCTTCAAATACCCTCCTGTCTTTTGGTATTCTGTCACTCCTTCTTTCCTTCTCCCCAGGCCACCATAGATCTGTTTTCTGTCACTTTAGATTAGTTTGCTTTTTCTTGTCTGGCTTATTTCATTCAGCATTATTACTATTTTAGCATAATCATTTTGTATGCTTCTGTGTTGGTGCCTGTATCAATAATTCTTCCCTGGGCTGGGGTTGTGGCTCAGTGGTAGAGCACTTGCCTAGCATGTGTGAGGCACTGGGTTCAATTCTCAGCACCACATAAAAAAATTAAACAAATAAAATGTGTCCATCTATAATAAAATATTTAAAAAATAATTTTATCCTTTTTATTGCTGAACAGTATTTGACTATGCATGCTGCCCTTGTACTATACTATTTGTCTATCAATTCACATGTTTATGGACATTTGGGAGTGTTTTCTGTTACAAATAATGCTGCTATGAACATTTGTGTACAGAGTCTTTGTATTGACACAGATATTTTTTTTCTCTTGGGTAAGTAGCCTAGAAATGGAATGGCTGGGTCATGTAGTACATTAACTTTTAAAGAAAATGCAAGTTTAACGAAGTAGTTGTACCATTTTACATTTCCACTACCAGCATTTTGGCGGTACAGAGGGAGGCAACTTTTGGAAAACATCTTTTTGAATAATTTACAAAAAATTGATACTTTTTTTTGGTAAGATATGATCATGTTTTTATCCTTTTTTCTTCCTTAGTGTGAGAAATGGAAGAAAAAGTGTTCTTAAAATTGGGTCACATAAAAGTGGAAAACAATACTTGTATTTGGAGTATTTGGTTTTCTAAATGATTGGTAAGATACTGTGAAACAGATGTTAGTTTTATGGCATTTAATAAAATAAGTGTGGAATTAGTAGAAGTAACTCTGAAGGGTTGAGGCAGGAATAGGTTATATAAGAGTTTTCTTGGAAAAAATCCTCTCAGTTGACTATCATAAGGAACAAATATTTAACCTTATATATCTCCCTAAGTTCAACACAGTTCTTTACTATTGGAAGAAACCAGTGTTTATTTGCTGGCTAAATGAAGTGGTTAACTTGCATTTAAGGGCTATGTCCAGTGAAAAAGATATAATGTATAATAGTAGAGTCCCATTCAGCTTTACACAAGGCATGTGGGATCTGACAAACTGAGGGAACAACAGATCGATATCACATGCTCACTTTGGGTCATAAGAATATGTTTCATTGAGCCGGGCGCGGTGGCTCAAGCCTGTAATCCCAGCACTTAGGGAGGCTGAGACAGGAGAATCGCGAGTTCAAAGCCAGCCTCAGCAACGGCGAGGTGCTAAGCAACTCAGTGAGACCCTGTCTCTACATAAAACACAAAATAGGGCTGGGGATGTGGCTCAGTGGTCAAGTGCCCCTGAGTTCAATCCCCAGTACCAAAAAAAAAAAAAAAAAAGAATATGTTTCATTGAGAGGAATGGTATATAGAATTGCTTATATTATTTACATTATTTCTCTTTTTTTGCCATGTGCTGATGATTGAATTCTCCTAACTTAAATGTACATATGATATGAATTCTCTATAATATCATTGTGGTAACAGCTGAAGCTGAATTCATATAGAGTTAATCACAGGGTAGAGAGGCTGGTAGGAATGTTTACCAAGATCCAGTCCAACTGCCCCTCTTTAGTTCACACTAGGAGATTAGCATGGATAAGTAGCCATGGGCACCTAGTCAGTGGTTTTTTTTCCATCTTCCTTTCCCTACTCTACCTAGATTGTTTTCTTCCTTTTTCTTTTTGTGTCATCTAAACTCCTTTGTAATATTCCCAATTCCCTTGGTGTTCTCTGATCTCATTAGTATCAGTAGCCTGCCACTTTTTCCTTTAGGATGCTACCAGAAAACTATCAGTATAAATCAGTGGTACAAGTATATTTTGTAGTTCTGTTGTATATGTAAGATAAACTAATGAGTCCAAAAATGATTGTCCAATTTCATGAACCTATACTTTTAATCATATATCAATGTTCTACATACTTATCCCTAAAACATTTTTCAAAATCCTTTTAGTTGCCTCAGTTGTAAAATGCATTGTTTGATTTTCCTATTTTTCTAAGAATTAGTAATGTGGATCTCTTTCACTAATCTGAGTAATCAAGAACTGATGAGATAGTAAGGCATAGAAGCATATTTATTTGACTAATATCATAGGATCTAGGCTCCAACCCAGTCCTGTCATTAACCCGTTCTGTGATTCTGGGAAAGGCACATTCTCATCTGTAAAATGCATAGTGTTCTTTTTTATGATTTTGAAAGTTATGAAGATTTTCCTCCAAAGGAAGGGAAGCAAACTTTTAAAAAGAAATTGTTTTTAAAACCATTTTTATCTTGCTATATGTTATCCCTGAAAGTTAATGGCTTTACTAGAAATGACATATAATCACTTTTGAATTTGTGTATATCTCATCTGTTACAGGATGCTTTAATCTGGATCCCAATAGAGTTTTGGATGTCATTTTAGAAGTGTTTGAATGCAGGCCAGAACACGATGACTTCTTTATATCTTTATTAGAATCTTACATGAGTATGTGTGAACCGCAAACACTGTGTCATATTCTTGGGTTCAAATTCAAGTTTTACCAGGTAAACCCCCCCCCCCCCGTGTGTGTGTGTGTGTGTGTGTGTGTATGTATGTATAGGTTAAATTCATACTTTTATGTGTATAATTTAATTTGAGTTTCATTTATAAATAATTGGTTTCAGCTCAGACATTCTAGCAGGGGAAATAAATCAATGGAGAGCTAATGATGCACCTTAATAAGTCCTATACTAGTAGTATGAATGATGTGCTAGGAAAGTATGATTAAATTTTGCCTCAGGAGATGGAGTCGGGGAGGACTTTTATCAATGTAAGCTTTTTTTTGACCTGGTCCTTAAAGAATGAGTAGAAGTTTGTTGTGAATTTTCTATGAAGGAGTGGTAAACAGTGTGAGAGTGAAGATGTGGTGGTGTGTATATACATTACTGATTGAGGGAATGGTCCAGGTCTAGAATGTGTCCCTGGATTATAAAATGGGGAAAAGAGGGACAGAAAATGACTTTGGAAAGGTAGGTACACTTAGTTGTCATAGGCCTTCAATGTTGTGTCAAGAGTTAGAATTTTATTGTATAGAAAATGGCTATTGGAATTTTTTTGTGGACATAAATACTTGAGAGGTGTATCTTACATAATTTTTCATTAAAGCATTACAAAACCTGCCAAGCTAATCTGTGCCTCTGGTTACTTCTCCTTCAAATCCCTCTTTCATATTAGCACTGTTACTTTTTTTAAAAAGAGATTTAACTGAGGTTCAGAAATCTTTGCTTGTAGGATGAAATTCAAACTTCTACATGAGGCAGAAAAAGCTCATCACAATCTGGCACTGTTCTTTTCCCCCCAGACTTATTATAGTCATTTTTTTCGTAAATCTGATATTTTAGTCATTTTCAAGTGAGTAGCTATTTCCTGCATTTAGCTATAGACATTGCTATGAACTTTTGTTCATGCAGTTCCTTATAACTAGGAAACCCTCTTACTACTCTTTTCTTCATCTTGTGAACTCCTATTTATTCTTTTTTTAAAAAATATTTATTTTTTAATTGTGGGTGGACACAATATCTTTATTTTATTTTTATGTGGAGCTGAGGATTGAACCCAGTGCCTTACGCATGCTAGGTGAGCACGCTACCACTGAGCCACAACCCCAGCCCCTATTTATTCTTTAAGGATAAATGTGTTACTTCCTCTTTAAAGTCTTAGCTGGTACTTTACCTATGCAGAATCAGTCACTTCTTAATCTATATTCTCATAAAACCTGATGCACATTTCTAACACTTCATCAGGTTATATTAGAATAAACTATTTTTGGCAGATTGTGAGCCATATAGGGCAGGTTCTATGTTTTATTAATGTCTGGAATTAGTTTACTACTTAGCCTATGATAAATGTTTATTAATTATAAGTGAGTGCTCTATGTTTTATGAAGATAATTCTCTTGAGAGTAGGGAAAATTTTAATGTAATAAAGCCTCCACTGTACTTTTGGTATAGCTTTGCTAATGTGTCTACTTGCCTGGGATAATCAACTAGTCAAAAAATTCTCATCTGTTGAATGTTTATCATATCTTGTTGCTTTGCTAGGCACTGATGGTACTCTGCTGAAGAGGAATGTCTATCCCTGTACTTTTTTTTTAAATGTTTATTTTTTAGTTGTAGGTGACAGAATATCTTTATTGTATTTTTATGTGGTGCTGAGGATCGAACCCAGTGCCTTATGCATGCTAGGCGAGCACGCTACCACTGCGCCATAATCCCAGCCCCTATCCCTGTACTCTTGGAGCTTGTGTTTAGGATAGTAAGAGAATTCCATTTTGGATTCTCAAATGATATAGCACCTAGTGCTTCCGCTTGTCTTTTATTTTTGCATTCCCAGAATGCTCCAGAAGATAGAAGACAAAGCAAATCAGAATTTAAAAGCATATAACTTTTAAGCGTGAACAAAACACATGGCAGGGTTTTTGGGCAAGAGAGTACTACACATCTGTTTAAAAACTAGCAATAGCAGCTGTTCTTTTTCCTATCAGGAGCCTGAGAAAACACTCTTAGTATAAGGAAACAGTTTCAAGTACTCCATCAGATTTTAAGAGGCAGCATGATTGCTTTGGGTTTGAGAACATGAAGCCAACCTCTATCATAAAAGGGTAGCCAAAATTTAACTTTGGGCATGATTAATTAGAACATATGTTAGGGTTTTGGATGCTGTAGATTTTAGATTATATCACAGTGAATAACGATGACCTGTGTAACATCCAGTTATCTCAGTGGTTGGTTTTAGAAATAAAAATCTTCTTATGTCAAAATATTCCTATGTAGCCTTTTTTTGAGCTGAATTAAAGTATACTGGGGAAGTTCCTGACATTATTCAAATAATCCTATTTTTGTAGATAATGGGCATTATTTTCTTATATAAGAAGTATCCAGCCAAAAGTACCTGATTTAGAAATAACCTGTTATTGGGTTGGGGATATAGCTCAGCTGGTAGAGTGCTTGTCTTGCATGCACAAGGCCCTGGGTTCAATCCCTAATACCACCAAAAAAACCAAAAACAAAAGCAAAAAACAGACCAACTAGAAATAACCTGTTATTGGAGGGAGTCTCCCATTGCTTTGTGTAATACTCGTCCACTGTTTCGATTGCTAGAAACATTTTTTCTATTGCTAAGATTGTTGCTATTCTAATTGCTAACGTTGTTTCTATTCTAATAATAATAGAAAAATTGTTTCTATTGCTATTTTTTTCCTTGTGAGAATCTGTTGTCTCAAAGGCTATTAAAGGTAAGGGAAGAAATGACAGGGATTTTAGTTATTTTGTGGTCTGGGAAGAAAAGTAAGGAAAGATATGAAAATCAAGAACTGCTTAGGGGATATATCCTTGAGAGTTGGCTCCCAGACATGTATGGTCAACTTGTGTATATTGGCACTTTGCCCAACTCCACCATCCTCCTTTCCCATGACAACCTGAAGATATTTACTCTCCTTTCTCTCAACCCACATTTTGACCAATTGGGAATTGTTTGGATTAGTAGCCTTATGTAAGCAGAACTAAATTTTCCTAGTATGATGTTGGCAAGAGGGATTTAATTCTAATATCATCCTGTGACCAGTTATACTGAGTGTTTTGACTTGGAAGGGTAATAGAAGATGTAAGCAGTTTTAAAGCACATGATCATTTTGAAGAGTAGAGCAGGCATATCTTCTGTGTTCCTCTTAGAGGGTTAAGGACCATTACAGGGTTAAGGGATAGCAGAGAGAATAGTAGGAAGTATGAGGGTACTAAAGTAGAAGTGTGAGGGTACTAAAAGGCAAGCTTGGCTGGAGTTTTGCCACAGGAAAGGAGGAGATCATGGCTCTCACCTATGTCACAATCCCTTGATTTCTGGATTCAAAACACAGTGGTAACATGGTCAAGGCCTATTATGCATATCCCAAATTCATTCATTTAAGAAATGTTGATTGAATACCTCTTGGGTACTAGGTGCTGAGGCTATATCTGTAAACAAAGATAAAGATTTTTCAGTCTTTCTTAATTTAGCTCAGGTCTCCCCAATCCTTGAATCATTGACAAGGCAATTCCCTAAAAGACTCCACCTTCTAGATTTATATAATCGCTTTTTCACCATTGGATTAATTTGTTCTTTGTCCTTGTATTTCTTACATATTTGGAGTTAGTTCTAAAGGCTTGATTATACTCAGTAAAATAATGGCAAAAATATATGGTTGGTTATAATGTATATTGCATAACTCTAATGGCTGTCTTTAAATGGTTCAGTAATGGTGGCAGCCTGATGCCTCCATTATACAGTGACATTCTCCCCCCCATCAGTAGCAAGGTATCTGCAGGTTAGTACTATGACATCTGTAAACATTCAGTTTCTCATCAAACTTACATTAAATGATTTATAATCCATGGATAATCCTTGCTTGAGCAAGGATTTTTTCTTAGAGGTTCTAAATTGCTGATTCACTAATGCTAATTTACCTCTATAATCATTAGCTGTTGTTCTTCAACAAACAAGAGTAGCCCTTATCAGCTCAGGCCATTTGGTTTCCTTAAAAATGCAGTTTCTGCTAGAAAGTCAGGACCTGTGCTTTAATTTTTCCCATTAATTACCAGTTGTTAGAGTAAAGAGTTTTTTTCTTTTTTTTTTTAAAAAATATTTTCTTAGTTGTTGATGGACCTTTATTATATTTTATTTATATCTGGTGCTGAGAATTGAACCCAGTGCCTCACACGTGCTAGATAAGCCCTCTACCACTGAGCTACAACTCCAGCCCCAAAGAGTTTCTTTAGAAGCAACCTCTAGTGGTGATATGAATGGTGTGTGTATGGCAGGGGGGAGGATATACTTGTGCATATTTGGGTTGACTTAAATTTTCAAAGGATTTATCTCATTGATTGTGGTAGCAGTGGATATTGATGAAATTCAAGATATATTTTGAAGATAGAGCCAATAGTGTTTGTTGATGGATTGGATGCAGGATGTGAGAAAGTAGAGTTGAGGACTATCTGAAATCTTTTTTGGACTGAGCAGCTGTAAAGATGGTGTTATCAACTGAGATAGGGAAAATTTTAGGTGGAATGGGTTCAGAATGTTGGAGGTGGGAATGTAGAATTCAGGTGTATATATTAATTTTGAGATATGTGTTATACGTCCAAGTGTAAATAACTGATAGTTGAATCTGGTAAATAACTGAATCTGAGTCAATAACTGGATGTATGGAATCTGGTGTTCAGGAGAAACGACTGGACTACAAATAGAAATATGTGTATCAAAAGCACGTGGATGCTATTTCTAAAGTTGTGACATTGGATGAAGTCAGCAAAGGTTGGTTATAGAGAGAAATAGGAGGAAAGACCCAAGGACTGGACACTGGGGCACTTCAGTTGTTAAGGGGTCTGAGAGAAGAAGAGGAGCCAACAGAAAAAGTGGAGAAGGAACAACATGTAAGAGGAAAACAAAGACAAAATACATTTTGAAAGCTTACTTGAGGAAGAAGTGATCAACTCTGTCAAGTGCTTCTGATAGGTCATTTAAGGACTGAAAATTGACTATTTGATTTGTCATCTGTGAGGTAACAGTGAGCTATTTTGGTGGAGTTGGGGTTGTAGTAAGAGATAATAGGAAGAGTCTAATTGGAGACAGTGAGAATGAACGCTATCAAACAGTTACTACAAAGGTATGCAGACACACAGGGTGGTAGATAGCGGAGGAAATGAATGCAGGAGAAAGTATTTTTTTTGTAAAGATGGGAGAAAGAGAACATATTTGTGTGCATATGGGAATGATTGAGTAGAAAGGGGGAAACTGCCCAGCTACTTGGGAGACTGAGGTGGGAGGATCACAAATTTGAGGCCAGCATGGGCAGCTTAGCAGAGGTCCCATCTCAAAATAAAATACAAAAGGGGCTGGTATAGCTTAGTGGTAGAGTACTTGCCCAACATGTGCTAGGCCCTTGGTTCAATCCCCAGTGCTGCCAAAAACAAAACAGACAACCATCACAAACAACAGCAATAACAATCACTGATACAGGAGACTTATTGGGGCAGTATTTTTTCTTTTCTCCTTTCCCTTCACTTTTCCCTTCCTTTCCCCTGCTCTCCTCTCCCTTTCCTTTTTTGGTGTTGTGGATTGAACACTCATCCTCCTGCATTCTAGGCAGTTGTTCTGCCTCTGAGTTACAGTTTCTTATTATTTTTTTTATTTTTTTAAATTTTGAGACAGGGTCTTGATAAGGTGCCCAGGCTGGCCTTGAACTTGTGATTATCTGGCTTCAGCTTCCTGAGTAGCTGGGATTACAGGTATACAACACTGTACCTGGCTCTGGAGTAGCTTATTTTTAAATGGGTTAGAGAGAATGGAGTCAAGTGCTTAAGTAAATGGAGTGGACTTTTAAAATAGAAGCAAAAAGAGTTTACCTATAACAGCAGGTGGAAGGCAGCATATGTAGGTTCAGTTGTTGGTAGGTGGGTAAGTGTGATTGTGGGAGTTTGTAGAAACCCAATTTATTATTCTGATTTTATTAAATGGAAAAGAAAGTCATCATGTGGGATGGGGAAGGGAGAGGTATTGGAGTTTAGAGAAGGTAGGAAGTACTTGAGTGAATGGATGAAACAAATAGAGTATAGTTGGTCAGCAGCATTCTGGGTGCACTTGAGGCCAGATATCTGAAATTGGCATTGAGGGATTGTAGCTATTGGTGATATTAAGATTTAAGATATGAGCCAGGTGTGGTGGTGCACGTCTGTAATCCCATCAGTTCTGCAGGCTGAGACAGGAGGATCACGAGTTTAGAGCCAGCCTCAGCAATACTGAGGCACTAAGCAACTCAGTGAGACCCTGTCTCTACATAAAACACAAATAGGGCTGGGGATGTGCCTCAGTGGTTGAGTACCCCCGAGTTCAATCCCCAGTGCCAAAAAAACAAAACAAAAAGATTTAAGATATGGAGTGAGTAGCTAGGATAAGGTAAAGGAGAAGGTATTTGAAAGAGATGAAGAAATTCAGTGAACTAGCGTGTTAGAAGACTAGTGTGTTAGAAGAAGCTCATACCTACATATGAAAATTTCCAAAAGTTAGGAAGGAGGGAATCAGATGTAGTAGCATACTCCTATAGAATCAACTTCTCAGGAGGCTGAGGCCGAAGGATCAGTTGAGCACAGGAGTTCAAGATAAGCCTGGGTAAAACAGTGAGACTCTTGTCTTAATGAGAAAAAAAAAGAATTAGAGGAGTAGTGAATCAGAAGTGAAGGGAAAGTCAGAAATGAAAGGGAATTAACCCAGGGGTCTACAGATGGCAGTGACAGGATATCACTGAAAATAGCGTAGTAGGGAACTTCAGAGCTCTGTCTCTCTACAGAAACAGCTAATGAACTGGCAAAAACTGCCAACTTTGCAGAGCTCTGGAATCTAGTAAAAAATCTTATAACATCCAGGGAAAGTCTTTTGAATAATGAAGCTGTAACTGTGGGGTAAAAGAGTGTTAAGGCATTTTAATTGTTTGCCTACTTTCCTCCATATCCAGATCAATAGTGCCTGTAATGGTAGAATCCCATACTTCTGGTGCAGGTTGCTAATGCCAGAGGGAGCACAGTATTATTTTCAAAGAATTGTATTTATGAGTCTCCATCTGTCTGACCACTCCCTAAAGGATCAGCATGATGTCTGCCTTTGTTTCTCTTAACTGAGCATGTTCCCTAGGCTGGGGATATTTTTGCCAAAAGTATCTGAAGGCACAACTATTGGCTGTAGCAGCAAACAGCAAGTTGAGACAAGTAGTAGTGAGTTTAAAAGTCCAAAAGGGAAGAAGTTAGAAAAGGAGTAGATGGGAAAATAAGGACTTATATAAGGCTTTTGCATATACCAGGAAATTGAGAAGGTCATGCCATGCCCAGAGCTAAACACATGATTAGAAAAGGCCTGAGAAGACCCTAAGCTTTCTCCTCTGGTTGGTATGCTCCGATCAAGCAGGATGTGGAGACTAAGGCAGAATTATAAATGGCCTGGCAAAACAGTACCTTAACACTGTATCAGTCTGCAAAGACTGGGAGAGTATTCCTCCTCCATATGTTTGCTACAGATCTTAAAGAAAACTGTCAATCTACTAGTTGACCACTAAGTTCAAAGAAATATTTCAGTGGCCACAAATGACAAAGTTTAGCAAAGTCACTAAATATGCAGCCATCAATAACCACACAATGCACCATCAACAAATCTTTGGGGTGGGGTGGAGAATCTGATTTCTAGAATTATCATAATTTTCAACATGTCTAGTATTCAGTAAGAAGTAATGAAGCATGGAAAGAAAGTATGACTCATTCACAAGACAAAAGAAATTAATAGAAACTCTGAGGAAGCGCAGGTAATGGACACACTAAAGAATTTAAATCAATATATATATAGATATGCTTGTGAAAATTAGAGTACTGTCTCACCAAATAGATAATAACAATAAAAGAAATTATGAAAAGGAGCCAAAGAGAGATTATGGAGTTGAGTGGTATAGTAAATCAAATGGAAAAATCACCAGAGTGGTTCAGCAGGTTTGAGAAGGCATAAGGGATGGTCAGCTAACATGATAAATCAAGTGAGGTTATCCAGTATGAGGAGCAGAAAGAGATGAAAAATGAAGAAAAATTTAATTGAGCCTAGGAGAACACCATGAGGTGTACCATGTGTGTATCATGGGAATCCTAGAGGGAGAAAAGAGAGAAAGGGACAGAGAATATTTGAAGAAATAATGGTTGAAAAACTTCCCAAATTTGATGAAAGATATGAATCTGCACATCTAAGCAGCTCAGTGAAGACCAAGCAGGATAAACTTAAACATCCACACTGAGACATTATGAAAGACCAAGACAAAAAATTGAATATTGTAAATGGTAAGAGGGATATCCATCAGTGCAAGGGATCCTTAGTAAAGTTGACAGCTGATTTCTCTTCAGAAACCATGGAGATCAGAAGGCAGATATAATGGCATATACATAGTGGTAAAGGAAAACACTAACTTAAGAATTCTGATTTGCAAAAACTGTCTTTGAAAAGTGAGAAATCTTGATAAACAAAGCCAAAGGATTTTGTTGCTAATAGACCTGCCCTACAGTAAATGTTAAACAGTCTTTTGTGCTGAAATGAAGACATTAGACAATAACTTGAAGCATATGAAAAAATAAAGAACACTGGCAAAGATAACTACATAAATTAAACATAAAAGCCAGTATTATTATACTTTTGGTTTATAGCTCCTCTTTTTTTCCCTGTATGATTTTTAAAAAGACATAAAACAATAATTATTAATCTGGTAAGTGACCACTATATGAAGATGTGATTTGTGACTAGCAATTTAAAGAGGGAGGGAGAAATGTATGGGTATAGATATTTTAAATGCCATTGAAGCTAAGTTGATATTTATTCAAACTAGGTTGTTCTGAGTTTAAAATATTAATTGCAATGCCCAAGGTAATCACTAAGGAAAAAAAAAAGTAAAAGAAGGAATCAAAATGGCACACACCCACAATGCAATCAAACATGAAAAAAGACAGTACCTAACAAATAGAAAATAAATAGCAAAATGCCAGAAGCCTGTCCTTATCAGTAATTATTTAAGTCTTTTTTTTTTGTGTGTGTGTGTGGTGCTGGGGATTGAACCCAGAGCCTTGTGCATGCAAGGCAAGCACTCTACCAACTGAGCTATCTCCCCAGCCCTCAGTAACTATTTTAAATATAAGTATATTAAAACTCACTATAAATAGTTTAAAATAGTTTTGTATAAGGCAGAATTTAGCAGAATGTGTGATCCAGCAATGTGTTTTCTATAAGAAACTTACTTTACAGCAAAAAGATACACAAAATTTGAAAGTAAAAATATTGAAAAAAGATTCCATGCAAGCAGTATGGAAGAAAAAGCTGAAGTGAGTTGATTAATATCAGACAAAACAGACTTCAAGGCAGAAATATTTACAAGATAATGAAGGACTTTATATGTTGATAAAATAGTCAACATATCATGAAGATATAATAGTTATAAACATATATGTACTAAACACCAGTTCCCCTAAGTATATGAAGCAAATATTGATGGAATTGAAGGAAAGTTATAATCATTGGACATTTCTGTGTCCTACTTTCATTCATGGTTAAAATAACTAGACAAAAGTAAGGAAGTTGGGGCTGGGGTTGTGGCTCAGTGGTAGAGTGCTTGCCTCACATGTATGGAGCACTGGGTTCGGTCCTCAGCACCACATAAAAATAAATAAAGGTATTGTGTCCATCTACAACTAAAAAAAATATAAAAAGTAAGGAAATAAAAGACTTGAACAATAAACCAATTAGGTCTGACAGACACATATAGAATACTCAGTAACAATTCATTTTTCTCAGTGTACATGGAATGTTCTCCAGCATAGACCATATGTCCGATTACAAAACAAATCTTGTCTTTGGTGGGGAAAGGGGTACTGGGATTTGAACCCAGGGGTGCATAACCACTGAGCCCAACCCCAGCCCTTTTTATATTTTATTTTGAGACAGGGCCTTCCTAAATTGCTGAGACTTGGCTTTGAACTTGTGAGCCTCCTACCTAAGCATCTCAAGCCACTGGGATTACAGGTGTATGTTACAACACCTGGCCAAAACAAGACTTAATTGAAATCACACAGAGTATCTTCTGACTACAATAGAATGAGATTAGATTATAGCTATAATGAAGGGCAGTGAGGGATATGAAATTCAAAATTGGAAGGGCTTTAGGGAGAGAGAATTGGCTGGAAACAACAATTGAAATGCTCCTACACCAACCCAGGCCTGGTAGTATGAGAGTTATCATGCCATTGGTGTTCTCATCATGAGCTAAGCTCTTTTCAAACATCAAGATAGAGGGAACCTTCAGAGGAGAGGTCAGAATATAGGGATTTTTGCTGAGTGTGATCATGAATTCCAGAGGATTCCATAGAAGTATTTTAAGAATGTGGAAAAGTAAAATAGGATAAAAACTGGGATTGTGCAGAATAATATAGGGATCACAGTATGGGAATTGATATTTGACCTCTGAGTCTGGGGCTTCTTGTGGTAATGTTTATTAAACAAGGATAAAGGGAATGATTAAAGTGGTCCTTGTGCATTCAAGTCAGGGAGTAGAGGGGAGGTTGTAAGTTTTTGTGAGTTTATTTTGAAACCCTGACCACCAATTGTTTTTAATAAAAAATGTTTCGATACTAAATATACCAATGGTTATGATACTAAATAACCATTGGTAAACACAAATATTTGAAATCAAGAGACTATTGTTAAGTCAAAGACTTGTCTTATCAGTCCTAAAAAATAAAGTGAAACAATGCCTTCTTTAAATGAAGTATGTTAGTTTGGTTGGTTTCATATTTTATGTTCACAATACCCATCACAACTATGGAAGAAGTCTTAGCTACAGAGGTTGTATTTTCAGTGTTGAGTAGAATAATAGGATAGTATGTTGTTACTGTTTGCTTTTCATTTACATTTTATTTACAGATAGTTATTGCCAATGATTCTTATTTCACTTTTTTACTACTTTGACCCTAGCAGTTTAAAAATTAGCTTCAGAAATGGGCACAATTCCAGGATCCTTGTGTTTCTCTGTAGGGGCCTCATAGTGGCCTGGAATTGACTTTGCTATTCTGTATTTTATCCATCTATAATATGTGTAGATACTTGTTTTAAAGGGGAAGTCAGTGCACAAGTAGATACACTTAGCATAAAATCCAAGAAATAAAATTATAAAGGGAAATAGCAAATCAAATACAGATGGGTTTGTACTTCCACATTTGTCAGCTTCGTCCATCTGTATGTCCACTGAGAGAACTACTTGAAAAAGCAAGTTAAGAAAACACATGTATAAACATAAATGCAGACAAAATATTACAGTATAAAATCTCACTCAGTGGTCAGATTTCACTTAAATATTAACATGCATTGTAAAAGTGTCTATTTTTTAAACTGTTTTCCTTTTGTTCATTAGATGTTCCATTGTGAAAAGGGATGCCAACATGATAATCTTTGTCCTAAATTCAGATGTTTGGTATGATAAGGAAGAGCAATGAAGTATATTCTTGAGTTAATCAATCTAATTGATTTTATTATTGGTTAATAGATAATATGATTTTAATTGTTGTATTTATATACTAAGTAGAAACTTTTCTTTTGTTTTTTAAGGAACCAAATGGGGAGACTCCATCATCTTTATACAGAGTTGCAGCAGTACTTCTACAATTTAATCTTATTGATTTAGATGATCTTTACGTACATGTAAGTCAAGTGGGCTGCTAAGAATATTTGGTTGTCCATCCCAGGGGTGGGGAAGAGGAGTAGTAAGCCATGTAGCACTTTCAAGTTTGGTTCTAGGATCTCAAGTCATCTTTTTTTGAATCCCTAATACATCCTTGCTTTGCATTTACTATATATAATGATGCATTTAATTATTTGACAAACAATGGAGATCAGCTGGTCTATAGAAATCAAGGTTGGATATGAAGTTCAAGTTCTTTGAACCATCATCAAGGCATATATCATGGTGAAAAAGGCAAAGTTCTGACCCAATGTAGTTTTAGGTTTTTCTACAATAAACAGATTATGGGAAATGTGAAATTACTTAGGTACTTCCTCCTTTATCTACAGTGCTTTAATCTTAGGCCTTCAAGACAAATGAGGAACTCCATTAGTATAATTTTCTTTTTAGTATATTTAAAAATACTCTTCTTGTGATTTTACTGTGTAATAAGTGATTACTATTTTGCTTTTATTGCTGGATCCAAGATTTAGAAGAGTTTGTGGTTGTGATAGAAGACCTCTATTTAGACAAAGCCAGGTTTGCAGTGTAGAAATTTTTATTGTAGGTTTTGCATTAGGATATCTATGGACTTGAATTTGTCCAAAGCTAACATTATTTTTCCTGCCTTTGAAATCTGTGGCTATGAAGTTGAGTAAAAGTTGGTTTCTGGGGCTAGGGCTGTAGCTCAGGGGTAGAGCGCTTGCCTAGCATGCGTGAGGCACTGGGTTCGATCCTCAGCACCACATATACATAATAAATAATAAATGAATAAAATAAAGATCCATCAACAACTAAAAAAAAAAATTTAAAAAAAAAAGTTGGTTTCTACCTTGGAAGTAGTCATAGTGTAGCAAGGAAGATAAAAATTTTGCATTGTTGTTAAGTACCGTATTGGAGATATTCACAAAATGCTGTGGGATCACTGATGTGTGTTGCAGGGTAGTGTTGGAAGACTCTTCCAAACTAGTGATGTTGAACTAAAATCTTGATAGATGAGTAGGAATTGTCTAGGTTTAAAAGGTAACAAGCTCTATAGGTAGAATTAACTGAGTATAAAGGCAAGTGGTTTGAAAGGTCTTATTAATCCTTTTAAGAAGCTTAGAGTGATTGGAGCCCAGGGGTGGTATGTACAGAGATTGAGGATAGAGAAGTAGATTGGGCCTAAAGTGTAAGAAGGGCCTTAAGTGCACAGAGCCAGGTGTCTGGATTTTTCTCTTGGAGGGAGAGAGTCATTCAGAATTTAAAGAGAAATGATTTACAAATTGAGAATATGAAAAATTGGCCTAAAAAGGGAGAATTTGTGGATATAGTAGTCTGGCATAACAAATGGAAAGTGAAAAATGATAGATTTAGTGCTGATGTGTTTAACAATAAATTCAAGCAGACCAAGTGTTTGTTTTAAGATGACAAAGGTTGTCAGATGGGATCTAAGAACCAGTTCATTGTTTATGTGAGACATAGCCAAAACCCAAGGATAAAAAAGTATCGAAAGTAAACGAGTAAGAAAAATACACCAGAGAAATTATTATTGTTAGACAAAAGAAACTTTCTGGTAAAAGATAAAAGAATCATTTCATAATAATAAAATTTTGTTCATTGGGAAGACAAAATAGTTGTGACTTTATATTGTACCCAAAAACATGTCCTCAAAATAGAAAACTGGTAATCGAGATAACTATAAGAAGCATATAGTTTGCCCCTTAGAGGCAGTTGCTGTAGTCCAGGTAAGAGAGGAGAATATAGGCCAGGCTTGTAAGTGGAGCAATAAGGACGTGTTTGCCATACACAATGAGAAAAACTTTGCTTATCTCTTTCCACCAGACTGTAGTGACTTCTCTCTCTCTCTCCCTTTTTTCAACTAACAGGATGGAGTCTACAATATTTAATATTTCATCTTTTCTTTTATTGTTTACTTTGCATTAGTCTTAGCTACTGAATTAGATTATGCATTCCGGGGGGCAGGGTGGTAACACTTCTCTTGTAGCTCATCATAGGTGCCTACCAGAGACTGTTGAGTAATAATTTGTTGGTTGTATCTTTTTTGGTTGGAGTTATTATATTTAATGTTTACATTAACTGTCCACTCATACAAGGTGGCAATACTTGAGATACACGAGCCTTTTTCATAATGGAGAATTGACTTTACACACTTAATTTCTCCTTGCAAAAATATACAAAACTAGTTTGTGACTTAGGTCAAATAGATACCTAGAAAATGAAAAACAAGGGCTGGGATTGTAGTTCAATGGTATAGTACTTGCCTAGTGTGGGAGAGACCCTGAGTTTAATCCCCAATACCAAATAAAAGGAAAAAAAGTCTAATTATTAATTTCTCTACTTATAATTTTCATTCAAAGAGTCATCACTAGCTCACCTCTCCCAAATTTGATCTATATGCATTACTTCATTTAATTTTGAGTTTGGTCTTTAAAGGGAAAATATATTTTTAATGGAACAGTTCCTTATTTTCTTGGGGGTAAACTAATAAGTTTAATGATAAGCATCACTGTTGTAGTAGTAATTTAGGACTTCTACCAGATAGAAGATGTGAAACTTTGAAATGCTACCTGATTTTAAAGTACAAAATTCATGTACCTAAAAGGTACAGTTCACTTGCATTTATCGTTAAACTCAAGAAAAGAACTGGGTGAAAATTGGTTGGGAAGTCACAGTCACAAATAAGTAGACTTTTTATTTACATTTTTATCAATTGAGACTAGTGTTTGCTTTTTATGTGAACAAATAGTTATTAGCCGTTTTATGAAATTCTAATGAACCATTTTAGCTTCTTCCAGCTGATAATTGCATTATGGATGAACACAAACGAGAAATTGTGGAAGCTAAGCAGATTGTTAGAAAACTTACAATGGTTGTGTTGTCTTCTGAAAAACTTGATGAGCGAGAGAAAGAAAAGGAAAAAGAAGAGGAGAAAGTAGAGAAGGTATACAATTTTATTCTAGTAAGACTAGCATTGTTTATTTAGAATTATAAAATTTAACTTATAATAGTTTATCAATTTATATAAGCATGATTCCTTAATTTTGGTTGTTCTAAAACTTGATTTTGGAAATAATCATTTTGTAAAAATGATTTTTAAAAAATATGAGAGGAAAATAAAAGGGAGAAGGAATTTCATCAAGATAGAGGAAAGATGAGTAGAAGAAGGGGAATAAGGGGGAAAGGAGGGATGGGAAAAGGGAAGAACCATGGAATGAATCTGATCAAACTTTTGTATTCACACACATGAATATATCACAGTGAATCCCAACATCAAGTATATCTACAAGATATGCATTGAAAAAAAAAGAGCTATAAATTGCAGAAAGAACAGTAGAGTAGAGGGAGGGGATGAGGGAGAAGGAGAAGTGGGAAGGGGGAAGTGCTGGGGACTGAATTAGAGCAAATTATGTTTTATGCTTTTGTGATTATGTAAAAATGTATCCTAATGTTATATATAACTGAAAAGAATAAAAAAAAATCTGAATGGCACCTTCCCAAAAGAGGCTGCCCTTTTAAAAATTTCCAAATGTATTTGATGTAAAATCACAGACTATTGATTGTGTATTAATGCCTCTCAGATCCTAAAGGGATTCGCAAAGATAAATGAATTCTGGCTCCCTGTGGCACAAGATAACATTAGGTAGAACTAAATTTTAAACTGTAATGCCTGTGTTTGCTAAATAGAAAAGCAGATCCTGCCCCCCTTCCATTTTTTCTTTTTTTCCTGATACTGGGGATGGAGCCCACAGGGTTCTATCACTGAGCTACATCCCCAGCCCTTTTTTAAAATTTTGAAACAGGGTCTCAGTTGCTGACTTTGAATTTTTGAGCCTCCTATTTAGTCTCCTGTGTTGCTGGGATTGTAGGCATGCACCCCTACACCTGGCTTATGTCTATATTCTAATCATCTTTGTTGTGCCTATTCATTTTTAGCCACCTGACAACCAAAAACTTGGTTTGTTGGAAGCTTTGTTAAAGATTGGTGATTGGCAGCATGCACAGAACATTATGGATCAGATGCCTCCGTACTATGCAGCTTCACATAAACTAATAGCCCTTGCTATTTGCAAGCTAATCCACATCACTATTGAGCCTCTCTACCGAAGGTATGTTACTATATACTTTACTAACCATTGAGGTAAAAATAGTCTAGGACTACCAAACATATCTGTGGATTTATCTTGTCTTCTCAAACCAAGCATATATTTTAGTACATTTTCTCAAAAGATATGAACTATTCAGAGTGTATGATTCTGATATATGTTAATGAGTGACTTCTAACATCTAGGCCAGGGGTTCTAGAATGCGTGCTGCAATGTAGTATGCAAAGTATAGGTTAAACTTCTAGGTTGGATTTGTTCTATGGAGAGTGAAACTCCATTCTTCTGTTTTTGACTTTTCCTTTTTTCTTGGGAGGCAGAGAATTCCTGAGGTTTTTACTTAGTGGAATATTCCTTAGTCCTGGGTTGAATGGCCCTAAGTGATGATTTTGCCACTCTGCTTGCCTTATCTCAGATCCTGGCATATAGGTGCTGTTTGAGAAATTACTAGTGCAACCACTCTCATCATCCCTAGTTACTGTGTCACAGTCCTCTAGTTTTCAGCCTACTTGCAGGGTGCTTAGCAGTATTAGCCAGAGCTCTGGCTTTAACTCCATAGATCGGAGCCTTCCTCAAAAGTCTCATCCTGGAGACTGGTGCATAGCTACTGACTGCTGTGTTCAGTGCTACCTGGGCTGTAGAATGTGAAGGATTTTTCTCATAGAGTGACCCCTGTGACTCTATAGTGGGACACCTGCTCAACAGATGAGAACTCTGGGCATGTTGTCCTTTTTATTATGATATTCTCTTACTATGCAGCTCACCTTCTGTACCACCACCTCCTTCTTAACTCAGTCAAGGTAGTAGGGCCTAGATTGAGTTATGTTTTATTGATGTGAGTTAGTATTGTTATATGTATATATATTTTTTATTTCATTTTCTGGTATATCTGAGGTTCATCCTTTGTTCCTCATTCTGACATCCAAATTGTTGATACTGGCCAGATTTAATTTAAAACAGTTTCATATGATGTAAGTTAAATATTACTTGAGATCTACATTTCTCTGGTTTCTGTTTCTTAAGGTGTTAATTTGGACCATTCTCCTCTGAACTCTAATTTTATTCTTTTTTTTTTCTTTTTTCTTTCTCTTTTGTGTGTGTGTGTGTGTGTGTGGTGCTGGGGATTGAAGCCAGGGCCTTGTGCATGTGAGGCAAGCACTCTACTAACTGAGCTATATCCACAGCCCCTAATTTTATTCTTAATTAATATTATTTTTGTTTTTCTACAGTTGAAACTTATTTGGCATAATAAAGTTATGCATGATTAAAATACAGCAAGTAAATATGAGGAAGAAAAGATTCACTTACTAAGATGATTATTTTAACTTAAAATGGCAGGTATTGTGTAGTGTATATATATTTACAATTTTTTCTTTTTTTTAAAGAGTTGGTGTTCCTAAAGGTGCTAAAGGCTCACCTGTTAATGCTTTGCAAAACAAGAGAGCACCAAAGCAAGCAGAGACCTTTGAAGATTTGAGGAGAGACGTATTCAATATGTTCTGTTACCTCGGTCCTCACCTTTCTCACGATCCCATTTTATTCGCAAAAGTGGTGCGCATAGGCAAGTCATTTATGAAGGAGGTTAGTAAGGCATTTTTCTTCCTGAGAGAAAACTAAATGTTGGAATGAAAATGTTCTGAGTATATTTGTATTTATGAGCATTTCTAGGAACAAAAATAAAGTAAACCTAATTTAAGAAATGGTTATGTTGAGTGAGGTTTGTGGTAAGTCCTTTGTGTCCTAACCATAGACATATATCTATATAACAAATCTAGTTAAATTATTAGTCAAGGCTCTCTCCCTTGTCCTCCAAACGACTTGCCAAATGGCAACCTTTTGAATCCCCTTACAATGGTTACTTAGTATTCTTTTTCCTTCTACTCATTTTCTTAACTGCAATTTTGAATCATTACTGTTATTTTTATGAAGTCTTTTCAACCTTAGACTGTTGAGGACCCATTGTTTTATTTTTTTACTTATTTTTTCATGTTAGGGATTGAGCTCAGGGCTTCACACATGCTGTACTGCCGAGCTATGCCCCTGGCCCCTTACTTAATTTTTTAAGAATCTTTTTTTATTAAAATAAAACATATACGGAAAAACACACATAATAATTGAATAGTTCAGTGACCTTTTCCAAACTAACACATGTGTCTACCACCCAAGCCAAGAAATTAAATAGTACCAGCAACACAAAGTCTCCTTTTTATACCCTTTAAGTCATCACCCCAGGCATGACTTTATGCTGTTTTTTGTTTTAACTTTCAAAATCAGCTCTGAGGTAAAATGTACACACAGTAAGTTTCTTCAATCTTAATTTATAGATCAGAATTTTGTCAAATGTATACAGTTGTATGTCTACCATCATCACCACCAAAATAATCTGTGAGATATTTTTATTATCCAGAAAGTTTCCTCTTACTTCCTTGCAGTCAGTTTCCTCTCTACATTGCTGGTTCCTGGCAACATCTGATATAGGCTTTCTATCCACTGTAGTTTTGCTTTTCCTGGACCTTCTTATGAATGAAATTGTGTGTGATTTTCTATGTGATTTCTTTCACTTGATGCTTTTGAAATTCATCCAAGATGTTGCATATGACATTAATTCCTTTTGCTGAATAATACTTCCATATGTAGACATACCAGAGTTTATCCATTCACCAGTTGATGGGCATTTAGGTTGTTACTAGTTGGGGGCTTTTATAAATAAAGCTACTTTGAATATCTTGTACAAGTGTTTTGGGAGACACTTGTTTTTGTGTCATCAGGGGTGGGATTGCTGGGTCACATCAGTAAGTGTATGTTTAATTTTATAAGAAATTACCAAACTGTTCCAAAGGGTCTGTACCATTTTGCATTCATGGCAGCAATTGTCTGAAACTTCCTCACCACTGCTTGGTATTGTCACTCTGTTAAATTTCGGTCATTCTAGTGAATATGTTGTGGTATCTCATTGTTTTTTTAAAAGTGACCTTTTTTAAAATTTTTTTTGTAGTTGTAGATGGACAGAATGCCTTTATTTTGTTTGTTTATTTTTAGGTGGTACTGAGGATTGAACCCAGTGCCTCACACATGCTAGGCAAGTGCTCTGCCACCGAGCTACAGCCCCAGCCCCTCATTGTGCTTTTAATTTTCATTTTCCTCATGACTAGTAATGTTGAGCATCATTTCACGAGCATATTTGTCATTTGTAATCATCCTTAGCAAAGTATCTGTGTTTCTTGCCCATTTAAAAATGGTGTTGTCTTTTTATTACTGAATTCTAAGAGTTCTTTGTATATTGTGGGATGTGTATAAGGCCTTTATCAGGTATGCAATTTTGAAAATTTTTTTTCAATCTTGTTTGTCTTTTCCTCTTGTTAATTGTCTTTTCAAAAGTAAAAAAAAAATAATTTTGGTCACTTCCAATTTAAAAACTCACTATCCTCCTGCTTCAGCCTCTTGAGTAGCTGGGAGTAGAGGTATGGGCCAGTAGGCCCAACTGGACTTGGCTTTTAATTCTTGGCTAGTAGGTTGTTTTAAGAATGCTCACAAGTTTACACTGTGACAAGGTATTCTAAAGAAATCTGTTACGTAGTTAAATATCATCACACATATCATTTACTGTTTAATGTAGTCATATACAAAGTAGTATAACAATATTTCACCATCTTGATCCTTATAGTCTGAAAAAGATGAGTGATTTTAACTAGTATGTGCTTAATGAACAAGAGTTGAATCTTCCTCAGTGCATATCAGGAATCATGTGTCGCCAATTTGTTTCTCTACTGGTGTTAACTTTGATTACTTGATTAAGATCTTTGCTGCCAGGTTTCTCTATTATACAGTTATTATTTTTCCCTTTGTTCTTAATATGTATCTTGTGGGACAATACTTTGAGACTATGTAAATAGCCTGTTTCTCATTATACTTTCACCTAACTGATGCTGTTTTTTTTATTTGAAAAAATTTTTAACCTTTTATTTTATTTTTATGTGGTGTTGAGGATCAAGCCCAGTGCCTCAAGTGTGCTAGGCAAGTGCTCTACCACTGAGCTGCAACCCCCTCAGCTAAAAATCTTTTTTAAAAAATATTTTCTTAGTTGTCAGTGGACTTTTTTTTATTTATTTAATGTGGTGCTGAGAATAGAACTCAGTGCCTCACACGTGCTAGGCAAATACTGTACCACTGAGCCACAACCCCAGCCTTCTTTAGTTGAAATTCTTAATGTTCAGATCTCTTGTTCTGAAATTCTTTGGCTACAAGCATCATAAACTTAAAAACAGGAGGCCAAACATTCAACTTATGGAACTCCTGTACATAAATATAGACATGTACACTATCGTTATGAAGATACACAAATTGTTAGAGCTGTCATACTTGCTTTCCCCCCTTCACCTTTTCTGTGCTACTTTCTCTCTCTGTACTGTCCTAGTTCTGCCTGTTTACCCACCTGATTCCATTCTATGGTTCTTGGTAGAAAGGAGGAGAAAAAAAATATTTATCTGTTTTGACCACTAGGGCCAGTGTAAGAAGAAATCCTTCTTTTGTCGTTACCAGGGTTATGGTAGGAAAAGTGAATCTTTCCAATGATCTGAGTTAGAATGTTGGTTCATTTTGCTCATAAAAGTATTCTACTATGACCAATAAAGAAAATTGCTTCTAAAGGGTGAATGTTACCTTAGTTCCAAATTATGCATTTGTAGTTAAACTACTTTAACAAATCTCATAAGCTTGAGGTTGCTTATGCATAATTTTAAAAAGTGGCTTTTACCAGTTATTACTTTACAATAGTAACTTTTTAAAAAAATATTTTTTTAGTTGTTGATGGATCTTTATTTTATTCATTTATTGTTTATATGTGGTGCTGAGGATTGAACCCAGGGCCTCACGCATGCAAGGCAAGTGCTCTACCACTGAGCCACAACTCCAGCCCCACAATAATAATTTGCTATCATTTCTCTGATTAGGTACATACATTTTTCTTAAATTTGAGGTGTGTAATATAGGACTTTCTGGTATAGTGATTCTCTAACATTGATCAGGATCTGAGGTGGGACCTGAAAATTTTCATTTCCAGCAAGTACCTTGGTCATGTTTATGTTGGAGTCCAAAGATCAACTTGTTCTAGTCTGTTAACCAGTTTTGGTCTTCTTTCAGATTTAAAGGTTGTGGTGGTGATTTTATAGAATTATTTGAAGGGATGTTTTACAATCATTAAAATTTTCTTTCTTTGTAGAGCACGGCTTTGACATGCCCATCTGACATATTCAAATGTTTTTCATAGCACTTTTTAAATACACCATATTTTAAGGGGCAGTTTTAGGTTTACAGCAAAATTGAAGGTACAAAGATTTCTCATAATACCCTGTTCTCTCACATGTATAGCCTCCCCTTTTATCAGTGTCCCTCACTGTTACAAGTGATGAACCTACACTGACACATCATTATCACCCAGGGTTCATAGTTTACATCAGGGTTCACTCAGGTGTACATTCTAGGGGTTTAAACAAATGTATATTGACATTTATCCACTATTATAGTATCTTAGAGTATTTTCACTGCCTTAAAAATCTTTTGTACTTTGCCTATTCATCCATCCCTTCTGTCTTCTAACCCCTGGCAACCACTGCCCTTTTTGCTATCTTTGCAGTGTTGCCATTTCCAGAATGTAATATACTGGCAAGCCTTCTATCTGTGGATCTGCATCTGCTAATTCAACCAAGATATAAAATATTTGAAAAAAATGTACTAAATATGTATAGACTTTTTTGTCTTATGATTCCCTAAATAATACAATGTAACAACTATATTTACATAGTGTTCACATTGTATTAAGTATGTTAAGTAATTAGACATTATGTAAATTATATGGGAAGGACGAGTATAGATTAGATGCAAATACTATGCCCTTTTATATAAGGGACTTGAGCTTCTGTGGATCTTGATGCCTTGGAACCAATCCCCTCAAATAACAAGGGACAACTGATTGGAATCATGCAGTCACCTTTTCATATTGGCATTTTTTACTTAGGAAAATAATACACGTTTATGTTTCTTCCATGTCTTCTCATGGCTTGATAGCTTATTTCCTATGTTTGGATGTACCATAGTATATTTATCCATTCACCCACTCTGTTAGTCAGCTTTACATCGCTGTAACCAAAATACCCAGCAAGACCAGCTTAGAGAAGGAGAAGTTTATTTTGGGCTCAGAGTTTCAGGGTTCAGTCAATGTTTGGCTGATTCCATCACTTTGGGCCCAAGGTGAGACAGAACACCTTAAGTATATACAATGAAATGCATTGTTGCTGTTATTATTTTGAGCAGTTATCTGTAGATCACATAAGAAAAATAAAGGCCTCTTTTGGGAGGCAGGTGTGGAGGGCAGTACTGGGGATTGAACCCAGGCTGAGCAGTCCTTTTTATTTTTAATTTTGAAACACGGTCTTGCTAAGTTGCTGATACTTGCCTTAAGCTTGCTATCCTCCTGCCTTAGTCTCCCAAATTGCTGGGATTATAGGTATACACCCCCATGCCTGGAAGGTTTTTATTTTATCTTACTCCTTTGTCTTTGTTCTTCTATTCTTTGTAAAGATCCAAATATGGATTTCTATAATTTTTCTTCTCTCTAAAGAACTTTAGCATTTCTTGCAGGGCAGGTCTAAGGGCAACAAATTCTCTGAGCTTCTATTTATCTGAGAAAGTCTTTATGTCTCCTTCACTTTTGAGGGGTAATTACACAAGGTCTAGAATTCTAAGTTGGTGTTTTTTGTTCCTCAACACTTTTAACTATTTTACTCCATTTATTTTTTGCTTGCATGTTCTCTGAGGAGGAATCTGATATAATGCTTATCTTTGTGTTTTAAGGGTAAGATATTTATTCTCTCTGGCTTCTTTTAGGATTTTTTCTTTATCTTTGATTTTCTGTAAATATAATATGCATTAGTATAAGCTTCTTGGATCTGTGGTCTGGTGTCTGCCATCGTTGTCGTCATCGTCGTCGTCATCATCATCATCATCATCATCATTATCATCATTATTATACCACCAGGGATTGAACCCAAGCCCATCTAACCACTGAGCAACACCCCCAACCCTTTTTTATTTTGAGATAGCATTTCGCTTAGTTGCTTAGGGCTTTGCTAAATTGCTGAGACTGGCCTCAGACTTGTGATCCTTCTGCTTCAGCTTCCTGAGTTGCTGGGATTTCAGGCATGAGCCACCAACCCCGGCTTTCAGAGATATTCTTCACTGTGTTGACAATGCTCCTTCCCCCAGATGGAGGTCTTACTATGTTACTTATGCTGTTCTTGAATGCCTGGACTCAAGTGATTCTTCCACCTAAGCCGCCTGAGTCCTGGGACTATAGGTGTTCACCACCATGCCTGGTTGTTAGTGTTTTTGATATGTAGTATTTCTTTCTTTTCAGTTCTTCCCTACAATTTCCATCTTCCTGCTTACATTGCCTATCTGAGCTTGCATGCTATTTACTTTGTCCCTTAGCATATCAATCATAGCTGTTTTTAACATCCCTGCCATATCTGAGTCTGGTTCTAATGGTTCTAATGCTTCAAATTGTCTTTTCTCATTTGTCTTTTCCAACTGTGTTTGATTTTGTCTTTTAGTGTGACTTGTAATTTTTCTTGGTAGCATGACTTGATGTACTAGATACAAAGAACTGTTGTAAATGGGCTTTTAGTATTTTGGGTGCATGTATAGTTCTGTGATTAGGTGTCAGTCTTTTAGTGACCCCCATACCTGTGAACTTGAGCTGTGCTTCTCAGTCACCTCTTTCCCTCCCTCCTGCCTCTTGTTGTCAGACCATGCTAAGGAAGACAGAATGCTCTGGGATATATCTTCCTTCCTTCCTTGTACTGGGGATTGAACCCAGGGCCTCATGCATACTGGGCAAGTTGTCTACCACTATACTATATCCCCAACAAAGTCCACTCACCCTTTTAAATTTTATTTTGAGACAGGATCTTGCTAGGTTGCTCAGGTTGGCTTCAAACTTTGGGTCCTCTTGTTTCGATCTCCTGAGTAGCTGGGATTACAGGTGTGCACCACCATGCCTAGCAAAAGTACATTTCATACAAGAAGGAAAAGTAGACATTTTTTTTTTTTTGGGTACTGGAGATTGAACTCAGGGGCACTTGACCACTGAGCCACATCCCCAGCCCTATTTTGTGTTCATGTAGAGACAGAGTCTCACTGAGTTGCTTAGCACCTTGCTGTTGCTGAGGCTGGCTTTGAACTCGCGATTCTCCTGTCTCAGCCTCCCTAAGTGCTGGGATTACAGGCTTGCACCACCGCACCCAGCTAAAAGTAGACATTTTAATGTGAACCAAATGCATGTTGTAAACCATTTATTCAATCTCTGCCCTCTCCTCAAGTGCTTTGAATTTTTTCCCTGAAATTAATTTTGAGATTTATTTTCAGAAAACAAAGTGTGAAAGGGAGAGGTAACATGTGAAAACATCTGTGATAATGCTCACCTGGTGGAAGTGTGACCATGGCAGAAAGCTGTCAAATTCCACCCATATTTCTTTCAGTTCATATGTCGGTTCCTTATTATTCTGGTGTCTACCATTCCAGTTTTCAATTGCTGGTACCTGTGTTTCTTTGTCTTCTGGCCCTGGGAGTCTGCACTGTCCATGCAGTCCAGGATTGAATTGTCAGAGAGCTAACATCTCACAATTCTCCCCAACTTTCAGCCAACAAAAGATAAGAGTTGGTCTGTTAACTGCCTTGTTCTCAGTTGGAATAATCCTGTGATGGATTTCTACACAGACTTTCCACATGGGATTGAAATGCATTTACCCACAGGGATAGTTTCCTACTGGTGCTTCTCTAGGATTATTTCCCAAATAAATAGTGCCTACACTGGAATAACGTTGCTTTTTTGAGGAATTCAAACTAAAATGCAGTGGCATGTTACTTTAAACAAATTCAATATAGAAACCTTAATTTGCCCAAAAGTTAGATTTATAGAGCAATTTGTAAATAAAGAGAATCATTTAAATATAGCACATATTCATAAAGGGCACTGAAAATGCTCTACTTTTGGGTGGTCAATTTTGTGAAATAGAATATAGCCATATGGCAGAGTTTTGGGATATATTTTAATATTTAAACAACTCTCAAAAGTTGTTTACTGCAATTTGAATTCTACAAATGTGATAGGTAGGGAAACCATGTAATTTATTGTCTAAACCAAGACTCTTTCTATTGAAATGTGCTGTTATACTGGAATAAGATGTAAGGGCCAGCACATATGGTCATCCTGTGTGTAGGCAACCATGTTATTGTTGTTTAGAATCATGGTGTAGATTTGTATTGACCAAAAATGAAATGTGGTAGAAGATAGTAATTTTTCATTTAGTATCTTTAGATAAGGTAGTATCAACATTATTGTGTATTTTTAAGCATTCATAAAGTCTTAAGAGTCAAAAGCAAAATTCTGAACCAAAAACTGAAAGATGATCAATTAACAATCTCTTATACAGGCTTGTTAAGCTCATGTTCCTGCAACTTTTTTTATGGGTTATATTGCCATTTTCTGAATTATTTTATAGATATTATTTGGATTCATCGTAGCAAAGGTTTTCCTCAGTGTAGGTTTTTTTAAAAATATTTATTTACTTTTTTAGTTGTAGGTGGACAGAATATCTTTATTTTATTTTTATGTGATGCTGAGGATCGAACCCAGTGCCTCACGCATGCTAGGTGAGCACGCTACCACTGCGCCACAATCCCAGCCCCCTCAGTGTAGTTTTAAGACATAAATATGAAGTTTTAGCATAGTACATGACACCTAGTAGATACTTAATAAATGGTAGTTAATAAGAATGAGAAGAATAAGCATGGTGAAAATGGTGGCATAATTTAGCTTCAGGTCCAGTTTAGTCACAGATCTTAAGTATTTTTTTCCTCTTCTGAGATGAAGTATAATCTTAAGAAGCATTTGAGATGTTCATGGATGAGAGAAGTAGTAAACATAGGTTGTTAGTAATAAAAATGTAATTTATGTAGTTATATCTATAACTTTTCCCTTTATTCCTTAACTCTCCCAAAGTCTCCCCCTTGATGGATGATGTATGTGATTTTTTTTGTGCCCATTATTGCTGTGCAGTCCCATCAGCTGTTCTGGTTTTTTGTGTGTGTGTATTGGAGATTGAACTCAGGGGTTCTCAACCACTAAGCCACATCCTCAGCCCTATTTTGTGTTTTATGTGGAGACAGGGTCTCACTGAGTTGCTTAGTGCTTCGCTATTGCTGAGGCTGACTTTGAACTTGCGATTCTCCTGTCTCCGCCTCCCTAAGTGCTGGGATTACAGGCTTGCGCCACCGCGCCCAGCTAGCTGTTCTGTCTTTATAAGATGATATGGAACTTATTTTGGGCCATTGAACTGATGGCCTTTCTAGACATAATTGCAAATGTTCTGTCTTATTCAGACATAAAAATTAAATTGGTACTTACAGTTTTGATTAAAGAGGTGTTAGCTTTTCAAATATAGGAGCTCTGTCCTGTATATCTTTAAATTCTCATAGCTGGCACTTAGTAAACGAATAAATATCTCTTCATTACCCCCTCTCTTTTGTCTCCCTCCCATTATTTAACTTAGCATTCAGTAAAAATTGTAGTATTGTATTATGTGAAGGGAGAGTCTTACATTACTCTGAATTATAAAGCAAAATAAGCTCAAAGAAAAAGAAAGCATCAAAGGAGTGGAATGTATTTATCTTTTTACCAAACAAAAGAAAATTGCTTTTACCTCTTGATTTATTTCTTTCATCCTTGCTTTTATTAGCCTTTCATAGGAAGATTTCTTATTGTGCCTTTAGATGACTTTATTTCCCTTTTCAAAATTTCCTGCTTATGAAATCTAGAGAGTTGACACATAGATGTTATAAACTCCTATGAATTACCTAGTAAGAGAATTAGGCCAGCTTAGTTATGAAGAAAATATTTTATTTGTATGATAAAAACTATGTGTAGCTTTTTTAGGTTTGTTTGGATCATAGTATGTATTCTAGGAAAGGATTAGCTAAACTGCCTTTAACGTAATAAACTATAAACAATTTTTCCAATTATGGCATACCCTCATTTGTGTCTCCCAGTGTATACATAGTATGCCACTATAATTACAAGCCCCATACCTGAAACAAAACAAAACAAAAACATCTGTCTAAATTTGTTTTTACCAGGCTACTTCTCTATCACCTATTCCTTACTTGGGAACAGGATATATGTTGACTTAATTGTTTCTGTGAGGGGTAACCTTTCTGACCTGCCAATTTACAATGAAGTGCTTGTATGCATTTTCCAATAAAGGTAACATGGTAGATCCTGAACTAGTGTTAAGTGAAAATGTAGTAAAGGATTTAGACTTCATTGTGGTTAGCACTTACTGAACTACTGAAGTATAAAAGCACATACATACACAAAATAGTCTTATCTACTAAGAAAATACGGACCTCACTAGGTATATATTAGCCTTTTTCTTTATTGCACTTGATATTGAACTAAATCCTTTCCAGAAATCTAGATTGTCCTTAGGTATTTCAGTTATCCTTTTGGCCTCTACACACATTCCCCCAACCCATTACCCCTATAAATGCATATAAATATGATTCACTGGTTCATTTTGAATGAATAGTCAACATTGTCAGTCATATCACTTTAGGGGCCTGTCTGCACATTATGATATAACAAGAATCCAAGTTGTTTGTTATTCAGTGAGTCCAAGTTAGACAATGGTTTTTGTCTTTGTCAGCAATGTTTTTAATGTTGGGCTGATTTTTCAGTGAGTACTTTGATAGTCATGAATTAAAACATAGCTTTAAATTTCGTGTTTAATTTTCCTTTTGTGTTTTTGTTAATGTTTGATTTTACTAATTCTGTAGAGGGAATATGGGTAGAAAAATACAAATGCATTATAACTAAATGTGCTGCCTACAATTTTATAATATTTAGTTTTATAGTATATACTTTGATCAGTTTTAGGATGCTTTGGTTTATGATAAGAAGGTTGAGAAAAGAATTGGCTTTCAAAACTTGACACTTAAGGTTTATGTACCAAGAATGATTTGGAGGTTAGACATATGGATAAAATTTAAGAATATTCATTTTTAATAGGCTATATTTAGAATCTACAAGCTTGTAAAAAATCAAAACAATTTGTTAGTATAAGTTAATTTGTTTTCAAATTAGAAACTACATTGTGACTGCATAATTTCAACTTTCGCATTTTATTAAATTTTTTTTTTTTTTTTAAATTTTAGTTTCAGTCTGATGGAAGCAAACAAGAAGATAAAGAGAAAACGGTAAGAGACTGGAATAATCCAATAATGTGTCTAATGTTTATTTAGGTATAGCATATTGCAAATTTTACTGTGAACAACTTTAATCATAAAATAAATAATTATTTTATGCTTTACATACTGAATACAGCTTTTGGCAAGTATTCAAAGTTACCTTTTTAAGATTGACATTCATTTTTTTTGGAGATTAACATGTTGAGAAAGGAAGTGAGATAAAGTCCCTTGTTCCCTTGCTCTCCCTTTCCTTCTCTTACCCTATTTGCTGTCTTGGATGGAGAAACACAAGTAAGGACAGTGATAGGGTAGGGAATTAGGTATTATGTTATGAAATTGAGAAATGGTAATTTCTTCAAAGCTAACAAATTTATTTTGAAGCTGGATTGGTATGGACCTCTTATTGATATAGTTTTTCCTCCTCTCTTCTTAGGAAGTTATCCTTAGCTGTTTGCTTAGCATTACTGACCAGGTACTACTTCCATCTCTTTCTTTGATGGACTGCAATGCTTGTATGTCTGAGGAACTATGGGGGATGTTTAAAACATTTCCCTATCAGCATAGGTAAATACATACTATTTTAATTTTTTTAACTACTAGTAATTCTAGTGTATTAACCTCTAAGTGTTTAACTTTTCCTAATTCTTCATCTCATCATTTTTTAAGATATCATCTGTATGGCCAGTGGAAGAATGAAACTTATAACAGTCACCCACTTTTAGTAAAAGTTAAAGCTCAAACAATAGACAGAGCCAAATATATCATGAAGTAAGTTTTAATTTATTTTTCTTCATATTAATCTAAATTATATCTGGATTTAATTTACTTTATTTCAGGTAGCTTATGTCAGCACTTCAATTTTGAGAAAGCTTATAAATATTTGCTAAAGGAATAACTGATTATATACTGTAGATGGAATATCAATTTTTGTGATTTTTTTAAAGCTTATTTTAACTACCAGGTTCATGCTTTCATAGTTGTCTATGTATAAAATCTAATAAAAAATCCTCTTTAATGCATCATATTATAGGATGAGTTCTTTTAAAAAAAAAAAAGACAGCCTGATGTGGTCTTTCTTTAATTTGCATAATACAGTTGATGGTTTGCACAATGTAGTCAAAAGTTCTAGGAATTTCCTCCACTGAAAGTTATTCTAATAAAGATGTTTTATCTGTTATGAAGATCTAATTCAGTTATTCAGAACTATCTCCATAGGGAGCCAACTTTTGAGAAATTGATTTTATTTGTGTGCTTTTATTTTTATATCATTAAAAACATATGAGTGGGACTGGGGTTGTGGCGCAGTGGTAGCGTGCTCGCCTAGCACGCGTGAGGCACTGGATTCGATCCTCAGCACCACATAAAAATAAAATAAAGATATTCTGTCCACCTACAACCAAAAAAAAATATGAGTAATGTTAATTTTACTTTCTGGTACACTACTGAAAGTTTAATTACAAAGTTTGTATACTTCTGATTAGTATCACTTTAGATAGTAAATACACTTGCTGTATTTGTATGTGTTTTCAGCAAGGCTGTTTATTATCAGTTGTTCCTTTTATAAATTCATGCAGTGGTATGGCCATTCTAATTAAAAGTTGTGCACTCTCTAGTTTAACTAGATTTAATAGTATGCAGTGATGTCTTTGCTCATTGATAGTGTCTTTGGTCACAGTCTGCTGGGAGCTGTGCAGGGTCACAGTCTGGTTTAGTAGGTGCTCTTGTACAGTATGTATAAAATGCTATGGGAGGATAGACAAAACAATGAATTATTTTGCCTGGGCAAATTTTTACAGGAGTTATTAGGCCTGGTTTTCCAGAAAGAGTTTTAGTCTTTAAAGTTCTCCAGGTACAGTTTTTTGCTTAACAACAGGTAATATTTATGGAGCTATTATTACGTGTGCTAGGCACTGAACTAAGTGCTTTATTAGATTCTTTAATAATATTAAGTATTATTAAATTCCTTGGATCCATTTTATTATTTTTACCACTATAACCTTGGTTCTTTGATCTGGAGTATTACAGTGCCTTATATTATTCTCTTCAAAATCCTGTGGCTACTGACCATTGCTTGCAGGTTGTATGTCAAGCTTTATGGTGAGGTAAGAGGTTCTACCTACAGCTGTACTGAGCCTACTTAGTTTTGTAAATGTATCATGGTCTCCTTAGCATTACTTCCTTTGCATACATTTTTTGTTTCCTGTATTTGTACAGGTTTTTCCCTCATCTCCTTTTCCCTTCTCCATCGTTGATTCATTCTTGGAGAGGAGCTCATTGTCACCTCTCCGAAGATTTCCCTAGCATACACTACCAAATTCATTGATTGTCTTTTATTTGTGCCACCACTATTCCTTAGGCAAATAATGCTAGGATACCACATGAATATATTGCTATGATTATTTTCATTTTTAAAATTATCTCTTTAAAGTTGATATGTTCATATGGTTTAAATCTCATCAAATATAAAGAGGCATATAGATTCTACATATAAGTGAGATCATACAGTGTTTGTCTTTCTGTGCCTGGCTTATTTTGCTTAGTATGATGTCTTCCAGTTTCATCCATGTTGCCTCAAATAGAATTTCCTTCTTTTAAAAGGCTGTATAGTAAAAAGTCTACCAGAAGCTGTGGGAGTGAGGGAAGGCATGGAGAAAGGGGAGATGTTTATCAAAGAGTGTAAAATTTCAGTTAGATTGTAGGAGTAAGTTTTAGTGATCTCTCGTACCCCATGGTGACCACAGCTGATGGTAATGTTTATTTCAAAATTGCAAAAAGAATAGATTTTTAATATTTGCAACACACATACACACATGAGTGTGTGCACATGAGTGTACAAAGATAACTAGATGGGGTGATGGAATGTTAATTAGCTTGATGGAATCTTTCTGTAGTATATAAATAGATCAGAACATCCCTTTGTGCCCCACGAATACATACAATTTAAAAAAAAAAACAAAAAAGGTATACCATAAAATGTCTCTACCCTGTTCTCCTTTCATTCAGTTTTTCCCCAAGGGGTAGGAGGAACAACCAGTGTTTAGTTTCTTATTTATCTTTCCAGATATTTTTATGCATGCACAAGGCAATTCAAATATATTATCCCCACTTTAAAAAAATATATATTTAGTTGTAGATGTATACATTACCTTTGTTTGTTTTTATGTGGTGCTGAGGATTGAACCCAGAACCTCATACAGGCTAGGCAAGTACTCTACCACTGAGCTACAACCCAAGCCCTTATCCTCACTTTTGGGGGGGAAGTACTAGAGATTGAACTCAGGGGCAATAACCACTGAGCCACATCCCCAGCCCTTTTTATATTTTATTTAGAGACAGGGTCTCGCTGAGTTGCTTAGGGCCTCGCTAATTTGCTGAGGCTGGCGTTGAACTCGTGATCCTCCCAAGCTGCTAGGATTACAAATGTGCACCATTGCGCCTGGCTTATCCTCACTTTTTATATTATTGATAGAATATAAGTATTGTTCTGAAGTTTTTTAAGACTATAGAAATTTTTAAAAAATAGATTTAAATCTGTTTCCCTATCTACACCAGGCTTGAGAGCAGGAACTGTTATTTATCCTTGTATTCCTAATATTTTGCATTTTGTCTGTCAGACTAGGCATTAATATGAACAAATGAATTGATGAATAAAAATAAAATTTATCACAGAAAAATATGTGCAGTTTTTAATACGCTTGTATTGTTGCATTTGTAAACTGGAACTGTAAACCAGGCTTGAACACTATGAGTTTGATAATCATTTGAACTTTTCACATTGAGAGTGGGCAGTATTAATTTATTACTTGTAGAATTTCACAAGGTTATTGCTTAAAACATGAACTTGCTATAGTGTTCAATAATTCATTCTATAAATGCTTATTATGTTTTATATAACAGATACCATGGTAGCTTGAGAGTAAGACATAATCAAGTAAATATTGATTTTAATTTTTGTTTGTTTACACCACCCCCCCACCCCCCCCCCGTAGTGGAGGCAGAAGGGAATAGAATAAAAAGTGGGGAAGGGTTAGCCTTGACAAATAGGGAAGACTATCTGAAGAAAGCTAGAGACAGGTGATAGTAAGTTTGAAGCTGGAACAGAATGTAATCAAAGTTCAAAACTACTGGTCTCTTTTCTGAAAGCAGGAGCAAGAAACTGGATAGTGGTGAATGGGAAAGGAAAATGGCTAATGATGAAATCATTTTAATTAGTGGGTTTGTTTTATCATAAGATTCTTGATAACTATGTCATTTATTATTTTTAGAATGGTCACAGTCCCTGATCTATAAGCCAAATTCTCTCTCTCTCTCTCTCTCTCTCTCTCTCTCTCTCTCTATATATATATATATATATATATATATATATATATATATATATATTTATTTATTTATTATTATTATTATTATTATTACTGTTTTTTTTTTTTTTTTTTAGTACTGGAGATTGAACTCAGGGGTACCACTAAACCACATCCCCAGCCCTATTTTGTGTTTTAGTTAGAGATAGGGTCTCATTCAGTTTCTTAGTGCCTTACCATT